>OY282558.1:260334705-260982205 GCA_958295665.1 Tipula vernalis | reverse complement strand
GGAGAGAAGGATTTGTAAATTAATTAAAAATAATCCTTTTGTGTCTTCTAAAGAAATTGTAAAATCATTCAATTTAAACGTCCATGACAGCATGGTACGCAGGCTAGCTATAAAAAATAATTTGAATAGTTATAGACCTGCAAAGAAACCAATGCTAACGAAAAACCATTTAAACAAAAGGTAATTTGCATATTTCTTATGGCAAGTTCATACTTAACCATAAAAATAATTTTTTTTTTTTTCTATTAGATTAAATTTTGCTAATTCCCGTTTAAACTGGACTGTGTATAAGTGGAGAAGTGTGCTTTTCAGCGATGAATCGAAGTTCAATTTGTTTAATTCGGATGGCAACTGTTTTGTCAGACGGCGTAAAGGTGAACGCCTTAATCCAAAGAACTGTAGGGTCACCGTGAAGCACGGAGGGGGTAGTGTGATGGTGTGGATTTGTTTTTCAGGTCATAGTGTTGGTCCATTTTATCAAATTGATGGCATTTTGAACCGCTTCAAGTCTAAAAGTATTTTAGAGAACCAAATGTTGCCACATGCCGAATGGAATATGCCGCTTCGGTGAGTGTTCCAACACGACAATGACCCAAAACACACATCGTTGCTGGTAAAAAGTTATTTAAAAGACAACGGGATTCAAGTTCTTGATTGGCCGGTATAATCACTAGACTTGAATCCCATTGAAAACCTCTTCGGAATCTTGAAACGAAAAGTTAGTGGGCAATGAATGCTTCGGAAACAGGCAAAATCTTTTCCAAGCATTAAACAATGAATGACAAAGTATTAAACAATCAACCATTAATAATTTAATATTATCCATGCCTCGTAGATGTGCGGATATAATAAAAAATAAGGGTTACTATACTAAATATTGAATTTGTTGCTTTTGTTTTGCACACTAAAAATAATGAAGTGCCTCGTTTTCTACTTGTTTTAACAAGTTTTTTTGTCTTTTAAGAATAGATAAGAATAGATTTAAAATATAGAGACGATGAATGAATAATTTGATGTTTTTTATTCTTGTAAATAACTAAAGTGAAAAAATAAATTTATTATAAAATTTTTCAAAGTTTGTTGCTATTGTTTTGCACAGCAGTTTTTTTTAAAACACATAGTTAGTATACACATATATAGCTACTCGAAATCACTATCTGCTTCAAAAATTTCTTTTAAGAAGCATTTAGTGTTTCGCTCATAATTTTATATGCGCTTTCACTTCTGTACCGCTGGCTAGCTCTGAGGCGGGAATATTTTCCTTTGAGGCTTCCCCATAATGCCATGCATTCATTGGAGGTTAGCCCCAAGGCATCACCGACGACCTCTGTCTACTTAAACCTACGAAGCGTATTGTTCTTATACAATTTGTGTTGTAGCTGCCATATTTACCGACTCTCCTTTTTTAATTCTTTTATTAAATGTAGCTGCTCTTCTGTTAATGTGGTATTCATGCTGCGTACATAAATTAAAAAAATATTATTTATTTTATGAGCGCATGGTGTTAATACAAAAAAAACGGGTGTATAACTCTCACTAAAATTCTAAATTAAATTGAAGCAAAGGGGTTATGTATATATTATATAAATTGATAAGATTTAAAAAAACAAGAAATAAATCCATATTTTGTATTAAATTTTGTATCTTAATCGATTTCGATTCCCCATTCGGATAATCACAAAAATACAATTATTGTTGCTGATTGCAACGTTTAACCACACATAATAATTTACCACTAACGATGATACCACATTAATATGCTTTTTATGGCATATGATAATTTATTGCAGTTGTTTGGTTTTAATTTGTTTTAATTTATTAATGGTTGATTATTTAATTTGTTTATTAGACAATTCTTTATAGATATTGAGTACATACCAATTCAATCTAATGGTTGTAAAATCGGGTTTGAAACTCAAAATACATTCTTAATGCTTTAAATAATTTGTTGCGATTTTTTCAACGAAATATCCGCTTATTTTGGTATAATCGTTGCAGAAAGGCAGTATTTTTTCCACTGGCACTGTTTTAAAGTATTCGTGTATTGATATTCTAAGTAAGTAATATTCACAATCCATCTAAATCTGTTTTTACAGTCATATAGTGAAAAAAATCGTGTAAAAATGACCTTTTAAAAATAGGTTTTCGTGTACTCATTAGCATCTACAAACAGTGAAATTACTTTTTCGCGGTCTTAGAATGAAAAGGTTCTGTCAGACATTTTAATTTATTTGAAGTTAGTGTCGTAGAATTAGAAAATGTTGCTGCCATTTCATTTAGTCGTATCTTCCAAAGTAATAGATTACATAAAATTCCAATGTTTTTCGAATTTTTCAAAAAATGTGAAATCGTAACTAACTTCAAAAAATGTAAAAACATCAGATAGAACCTTTTCATTCTAAAGCCATGTGTTAACATTGATGAAATACAACATAGTATTCATTTCGAAAATATCTACCAACCAAATCACTTTAAACAATATAAGTCCCGCCTGCTTATTTCATACATTTGTTGAAAAAATTCTATTAAAAGTATCGATCTATCGCACTATTACGGTATTTTTCCCAATGTCGTGAACTTTGACATAAGTCGCGATTTGCTGTGCAAGTGTGACCATTTAAAATATAAAAAAACTGTAAAAAGTACTATATCAAAACAGGTTTAGTTGCATTTTTCTTCAAATGGCTAAACAGGTGGTTTTTCTTTTGGCGAAAAAACGTTTCGCAAATCAAAGTTTGATCAAATTTCTTTTAGCAAAGAAAAACGTTTGGCAAACAATTTTTTGGCAAAGAAGTTTGAATGGCAAATACACTTTTAACCAAATATTGTGGGAATGGTAAATACACTTTTAAACAAATATCGCGCGCGATCAAAATGCCTCATAATTCCTGAAGAATAATTTGCCAAAAAGTAATTACTCTAAAATCGAAACAAAACAAACGAAAACACTTCTCTTAATTTTATTAAAAACTTCATATACTTTTTATTTCAAACAAATAAAATAGGTCATTGTCTAAAAAAGAAATAATAGAATAAAATATTAATCCAGAAAAATTAGTAAATATTTTCATTAAAAGTATCTATAATGAAAATACTTAGACGAATGAGTTGAATTTATTTTGTTTTTTTATTGCAAACTCCAATAATTTGAGAGCATCGCGATTCAGTGTATGTGTTTTTGATTTCAATATGTCCAGAGAGTCGTTTAAGAAAGCTTTATTTAAATTTGTATGTAATAAAAACAAAATAGCCGGCGTTTTTTATCTATCTTTTATTCCTTTTTTTTTTTTAACATGTTTGCGTATGCCATGCTATACATGAGATAAATAAATAAATTAATATACATATGTACATATTTAGCTAGGGGTGATCAAGACCAATCCAAATTCAAAGCTTTCCTCATTCAAAATTAGTTTTGTTTTGAGGGCCAAAACCAATCTTCAAAAATATCGTATTGTTGCTTCGTCTCCTTGTCGACAATGTTAATGATTTTCCAAAAAAAAATAAATAAAAAAAAAAAATGATATCATTTTACGTTTTATGGGTTTTAAATTAAATTTTGAAATTTCAACCAAGAACGCCAAATAGCTTCAATCCGAAGATACGAGAGACAAATAAGGTCACCATATTCTGATGTTACCTCCAAAATATATTTTTGAAACTCTGCGATTGAATGAAAGCGAATACTATACATCAATTTGTAACGATGTGATGGGTGACCTTGTTATTTTCGGGTCGGGATAAAAATTGAATGAAAAACCAAAACAATTGTTATTAAGGTCACACGCAAAGAATGTTTAAAATAAACGAAAAAAATTAATAATAAAAATAAAGAAAATTTGTATATAAAAATAACATAAACTTAATGTTTTAATTATTATCCTAATAAATAAAAACAATGTTTGATAAAAACCTATCACAATATTTGCTATTGTTTTCAAAATTATGTAGGTAACTTTAACGTGAAAAAAAACATTTTACAAAACTGCAGAGCAGAAATGAAAATAAAACAAAAATAAATAAATAACCATTGGGAACACGAGAAATACCGTATCATCCAGAGCCAACGATGAATTGGTTTTATTGAAGTAACTGGTGCCGCATCATCTTATTTTTTGAGTATTTTTTTTATTATTAATTTTTCACTAAAATTTAAATTTTCTTAATTTTGTGATATTTTCTTTTGGCTATAAAATTTTTTTCATTAGTACTTGTAAATTAAAAGCAACAAAACAAAGATTTTGGGATTCAACCGTTATCTTGGGTTAGCGTTATGATTTATTAGCAGCCTATTTTTTTTTAATTTAGTGATGTGAATGAGTGTCATGGAGCGCAGTGCTAAATACTCAAACCAGGAATAATAATTTGTACAATAAAGAAAAACGATGGAATTTTCTGATTTCCGACCAATGAACCCTCCATGCGACGAGCAAACCCAAACCTATTTCCTGGTGGTCGGAAATGTATATTGTTACAAATTACATTATACATTATTAGACATTTATAATTTATTGAAGAAAATATAATATAATGTTTCATTATTAATTTAGGTAAGAGTTTCATTGAAGAAACGGAAGAAAGTCTCGTAAATTAAACCAAAGTCTTCGGGCCAGATGAAAAGCCTTCGCAGTGGCCTATAAAAATATGTTTTGTTTAAGAGATCGTACAAAATCAAAATTGGAAACCTATGTATGTAGATATTTTGATTAACCAATACCACTGCATAAAAAGCCACGACAAAAAAAATTGTAGGGCATTAGTTAAGGGAATAAAGAATTTTATTTTCCTATGAAACATAAAATATCTTATGGGATTTTCAAATAAATTATTTTATATCGCCTTTATTTTCATTTTATATGGACATTTTTATTTACAAATATAAATAAGTAATTTGATATTAAATATATCGAAATGTAATTTGTGAACAATTTTGATTGAAATTAATAATAATTTAATAAGTAATTTTGCATTTTTATAAAGTTATTTTTTTCTACGAAATGAAATTTTTAAAGAAACACGAAGCCTGACGATGTTTGAGAAAAAAATCAATTTATAAAATGCAAAATTGTGTATTAAAATTTTATTAATTTCTTTTAAAATTGTCTAGAAGCTGCAGTTCGATATATATATATATATATATATATATATATATATATATATATATATATATATATATATATATATATATATATATATATATATATATATATATATATATAGTGCTGGTAAAAAAAAATTGGGCAAACAAATTTATTGCAAATTGGAGTCTTTTTTTGCTAAAATTACAAAACTTTTGAAAGCAATTGGGTTATTGTTTCATTTTAAATACATGTATGACGTAATTTTTTGAAAAAAAAAAAAATGACCTGCAATTTAGGGGCAAAACACCGAAAAGAGCCAAAATATTCAAAATACGTTTGATTGGAGTTAAAGTAATGTAATAAATTAAACACTTATTTTTTATTTTTATTTTTGTTTTTTATTGATTTATAGAAGTTCAATCTTTAATATTAATATTTTGTTGGACCGCTTTTTACTTTTATTACAGCGATACACCTCCGATTCATTGAATTTGATAAATTTTTCAAAGTCGCAGGAGATATGGATTCCCAAATCATCATCAACAAACTTTTTAAAGCTTCAATCGATTCTGGGCACTTCCTTGCTACTTCTAGCTTCATTATAGACCAAATATTTTCAATTGGATTTAAGTCTGGACTATACGGGGGCCAGCTCAACACATCGATACTTTTTTCTTCGAAGTACTTTTTTACCTTTAAATGAAGAGATAAACTCTTTAAATGAAGTTTTTAACAAATTATTTTTTTATCTGAAAGCCAATTTGTCTATCTACAATTCAAAATTAATAACTCACAATTTTGGCGGTATGGCACGGAGCGTTGTCCTGTTGAAAAATAAATTTGCAAGTCTCGCCAAAAAGCTTTAACGCAGAAGGCTCAAATTCGTTCTGAAGGACCTGCAGATAAACAGCTACTGTATCGCTGGAACTAAGGAAGCACAATCGACCGGTTTCATTTCCAGAAAAGCATCCCCAGACCATAACTCCTTCTTTTTTCGGTGGAAGTCTTAAAAGACATTCGTTGCTAAGTCTCTCGCCAGGTTTTCTCCTTACGAGAATTCTTCCATCTCCAACATGCAGCTTGAATTTTGATTCATCGGAGAAAATCACATCATTCCACATCTCTGGAGTCCAATTAACATGCTCCTGGGCCCATAGCAAAGGTTTTTTTTCACTAGTAATGTGAACTCAGGCTTCTGGACTGGTTTAAGTGCTCTCAAACAAGCTTTAACAAGTCTTTTTCTCACTAAGCCGGCTGAATGTTTTTTTCCCGTTGCTCGCTTAAGATCCTGTCTTATGTCCGATGAAGTTTTAAAACGGTTCCGACGACTTTGTAATAGTATAAATGATCTTCCACTGGCGTTGTCTTTCTGGGCCTTCCAGAGCATTTCTTTCTTTGTGTACCGCCCATCTCTCGATTTTTTTTAATATTCCACGCGACAGTACTTTTAGGAATGTTTAATCTTTCACCTATTTCACGCGTGGTTAAATTTTCTCGCGCCAAAATCAACATATTGCTTTTACAATGGTCACTAACTTTTCCCATTTTTTTAAACTAAAATTGCACTTTATTCTTTATTTGTCTAGGATCACTTACAGAATAATTTAATCTTACAAAATATGCACTATTTATACTCAAAAAATAAATTACAGGCTTTATTAATTTTTTGTTGAATATTAATTAATTCATGTAATATCTAATATGCTACCGGTGGTTAGACCATTTTAATTGTGTTTCGATTAACACGAGAAGTATATTAGTATTTACGAACAGTAATTCAACGAAACCGACTAATAGACAAAATTCTATTTATTTAATTATATGATTTTAATATGTTTCGAAGATTGTATGTAAGAGAATTCAATCCAGTTTCGAACTGATGAGCTTATGATTATGAAAAAATCAATCTTCTCATCAGGCCGCGGCGACTGGACTGATTATACCACAATTTACATTCTATATATACAGAATGTGCTGTGCGTTAAGTATTAGCGAACCATAACTAATACAGATGAATTCTCTTACAAGAGTAACTGTTTGTAAATACTAATATACTTCTCGTGTTAATCGAAACACAATTAAAATGGTTTAATCACCGGTAGCATATTAGATATTACATGAATTCATTAATAATATTCAACAAAAAATTAATAAAGTGAAAATTAGCGTACACAGAAATAGAACTGTGTGAATATTGTGGAGAAGAAAAATTGTAAGAGAATTCATCTGTAAAACTTATTTTTGTACTCCTTAAACACTTGTTAAACTAACAATTAAAAAATTAAAAATTACAACATTTAATTTAGATTTTTTAAAAATGAATATATTTTCGGAAACACTGTGTTTCCATCCTCAGATTCTAAAAGTATTTACAAGGTCGTATTACAATTTATTAAAAAGAAATTTACGTAAATATTAATGTTTGTGTTAAAATCATCTCATTTGGTGCTTTGTGTGTGTATATACACAATATCCTGACCTGCCTCAATGAGTATATATATTGGGCAATTAAGTGACAGGTTGCCATTTAAACTTCATGACATTGCAATATTTACGTTTACAATGTGAAACAATTTTGATTTTACTAACTTGAGGAAAATTTTAAAAGAAAATTCTGTTTTTTATATTGTGGAAAAGCTGTGTATGTTCTTCACTGAGTGTAAATAGAACTCCTGGTGATACTGTTATTGGTGTGAATTGTGTTGATGTGCATTTTTATAGCTCGAAAAGACAACTCGTTTTGGGGCCCAAATCAGAATTTAGAATTCTTGTTTTATTTTTCTGTATGTACCAACATTCTAAAGGATCTAGTAACCTATTGTCTCTCACTTGTTTCATTAGACTTAGGCTAGACGAATCAATATTATGACCGGATTCTAGTATATGTTTGGCTACAGATGATTTATCACTGTTGTTTACTTTAATACAGGCAAGATGTTCCTTATATCTTTCAGATATGGCTCGCCTCGATTGTCCGATGTAAATTTTATCGCAATCATTGCACTTTATGTTGTAAATTCCAGACTTATCTACATTTTTTGTTTTATCCTTTGTAGATCCTAACAGTTGCCCTAATTTTGAATTGCTGCTTTCTACTAGATCAACGTTGAAGTTTTTCCACGTATTCTTCAATTTTGATGAGAGTCCTTTGCAGTAATTCAACTTGCATCTCACTATTGGTTCAGAGATGTGGGATAAAGTTGTTGCATCCGCTAAAGCTTTTTTCTTCAAACAAGACTGAGTTATTTGGTCAACAATTTCCGTTGTGTAGCCGTTTACAATGGCGATTCGTTTAATTTTTTGTAGTTCAGCCTCGTAATCTTTCAGATTTTGTGGAATATGAACCAGCCGGTGTATCATGCTGTTGAACGCTGCTCGCTTATGTTGAACTGGATGATACGACTCATTGGTAATATATCTATCCGTTGCGGTTTTTTTGCGATATATGCTGAAGCTGAAATTATTTTCTTCTTTTTTGATCATAATGTCCAAGAATGGTAACTGGTTATTGTCTTCGCTTTCCATAGTAAACTTTATGGATGGGGATTGACTGTTGAGGTATTTTAAGAGTCGACGTGTTTGGTTCTTTCCAATAACAGCAAACACATCATCTACATATCTGTACCAGATTCTTGGAAAAATTCTATGTGTCTGCATTTTCTCTTCAAGGTTACCCATGAACAAATTCGCCATAAAAGGGGACAGGGAGTTTCCCATTGATGTTCCAAATACTTGTTTGTAAGTTTTCCCCCTGAACTGAAAATAGCTTTCTTTCATACATGTTCGTGTTAGCTCGCAATATAAATCTACGGATTCTTGGTCTATATGTTGATTTTCCAGCCACTCAGATAGAATAAGCAAGGTGTCGTCAATTGGAATACTCGGATAAAGAGCTGTGACATCAAACGATACCATAATTTCGTGTTGTTGGATTCTTTCCCTTTGTAATTTGTCTGTCAGTTCATAGACATTTTTAATGTTCCGTCCTGGAAGAGGGCCTAGTTTGGAAAACTGTTCGACTAACCATTTTGAAATCCTTTCCCAAGGCGCATTATTATTAGATACAATAGGTCTCATTTGGTTACCTGGCTTGTGTATCTTTGGTAGTGCATATAACTTGGGAATATACGGATTGGATACTAATACTTTCCATTGTAACCCCGCGCCAAATTTCTTTGCGATACGTGATCTGGCCACCCTGGCTTTCTTGACCAGTTCTTTTAAAGGGTTTGAACTAACTATTTCATACGGACCTTCGTCAATCATCAATTGTACCCTGTCGTCATATTCTGCTTTGTTTAAAATTACTACAGCATTTCCTTTGTCAGCTTTCATGTAGTAGACATCCTTTTCTCTCAGAGATTTTACAATTGAATGATAGACTTGGTTTTGTGACGTCTCTCTCGTGATGTTTGAATTTTTGATAATTTCTTTGGACACTGATCTGGCTACGCACTTTTCTTCTCTGTTTACCTTTTCCACTGCCACTTCTAAATTTGCTACTATGTCCTCCATCGGCGTAAACTTAGGTTGTACACAAAAATTCAACCCTTTATTTAGTAGATCTTCTTTTGCTTGTGTGAATTCCACTGAGGATAAATTTTTCACATACTCAGGAACATTCCTTGATACCTTTTGCACGGGTTTTCTAGAGGATTGGTTTTTGGCCATCAGCCACACTAATTTCTTGTTCAGAATCTTAAATTTCTCCAATCTTTTTGCCTCCACTATTGCGAATGCTTTGTAATCAAACATTTTCCATTCTTCAGCCTCTAAATTCGTGGTATTTTTGGTCAGCATCAAATGCAGTTGATATGTTTGTAGTTCTAATTTGAATAAGTTTGCGTAGTGGCGATTTTTCTCCAATTTCAACCACAACACCAATTCATCTGTATTAGTTATGATTCGCTAATACTTAACGCACAGCACATTCTGTATATATAGAATGTAAATTGTGGTATAATCAGTCCAGTCGCCGCGGCCTGAAGAGAAGATTGATTTTTTCATAATCATAAGCTCATCAGTTCGAAACTGGATTGAACTCTCATACAATCTTCGAAACATATTAAAATCATAAAACTACAGGCAATAAAACATCTGCACCCTAATGACGGCCAAGAACAGTAGGCGTAAAAAAAAATAATTGCTTGCCCAATTTTTTTGCACATCAGTTGCGGGGTTGTACCGGTGTAATAAAAGCAAAAGGCGGTCCAACAAAATATTAATATGAAAGATTGAACTTCTATAAATCAATAAAAAACAAACAAAAAAATAAAAAATAAGTGTTTAATTTATTACATTACTTTAACACCAATCAACGTATTTTGAATATTTTGGCATTTTTCGGTGTTTTGCCCTAAATTGCAGGTCAATTTTTTTTCTTCAAAAAATTACGTCATACTTGTATTTAAAATGAAACATTAAACCAATTGCTTTCAAAAGTTTTGTAATTTTAGCAAAAAAAGACTCCAATTTGCAATAAATTTGTTTGCCCAATTTTTTTACCACCACTGTATTTATATATACATATATATAATATACAATTATTTATACTTATAAATAAAAATTTTCATTTAAATTGAAAATAAAGACAAGACAAAATAATGAATTTTAAAACCCCATATGATTGTGTTGGGTCCCATTTGAAACACGATATTTTAAAACGCCATTTGCCAAGACGCGATATTTCGAAACGAGATATTTCAAAACGCGATACGGTGGAAAACGCGATATGGTACAAAACGCGGTATTTCAAAACGCAATATTTCAAAACGCGATATTTCAAAACGCGATATGGTACAAAACGCGATATAGTAAAAAACGCGATAATGCAAAAGGTGATATTTTAAAACTAAATCCTAGTTCCTAGGAGCTGGAGTATTCTGTGACAAATTAAATGTAAACATTTCTATTCGTCTCCCTGATTACTGCAGCGTGTACCAAGCTGAATTCGTAGCGATTGAGGAGGTCATGACGTGGTTGAAGCATAATGTGTTATCCTCAGACGATATCACAATCTATGTGGACAGTCAAGCGGTGATCCGGTCGTTAGAATCGAAGTCTTTGGCGTCACGGGTGGCGTTGAGTTGTCACTCATCTCTAAATGAGATGGGTGAGCATTTCAATATCCAGGTAATCTGGGTCCCAGGTCACTCGGGCGTCATGGGGAACTGCAGGGCAGATGAACTTGCTAGGCATGGTACGACTCTCCAGCTGCAACCGGAAAGGGCAAGTCTGGGGAGGCCTATTACAGCGCTGAGACAAGTACTTGGGAAGCAGGCGCTATCCTCAGCGGGGGAAAGGTGGTCTAATACCCTCACCTGTAGAGTTGCAAGGCAAGTTTGGCCAAAGCTGGACTTGGGGCGCACTAGGGCATTAATATCCCTACGCAGACGTGAATTAAGAACGGTCGTAGGAATTCTCACGGGACACTGCCTTTTTGGAGAACATGCAAGAAGGCTGGGCCTGGAGGCTAATGACTTCTGCAGAAGCTGCTTGGACGAAGAGGAGGAAGAGACGTTGGTCCACTTCCTTTGCTCGTGTCCAGCATTGGCTCTCGGAAGGCACAAACACTTAGGTAAGTTCAGGATGGACTGCCTCTCGGATCTCGAAAACAGTAAAGTACGGGACGTCTTACGCTACATAAGTAGCTCGAAATGGTTCCAACAGGTGTATAAGGGGAGACATCCTGTGGTATCACAATGGACCGTCACCGGTCTAAGCGAGCGTAAGCAGCCACTCCAACCTAACCTAACCTAACCTAGTTCCATCGTATATGTTCAATTTCATAATAAAGGTGAAAGAAAATTTTATATGTGAAATGAAAGAAAATTAATAATTTTAAAATATTGCGGATTGTACCATATCGAGTTTTGAAATATCGCATTTTGTACCATATCGCGTTTTGTACCGTATCGCGTTTTGTACCATACCGCGTTTTGAAATATCGCGTTTTGTACCATATCGCGTTTTGAAATATCGTGTTTCGAGCGGATCCCGATTTTGTTTACGTGTCGTAGGAAAATAAAAATCTTTATTCCCTTCTTTATATTAGAGGTTTACATTTTTTAGACTGATGTGCATTTTCACACACACAAATAAAATATAATTCGAAAAGTAAAAAGAGTATACACTGACAAAACTCTCAAAATTAAAAGTAAACAAAATTCTATTTATGCGAATGATCAGAAATCATGGAAATGATCGTTCGTTTCATAATATAAACACAGACTAGTGAAACCCATTCATATGGTTGCGTTTTTTATTGTTTCGTTCATTCATAAAGTTTGGGTTACTACTCGTATAGTACAAAAACAGCAGAATCTCCTTTGTTTTCCTTCACAATAATGCGCAACAAGGGTAGGAACATAATTAAAACTATATGTTTCTTTCTTTATTAGAGTGCGTACAGCCAGTACATAATTATCTATTTTAGTGATTCGAATGCCATTTTAATATATGGGAAGGAACATTATTATATCCCTTTTCTACGTGTATATTTTTGATTTTATGTGTTGTGTGTGTACGCATAATACAATTATATGCTTCTTATTCTGGTGAGATCGCTCTAGTTCATAAATTATGTGGTAACCAACACCGATACCGTGCACACCGTAAGTAGTAAGTCGTTCGCTAAAGTTTTATTACCATTATATAAAATTTTACAATTGAAATACTTATCTCTTAAACAACACACCTAAACTGATAATAATTACCATTAACATATTTTAATAAATTTACTTAAATTTGAAATTCATATATTGATAAGATATTGTTAAGTAAGCATACAAAATTTGATAAAAACAATTTCTTTACAACAACAATTTTTTTTCGTTATGTTGGAAATTCATACAAACCTGTAAGTAAAACTTATCTGTTACTTATTTAAAAACATTTATATTAATTTCAAATTTACACATCTTGTCTTATTAATGAATGCTTGAAATAGTAATTACCCTACTTAGAACATAATCAATAAGAGTCAACAAAAATGGCGTTTCCCTATCTATATTATAAAGGCGAGTTTGATACCATTAAGCACACTTTAAAGATAACATGGTATAATAAAAAATGCTAGTTAAAAATTGTTTTCTGTTTATAGATATCAATATTGTAACGAGTGGTTTTCTAAAGTACTTCAATAAGGCTCGAAATTGTGTCGCAAAGCAAACATTACCTATAAATCGTTGACTGAACAAGTAAATTAAAAATTTGGATTTTATCTTTAAAAAATAATTAATAAGAAATATTATCTTAAAATCATTATAAAACTTAATGTTATTATATTTCATTTCAATAAGGTGATTAAGGCTCGCATTCTTGAAATTCACTGAAAAAAATTCCCGATGATTTTGAAACGTCGTGTTTTATTAGAAAATCACCGGTGATTTTTCCGTTGAACTTCAAGAATAAGGCTTTTCTAAAAGTCTTACAAAATCAAAATATTTGTGTTGATAGCAATTTTTAAGAAATTATAGTCAATATTTTATAATCTCCAGAAAGTAAATAAACTCATAATATAGGGTCAAGATGGTCCTAAAATGAATTTCGAATAAGTAAAATATCGAAAATAAATACATTGTCACGAATTTTGAATATTCAAATTCCGAATTTCAAAGAAATTTGGTACAAAAGGGAGGATCAGCTGAATCAAAAATATGATTTACAAAAACAAAATTTTAATACGATTTTTTATTCTTGTGTTAACCAGAAAAAATTCAAAGTGGTCTTTAGTAAAAGGTGATCAAAAATTAAGAAATAAACCTAAGAACCAAGTATCTATACCCAAACTTCCAAAATGCTTAGAATTTTAACTATATAACGAACAATAATATATTAAGTTTTGCTAAAGAAAACATGTTTAGTTTTATTTGTTATTACTTTCGAAATGAGTGTTGGATTTTTTTGTGTTATTTTTAATAAAGAATTATTGCAAAAATAAAATGCGTATTTCCCAGAATTTACTGGGAAATATGTTGGATCAATAGAATATCACATTAGGTAGACAATATCGTGGTAAAATAAGTTTTCTTACAAGGTAATCCCAATATTTCAGTGAAACCGACTTTTTATAATCAATTTACTCCCACGTTAACAGCTAACTTGCTAGCGCAATTTTAAAATAACTTGCACAATACATAAATGGCATTTACTGGGTTAACAAAATCCATACAAAAAATATTAAACCGAAAAAGTAGAAGAAACTCATATGTACGAGATGATTTTTATTCGGTAGTTTTTTAGTTGTTGTTTTAGCCGCCTCGCATTTTTTGTTTCTTTTTCTTTCTTAATGGTACGAGTAGTTAAGATAATTTGGTGTCATCATTGATTGTATTTTTTGGTTTGGTTTTAATATATCTAAGCAACACTAAATTAATACATGTACGATTTATAAACGATGACATTGGAATCAACTGTTTTCCTCTTTCCTTTCTAGTCTAAAAATTAAAATAGCAACATGCTATATATAATTAAAAAAATTCTTATTAACACCTGTACAATTTATATTTACTTTTAAGCTCCAAGCCCGACAAACAATCTCAATATTTAGTATTGAAAAGTAACTGATGGAGGACTGGAGGACCGAACTGTATTTTGGCAGACTTTACTTTCCTCAAGTACTGTAAAAAAACCGTGTTTGGAACGCCTTGTGCGGGCTCTAATATCTGAATGAGGACCGTAGATTACTTTAGAGTCAAATTTCCGACAATTTGTAACTGACATTCTCCGTAAATAAACCGTTATTTTGTGGGTATCAGATAACGCTATGCAGTTCCCTCATCTTTAATATGTAAGTGAAATTGTTGATATAAAACCGTCCAATAGTCGAACATTTATATATAAAATTTGCCGTAAATCAACCATCCCTTTGTGTGTATCAGGTAACATTATACAGTCCCTTTCCCGTTAATATGTTAGTGAAAGTGTCGGATATAAATGGACGGTTTTTTAGCCGATACTTTGTCGGATAAAAACCGGTCCATTTTTATCCGACACTTTCACTAACATATTCACTGTCTAACGTTTTTATGTGAACTTTGCCGTAAATGAGCCATCCCTTTGTGGGAATCAGGCAGCATTCTACAGTCCACTTGCCGTTAATATGTAAGTGAAATTATCGGATAAAAAACCGTCCAATTGTAGGACATTTTTTTGTGAAATTTGCCGTAAAGAAACGTATCAGATAACATTCTGCAATCCCCTCACCGTTAATATGTAAGTGAAATTTTCGGATAACACACCGTCTCATTGATCAACATTCGCAAGTAAAATATCTCGTAAATAAACTGTCTTTTTGTGTGTGTATCAGATAAAATTTTGCAGTTCTCTCGCCATTTATATGTATGTAATATTTTCGTATAAAACACTATTCAATTGTCGGAAATTTTTAAGGACAATTTTCCGTACATAAACCGTCCTTGTGTCTGTATTAGATAATTGGCTCGATTCAAAGTAAATATATTTTTCTTTTCTTCTATTCTGCATTGATTCCTAAGAAAATTTGGTCGACTATCAAATAATTCAGAAGTTCCTGCGGTAGTTTAAAAATCACCTCGATTTTTCAAGAAAGAATAAAAATAACGACAAAATTAAATTTAGAAGATACACTGTCTCAAAAAATTGATGAATGTGAATTTCTTCCTAAACTTTCCTAAAATAACAAAAACAACAAATTGTGCGAATGTATGTGTAAAACTACGCATTAACGAATAAATTACAGATTTTCTATTAGGTAAGGGAACTATAAAAATTTGTATTGAACCGTCAAAATATTAACATGTACTATATATTCAATATTCTATTATTATTTTCATTATGATAATTTATGTTCTTAAAAATATAGTACTGTTCAATATCATATGTGGATTTTCCGAACGTTTTCCGTTACTTAGAAACACCGGCACAAAATCCTAAGTATATTTTTAGGTTGGTATGGACATAACCTAACAGAAAAAAGTAGTCACTTGAAAAGTTAGAGGGGCCTTGGTCGTTTAGTAATCAAAAAACCCGATATGGTAATGTTCAATATCATATGTGGATTTTCCGAACGTTTTCCGTTACTTAGAAACACCGGCCCAAAATCCTAAGTATATTTTTAGGTTGGTATGGACATAACCTAACAGAAAAAAGTAGTCACTTGAAAAGTTAGAGGGGCCTTGGTCGTTTAGTAATCAAAAAACCCGATATGGTAATGTTCAATATCATATGTGGAATTTCCGAACGTTTTCCGTTACTTAGAAACACCGGTCCAAAATCCTAAGTATATTTTTAGGTTGGTATGACCATAACATAACAGAAAAAAATAGTCACTTGAAAAGTTAGAGGGGCCTTGGTCGTTTAGTAATCAAAAAACCCGATATGGTAATGTTCAATATCATATGTGGATTTTCCGAACGTTTTCCGTTACTTAGAAACACCGGCCCAAAATCCTAAGTATATTTTTAGGTTGGTATGGACATAACCTAACAGAAAAAAGTAGTAATTTGAAAAGTTAGAGGGGCCTTGGTCGTTTAGTAATCAAAAACCCGATATGTTAATGTTAAACCCGATATGGTAATGTTCAATATCATATGTGGATTTTCCGAACGTTTTCCGTTACTTAGAAACACCGGCCCAAAATCCTAAGTATATTTTTAGGTTGGTATGGACATAACCTAACAGAAAAAAGTAGTCACTTGAAAAGTTAGAGGGGCCTTGGTCGTTTAGTAATCAAAAAACCCGATATGGTAATGTTCAATATCATATGTGGATTTTCCGAACGTTTTCCGTTACTTAGAAACACCGGCCCAAAATCCTAAGTATATTTTTAGGTTGGTATGGACATAACCTAACAGAAAAAAGTAGTCACTTGAAAAGTTAGAGGGGCCTTGGTCGTTTAGTAATCAAAAAACCCGATATGGTAATGTTCAATATCATATGTGGAATTTCCGAACGTTTTCCGTTACTTAGAAACACCGGTCCAAAATCCTAAGTATATTTTTAGGTTGGTATGGACATAACCTAACAGAAAAAAGTAGTCACTTGAAAAGTTAGAGGGGCCTTGGTCGTTTAGTAATCAAAAAACCCGATATGGTAATGTTCAATATCATATGTGGATTTTCCGAACGTTTTCCGTTACTTAGAAACACCGGCCCAAAATCCTAAGTATATTTTTAGGTTGGTATGGACATAACCTAACAGAAAAAAGTAGTTATTTGAAAAGTTAGAGGGGCCTTGGTCGTTTAGTAATAAAAAACCCGATATGTTAATGTTAAACCCGATATGGTAATGTTCAATATCATATGTGGATTTTCCGAACGTTTTCCGTTACTTAGAAACACCGGCCCAAAATCCTAAGTATATTTTTAGGTTGGTATGGACATAACCTAACAGAAAAAAGTAGTCACTTGAAAAGTTAGAGGGGCCTTGGTCGTTTAGTAATAAAAAACCCGATATGGTAATGTTCAATATCATATGTGGATTTTCCGAACGTTTTCCGTTACTTAGAAACACCGGCCCAAAATCCTAAGTATATTTTTAGGTTGGTATGGACATAACCTAACAGAAAAAAGTAGTCACTTGAAAAGTTAGAGGGGCCTTGGTCGTTTAGTAATCAAAAAACCCGATATGGTAATGTTCAATATCATATGTGGAATTTCCGAACGTTTTCCGTTACTTAGAAACACCGGCCCAAAATCCTAAGTATATTTTTAGGTTGGTATGGACATAACCTAACAGAAAAAAGTAGTCACTTGAAAAGTTAGAGGGGCCTTGGTCGTTTAGTAATCAAAAAACCCGATATGGTAATGTTCAATATCATATGTGGATTTTCCGAACGTTTTCCGTTACTTAGAAACACCGGCCCAAAATCCTAAGTATATTTTTAGGTTGGTATGGACATAACCTAACAGAAAAAAGTAGTCACTTGAAAAGTTAGAGGGGCCTTGGTCGTTTAGTAATCAAAAAACCCGATATGGTAATGTTCAATATCATATGTGGATTTTCCGAACGTTTTCCGTTACTTAGAAACACCGGTCCAAAATCCTAAGTATATTTTTAGGTTGGTATGGACATAACCTAACAGAAAAAAGTAGTCACTTGAAAAGTTAGAGGGGCCTTGGTCGTTTAGTAATCAAAAAACCCGATATGGTAATGTTTAATATCATATGTGGATTTTCCGAACGTTTTCCGTTACTTAGAAACACCGGCCCAAAATCCTAAGTATATTTTTAGGTTGGTATGGACATAACCTAACAGAAAAAAGTAGTAATTTGAAAAGTTAGAGGGGCCTTGGTCGTTTAGTAATAAAAAACCCGATATGTTAATGTTAAACCCGATATGGTAATGTTCAATATCATATGTGGATTTTCCGAACGTTTTCCGTTACTTAGAAACACCGGCCCAAAATCCTAAGTATATTTTTAGGTTGGTATGGACATAACCTAACAGAAAAAAGTAGTCACTTGAAAAGTTAGAGGGGCCTTGGTCGTTTAGTAATAAAAAACCCGATATGGTAATGTTCAATATCATATGTGGATTTTCCGAACGTTTTCCGTTACTTAGAAACACCGGCCCAAAATCCTAAGTATATTTTTAGGTTGGTATGGACATAACCTAACAGAAAAAAGTAGTCACTTGAAAAGTTAGAGGGGCCTTGGTCGTTTAGTAATAAAAAACCCGATATGGTCATGTTCAATATCATATGTGGATTTTCCGAACGTTTTCCGTTACTTAGAAACACCGGCCCAAAATCCTAAGTATATTTTTAGGTTGGTATGGACATAACCTAACAGAAAAAAGTAGTCACTTGAAAAGTTAGAGGGGCCTTGGTCGTTTAGTAATAAAAAACCCGATATGGTAATGTTCAATATCATATGTGGATTTTCCGAACGTTTTCCGTTACTTAGAAACACCGGCCCAAAATCCTAAGTATATTTTTAGGTTGGTATGGACATAACCTAACAGAAAAAAGTAGTCACTTGAAAAGTTAGAGGGACCTTGGTCGTTTAGTAATAAAAACCCGATATGGTCATGTTCAATATCATATGTGGATTTTCCGAACGTTTTCCGATACTTAGAAACACCGGTCCAAAATCCTAAGTATATTTTTAGGTTGGTATGGACATAACCTAACAGAAAAAAGTAGTCACTTGAAAAGTTAGAGGGGCCTTGGTCGTTTAGTAATCAAAAAACCCGATATGGTAATGTTCAATATCATATGTGGATTTTCCGAACGTTTTCCGTTACTTAGAAACACCGGCCCAAAATCCTAAGTATATTTTTAGGTTGGTATGGACATAACCTAACAGAAAAAAGTAGTAATTTGAAAAGTTAGAGGGGCCTTGGTCGTTTAGTAATAAAAAACCCG
Organism: Tipula vernalis; assembly: GCA_958295665.1. Lineage (NCBI taxonomy): Eukaryota > Metazoa > Arthropoda > Insecta > Diptera > Tipulidae > Tipula > Tipula vernalis. The sequence continues at coordinate 260,962,777 of OY282558.1, read as the reverse complement.
ATATGTTAATGTTAAACCCGATATGGTAATGTTCAATATCATATGCGGATTTTCCGAACGTTTTCCGTTACTTAGAAACACCGGCCCAAAATCCTAAGTATATTTTTAGGTTGGTATGGACATAACCTAACAGAAAAAAGTAGTCACTTGAAAAGTTAGAGGGGCCTTGGTCGTTTAGTAATAAAAAACCCGATATGGTAATGTTCAATATCATATGTGGATTTTCCGAACGTTTTCCGTTACTTAGAAACACCGGCCCAAAATCCTAAGTATATTTTTAGGTTGGTATGGACATAACCTAACAGAAAAAAGTAGTCACTTGAAAAGTTAGAGGGACCTTGGTCGTTTAGTAATCAAAAAACCCGATATGGTAATGTTCAATATCATATGTGGATTTTCCGAACGTTTTCCGTTACTTAGAAACACCGGCCCAAAATCCTAAGTATATTTTTAGGTTGGTATGGACATAACCTAACAGAAAAAAGTAGTCACTTGAAAAGTTAGAGGGGCCTTGGTCGTTTAGTAATCAAAAAACCCGATATGGTAATGTTCAATATCATATGTGGATTTTCCGAACGTTTTCCGTTACTTAGAAACACCGGCCCAAAATCCTAAGTATATTTTTAGGTTGGTATGGACATAACCTAACAGAAAAAAGTAGTCACTTGAAAAGTTAGAGGGGCCTTGGTCGTTTAGTAATAAAAAACCCGATATGGTAATGTTCAATATCATATGTGGATTTTCCGAACGTTTTCCGTTACTTAGAAACACCGGCCCACAATCCTAAGTATATTTTTAGATTGGTATGGACATAGCCTAACAGAAAAAAGTAGTCACTTGAAAAGTTAGAGGGGCCTTGGTCGTTTTGTAATAAAAAACCCGATATGGTAATGTTCAATATCATATGTCGATTTTCCGAACGTTTTCCGTTACTTAGAAACACCGGCCCAAAATCCTAAGTATATTTTTAGGTTGGTATTGACATAACCTAACAGAAAAAAGTAGTCACTTGAAAAGTTAGAGGGGCCTTGGTCGTTTAGTAATCAAAAAACCCGATATGGTAATGTTCAATATCATATGTGGATTTTCCGAACGTTTACCGTTACTTAGAAACACCGGCCCAAAATCCTAAGTATATTTTTAGGTTGGTATGGACATAACCTAACAGAAAAAAGTAGTCACTTGAAAAGTTAGAGGGGCCTTGGTCGTTTAGTAATCAAAAAACCCGATATCGTAATGTTCAATATTATATGTGGATTTTCCGAACGTTTTCCGTTACTTAGAAACACCGGCCCAAAATCCTAAGTATATTTTTAGGTTGGTATGGACATAACCTAACAGAAAAAAGTAGTCACTTGAAAAGTTAGAGGGGCCTTGGTCGTTTAGTAATCAAAAAACCCGATATGGTAATGTTCAATATCATATGTGGATTTTCCGAACGTTTTCCGTTACTTAGAAACACCGGCACAAAATCCTAAGTATATTTTTAGGTTGGTATGGACATAACCTAACAGAAAAAAGTAGTCACTTGAAAAGTTAGAGGGGCCTTGGTCGTTTAGTAATCAAAAAACCCGATATGGTAATGTTCAATATCATATGTGGAATTTCCGAACGTTTTCCGTTACTTAGAAACACCGGCCCAAAATCCTAAGTATATTTTTAGGTTGGTATGGACATAACCTAACAGAAAAAAGTAGTCACTTGAAAAGTTAGAGGGGCCTTGGTCGTTTAGTAATCAAAAAACCCGATATGGTAATGTTCAATATCATATGTGGATTTTCCGAACGTTTTCCGTTACTTAGAAACACCGGCCCAAAATCCTAAGTATATTTTTAGGTTGGTATGGACATAACCTAACAGAAAAAAGTAGTCACTTGAAAAGTTAGAGGGGCCTTGGTCGTTTAGTAATCAAAAAACCCGATATGGTAATGTTCAATATCATATGTGGAATTTCCGAACGTTTTCCGTTACTTAGAAACACCGGTCCAAAATCCTAAGTATATTTTTAGGTTGGTATGGACATAACCTAACAGAAAAAAGTAGTCACTTGAAAAGTTAGAGGGGCCTTGGTCGTTTAGTAATCAAAAAACCCGATATGGTAATGTTCAATATCATATGTGGATTTTCCGAACGTTTTCCGTTACTTAGAAACACCGGCCCAAAATCCTAAGTATATTTTTAGGTTGGTATGGACATAACCTAACAGAAAAAAGTAGTCACTTGAAAAGTTAGAGGGGCCTTGGTCGTTTAGTAATAAAAACCCCGATATGGTAATGTTCAATATCATATGTGGATTTTCCGAACGTTTTCCGTTACTTAGAAACACCGGCCCAAAATCCTAAGTATATTTTTAGGTTGGTATGGACATAACCTAACAGAAAAAAGTAGTCACTTGAAAAGTTAGAGGGGCCTTGGTCGTTTAGTAATCAAAAAACCCGATATGGTAATGTTCAATATCATATGTGGAATTTCCGAACGTTTTCCGTTACTTAGAAACACCGGTCCAAAATCCTAAGTATATTTTTAGGTTGGTATGGACATAACCTAACAGAAAAAAGTAGTCACTTGAAAAGTTAGAGGGGCCTTGGTCGTTTAGTAATCAAAAAACCCGATATTGTAATGTTCAATATCATATGTGGATTTTCCGAACGTTTTCCGTTACTTAGAAACACCGGTCCAAGATCCTAAGTATATTTTTAGGTTGGTATGGACATAACCTAACAGAAAAAAGTAGTCACTTGAAAAGTTAGAGGGGCCTTGGTCGTTTAGTAATCAAAAAACCCGATATGGTAATGTTCAATATCATATGTGGATTTTCCGAACGTTTTCCGTTACTTAGAAACACCGGTTCAAAATCCTAAGTATATTTTTAGGTTGGTATGGACATAACCTAACAGAAAAAAGTAGTCACTTGAAAAGTTAGAGGGGCCTTGGTCGTTTAGTAATCAAAAAACCCGATATGGTAATGTTCAATATCATATGTGAATTTTCCGAACGTTTTATGTTACTTAGAAACACCGGCCCAAAATCCTAAGTATATTTTTAGGTTGGTATGGACATAACCTAACAGAAAAAAGTAGTCACTTGAAAAGTTAGAGGGGCCTTGGTCGTTTAGTAATCAAAAAACCCGATATCGTAATGTTCAATATTATATGTGGATTTTCCGAACGTTTTCCGTTACTTAGAAACACCGGCCCAAAATCCTAAGTATATTTTTAGGTTGGTATGGACATAACCTAACAGAAAAAAGTAGTCACTTGAAAAGTTAGAGGGGCCTTGGTCGTTTAGTAATCAAAAAACCCGATATGGTAATGTTCAATATCATATGTGGATTTTCCGAACGTTTTCCGTTACTTAGAAACACCGGCCCAAAATCCTAAGTATATTTTTAGGTTGGTATGGACATAACCTAACAGAAAAAAGTAGTCACTTGAAAAGTTAGAGGGGCCTTGGTCGTTTAGTAATAAAAAACCCGATATGTTAATGTTAAACCCGTAATGTTCAATATCATATGTGGATTTTCCGAACGTTTTCCGTTACTTAGAAACACCGGCCCAAAATCCTAAGTATATTTTTAGGTTGGTATGGACATAACCTAACAGAAAAAAGTAGTCACTTGAAAAGTTAGAGGGGCCTTGGTCGTTTAGTAATAAAAAACCCGATATGGTAATGTTCAATATCATATGTGGATTTTCCGAACGTTTTCCGTTACTTAGAAACACCGGCCCAAAATCCTAAGTATATTTTTAGGTTGGTATGGACATAACCTAACAGAAAAAAGTAGTCACTTGAAAAGTTAGAGGGGCCTTGGTCGTTTTGTAATAAAAAACCCGATATGGTAATGTTCAATATCATATGTGGATTTTCCGAACATTTTCCGTTACTTAGAAACACCGGCCCAAAATCCTAAGTATATTTTTAGGTTGGTATTGACATAACCTAACAGAAAAAAGTAGTCACTTGAAAAGTTAGAGGGGCCTTGGTCGTTTAGTAATCAAAAAACCCGATATGGTAATGTTCAATATCATATGTGGATTTTCCGAACGTTTACCGTTACTTAGAAGCACTGGCCCAAAATCCTAAGTATATTTTTAGGTTGGTATGGACATAACCTAACAGAAAAAAGTAGTCACTTGAAAAGTTAGAGGGGCCTTGGTCGTTTAGTAATCAAAAAACCCGATATGGTAATGTTCAATATCATATGTGGATTTTCCGAACGTTTACCGTTACTTAGAAGCACCGGCCCAAAATCCTAAGTATATTTTTAGGTTGGTATGGACATAACCTAACAGAAAAAAGTAGTCACTTGAAAAGTTAGAGGGGCCTTGGTCGTTTTGTAATAAAAAACCCGATATGGTAATGTTCAATATCATATGTGGATTTTCCGAACATTTTCCGTTACTTAGAAACACCGGCCCAAAATCCTAAATATATTTTTAGGTTGGTATTGACATAACCTAACAGAAAAAAGTAGTCACTTGAAAAGTTAGAGGGGCCTTGGTCGTTTAGTAATCAAAAAACCCGATATGGTAATGTTCAATATCATATGTGGATTTTCCGAACGTTTTCCGTTACTTAGAAACACCGGCCCAAAATCCTAAGTATATTTTTAGGTTGGTATGGACATAACCTAACAGAAAAAAGTAGTCACTTGAAGAGTTAGAGGGGCCTTGGTCGTTTAGTAATAAGAAACCCGATATGGTAATGTTCAATATCATATGTGGATTTTCCGAACGTTTTCCGATACTTAGAAACACCGGCCCAAAATCCTAAGTATATTTTTAGGTTGGTATGGACATAACCTAACAGAAAAAAGTAAACACTTGAAAAAATAGAGGGGCCTTGGTCGTTTAGTAATCAAAAAACCCAATATGGTAATGTTCAATATCATAAGTGGATTTTCCGAACGTTTTCCGATACTTAGAAACACCGGCGCAAAATCCTAAGTATATTTTTGGGTTGGTATGGACATAACCTAACAGAAAAAAGTAGTCACTTGAAAAGTTAGAGGGACCTTGGTCGTTTAGTAATCAAAAAACCCGATATGGTAATGTTCAATATCATATGTGGATTTTCCGAACGTTTTCCGTTACTTAGAAACACCGGCCCAAAATCCTAAATATATTTTTAGGTTGGTATGGACATAACCTAACAGAAAAAAGTAGTCACTTGAAAAGTTAGAGGGGCCTTGGTCGTTTAGTAATCAAAAAACCCGATATGGTAATGTTCAATATCATATGTGGATTTTCCGAACGTTTTCCTTTACTTAGAAACACCGGCCCAAAATCCTAAGTATATTTTTAGGTTGGTATGGACATAACCTAACAGAAAAAAGTAGTCACTTGAAAAGTTAGAGGGGCCTTGGTCGTTTAGTAATAAAAAACCCGATATGGTAATGTTCAATATCATATGTGGATTTTCCGAACGTTTTCCGTTACTTAGAAACACCGGCCCAAAATCCTAAGTATATTTTTAGGTTGGTATGGACATAACCTAACAGAAAAAAGTAGTCACTTGAAAAGTTAGAGGGGCCTTGGTCGTTTAGTAATCAAAAAACCCGATATGGTAATGTTCAATATCATATGTGGATTTTCCGAACGTTTTCCGTTACTTAGAAACACCGGCCCAAAATCCTAAGTATATTTTTAGGTTGGTATGGACATAACCTAACAGAAAAAAGTAGTCACTTGAAAAGTTAGAGGGGCCTTGGTCGTTTAGTAATAAAAACCCCGATATGGTAATGTTCAATATCATATGTGGATTTTCCGAACGTTTTCCGTTACTTAGAAACACCGGCCCAAAATCCTAAGTATATTTTTAGGTTGGTATGGACATAACCTAACAGAAAAAAGTAGTCACTTGAAAAGTTAGAGGGGCCTTGGTCGTTTAGTAATAAAAAACCCGATATGTTAATGTTAAACCCGTAATGTTCAATATCATATGTGGATTTTCCGAACGTTTTCCGTTACTTAGAAACACCGGCCCAAAATCCTAAGTATATTTTTAGGTTGGTATGGACATAACCTAACAGAAAAAAGTAGTCACTTGAAAAGTTAGAGGGGCCTTGGTCGTTTAGTAATAAAAAACCCGATATGGTAATGTTCAATATCATATGTGGATTTTCCGAACGTTTTCCGTTACTTAGAAACACCGGCCCAAAATCCTAAGTATATTTTTAGGTTGGTATGGACATAACCTAACAGAAAAAAGTAGTCACTTGAAAAGTTAGAGGGGCCTTGGTCGTTTTGTAATAAAAAACCCGATATGGTAATGTTCAATATCATATGTGGATTTTCCGAACATTTTCCGTTACTTAGAAACACCGGCCCAAAATCCTAAGTATATTTTTAGGTTGGTATTGACATAACCTAACAGAAAAAAGTAGTCACTTGAAAAGTTAGAGGGGCCTTGGTCGTTTAGTAATCAAAAAACCCGATATGGTAATGTTCAATATCATATGTGGATTTTCCGAACGTTTACCGTTACTTAGAAGCACCGGCCCAAAATCCTAAGTATATTTTTAGGTTGGTATGGACATAACCTAACAGAAAAAAGTAGTCACTTGAAAAGTTAGAGGGGCCTTGGTCGTTTAGTAATCAAAAAACCCGATATGGTAATGTTCAATATCATATGTGGATTTTCCGAACGTTTACCGTTACTTAGAAGCACCGGCCCAAAATCCTAAGTATATTTTTAGGTTGGTATGGACATAACCTAACAGAAAAAAGTAGTCACTTGAAAAGTTAGAGGGGCCTTGGTCGTTTTGTAATAAAAAACCCGATATGGTAATGTTCAATATCATATGTGGATTTTCCGAACATTTTCCGTTACTTAGAAACACCGGCCCAAAATCCTAAGTATATTTTTAGGTTGGTATTGACATAACCTAACAGAAAAAAGTAGTCACTTGAAAAGTTAGAGGGGCCTTGGTCGTTTAGTAATCAAAAAACCCGATATGGTAATGTTCAATATCATATGTGGATTTTCCGAACGTTTTCCGTTACTTAGAAACACCGGCCCAAAATCCTAAGTATATTTTTAGGTTGGTATGGACATAACCTAACAGAAAAAAGTAGTCACTTGAAGAGTTAGAGGGGCCTTGGTCGTTTAGTAATAAGAAACCCGATATGGTAATGTTCAATATCATATGTGGATTTTCCGAACGTTTTCCGATACTTAGAAACACCGGCCCAAAATCCTAAGTATATTTTTAGGTTGGTATGGACATAACCTAACAGAAAAAAGTAAACACTTGAAAAAATAGAGGGGCCTTGGTCGTTTAGTAATCAAAAAACCCAATATGGTAATGTTCAATATCATAAGTGGATTTTCCGAACGTTTTCCGATACTTAGAAACACCGGCGCAAAATCCTAAGTATATTTTTGGGTTGGTATGGACATAACCTAACAGAAAAAAGTAGTCACTTGAAAAGTTAGAGGGACCTTGGTCGTTTAGTAATCAAAAAACCCGATATGGTAATGTTCAATATCATATGTGGATTTTCCGAACGTTTTCCGTTACTTAGAAACACCGGCCCAAAATCCTAAATATATTTTTAGGTTGGTATGGACATAACCTAACAGAAAAAAGTAGTCACTTGAAAAGTTAGAGGGGCCTTGGTCGTTTAGTAATCAAAAAACCCGATATGGTAATGTTCAATATCATATGTGGATTTTCCGAACGTTTTCCTTTACTTAGAAACACCGGCCCAAAATCCTAAGTATATTTTTAGGTTGGTATGGACATAACCTAACAGAAAAAAGTAGTCACTTGAAAAGTTAGAGGGGCCTTGGTCGTTTAGTAATAAAAAACCCGATATGGTAATGTTCAATATCATATGTGGATTTTCCGAACGTTTTCCGTTACTTAGAAACACCGGCCCAAAATCCTAAGTATATTTTTAGGTTGGTATGGACATAACCTAACAGAAAAAAGTAGTCACTTGAAAAGTTAGAGGGGCCTTGGTCGTTTAGTAATCAAAAAACCCGATATGGTAATGTTCAATATCATATGTGGATTTTCCGAACGTTTTCCGTTACTTAGAAACACCGGCCCAAAATCCTAAGTATATTTTTAGGTTGGTATGGACATAACCTAACAGAAAAAAGTAGTCACTTGAAAAGTTAGAGGGGCCTTGGTCGTTTAGTAATAAAAACCCCGATATGGTAATGTTCAATATCATATGTGGATTTTCCGAACGTTTTCCGTTACTTAGAAACACCGGCCCAAAATCCTAAGTATATTTTTAGGTTGGTATGGACATAACCTAACAGAAAAAAGTAGTCACTTGAAAAGTTAGAGGGGCCTTGGTCGTTTAGTAATCAAAAAACCCGATATGGTAATGTTCAATATCATATGTGGATTTTCCGAACGTTTTCCGTTACTTAGAAACACCGGCCCAAAATCCTAAGTATATTTTTAGGTTGGTATGGACATAACCTAACAGAAAAAAGTAGTCACTTGAAAAGTTAGAGGGGCCTTGGTCGTTTAGTAATCAAAAAACCCGATATGGTAATGTTCAATATCATATGTGGAATTTCCGAACGTTTTCCGTTACTTAGAAACACCGGTCCAAAATCCTAAGTATATTTTTAGGTTGGTATGGACATAACCTAACAGAAAAAAGTAGTCACTTGAAAAGTTAGAGGGACCTTGGTCGTTTAGTAATCAAAAACCCGATATGGTAATGTTCAATATCATATGTGGATTTTCCGAACGTTTTCCGTTACTTAGAAACACCGGCCCAAAATCCTAAGTATATTTTTAGGTTGGTATGGACATAACCTAACACAAAAAAGTAGTAATTTGAAAAGTTAGAGGGGCCTTGGTCGTTTAGTAATAAGAAACCCGATATGTTAATGTTAAACCCGTAATGTTCAATATCATATGTGGATTTTCCGAACGTTTTCCGTTACTTAGAAACACCGGCCCAAAATCCTAAGTATATTTTTAGGTTGGTATGGACATAACCTAACAGAAAAAAGTAGTCACTTGAAAAGTTAGAGGGGCCTTGGTCGTTTAGTAATCAAAAAACCCGATATTGTAATGTTCAATATCATATGTGGATTTTCCGAACGTTTTCCGTTACTTAGAAACACCGGTCCAAGATCCTAAGTATATTTTTAGGTTGGTATGGACATAGCCTAACAGAAAAAAGTAGTCACTTGAAAAGTTAGAGGGGCCTTGGTCGTTTAGTAATCAAAAAACCCGATATGGTAATGTTCAATATCATATGTGGATTTTCCGAACGTTTTCCGTTACTTAGAAACACCGGCCCAAAATCCTAAGTATATTTTTAGGTTGGTATGGACATAACCTAACAGAAAAAAGTAGTCACTTGAAATGTTAGAGGGGCCTTGGTCGTTTAGTAATCAAAAAACCCGATATGGTAATGTTCAATATCATATGTGGATTTTCCGAACGTTTTCCGTTACTTAGAAACACCGGCCCAAAATCCTAAGTATATTTTTAGGTTGGTATGGACATAACCTAACAGAAAAAAGTAGTCACTTGAAAAGTTAGAGGGGCCTTGGTCGTTTAGTAATCAAAAAACCCGATATGGTAATGTTCAATATCATATGTGGATTTTCCGAACGTTTTCCGTTACTTAGAAACACCGGCCCAAAATCCTAAGTATATTTTTAGGTTGGTATGGACATAACCTAACAGAAAAAAGTAGTCACTTGAAAAGTTAGAGGGGCCTTGGTCGTTTTGTAATAAAAAACCCGATATGGTAATGTTCAATATCATATGTGGATTTTCCGAACATTTTCCGTTACTTAGAAACACCGGCCCAAAATCCTAAGTATATTTTTAGGTTGGTATTGACATAACCTAACAGAAAAAAGTAGTCACTTGAAAAGTTAGAGGGGCCTTGGTCGTTTAGTAATCAAAAAACCCGATATGGTAATGTTCAATATCATATGTGGATTTTCCGAACGTTTACCGTTACTTAGAAGCACCGGCCCAAAATCCTAAGTATATTTTTAGGTTGGTATGGACATAACCTAACAGAAAAAAGTAGTCACTTGAAAAGTTAGAGGGGCCTTGGTCGTTTAGTAATCAAAAAACCCGATATGGTAATGTTCAATATCATATGTGGATTTTCCGAACGTTTTCCGTTACTTAGAAACACCGGCCCAAAATCCTAAGTATATTTTTAGGTTGGTATGGACATAACCTAACAGAAAAAAGTAGTCACTTGAAGAGTTAGAGGGGCCTTGGTCGTTTAGTAATAAGAAACCCGATATGGTAATGTTCAATATCATATGTGGATTTTCCGAACGTTTTCCGATACTTAGAAACACCGGCCCAAAATCCTAAGTATATTTTTAGGTTGGTATGGACATAACCTAACAGAAAAAAGTAAACACTTGAAAAGTTAGAGGGGCCTTGGTCGTTTAGTAATCAAAAAACCCAATATGGTAATGTTCAATATCATAAGTGGATTTTCCGAACGTTTTCCGATACTTAAAAACACCGGCGCAAAATCCTAAGTATATTTTTGGGTTGGTATGGACATAACCTAACAGAAAAAAGTAGTCACTTGAAAAGTTAGAGGGGCCTTGGTCGTTTAGTAATAAAAAACCTGATATGGTAATGTCCAATATCATATGTGGATTTTCCGAACGTTTTCCGATACTTAGAAACACCGGCCCAAAATCCTAAGTATATTTTTGGGTTGGTATCGACATAACCTAACAGAAAAAAGTGGTCATTTGAAAAGTTAGAGGGGCCTTGGTCGTTTAGTAATCAAAAAACCCGATATGGTAATGTTCAATATCATATGTGGATTTTCCGAACGTTTTCCGATACTTAGAAACACCGGCGCAAAATCTTAAGTATATTTTTGGGTTGGTATGGACATAACCTAACAGAAAAAAGTAGTCAAAGGAACTTTTGGACTCTTGGGTCTTGGAAAGTTAGAGGGGTTTTTGTCGTTAAGTAAGTAAAATTTTTAGCACAGTCTGTAAACCATTTTGTTTACAGCAATTGGTTCAGTCAGTCGACCTCATTAGTGCAATGTGATTTTTACGATGAACGAAATTATTGAACAAAGAGTTTGCCTTAAATTTTGTGTTGCAAACGAAATTTCTTGTGCTGATTCGAAAAAAGTGATCCAAATTATGGGAAAAAACTCGGGGATTTTTCACGACGATAACGCGCCATCACACCGAGCTACGATTGTGAACGAATATAAGGCCAACAACTCAATAAATACCATCGATCAACCACCACATTCGCCTGATTGAACATACCAGGTGACATTTTTCTGTTTCCCAAACTCAAATTGCTACTCTGTGGTACCCGTTTTGACTTTGTGATTTTTTCGTAATAGCAATCAAATGGTGGATCCAGTGCGATTATCGGTTAATCCGAACAAAAAATAAAATGGTCACAAATACATTTAAATATATTACGAGTTAGGAAAAACTTCACAAGATTGCGCAAAAACGTGAAGTTTTTCCTAAACTTTCCTAATTTTTTTTTTTTTTTCTGTTTAGGAAAGTTTAGGATAAAGTTCACGTGAATAAAAATTGTCCGTACACCACTCGGTTAAAGAAACATTGATAAAAAAAAACAATTACAAATCAAACAAAAAATTCAATTTTTATTTTTTTAGAACTCAAATTACATTTAACAACCTTAAAATAATAATTATCATTAAGCAAATTAATTTACTTTTACGTTTGATATGATTTACTATTTAAACATCCTAAAACGGTCTCAAATAATTGTCCGTACACCTGCACTTTTGTGAAAATTAACACTAGCACATTAACAATTTATTATTTTTTGTACTCCTATTTTCAACTAACGGTAAATTATGAAATTTTTTTATGCGTAAAAGTTAATTAGTCGTACTTTTTCATGGCGAATGAAATATTGTCCAGTTAATTAAAAATGTGTGATTCTCGTACCAAAAATAGTGTACATATTAAAAATTTGATCATTAAATTGGAGAGTGAAGGTAAAAGTTTATAGGAAATTTCCAAAATAACTAATCACTCGCGAGGTTCGATTCCATATATCCTCTAGAACTCCCAAGAAACAAAATCGCTAGAGATGGTTGCTGGGCGGCGTGGTCGCAACCGAAAGCTGAACAAACGTCAAATACATCTAATCGAGAAGGCATTAAAACAAAATCGAAAGCTAAGTGCTCTAGCGATCGCTGCCAAAGTTTATCAACGCGAAAAAGGAGCGATAAAACCTCAGACAATATGCAATATATTGCATAAACAAGAGCATCGTCGATGTGCGACACGCAAGAAATGTATTTGCCGACAAAAAAAATATTAAAAGCGCTTGGAAAATGCATTGGAATATATGAGTAAGCCCGAAGAGTTCTGGGAAAATGTTATTTCCTCGGACCAAAGTAAATTTAATGTTTTTGGTTTAGATGGGGGAGTTATGGTGTGGCGTAAACCTAACACTGATCTTGAGTAAAACATGGTGGCGCAAGTATAATGGTTTGGGGAGCTTTTAGCTGAAGTGGATGTAGGACATTTGACCTTCATTGAAACCATAATGAACTGGTATAATTATTTGGATATTTTGAAGGATAATTTGTTAATACGTAAGTGCTGAGAAAAGGGGACATGGACAAGATTTTCACTCCGTACATGACAATGACCCGAAGCATTCGTCAAAGCTGATTAAGGAATGGTTATTGTAAAATGTAAAGTCAACACTTCCTCATCTTCCCCAGTCACCAGATCTCAACCCTATTGATAATTTATGACATTATATGGAGCGAAATATCCGTGAAAACTAAATTAGTGGTAAGGAATAATAAAAACGGGTCATTGTGGAGGCCAAAAATTTCTCAATGAAAAGAAGATTGCAAGGTGTCATTGCATGAATAGGTTACAACACCAAATATTAGAGCTAACTTTTTTACCAAATTCCTCAACTTCTTTGTGTGTACGGACAATTATTTGAGATCGTTTTAGGCGGTTTAAATAGTAAATCATATCAAACGTAAAAGTAAAATAATTTGCATAATGATAATTATTATTTTCAGTTTGTTAAATGTAATTTGAGTTTTAAAAAAATAAAAACTCAATTTTTTGTTTGATTTGTAATTGTTTTTTTTATCAATGTTTTCTTAACTGAGTGCTGTATGGACAATTTTTTGATACAGTGTATGTGTACATTGGACCGGGTCTAATATTCTGCAGCCTTCTGGTTTTTAATATATAACTGAAATTGTCGGTTAAACCACCGTGCAATTATCGAAAATTTGTAAGTACATTTTCTCAATTTGAACCCTTGTTATTAAAAGGAAAATTGTAGATTATTGCGTTTAATTCAATGTTCTCTGTTAGGCGTTGCACATCTAAAACTCTACTAGATCTAGCCATAAGGGCTATAATCATAAAATTCAATACCAGGCTCATATCTGTAATTTTGTACAATAATCTCAGATTTAAAAAAATTATATACTTATTGGTTCCAACTATAATTCATTGTGTAATTCGTTTATTAAATTATTAATTATCTTAATATTTTACTTATATTTTACTATAAGATTTTACATATCATAAAAATTATTTAATTCAAATTAAGTATAAATAAAGGAAGTGTTTTAATTCTATTTATCTTATAAACTACATATAATTACATACTACTAGGTTAGGTAGGTTAGGTTGGAGTGGCTGCTTATGCACACTTAGACCGGTGACGGTCCATTGTGATACCACAGAATATCTCCCCTTTTACCACTATTGGAACCATTTCGAGCTACTTATGTAGCGTAATACGTCCCGCACTTTACTGTTTTCGAGATCCGAGAGGCAGTCCATCCTGAACTTACCCAAGTGTTTGTGCCTTCTAAGAGCCAATGCTGGACACGAGCAAAGGAAGTGGACCAACGTCTTTTCCTCCTCTTCGTCCAAGCAGCTTCTGCAGAAGTCATTAGCCTCCAGACCCAGCCTTCTTGCATGTTCTCCAAAAAGGCAGTGTCCCGTGAGAATTCCTACGACCGTTCTTAATTCACGTCTGCATAGGGATATTAATGCCCTAGTGCGCCCCAAGTCCAGCTTTGGCCAAACTTGTCTTGCAACTCTACAGGTGAGGGTGTTAGACCACCTTTCCCCCGCTGAGGATAGCGCCTGCTTCCGAAGAGCTTGTCTCAGCGCTGTGATAGGCCTCCCCAGACTTGCCCTTTCCGGTTGCAGCTGGAGAGTCGTACCATGCCTAGCAAGTTCATCTGCCCTGCAGTTCCCCATGACGCCCGAGTGACCTGGGACCCAGATTACCTGGATATTGAAATGCTCATCCATCTCATTTAGAGATGAGTGACAACTCAACGCCACCCGTGACGCCAAAGACTCCGATTCTAACGACCGGATCGCCGCTTGACTGTCCACATAGATTGTGATATCGTCTGAGGATAACACATTATGCTTCAACCACGTCATGACCTCCTCAATCGCTACGACTTCAGCTTGGTACACGCTGCAGTAATCAGGGAGACGAATAGAAATGTTTAAATTTAATTTGTCACAGAATACTCCAGCTCCCACTTTGCCGTCTAGCTTGGACCCATCTGTGAAGAATTGCAACGCTTCGATTTCCGATAACGGTCTATCCCTCCAGGATTCCCTTGAAGGGAAGGAGGTCCGAAATCGCTTCTCGAAGCGTAGAGTAGGTTTAATGTAGTCAAGATTCGCCAGCTCATCCTTCAACGATCTAACAATAGTAGAGTGTCCTATACTAAGACACCTCCACTGAGAGACGGCTGCAAGTCGTACAGCCGTATTTGCCGCCATCTGTTTGCCAAAAATGTCGACCGGAAGAAGGTGCAACATAACCTCTAAGGCACTTATCGGTGTCGACCTCAATGCCCCGCTAACAAGCATACAGGCCGTTCTTTGCACTCTCTCAATCTTACTTTTATAAGTTACCTTGGGCAGAGCTGGCCAATAAACGCCACTGTACATGAGTACAGGCCTCACTACAGCGGTATAGAGCCAGTGTACCAGCTCCGGCTTCAGACCCAATCTATGACTAATGGCGTTCCTACAGGAGTACAAAGCTATAGCAGCTTTGTTTATTCTCTCCAACATGTTGGGCTTCCAACTAAGCTTACTGTCCAAGATAATGCCCAGATATCTAGCTCTATCAGTTAAAACAAGTCTCGTGCCATTTAAGGTACGAGGGACAACTACCGGGATTTTGTATTTCTTAGTGAAGAGTACCAGCTCTGCCTTGGACGGGTTAATACTAAGTTCACATTTGCCAGCTCATTTCGTAACGATGGTAAGCGCATTCTGCATTACGTCTACAATCGCGCCCAGGAATTTCCCGGTAACAGCTAAAGCTACGTCATCGGCGTAAGCGATAACTTCAATACCCTCTCTCTCCAATTCTAGTAGTAACCCGTTTACCACTATATTCTAGAGAAGAGGGGACATAACCCCCCCCCGCGGAGTTTCTCCTTATAGGAGCCCCAATCCTGAGCCTCCCTTGTATTTTTGGCTCTATTAAAGGCTGTTCTACAAGCCTTACGATAGGTTCCCAGTTCCCTGGACACCATACTGGTTTTTGCCTATCTCTAGGCTTAGCCAGTGAGCAGGCAGCGCGAAAGGATCGGTTGCATGCGCTAGTAACACTAGCCACCATGTCCTCCAGCTCCCCAACGGTCATCGGGGGCTCCATAGCCCTCGACGGTAACATATCCTCCAATAATTCCCCATATTTGCTCCAGTTGGTCCTTCTAGGGTTCCTGATGGTTTCCAGGGTAGCATGGTGAATAGGTGAATATCGACGCTATAGGTTAAATATCGATGATCAGAAAAGGAGTGTTCCTTATCCACCCTCCAATTTTTAACCATATGAAGAATATTATTTGAGGCAAGGGTCACGTCTAGAACCTCCTGCCTGTTACTAGTAATAAATGTGGGTTCCCGCCCAATATTACACACTGAAAGGTTAGTACTCATCAAATAATCAAAAAGCGATTCACCTCTTTCATTAATGTCCGTGCTTCCCCAGATAGTGTGATGCGCATTAGCATCAACTCCCAGTACCACACCTACCTTTGATTGTTCCACTTCACGGATCAGCTCCTCCAGGTTATCCGGAGGAACCTCCTTCTCCCGGTCCATGTAGGCTGTAACTAGCCAGAATCTACAAGTGCTTACTTCCAGGCTAACTGCAGTAGTGTCACCATTGCTGTATTGAGAGAGAAGGAAAAGATTAATATTAATTTTCCCAAGAATACAAGATCTGACCTTCCCAGACTTACTAGAGGATAAAATACATACTACTAACTACATATTATTTATTTCTATGGCGAAAATTTGCTCTTTTTAAAAACTCTTTTACACTTAAATTAATATTCTCGGTGGCTATGGCATTATTTGTTTTTAAATAGTTGTGCGCATTTCTCAACAGTTCCAAAATGTTAACATGGTATGCAAATACAAGCTTATTGATATCTGAAATTAAAAATCAAACGGGAAGTTAATTTTAGCTTGGTGTTTTGAATAGCCAAACATTAAAAGCTTACCTTTCGAGAGCGAATTTTGTCCCGACCAGGAATATTTGATAAGCAATTCGCACGAGCATAAGTGTTCGACTTTCATCTACGTTTTTCGTTTCTTACAATAAATAATTTACAGATGTACATATATAATAATTATAACAGCAATTAAAATAAATAGATAATATTAACCCCAATAGATAATATTAACCCCCAATATTAAGGCCAAGCTACCATTTTCATGTGCGTTTTTATATTTGATACAATAAATAATTCACAATATATATTTTTAAACATATACCTACATATATGTATATATCTATATATGTATATATATATATATATATATATATATATATATATATATATATATATATATATATATATATATACAGGGTGTCCTTCTGGGACTAGTCCAAACGAGTAGGGCGTGTAGCTGGATCAATATCATGAAAAAAGTAAACTACGCATATGACCGGAAATAAAACCCACTTCACTTGCATTTCAAAATTTTTAGCATGGTACACTCCCTTGAATGATGTAAATGCCAATAACTCTTCTAAAAATTAAGATAACTCAATTGTTTTTCTATAATTTTAAAGGCACAGTGTGCTTCTTTCTTCTCTGGATGTAGGAATATCATGCATCGTATTTTCCATAAAGAAAACATTGGTGGAATTAAAAAAATTGTGCGAGAAATAACAAAAAATTTCATTAAACTCATTTTTTCGCGAAAAACTCACTTAATAATTTTTGTTTTTTATTTCAAATTTAAATTTAATAGACTATTTTATACAAAATTGCTTCATCGTTTTTTTTTCTAATCATGTACAGTTTTTGAAATATTAACGTTTCAGTGTAGTACTTAATAATTTACTGTATGAATTTCTAAGTTTTCAATTTCACAAACAATTTTCAAAATGATTTCCATTTTGTAACAAGCATAGTTGCAGTCGTCTTTTAACGGCAGCAGCCATGTTGAAATTTTCTAAATTTTCTTTTATTTTGTTGCCGGCATTATTGATTCTATCAACCAACTGCTCCCTAGTCTGAATGTTTGTTTTGTAGACTTCTCCTTTCAAATATCCCCATACATAAAGTCTCATGGTGTTAAATCTGGAGATATAGCCGGCCAAGCTACAGGTCCGTTGCGACCAATTCATCACCCTGGATAATTTATATCAAACCAATTTCGAACTTGTCTTCCATGGTGTGCAGGAGCTCCATCTTGTTGATACAATAAAGTATTTCTCATCATGAGTGGAATTGAATCTAGCACAGTGGGAGCTGTTTCATTCAAAAATGCAAGATAGTTTTGTGAGTTCAATCTTTCAGGTAGTAAAATTGGCCCGATAAAATTATTTCCAATTATACCACACCATACATTAACACTAAAACGTCTTTGAAATGATGATTCTCGCTTAGCGTGTGGGTTTTCTGGTTGCCACTCATGAAGATTGCGGAAATTTGTTATTCCATCCCTCGTAAATGTCGAATTGTCTGTCCATAAAATGGATGACAAATATGAAGGATTAATTTCCTCGTTGTTTAACAATAGACGGCAGAAATTTGTTCTGTTTGGTAAATCGACTGGTAATAATTCTTGCACTGGAGTGTAGTGGAATGGGTGTAGATGGTTTCTTCGAAGTACTCTCCAGACTTTATTTTTGCTAATACCAAGTGGTATCGAAAGACGTCTCGTGCTAATGGTATGATCTCTTTGTACGGAATTCAAAACTTGTTCGTCGGTATTGACTTCGTAATGAATTCGGCTAACATTTTCGTAGGGGACCAATGTTCCTCGTTCTCGTAATCGTCTGTGAACTGTTTCAAATATTCTATGATCTGGCACCGGTCTACCTGGATAACGGTTTGCGTATTCACGTTCTGCAGCTCGTCTATTTCCGTTACATAAACCATAAATAAAATGGATGTCGGCGAGTTCTTCGAATGTGCAGCGTGGCATTTTATTATTTCTGATTAGAAACGCGCAAAAAAATTATCTTCAAAAGATTAACAACGATCTTAGCTATACGTTTACTAACGATTAAAAAGATTTAACAAATGCAACATATGGACGTGCATACTAAATTGTTGTTTCTGTTTAAAACGATTGCTTTGGTTTTTCATAATAAATTTTTTACTTCTAACACTGGTTTTTATAATAATTTCTTTTTCAACAAGTACTACACTGAACTGCTCACACTCCATTTACTGGCTTTGTTCTTCATTCTAGTTTCTATATGGATAAACCTACATCCACATAAATTCAAATTTAGGTATATTGTACGATTTAAATGTATGGTAGTATACGTCATGCGACGATCAACGATTTTAAATTTTTTACCGCTGATTATTTTAAGCACCAGATATAATCTTACTCTCTCTTATTAATTCCATTTACTTTATGATTTTACCAAAGTTTATCAAAGACATACACTTTTCCAAAGTTTACAGTGCTGCCATCTAACGAAAAATAATTATACAGTTGAACGACTGAAAATTAACTAAATTGGCATGCAGTCGTTTACGTTTTATATAGAGTTTTGATTATCGTGGTTGCACTATATCCTACCTGTTTAAAATCATACGTAGACGTTTACATCATTTTTTCCCCATAGTAAAATTTACCCCATTTGGGGGGATTCACCAACACTTATTCACTATTGAAGGGGCTTTCCGCAAATTATGTCAACACTTCTTCATCGATCAAGTCCACATCTGCATTTTTTGGACATAAAATTGCCATTTTTGAAAATGTTTCGGCATCAACTGGCGACAGCGTTTCACTAAAGGCTTCGATTATTATAGAGCCTTTGCAAATAAGGTTGCTCGGAATTTCAATTAAGTCGTCGGTAAGACCATGATTGTTGGTTATAGTTACATCGCCTAATTTAAGTAACCAATTTAACCAATTACTGTATTGTCGGTTCACTGAACGTACGTTATTCTGGAGCCTGAGAACATTAAACTTTTCCCAAAGACCATGCTCACTACCATGTACAACTACAGATAAAGTTCTTGATTTAATGTGCATTGCATAGCATCTCCGATTTATTTCTGGATATGTGCATCGTAATATTGCACCGGCTCTCCTAAATTAGTAAGGGGAGTTGGTAGTCCAAAGTCAGTACATTGTTTGCCATGCAATTTTAGAGTTCCCAATTTTAGAGATATTCAATCTCTTAAAGCAAACATCTCACAACATTTCAAACTTTGTAAACAAATCTAGATCATTTGATGGGAATGCAAAAACACAAATACATGCATACAGATTGATGAAATAGCGTCTGATAATATATTTTCCCATTTGGTGTCATCATTAAAAAACACGTTTTTGAGCCGCTTCTTTAAATGTTTCACATGTGTAGCCATTGAATGTCCTCAAGTCTTCAAAAGATAAGACTCCAGGAACGTGAAGAACAAGTAAGCGTAGAGAAAATCTTTCGATACCTGTCATATTAACTGAAAACATTCGGCCAATGGTAATATTTCCATATATTTGTCGGGGTTTCCATGCAGCATTAATTTTGTCAAATATATAATGGTTTGGGATGTCGGGATATAAATATCGTATCGGTTCTAAATTCGGATCAAGTACACTGATGTCCTCAGTTTTTTGTGGGTTTGCATCATTTTAATTAGCGCGGCAATGAATTAACAGATCTTGTGGCTCTCCATTATCATTTTGAAAAATAAAATCAACTTCATTAGATCTCGGAGAATTATATCGTCGTTGATCAAATCTTCGATCTTGCATTATCGCCATTGAAATCGAAGGCGGATATGTACCGTTTTCTTGAGCATCGCGAATGGACTCTTCTTCTACCTCATAAAGCATTTTAAATGCTTGTGCGAATGGATTTGTAGTGGCTATTAACAGACTCAACTCTTGCATTAATTCGTAGGCAATACGGAAAATATCCTGGAGGTGGCACTATGTTGGTACTCATAGACGCAAATGCCAACGAATTGTTTATTGATCGAACATTCTCGAAGAAGTTTTTTGTTTGTTCATGTTTCTTAGTCATAAGATCCTGAATTTTTATTGAAATTAAAATAGATTCTAATACAACTTTTCCTTTTTGATAGCAGTGGGTAAAAAGTTTATATGGTAATTCTCTCGGAAAATGTTTTGCGTTACAGAAACGGCAATACACATTTAATTCTCCACAGGAAAACTCAGCTATGGACAATTCCTCAAAATTCTCAGATCTACATTGAATATTCTGAAAATTAAGAACCTCCAAAATTTTTTCAGTTTGTCGACGTCTCGCGTTATTCAATTGCCTTTCACCGTTAGTTTGATTTTGCCGTCGTAGTCCTTGTTTTTCCATTTTTATTTTCTTCACATCAACGTGCTCTTCTTCTGATAGCTTTGGTCTTCCTTTCATTGTGAACTGATCCATCGGAAACACATACAATAAAAATGTAAATACCTATAATATTAACATTTCTCTGAAATGATAAATTATATCAATTCTTACGTCAAAATGTTTTTCTTTCACAAAAAAATTAGAATCTTGAATCTAAGAAAAGACACTGATAATCGCTATGATTTTAATTTGATCCTCTTCTAATATGTTAACCCTTATGTCATAAACAATTGAAAATAACAGTTTAATTAAAAGATGAGTGAACAAAAAAATATTTAATTTTTAAAAATATAGAATTTTGTAGGAACATTAGAATTTTCGCTACCTACTTTAAAGACGAATCAAAATTTATAGATTTCAATTCTGTGTTTTTTTTACACAAAACAATTTATAGTGAAAATTTACTTCGTAACATGCAGATATCAATCTGGTTATTATCGTTATTATTCTGCCTGCCTGCCAATAAAATTCTAACTTTTGTGTGAACAAAACAGAATAACAATAAAAATAAAATGCAAACCATGCAAACCTATATTTTCTTGAATCCTTTCCATACTGCTTTTCTCAATTTCCCACAGGTAAATTTGATTATTTTGAATTAAATAATTTATGAACTAAAATTCACTCGAATTAAATATATTATTCGATAATTTCCATCCTTAATATGTTTAGAATAGATGATTGAAAATTCGTAGAAGAAAATGTCTCTACATTTTCAGGTAGGATAAAAAAAGAAATCCTCCATTATTCATCACTTATCAATCAAACAATAAAATTTCTGTACGCGGAAAAAAAAAAAATTTAAAACGGATTTTAAAAAAAGACTCCGTTTAGCGTAAACTCTTTTGTGAAGTTACATGAGCAAGACGTTTACATGAAAATGACGTTTTCAAATGCATAGAGCATTCAAATTTATAATTTTTAATTAATAGTCTTATAATTTACATTAATTCGTAGGTGGTTTGGCGACTATTGGAGGGGGGACCAAAGTTGAGTAGATTAATCTACTAGCTCCGTAACCTTCCAGTAGGGTGCGCTTCACGTGAGCTGTTCTAGTCTTGTCATTAGGCAGCTGCGTTATGGGTACAATTGTGTAAGGGGTAACCTGTTCACAATTCGCAAGTGTACGTGCTGCCTCCTCGTGGTAACCACTGGTAACTAAGGCCATTTGGCACATTTTTGGCCATTTGGCACAGGCTAAAGTACGGCGCTAAAGGAGAGAATCTTGACAAAAAACTCTAATCTAAGGTGGAACAGCATATGCCGATGGATGAATGGCTGATAGGTTAATCAGTCCAAAATATGACTCTGGATATCAGGCACCCTTCAGTTTATTTAGCCTTCATGTAGTAAAGCTGGGTGACCTACAGGCGATTGCAATTCCCAGCAACTCGTAAGAGTAAAATCAAACGGAATATGGGGCAGGAGTAGGAATAAACGGGAGCGGGACAACCCTCTCGAGGTCCTTGGGCTCCAATGCTACCATCTTTCTAGCGGTACTACATGCTGTAGTAAACATCTAGGAGGGAGAGCAAAAGGCCCAGATAGTATGTATCACGTACCGGGAGGCAGTATTGTGAGGTTCATTAAGAACCTGAATATTGACTGGACGGATAATTAAGCAGGGTCCAGCACAATAGATCTTTTAGGTCGCAGTGCGAAGTGGCTGATCGCCCGCATGGCGCTCCAATAATAATAATAATAATAATAATAATAATAATACAATTATTCGTATCTATTGCAAATACTAAATTAAATTAACAACCATATTTTTTATTTATTTTGGCTACGCATTTAATAATACACCTGTAAAACTTGTTTATAGCACGCTATGATAAAATCGAAAAAAAAAATTATAATTTGCAAAGAGGGAAAACAGTACATATTTTTAGCTCCTGCTGTCCTATTTTATTGCTTCACACTAGCATTTTATATATTAGATAGCATATTCTTTTACTTGATTATACAAAGTATAAGAATCCCGTTTGAATGGAACACAAACAAATCCATTTGTTCTGCGTACACACAAACCATAATACCTGTTTGTACTGTATGGGTTGTTTAAACATTTTTGTTGGGTTTGATCAAAAACATCTATAACTCCAAGTCGAATTATTGTTTGTTATTGTCTGATAATGACTACTGAAAGTAGTATTGGTAACTAAATGACGACTCTAGTAGAAGGTAATCGTTGATGAAATTCCTAATGACCCATTAGATGAACTATATTCAGGGCCCGGGACTAAACTCATTTATATAATTTTCATTTATCAATGAATGTTTCTGTGAACAATTAAATGAGATTCATTATGAATGTTGAAGTGCGATTCGTCAATGTACTCATTGCAAGTTTACGGAACATAATCATTGAATAATTACTAATACATTTCTTGACTTTGGATAGGAAGTGTGTTCTAAAATAGTAAGTAATTTCGCATGAGTTCCAAAATGAAATGCATGTGTAAAATCAATATATCTGTAACAAAACGGAAGGGCAAGTACGCAGTAAAATGCAAAATGTCATTCGTTCAGGTCATTTAAAGATATTGCGATGATTTTTATTAATTATAATTTACTTAATAAAATTATAATTTACTTAATTTTGAGCTGATACACATGTTTTTGGCATAAAACAAAATTTTTTATCTGTGACTGATTTACACAATGTTAAAAAACAAACTGAACAAAACAAAACGTAAAACAGATTGGGATACAACTGGGGTAGAAGGGAGAAAAAAATATATAATATAGAATTTTTTAACGGTTTTTTCTGAGTTATTACATTAAATTTCTTAAACCGAGTAAGGACCAGAATGACATCAGTAACTTCCCTGAATTATTCTTCAATATTTTAACTTATTCACATTTTTTACATATACCACTAAACTTAAACAGTTGAAAATTATACACTTGAGCAAGATTCTATATACTTTGTTGAATTGTTTGAGTTGATGCATTCTTGTATTGGTTACTTGATGAACTTTTTCTACTAGGGGACGGCAACGTCGCATATTACTTTACATTTATTTTCATACAAACACATATTTACTTTTTATTTGTACACTCGACAAAAATATTGTACATGTTCAAATTCATTTTTCAGTTTAATAAAAACATTATTAAGATAATTTAAATTTAAAAGGTGTCTTTATGTTAAAAATCGAATTGTGCCTTAATATTTTTATATTTAACGTTTAGTAAAGTATTGAAATATGTAGGCTTTTTCGTATTTTTTAAAACAATGAAATATGCCATTTTTTAGCCTACGAGTGTAATAAAGATAGGTTATAGATCTTTTTCCCAAAACCAACAAAAATGTTTATAGAAATGTTTATAGACATTTTTATTGGTTTTGTTTTTCCTCAAATATCAAACATTTATCTCGAATCTCGAATATGACGAATGAAGAACAAACATTTAGCGTATTTTGTTGAGAAATTTACAACAATTGCACTAGGCAGAGAATTAAAAAAAATAATTCGAATTATTTAATTCAAACTCGAGCAAATAAAATTCGTAAATACTACCTTGTTCAACAAGTTCTCGGAATAACCACCGTGTGGCGCTTCCATCGTTCCGATTTGAGTTCTGTTTTTTGTTAAGTTGGTACATCTGTTGTTGATATTTCCTCTAAATCTTAGCGTCATAGCTTGACATTTGCAAAAGTTACGTAGTCAAGAGTACATCTACTCTGTGTGTGTTGGCGATTTTTCCATTATTTCCTCTCGGCTGCTGAAACGCGTTCCCCGTAATGGTTTTTTAAGTCGATTGAACAGAAAGAAGTCACAGGGAGCCAAATCAGGTGAATTCGGTGGCTGTTGGATGGTATTTGTTGCATTTTTCGTCAAAAAATTACGAATAATGATAGCACTGTGCGACGGTGCGTTATCATGGTGCAAAATCCACGAGTTTTCTGCCCACAATTCTGGTCTCTTTCGGCAAATTCATGATGTACTACACCGTTGTAATCCATGAAAACCGTGAGCATTGCCTTCTTTTTTGACTGAAAACGACGTGTTTTTTTTTTGGTGAACGCCATTCACTTGCCTGATGTTTGGATTGCGTGTCGTACTCATAAACCCACGTCTCGTCTCCAGTAATGATCCTTTTGATGAATGTGGGATCGGATTCAGCCTCGCAAATCACGTCTAAAATTGTAAATAATTTCTAAAATTGTAAATAATCGCCAACACACACAGAGATAGATGTACTCTTGACTACGTAACTTTTGCAAATGTCAAGCTATGACGCTAAGATTTAGAGGGAATATCAACAACAGATGTACCAACTTAACAAAAAAACAGAACTCAAATCGGAACGATGGGAGAACTTGTTGATCAAGGTAGTATTTGACAGAAAAATAGGAGAATTAACAACATAAAAGCAAAAATTAAATCGAAATAATAATTCTCGACTTATGTATATTCTTTAAAAAAACAATAATTCCATTAGTAATATCCATACATTACAATTTTTTCTCAACAAAATATGCTGATTGTTGTTGTAATTTATTTTATTGTTCCAAGAAACACACACACAAATAGCTTTCGTTTTATTTGATATTATTGTACGGCATTGCCGTGATATAAATTGTTATTGTTTCTTATGTATTTTTTGATTTTTTTTTTTCATATTTCATAGAAAAAATCCAAAACAAATTAGATTAGTGTTGGTTGTTTTTTTTATTGAAGGCTTATATGTACACAACTAACACTATGGCCAGTAGTTGTACCTTTAAATTTTGTATACTTCGTCTTGGAATTATAGATTGTGTTGTAATAAATTTAACAATAACTCATTAATTTTATTTAAAAAAAATTTCTTGTAAATTTGACAATAACTTATTAATTTTAGTTAAATAATTATCATTTTTTATATTTCGTGTCAATGTAAATTTCATTCATATTTTGATATTTTTAATTAGAGCTTTTTTTAACTAAACTCCATATAAAACGAATGTAAACAACAAAATTAAATTTTTTTGCCACTTGTAAAAGTAAGACGGAAGAAGTTGTGGTTTTTTCATTCAATCATTATACGACGTGACGTTGTTCATCCATGACAATACCGCAGTAAGCTACGACAGTTTTTTTTTCGCAGTTTCGGTAAATGTGATATACAGGGTGTCCGGGTTTGGGATGCTGATCCGTCATGGGATGATTCCTTGGTTCATTCTGAGAAACAAATCGTAAGTGGAGAGGGGATCCATTTTTGATATCCTTTGAGATACAGGGTGTTTAAAAAATTTGGTTCAGAAAAAAAGTACACTCAAATATTAAACTGTAACTTCCAAAATATTTATCGGAGAGCAACCAACTTAGTGTTATTTGGTTGGTAATCGTATAGGCTATTATTAAGGTTTAAGTGGTTATCTTGTATCTGCATCCGTTTGAGAGCTATGGTGATTTAAAGTAAAAAAAAATATTTGTTTTTTATAAAATCGAGTTTTTCTAAAAAAAAACCGTTAAATTTTTTTCTTTTGTTTATTTAATTTTAATTTGTCGTGATCTTCTCTACAATCCCCCAATACATTACTTGTACCCACGTGCCATAGTTTTCTTCGTATTCCGTTTATTCTCAATCTAATTAAGAGATGTTATAGTGTTAATATTTTACCAATTTTATTTTGATCTGTAAAACAGTAGGCGATGATTATCAACTCATTTGTTTAAATGTTGAAAAAACAAAAACTAAATATTTTCAGATTATTCAGTCATTAGTTTCGAGATATTATCTAGTGTTGTATCAGTGTTGTGAATCAAAATTTAAATTAATTTAATAAAATTAATATTATAATGGCACAGTTCTCGGGTGAGGAGTACATTGATATCCATTTTGTTTACGGATTTTGCGATGGTAATGCAGCACGAGCTCGCAATGAATATCAACTCAGATTTCCAACACGTCGCATTCCTGAGGCAAGAGTATTTATAAATATTCATAGGAGACTGCCAAATATCGTAACAAGATCGAATACCCGGGCGGAGCCCCATTCAGTGTCACCAAACCATTTGGATGTCGACGAAGGTATAATCCGTAATGTAACAGCAAATCCTTCTATTAGCATAAGGAGGCTCGCTTTACAATTAAACGTCTCTCGCTATCGAATTCATCAAGTATTGCACAAGGAGAATCTTCATCCATACCATACAAAACCCGTTCAACAACTATTACCGATAGACCGCACTACAAGATTGGAGTTTTGTAATTTGTTGATGGAAAGGAATTTGGACAATGCAAGTTTTGTGAAATGTATCCTATGGACGGATGAATCTCAATTCACAAGAGATGGCATAACAAACTTTCACAATCTACACACGTGGGCTGCTGAAAATTCTCATTCGAAAAAACAAATATCATTTCAGCACCGATTCAGTGTAAACGTATGGGCTGGTGTAATTGGCGATAAATTAATTGGACCATTCATATTACCACCTAGATTAAATGGTGAACGTTATTTACAATTTTTACAAAACGATTTGCCACTCCTTTTTGATGATGTTCCTTTTGAGGAAGTTACAGTTTAATATTTGAGTGTACTTTTTTCTGAACCAACTTTTTTAAACACCCTGTATCTCAAAGGATATTAAAAATGGATCCCCCCTCCACATACGATTTGTTTCTCAGAATGAACCAAGGAATCACCCCATGACGGATCAGCATCACCCCATGACGGACCATTCATATTACCACCTAGATTAAATGGTGAACGTTATTTACAATTTTTACAAAACGATTTGCCACTCCTTTTTGATGATGTTCCCATTTTAAGTAGATTCTCGCATACATGCCAACATGATGGTGCACCTTTTCACTACCATAATAATGTTAGGAATGTTTTTAACGAAAATTATCCAAATAATTGGATTGGAAGAAATGGTCCAATTCATTGGCCTGCAAGATCCCCCGATCTTACGGTATTGGATTTTTATGTATGGGGAAGGATGAAGGCGCTTGTATACTCCAAAGAAATTGAAACAAAAGAAGAACTTATACAACGAATACACACAGCAGCACAACAGATAAGGGAAGAATTACCAAGAATTGAAATAACCAAAGGCATACTTAAACGAATATTAGCATGTATTCAATCACAAGGAGGACATTTTGAGCACCTTTTATAACTCCTCGACCCAAACTTTGTATTGAGGGATTGTAGAGGAGATCATGACAAATTAAAATTAAATAAACAAAAGAAAAAATTATAACAGTTTTTTTGAGAAAAACTCGATTTTATAAAAAACATATTTTTTTTTTTTACTTTAAATCACCATAGCTCTCAAACGGATGCAGATACAAGATAACCACTTAAACCTTAATAATAGCCTATACGATTACCAACCAAATAATACTAAGTTGGTTGCTCTCCGATAAATATTTTGGAAGTTACAGTTTAATATTTGAGTGTACTTTTTTCTGAACCAACTTTTTTAAACACCCTGTATCTCAAAGGATATTAAAAATGGATCCCCCCTCCACATACGATTTGTTTCTCAGAATGAACCAAGGAATCACCCCATGACGGATCAGCATCCCAAACCCGGACACCCTGTATTACCACAAATGATAACGGGATCGGATTTTCATTCATCATCAGTTCCAAAAAATGTTTAACTACTAAACTCATTTAGTAGTTAAAATTTTTTTGGAACTGATGATGGATGAAAATCCGAAACCGGTCTTCCATTTTTAAAACATATAATTACTTTAA
This sequence comes from Tipula vernalis, assembly GCA_958295665.1. Lineage (NCBI taxonomy): Eukaryota > Metazoa > Arthropoda > Insecta > Diptera > Tipulidae > Tipula > Tipula vernalis. The sequence continues at coordinate 260,934,200 of OY282558.1, read as the reverse complement.
GAAGATATTTTAACAAATAACTATTGTTTTTTACCATAATTTAATATACATTTTATTTGTGTAAAGTTTTTATTAAAATTTGTGAAAACGTTCGTTAATGTAAAAATAAATAAATAAAAACAGTTTCATTTGTTTTTTTTTTAATAAATTATTGTATTAAAGCCACGGCATAACATATAATATGGATTCTCTCCATTTATATTGTAACAACAAAATTGTTTATTAACAAAAGACTAATTATGATATTTAGTTAACATAACTAGAAAACTCTTTGGTTTATTAGAACTTCATATTTAAACACTGACTATTATTTGCATATTGTGAGGTTATGCCAGATGGTTTATATTGATTTTCGTTCAAGAAATGCTTATTTTTTGTCCATTTCTATTGGGAGGATGATTGATTTTGTGAAATTTTTTATTACAGGCTACTAGAATGGTTGTTTTAACATACAATTCACTACACAAAATTAAAATAATTGTTGATTTTTATATTCCATTTTCCTGTAAATTTAACAATAACGCATTAATTTTGTTTCAAAAATATATAAATGATTATTTTGTTAATAAATAAATGTAATTTATTTATCATTAGCGTCAATGTAAATTTCATTCGAGGTGTTTTTAACCAAACTCCATATAAAAAAAATTAAACAACAAAATAAACAATTTTTGGCACTTGTAGAAGTAAGACGGAAGATATTGGGGTCTTTTTCATTCAAGTCATTATACGACGTGACGTTCATCCAAGATGACACCGCAGTAAGCTACGACAAATGTCAGTTTATCACAGTTTTTATCACCAAATGTGATATAGCACCACAACAGGGTGGTCATTTTGTGGTGCTATATCACATTTGGTGATAAAACTGTGATAAACTGACATTTGTCGTAGCTTACTGCGGTCCCATCTTGGATGAGCAACGTCACGTCGTATAATGATTTGAATGAAAATAACCACAATATCTTCCGTCTTACTTCTACAAGTGGAAAAAATTGTCTATTTTGTTGTTTAAATTTTTTTTTTATATGGAGTTTGGTTAAAAACACCTCTAATTAAAATTTCAAAAAATGAATGAAATTTACATTGACGCGAATGATAATGATATTTATTAACATAATAATCATTTATATATTATTGAAATAAAATTAATGGATTATTGTTAAATTTACAGGAAAACAGAATATAAAAATCAACAATTATTTTAGATTTGTGTAGTAAATTGTATGTTAAAAGAACCATTCTAGTAGCCTAGAATAACAAATTTCACAAAAACAATCATCCTCCTAATAAAAATGGACAAAAAATAAGCATTTCTTGAACGAAAATCAACATAAACCATCTCACATAACCTCACAAAATGCAAATAATGGTCGGTGTTTAACCATGAAATTCTAATAAATCAAAGGGTTTTCTAGTTATGTATAATTTATAAAACTTAAAAATATAAAATTAGTCTCTTGTTAACAAACAATTTTGTTTTATACTTTATATCATGGTAATTTTCATTCATTTTTTTAAAATTTTAAATTAATTTTTTAATATCAAACTATATGGAGTTTGATCGAAAGCAACTAAATTAAAGTTCAAAAAAATGAATGAAAATTACTGTGATACGAACTGCAAACCAAAATTATTGATTAACAAAAGACTAATTATTATATTTTTAAGTTAACATAACTAGAAAAGCCTTTGGTTTATTATAATTTCATGTTTAAACGCCGACCATTATTTGCATTTTGTGAGGTTATGTCAGATGGTTTATGTTGATTTTCGTTTAAGAATTGCTCATTTTTTGTCCATTTTTATTAAAAGGATGACTGTTTTTGTGAAATTTGTTATTCTAGGCTACTAGAATGGTTCTTTTAACATACAATTTACTACACAAAACTAAAATAATTGTTGATTTTTATATTACATAGTAATATAAAAATCAACAATTGAGGCTACGTAGGAAAGTCAAATCATCACTTTGATTCATTGCTCCCCTTAAAATTCATTTAGCAGTGTTGTCATTTTATGGTAATATATCACATTTGGCGATACTGTATGAAAAATAAATTGTCGTAGCTAACTACGGTGTTATCATGGATGAATATCGTCACATCGCATAATGATTTAAATGAAACAGACGACAAGTTCTTCCATCTTACTTTTACAAGTGGAAAAAAAAATTATTTTGTTGTTTACATTTTTTTTATATATGGAGTTTAGTTAAAAAAGCTCTAATAAAAATATCAAAAAATGAATGAAATTTACATTGACGCGGAATATAAATGAATGATATTTATTAACAAAATGATCATTTGTATTTTTTTGAAATAAAATTAATGGGTTATTGTTAAATTTACAAGAAAAACGGAATACAAAAATCAACAATTATTTTAATTTTCTGTAGTACATTATTTGTTAAAAATAACATTCTAGTTGCCTAGAATAACAAATTTCATCGGGAGCTCATAATAGCAAAGGACAAAAAAAATGTTTTAAACAAAAATCAACATAAACCATCTGACATAACCCCACAAAATGCAAATATTGGTCAATGTTTAAACATTAAATTCTAACAAACGAAAGGCTTTTCTTGTTATGTTATGTTAAAAATATATTAATTGGCCTTTTTTCAATCGACAATTTTATTTTGCACTTGGTTTCATGATAATTTTCATTCATTTTTTTTGAAACCTTAGTTTAGTTGTTTTTGATCAAACTTCAAATAGTTTGATGGAAAACAACTAATTTGGGGTTTTAAAAAAAATGAATGAAAATTATCATGAAACCAAGTGCAAAATAAAATTGTTGATTGACAAAGGACTACTTATTATATTTTTAACATTTTATTTAAATAATAAACACCTTTGCACCACAAAATGACCACCCAAGGGTAGTCATTTTGTGGTGCTATGTCATACTTTTATATCATTAGTGGAGACTTTTTTGTGTGAGATAAAACAATGGAGAAATTCTACAAACACAACCCTGCAAAATGAATTTTAAGGGGAAAATGATGAATCAAAGTGATAAGTTGACGTTTATACATATCCTCAAATTTCAGTTTATATGAAGTGCTTTTTATGTGGTGATAAACTAATACTCAAAAGCAAATCTGTTTTTTATTCTAATAAAATGCAATTAAATGCATTTTTATTTATTACATTTCCATAGATCATATTTTTAGTATTTGCGTTTATCACCAAAGTATATGAATACGGGGTCAATATGCTTTGTTATTATTTTTTATTGAAATGCAATGGCCGGTGTTTGCACATCAAATTCTAGTAAACCAAAGGCTTTTCTAATTAAGTTATGTTAAAAATATAATAATTAGTCTTTTGTTAACAGTAATTTTCATTAATTTTGTTAAAGCTTTAATTTAGTTGTTTTTTATCAAACTATTTGAAGTTTGATAAAAAACAACTAAATTAAAGTTTCAAAAAAATGAATGAAAATTACCATGACACGAAGCGCAAAACAAAATTGTTGATTGAAAAATGACTAATTATTATATTTTTAACATAACATAACTAGAAAAGCCTTTGATTTGTTAGAATTCGATATTTAAACGCTGAGCATTATATGTATTTTGTGAGGTAATGTCAGATGGTTTATTTTGTCTAAGAATTTTTTTTTTGTTCATTTATATTAAAAGTTTCCTGTGAAATTTGTTATTCCAGGTAACAAGAACGGTTTTTTTGAAATATACTGCTCCAATTAAAAAACGAAACAAAAATTTTCTCGAAAAAATACCCATATTTGAACGCTTGTATCTTGGTGACATAACACTTTTCAAAAAAAAATGTTTGTTTCTACTTGAAGGAAATTTTGTTTTCTTTTCGATACTGTTAACTGTTTTATTTTATTTTGTTTTTTTATGTCTTTTTTGAGTAAAACAAAAGGTGACTAAAAAAAACTTTGCTTCTGTTTGAAACTGTAAATGAACTTGCTCGATATTTCATTCAAAAATCCAAATCGGCCATTTTATAGAGAATTTAGAAACCTTGCAAAATGATCCTAGGAAAATTTCTGTGCGGCCACTCGTTGTCGAGTTATTGAAGTTTTAGAGAAAACGTATCAAAAAGTGTATACACGTTAACAAGTACATTTTTTTATCTTGTAAACTAAGCACTCTACAATAAAATTTTGAGCCATATTTTGATATCAGGCGTAATTTTGGTGATCCAAAATCAAGAAGAAAATATGCTTTTACAGTGAAAAATATGTTTTATTACAAAAAGTATATTGCAAACAAAATCCTTTTAAACTTTATTCAAACGTAATAAAACTAAAATCTACGAACAAACTGGAATTTTCAATAACGCGTACTACCTCCTCTAGCCGGCATTACTTCATAAATACGCCGTGGCATATTTAAAACATTGCGTATTTATTGCATGGTGATTTGTTGCCATTATTCTTGTAAAGCGTCTCGAAGTTCCAGCAACTTTGTTGGTTGCCTTGTCCATTTTCTTACACGCCGTTGTAACATATCCCAGCGTGTTCTATGGGGTTTAAATCTGGACTTCGCGGAGGATGGCTTTCTAAATTAATGCTGTGCTGTTGCAGAAATTGGCGTGTGTTTAGAGCCGTGTGCGGCCGGGCATTATCATGCATTAAGGGAATCCGCGCCCAATTTGCCTTTTCATGGAAAGCAAATGAAGCCGTAAAATTTCTTCCACGTATCGTGCTGATGTTAAAGCTGGATGTGGTATTTATTACTACCAAATCTGTCCTGCAATTTCGAGAAATACTCGCCCAAACCATCACCGAACCTCCATGAAATGCTACGACTGGCATCACGCAATTAGGGTGTAATCGTTCCCCTAGTGAACGCCAAACTCTGCATCGGCCGTCTGATGCATACAAATTGAGCCGCGATTCATCCGAAAAAAGGACCTTATACACCAGTCCCTCTGAGTCCAGTTGCCATACTGCAACGCATAATTTCTTCTTTGTCAACGGTGATTATCAGTCAGATACGGAACTCTGACAGGTCGAAATGATTTTAGTCATTAACCTTTCAACCGATTTAATATCAAATGTCTTGATGTCTGGTTTTGTATACGTACATTACTTCTTATTTCTTGAGCACTGCTTGTCCTGTTTTTTGTAGCATACCAAGTTCGGTTCCCAACAGACACACTAATATCACAGATCCGCCCAATTTCTCGATAAGTTTCACCGGCTTCAACTAAAGCCACAATTTTTGTAGCGCGAACGAGTAATTGTTCTTTTCGATTCATCTCGCTTGACTCTTCAAATAACTATGCGATAAATTAAATTATTGTTTTCCATAAAATAACGTAAAATTTAAAGTGGCTCAAAATTTTATCGTAGAGTGGCTTAGTTTACAAGATAAAAAAATGTACTTGTTAACGTGTGTACACTTTTTGATACGTTTTCTCTAAAACTTTAATAACTCGACAAGGCCGCACAGAAATTTTCCTAGGATCATTTTGCAAGGTTTCTAAATTCTCTATAAAATGGCCAATTTGGATTTTTGAATGAAATATCGAGCAAGTTCGTTTACAGTTTCAAACAGCAGCAAATTTTTTTTTTTTTTAGACACCTTTTGTTTTACTCAAAAAAGTCATAAAAAAACAAAATAAAATAAAACGGTTTCCAGTATCGAAAGAAAACAAAATTTCCTTCAACTAGAAACAAAATTTTTTTTTTGAAAGGTGTTATTTCACCAAGATACAAGCGTTCAAATCTGGGTATTTTTTCGAAGAAAATTTTTGTTCCGTTTTTTAATTGGCGTCTTTAATTGTTGATTGTTATATTTCGTTTTTCTTGTAAATTTAACAATAACCCATTTATTTTTTTTTTATTCAAAAATATATAAATTGTTATTTTGTAATAAATATCATTTACTTATACTTCGCGTCAATATAAATTTCATTCATTTTTGGATATTTTTATTAGAGGTGTTTTTAACTAAACTCCATATAAAACAAACCTAACAAAAAAACATTTTTTGCGCTTGTAGAAGTAAGACATAAAATATTGCGCATATGAGGAGTTAGCTAGAGACATACTCTATCAAAAATACATCGGTGGTTGGGCATACGATGGGGATTGACCCTTTTGTTATTGCACTCGAAATTTGAAAATTACAACAAAAAAAAAAATTTAAATGGTTTGTTAACTGTTCCGAAGATTGGCCAACTCACAGAGTTTTCCGATTGACAGGACGCATATGAGGAGTTAGCTAGAGACATACTCTATCAAAAAAACATCGGTGGTTGGGCATACGCTGGGGTTAACCCTTTTGTTATTGCACTTGAAAATTGAAAATTACAACAAAAAAAAAATTGAAATTATTTGCTAACTGTTCCGAAGATTGGCCAACTCACAGAGTTTTCCGATGTACATGACGCATATGAGGAGTTAGCTAGAGACATACTCTATCAAAAAAACATCGGTAGTTGGGCATATGATAGGGATAACCCTTTTGTTATTGCACTTGAAAATTGAAAATTACAACAAAAAAAAATTGAAATTATTTGCTAACTGTTCCGAAGATTGGCCAACTCACAGAGTTTTTCGGTAGACAGGACACATATGAGGAGTTAGCTAGAGACATACTCTATCAAAAATACATCGGTGGTTGGGCATACGATGTGGTTAACCCTTTTGTTATTGCACTCGAAAATTGAAAATTACAACAAAAAAAAATTGAAACTATTTGCTAACTTTTCCGAAGATTGGCCAACTCACAGAGTTTTTCGGTGGACAGGACACATATGAGGAGTTAGCTAGAGACATACTCTATCAAAAATACATCGGTGGTTGGGCATACGATGGGGTTAACCCTTTTGTTATTGCACTCGAAAATTGAAAATTACGAAAAAAAAAAAAATTTAAATGGTTTGTTAACTGTTCCGAAGATTGGCCAACTCATAGAGTTTTCCGATGGACAGGAAGGACGCATATGAGGAGTTAGCTAGAGACATACTGTATCAAAAATACATCGGTGGTTGGGCATACGATGGGGTTAACCCTTTTGTTATTGCACTCGAAAATTGAAAATTACAACAAAAAAAAATTGAAATTATTTGCTAACTGTTCCGAAGATTGGCCAACTCACAGAGTTTTCCGATGGACAGGACGCATATGAGGAGTTAGCTAGAGACATACTCTATCAAAAATACATCGGTGGTTGGGCATACGATGGGGATTGACCCTTTTGTTATTGCACTCGAAAATTGAAAATTAAAAAAAAAAAAAAATTTAAATGGTTTGTTAACTGTTCCGAAGATTGGCCAACTCACAGAGTTTTCCGATGGACAGGACGCATAGGAGGAGTTAGCTAGAGACATACTCTATCAAAAATACATCGGTGGTTGGGCATACGATGGGGTTAACCCTTTTGTTATTGCACTCGAAAATTGAAATTAACAAAAAAACAAATTAAATGGTTTGTTAACTGTTCCGAAGATTGGCCAACTCACAGAGTTTTCCGATGGACATGACGCATATGAGGAATTAGCTAGAGACATACTGTATCAAAAATACATCGGTGGTTGGGCATACGATGGGGTTAACCCTTTTGTTATTGCACTCGAAAATTGAAAATTACAACAAAAAAAAAATTGAAATTATTTGCTAACTGTTCCGAAGATTGGCCAACTCACAGAGTTTTCCGATGGACAGGAAGGACGCATATGAGGAGTTAGCTAGAGACATACTGTATCAAAAATACATCGGTGGTTGGGCATACGATGGGGTTAACCCTTTTGTTATTGCACTCGAAAATTGAAAATTACAACAAAAAAAAATTGAAATTATTTGCTAACTGTTCCAAAGATTGGCCAACTCACAGAGTTTTCCGATGGACATGACGCATATGAGGAGTTAGCTAGAGACATACTGTATCAAAAATACATCGGTGGTTGGGCATACGATGGGGTTAACCCTTTTGTTATTGCACTCGAAAATTGAAAATTACAACAAAAAAAAAATTGAAATTATTTGCTAACTGTTCCGAAGATTGGCCAACTCACAGAGTTTTCCGATGGACAGGACGCATATGAGGAGTTAGCTAGAGACATACTCTATCAAAAATACATCGGTGGTTGGGCATACGATGGGGATTGACCCTTTTGTTATTGCACTCGAAAATTGAAAATTAAAAAAAAAAAAAAAATTAAATGGTTTGTTAACTGTTCAGAAGATTGGCCAACTCACAGAGTTTTCCGATGGACAGGACGCATATGAGGAGTTAGCTAGAGACATACTCTATCAAAAATACATCGGTGGTTGGGCATACGATGGGGTTAACCCTTTTGTTATTGCACTCGAAAATTGAAATTAACGAAAAAAAAAAAATGTAAATGGTTTGTTAACTGTTCCGAAGATTTGCCAACTCACAGAGTTTTCCGATGGACAGGACGCATATAAGGAGTTAGCTAGAGACATACTCTATCAAAAATACATCGGTAGTTGGGCATACCGTTCCAAAGATTGGCCAACTCACAGAGTTTTCCGATGGACATGACGCATATAAGGAGTTAGCTAGAGACATACTCTATCAAAAAAACATCGGTGGTTGGGCATACGATGGGGTTAACCCTTTTGTTATTGCACTCGAAATTTGAAAATTACAAAAAAAAAAAATGTAAATGGTTTGTTAACTGTTCCGAAGATTGGCCAACTCACAGAGTTTTCCGATGGACAGCACGTATATGAGGAGTTAGCTAGAGACATACTCTATCAAAAATCATCGGTGGTTGGGCATACGATGGGGTTAACCCTTTTGTTATTGCACTCGAAAATTGAAAATTACAACAAAAAAAAATTGAAATTATTTGCTAACTGTTCCGAAGATTGGCCAACTGACAGAGTTTTCCGATGGACATGACGCATATGAGGAGTTAGCTAGAGACATACTCTATGAAAAAAACATTGGTGGTTGGGCATACGATGAAGTTAACCCTTTTGTTATTGCACTTGAAATTTGAAAATTACAACAAAAAAAAATTGAAACTATTTGCAAACTTTTTCGAAGATTGGCCAACTCACAGAGTTTTCCGATGGACATGACGCATATGAGGAGTTAGCTAGAGACATACTCTATCAAAAAAACATCGGTGGTTGGGCATACGATAGGGTTAACCATTTTTTTATTGCACTCGAAAATTGAAAATTAAAACAAAAAAAAATTAAAATTATTTGCTAACTGTTCCAAAGATTGGCCAACTCACAGAGTTTTCCGATGGACATGACGCATATGAGGAGTTAGCTAGAGACACACTCTATAAAAAAAACATCGGTGGTTGGGCATACGGTGGGGTTAACCCTTTTGTTATTGCACTCGAAATTTGAAAATTATAAAAAAAAAAAATTTAAATGGTTTGTTAACTGTTCCGAAGATTGGCCAACTCACAGAGTTTTCCGATGGACAGCACGTATATGAGGAGTTAGCTAGAGACATACTCTATCAAAAATCATCGGTGGTTGGGCATACGATGGGGTTAAGCCTTTTGTTATTGCACTTGAAAATTGAAAATTACAACAAAAAAAAATTGAAATTATTTGCTAACTTTTCCGAAGATTGGCCAACTGACAGAGTTTTCCGATGAACATGACGCATATGAGGAGTTAGCTAGAGACATACTCTATCAAAAAAACATTGGTAGTTGGGCATACGATGGGGTTAACACTTTTGTTATTGCACTTGAAAATTGAAAATTACAACAAAAAAAAATTGAAACTATTTGCAAACTTTTTCGAAGATTGGCCAACTCACAGAGTTTTCCGATGGACATGACGCATATGAGGAGTTAGCTAGAGACATACTCTATCAAAAAACATCGGTGGTTGGGCATATGATAGGGATAACCCTTTTGTTATTGCACTCGAAAATTGAAAATTACAACAAAAAAAAAAAATTTAAATGGTTTGTTAACTGTTCCGAAGATTGGCCAACTCACAGAGTTTTGCGATGGACAGGACGTATATGCGGAATTAGCTAAAGACACACTCTATCAAAAATACATCGGTGGTTGGGCATACGATGGGGTTAACCCTTTTGTTATTGCACTTGAAAATTGAAAATTACAACAAAAAAAAATTGAAATTATTTGCTAACTGTTCCGAAGATTGGCCAACTCACAGAGTTTTCCGATGGACATGACGCATATGAGGAGTTAGCTAGAGACATACTCTATCAAAAAAACATCAGTGGTTGGGCATATGATAGGAATAACCCTTTTGTTATTGCACTTGAAAATTGAAAATTACAACAAAAAAAAATTGAAATTATTTGCTAACTGTTCCGAAGATTGGCCAACTCACAGAGTTTTCCGATGGAATGACGCATATGAGGAGTTAGCTAGAGACATACTCTATCAAAAATACATCGGTGGTTGGGCATACGATGGCGTTTACCCTTTTGTTATTGCACTCGAAAATTGAAAATTAAAAAAAAAAAAAAAAAAATTTAAATGGTTTGTTAACTGTTCCGAAGATTGGCCAACTCACAGAGTTTCCCGATGGACAGGACGCATAGGAGGAGTTAGCTAGAGACATACTCTATCAAAAATACATCGGTGGTTGGGCATACGATGGGGTTAACCCTTTTGTTATTGCACTCGAAAATTGAAATTAACGAAAAAAAAAAAAATTAAATGGTTTGTTAACTGTTCCGAAGATTGGCCAACTCACAGAGTTTTCCGATGGACAGGACGCATATGAGGAGTTAGCTAGAGACATACTCTATCAAAAATACATCGGTGGTTGGGCATACGATGGAGTTAACCCTTTTGTTATTGCACTCGAAAATTGAAAATTACAACAAAAAAAATTGAAATTATTTGCTAACTGTTCCGAAGATTGGCCAACTCACAGAGTTTTCCGATGGACATGACGCATATAAGGAGTTAGCTAGAGACATACTCTATCAAAAAAACATCGGTGGTTGGGCATACGATGGGGTTAACCCTTTTGTTATTGCACTCGAAAATTGAAAATTAAAAAAAAAAAAAAAAAATTTAAATGGTTTGTTAACTGTTCCGAAGATTGGCCAACTCACAGAGTTTTCCGATGGACAGGACGCATAGGAGGAGTTAGCTAGAGACATACTCTATCAAAAATACATCGGTGGTTGGGCATACGATGGGGTTAACCCTTTTGTTATTGCACTCGAAAATTGAAATTAACGAAAAAAAAAAAATTTAAATGGTTTGTTAACTGTTCCGGAGATTGGCCAACTCACAGAGTTTTCCGATGGACAGGACGCATATGAGGAGTTAGCTAGAGACATACTCTATCAAAAAAACATCGGTGGTTGGGCATACGTTGGGGTTAACCCTTTTGTTATTGCACTCGAAATTTGAAAATTACAAAAAAAAAAAATTTTAATGGTTTGTTAACTGTTCCGAAGATTGGCCAACTCACAGAGTTTTCCGATGGACAGGACGCATATGAGGAGTTAGCTAGAGACATACTCTATCAAAAATACATCGGTGGTTGGGCATATGATGGGGTTAACCCTTTTGTTATTGCACTCGAAAATTGAAAATTATAACAAAAAAAAATTGAAATTATTTGCTAACTGTTCCGAAGATTGGCCAACTGACAGAGTTTTCCGATGAACATGACGCATATGAGGAGTTAGCTAGAGACATACTCTATCAAAAAAACATTGGTGGTTGGGCATACGATGGGGATAACCCTTTTGTTATTGCACTTGAAAATTGAAAATTACAACAATAAAAATTTAAACTATTTGCAAACTTTTCCGAAGATTGGCCAACTCACAGAGTTTTCCAATGGACATGACGCATATGAGGAGTTAGCTAGAGACATACTCTATCAAAAAAACATCGGTGGTTGGGCATATGATGGGGATAACCCGTTTGTTATTGCACTCGAAAATTGAAAATTACGAAAAAAAAATTTTTAATGGTTTGTTAACTGTTCTGAAGATTGGCCAACTCACAGAGTTTTCCGATGGACAGGACGCATATGAGGAGTTAGCTAGAGACATACTCTATCAAAAATACATCGGTGGTTGGGCATACGATGGGGTTAACCCTTTTGTTATTGCACTCGAAAATTGAAAATTACAACAAAAAAAATTAAAATTGTTTGCTAACTGTTCCGAAGATTGGCCAACTCACAGAGTTTTCCGATGGACATGACGCATATGAGGAGTTAGCTAGAGACATACTTTATCAAAAATACATCGGTGGTTTGGCATACGATGGGGTTAACCCTTTTGTTATTGCACTTGAAAATTGAAAATTACAACAAAAAAAAATTAAATTATTTGCTAACTTTTCCGAAGATTGGCCAACTCACAGAGTTTTCCGATGGACATGACGTATATGGGGAGTTATCTAGAGACATACTCTATCAAAAATACATCGGTGGTTGGGCATACGATGGGGTTAACTCTTTTGTTATTCCACTTGAAAATTTAAAATTACAACAAAAAAAAAATTGAAACTATTTGCTAACTTTTCCGAAGATTGGCCAACTCACAGAGTTTTGCGATGGACATGACTCATATGAGGAGTTAGCTAGAGACATGCTCTATCAAAAAAACATCGATGGTTGGGCATATGATAGGGATAACCCTTTTGTTATTGCACTTGAAAATTGAAAATTACAACAAAAAAAAATAAAATTGTTTGCTAACTGTTCCGAAGATTGGCCAACTCACAGAGTTTTCCGATGGACATGACGCATATGAGGAGTTAGCTAGAGACATACTTTATCAAAAATACATCGGTGGTTGGGCATACGATGGGGTTAACCCTTTTGTTATTGCACTTGAAAATTGAAAATTACAACAAAAAAAAGTTGAAATTATTTGCTTAACTGTTCCGAAGATTGGCCAACTCACAGAGTTTTCCGATGGACATGACGCATATAAGGGGTTAGCTAGAGACATACACTATCAAAAAACCATCGGTGGTTGGGCATACGATGGGGTTAACCCTTTTGTTATTGCACTCGAAAATTGAAAATTACAAAAAAAATATTTAAATGGTTTGTTAACTGTTCCGAAGATTGGCCAACTCACAGAGTTTTCCGATGAACATGACGCATATGAGGATTTAGTTATAGACATACTCTATAAATAAAGTACTATTGGTTTTAAAAAAATTAAAAAAATTATTCGTTTTATGGTTTGCGGGGTGCTTAGTGTTAATATTTTAATTAGTGGAGCGAATTTTAATTTTTAATATAAAACAGTATGGCCGGATTAACATACTGTTGGTCTGTCGTTATAACAGAAAATGTTTTCATGTCGTCGTGTATTTCCCAATTTTTATTCGGCCTTATAATTATGGCTGCGTAGTGTTTCAGAATTTGGCTATAATTTGGGATTGCTTTTAAACTGAAATCTTTCGTATCAAACTTAATTTCTGCTTGAATTTCATTAATTTTTATAGTATAATTAATATTATTGAAAGATTGCACGTCAACTATAGCAATCCCATAATGACTTATTATTTTATAGGCAGTTAAGTTACCACCACATCCAGAGCAAGTTAAGGTTCCAAATGAGATTGAACTTTCAACATTGCGAAGTGTGTTTTCGTTGACCGTAAAAATGTCAAATGGTAGGTAGCAACTGTAAGAATTTCTAATTCGAACCAGGGGTGCTATTCTTGAACCATTACGAAAATTTTCGTAACCGAAAATTTTCGTAATGCTGTTTTCGTAATAGTAATGGTGAAATCATAATTTAGTATTCTTGAAACCATTACGAATATAGCGAAGAGAGGAAAAAAGGAATTATAAAATTTCGAGAGAGAAGATGAAAATGTAAGTTACTAAAATGGTATTCTTGAAATCCGGATTACGAAAATTTTCGCAACGGAACGTTACTAAAATTTTCGGATGGTTTTTTTGTTTCTTATTGCATTTCGTAATGAAATCATTTAGATTTTTGTTTTAATTATATTCATATAAGGACGTTCATAAAACTCAATAATTTCTGTTGATGGTTAAATGTAATTAATGTATTTACATTTCGATAAATATTTATTATTTTATTACCACAAAAAAAGGGTACCTATTTGCTTGTGGTATGTTTATTATTTTCTTAAAAATAAGGGTAATAGCAAATAGAGTAATAGCTACAATACTAATGGACAATTTGGGATGTATTTTTAAATGTCGCGTGTTGTAATTGGAATTGAATTAATATACCGTCACAGGCGGCTAATACTAATATGGTACGTAAAGTCATACAATCATACCATCATACCATAATAGTATCGTACGACAATATGATCTAAAATCATATCGTCGTAGAATCTTATAACAATGCCACTACATAAATAGCCGTGACATTAGTCTACAAAAGTCAAATCCCCAATATAAAGAGGGGAATAAAGATTTTTATTTTCCTATGAAACGTAAACAAAATCATATTGGAATTATTTTGTGTTGTCTTTATTTTCAATTTAAAAGAACATTTTTATTGATAAATATAAATAATTTTAAATTAAATATATCGAATTGCAGCTTGTCCACAATTTTAATTAAAATTAATAAAATTTTAATTCACAATTTTGCGTTTTAGTAAACTGATTTTTATTCTCAAACATCGTGCTTTTTTAAAAAATTTCATTTCGTAGATTACTAGATTAGTTTTAGTACTTTACCAATGCTACTACATAAACACGAAGCCTAACGATTTCCCTAAAAAATCAATTTACTAAAACGCAAAATTGTTAATTAAAATTTTATTAATTTCAATTAAAATTCTGTACAAGCTGCAAGATATACAATGTGTTTCGTCGTCAATTGACCAGCCGAAAAATTCGGAATATTTAAGTAAAATTATCGCAAAAATCCTTTAAAGTGGGTGTCACCTTTTCAAGTTATGGGCTCGATTTTAATTCTATTTGCGGTTTTTGAAAGTTTATGAGTCACTTTATTTGACAGGTTTTAAAGAATGTAAAAAATTACGGGAAAATAACATTTTTTTTTACTTAAGAAAACCTCTACTTTTTTAAAAAAAAAACAACTGTAAGTCGAGAAAATGTCCCATTAAGTTAATTATTATTATTAATCTACAGCAAAATATCTACAAATTGACAAAACTTTGTTACTAGCTAACTCTTAAAAATACCGCGCAAAAATCACCTAGAGAAAGTAGGGAATTTAAACAAACAAGATATTTAAATTAAAGTCAAAAAATTAAAAAATTACTGTTTTATTAATAATCAATAAAAACAATTTTTATTACAAATTATTAAACTTTTTTAATTAAATGACATACTCGAAATGCTCTCCACCCTCTTGTAAACAAACAAAGGCTCTTCTGATCACACTAGTTGTTGTCCAACGTAATTGTTAAGGGTTGCCTCTTGTTTCTGCTGCAGCAGCGAAAATTATTGCTGTTAGCAATAAAAATCTAGGGGCATAAGATCAGGGGACCTTGGCGGCCATGCTACAGGACCTCCTCTACCGATCCACCATGGATAATTTTCATTCAAATGATCACGTATTATCTTTGCAAAATGTGCTGGAGCTCCATCTAATTGCAGCTGCATTCGCCTGCTCCTCAACAATGGCTTCCATGAGCAAAGACAACGTGATTCCTGAAAATTATAATAATACTTGTTGATCAAGCCTGTTTGGTAGTATGTAAGTTAATCGTGGATCATTCCCGCCCATACATTTATAGAAAATTGGCTCTGGAAAGCTGTCTCCCTTGCAACGTGTGGATTTTCGATGGCGCAAACATGGAGGTTTCTATAATTTGTTATACCCCCCTGGTGAAAGTAGCTTCATCTGTCCACAATATTCTCATTATAAAATTGACATCACTTCTTTGCTGTGAAATTATCCAGTTACAAAAAAACTGATCTGGCACGATGGTTCACATCTCCCAGATGTTGAGCACGACGGAAGTGATAAGCAGTAAGGCCTTCTTGACCTCGATATGCCTAATCTTATCGACAGGCGACTGATACTTGTCGTAGGGTCAGCGCGTATTAATCGTAATAAATCCTCTTCCAACGTGTACGTTAATATTCACGCTGGACTCGTGTTGTTGTTGGAATAATCCTTGTTCGGAAAAACGTCGATGTATTGCAATGAATGTCCTATACCCAAGTACTGGCCTGCTGGATATCGACGCCCGTATTTTTCGACAGCAGCGCGTGCATTTCCATTACAGAACAGCTTTATAAAATGCATATCGGCTACATGAGAAGGTTGTAGATCACGCAAATGTGTCATTATAATGATTAAGCGTTTACTTAACACAAACTGTCCTTTTAATTATCATACAACCTTAAAATTGTTAAAATACAGAACACTGAGAGTACATAGTATCACACGATCGGTTAGCGAACAACTGAACTATTTATTATTACTTACCAATTTGAGTTTTCGATCATTTAAAAGATTTGGTTAGATAACATCACTATACCTAAACAGCTACAAACGCCATTTTTTCGACAAATTGCTGTTCGAATATTGGAGTTGGTAGTAACAATGTTTTGTGAATTTGTAGATATTATGCTGTAGATTAATAATTATAAATAAAATAACCATGTCAAGGGACATTTTTCCGACTTACAGTTCATTTTTTTTTAAAACGTAGAGGTTTTTTTAAGTAAAAAAATTGTTTAAGTAAAAAAATGTAATTTTCCCATAATTTCTTACATTCTTTACAAAAACCTGGCTTAGTGTGCAAAATAACCAATAAAGTGACTCATAAGTTTTCAAAAACCGCAAACAGAATTAAAATCGAGCCAATAACACACAGTATCACCAACACACAAGGGGTCACTTGCCGACAAAACAGATTGTATTTAATTTAAAATTATTTCTATTTATCAATAAAAATTTTCATTTAAATTGAAAATAAAGGCAACACAAAATCCCATATGATTTTGTTTACGTTCCATAGGAAAATAAAAATCTTTATTCCCTTAACACCACTACAAGTTTTTTTTTCATGGCTTTTTATGTAGTGGCATTGCATAGGATCATAGCATCGTACTACCATAGCATCAAACCATCATGCCATCATACACGACATAACATTATATCATCGTGTAATCGTACCATCATACAATCATATGTCGTACCATAAAAACAGATTTTTGGAAAAAAAAAATTCTAAATCGGATAAGCGATTCTCGAGATATCATGGGTACAGACATCCAGACGTCCAGAAAGACGAACATATTATTTTTTTTTGCTTTTTCGGAATCAAGGACTTTCAAAACGTCGAGAAAAGTGGTTTTGGATCAAACAAATTTTTGGCCATTTTTGACAAAATTTCAATACATTGGTCTTTTTAGACCGAAGTAATTTTCCCTTTAAAAGAAAAAGTAGCATACACAATCATTTTTAATATATTTAATTTAATATTAAATAAATAAGCTATATTGACAAAAATTCACAACAATAATTAATTTTAAGTAAAGAAAGCGTCCGCTTCGCTTAATATTCTCGGTTATACTAACATTTTTTATCATCTCTTTCGAAATCTTCTTAGTTTTTTATTCCTCTCTTCGTAATTTTCGTAATGGTTTCAAGAATACTAATTTATGATTTCACCATTACGATTACGAAAATATTGTGCATTACGAAAATTTTCGTAATGTTTGAAGACAGGGCATTTAAAATGTTAAAACAAAATTATTCCAAATTAACTTAATGAATGAAAATCACACTTTAAATTACACATTGCATTAATTAATTTCAAATCATTACAATTTTAACAAATAAATATAAAAGTTAAATAGGCAATATCTTTAAATAACATATTTTCGTTGTATTGAATCCCTTATTCCATTTTCTATTCCATTCTTCTTCCGCTATAGCCAATTCGTCGCCACAGAATTATACTGTCGTAACTCCAAAAAACTGGTTTTGAGAAAATGACGATCAAAGTTCAAAACCCATTTTTAACTATTTAAAATTTTAATTATTTATGTTTGAAAATAGCAATAAAAAGCTTTCTCCGGTTAGATTCTTAGGTTTACTACCTTTTAATAGTATGTCCTATAGTTTTCCGGAAAAATCGTTGACAGTTTTACTTACGACAATATGAGTTTTCAATATGTTACGAAACGTGGATATACGACAAATTTTATGGAGATACGACAATTCATCTCTCATTATTCTGTAAGTGAAAAACAATACAAATTAGTGGAGTTATGATAAAAAATTTAAACATTTTTCAGACACAGCAACGTTACTGCAGAATTTGAAAGAATTAAGTTTATTGAGCAGGTAATTTCACTAAATAATGTAAACTCTGAATATTTCTTTGGTTTATTTCATTTATTGTAAAATCAAAATTACTATAATTCACATTAATAATTCATAATCATAAAAAAAAACTAAAAATAATTTTAACGTAATAACACAGATTATTTTAAATAAGCCTTATAGAATGCTGCATCGATGTCCGGCATATATTTTAACATGGAATGTATATCCTTTGATTTCTCCTTTGTTAGTTGTGGCTTAAACACACTTGGTTTAATTTTTGGTAACTGCTCAGTTAATATAGCGGAACTTTGCTTCTGATTCCGTTTACCAACTTTCTTAAATATTTCGATTTGTTTTTGGAGAAACATCTGAATATGTTTCTTTATATTGCACAATATTTAAATTTGTCTTGTTATAAATTAAACATCTCAACGAGTTGTATGGTGGAAACAAGAGAGTTTTTGAGGCAGTATCGTAATTAAGAAAATCTTTATCACGCATTTGATAAATATCTAACGTAACGTTAGGATAACTGAAAGACTTCAGTTGGTGCATTAATGATACAGGACTGTATATGTTGATGTGCTTTAGATGTCTGTCTATGACGCTATGTACAGCATCTATTTCTTGGATAGTAGAATGTCCAGGCTCCGAAAATTTCTGTGTTATCCGGGATATATTATGATTCTTGCTTAAAAAATCTAAAAGAGCAATTGAGGTAAGACGATTCTTATTTTGTGGAATACAAGAATCACTCCATAATATAATTTCAGTAATATCCGGATTATCTCGTACCACGCGTGTTAAAATGCTAATGAGTGAAGAAGCAATGTCGTTTCCAGCTCGACCTTTAACTAGCTCATGCCAAATTGCACAGTAGGTTTTTTTATTTATGTGGCAGTAGCCAGTTAAATTGTAGACTGCAAACTTCCGTTTATAAAAAAAATTCGATGCGTTTGCTTTAGGTAGATTGAAAACGTTCTGCAGGTCATAGCTCACTATAGCTGTTGTACCATTACTTGTATTTATGTGTTTATCTCTTTGCTTTTCTTCACGAGCTGCTGTGACAAACTTTTTATGGTTATCGTATTCAACTGTTTCTGTTGAAGACATTAAATTTTTGGCTTCAAATTCTGAACATTTATCACATACATCTTTCTTAGGTTTAAAAAAAGAATAATTGTATTGTTCATTGAATATTTTAGAATACATATGATGTTTCACAGGTGATTTATATTTTTCGCGGTATAGTCGGTACATTTTGTTTATATTAAGACCCTGCTCCAAATATTTTTTTGAAGAGGAAGCCCTGCAGTAATGCGAATCTACTATCGGAAAACTTAGAATATGGTTATGGACCCCTTGAACTTGATCTGAACGAATTTTTCGTTTAGTGTGTTTGCCTTGCAATGTTGGTGATGCAATCCCGACATTGGGTTTGGGAGCTTCCTCAGTTTTTTTAAAAAAATAATAAACCCTTCTTTCACTGATGTTCAAAGTTTTAAAAAAAAATTGCTTGCACACTAAATGAGTCTCAAAATCTTTTTCAAACCGGTATTCGTAGGTACAGCTTCTGCGAGAAATAAGTTTCGTTGTCCGTTTTCTTGAAATTGGCATTTTCTTTATAAATTTACTATAGAAGTGGTTTTTACCAGTAGCATCAAGGGACCAAAATGTGGCGTTTATGTTTTTTTGATCAGCCTCCGAAAACACTGTATAGCATCTGGACGAACAATCGCATTTACCGATTACAGCTGATCTTGCTGGGTGCCATTTTAATTTTGAATCTTGGTACTCTTTTCCTTGATTTCTAAGATTTTTCCTAATGACTGATTTCCAAAGCAGTGGGTTAACTTTTCTTTTTCTTGTCAAAGTTGGTAAGCTAGCGACATTCTGGTCGCTTAAAGTTTCGTTATTTTCGGGCTGGTTAACAATAATCGTTTTTTGTTCCGCAGTCTTTTCATTTTTATTTTTACACGATTTTAAATTATTATTCTTGACGCTAGAAAGTTCAAGGGATTTTAAAAACTTATTTTTGGAGTGCTTAGGTTTTTCTGTAAAAGAAATTAATACATTCGATTAATAAATTATCGCTTTATAATTAAATAAAGTATACTTACGTTTTTTACAACGAGGAGTATACGATTCTTCACTGCAAGATGAATTAATTGCTTTAAAATTCGGGTCGACGTCAGAATCATCGAATGAACCGAAGCCATTAAGTGAATGATCACTGTCAAACGATTCATTATTACTTTCATTTTCTGAGCACATCATAGCATCGTACAACCTTTAATCATTATTTAAATTGGAACCAATGACATAACATTAACGGGAATACAAGCGGCAATATCAAGCGGCATATTAATAATAAACCGAGCGAGAAACAAACTTACACAAAAACAATAAAAATGAGATCATAAACGCATATTTTTTTATTTTAGCATAACGGAAAAGTGAATAACGGACAAAAAAGACATACAAAAAATTAACCGTTAAAAATGTATTGGCGCACGATTAGGTGTGTTTTGCTCTTTCTATTGCATTACAACAATTACAAACTAAATCATGGTCGCACTTTTGTTGTTTCTGTGAGAATTTTATTATCCTATATGTCCCGTTTTGTAATTAATTAATATTTACCAGGTAAGATGAGATGGAATATCTTTAGCTGGAGAGCTCATTTTCACTTAACTAATAATTTCGTTTTATTTTTCTAGTTAATCACTAATTTATAAACACCGAATCACGTTCCTCATCCTTCGAGTAATACCAACAGACTAAAAGGAAAACTAAAAAATTTTTTATTTATATATTACATTTGGATCACGTGATGAAATACTTTGATTTCATTGGTTGATCGTGTGACTTACGACAAAATACAGCTTTTAAAAAAAATTGTGACTTACGACAAAAATTATTTAAATGGTATATACGACATTATGAAATAATTTTTTTGTTTGAAATTTTGTTGTATAATTAAAAAACAGGAGATACGACCAAGTAGCTAAAAATGTTTGAAGTACTATGGACTTACGACAAATTAAAATTGGATAACTCCGAAACTATAGCTCGTACGATAAAACGGATTGAAGTTTTGGAAAGAGCAGAAAAAACTAAGTATATCTATCGAAAAAACCGAAAATTGCCATTTTGGCACTTACGACAGTATAATTCTGCGGCGACGAATTGCCAATTATGAAAAATCTCATACCCTTACACGTATTGTTTAAAATTAGAAAGTGGTGAAGCATTAAAAAAAATATCCCAAGATTTAGGTATACTATACGACATGTAAATACAAAAATTTAGAAGAAAATATCCTTTTGTTTTAGTTAGGTAGTAAACAAAACCGAATGCATATAAGTTGTTATATACATTGTTATCTCGAAATAAAATACATATTTTTAAGAACACGTGAAACAAAGAAAAAAAAAGGTACGCTTTTGCTTTCACTTTTTTATAAACTATTGAGAATAGAAAATATTGAGTTTTATGAACATCAATATAATTAACACAAAAATCCAAATGATTTCATTACGAAATGCAATGGGAAACGAAAAAACCATTACGAAAATTTTAGTAACGTTCCGTTGCGAATATTTTCGTAATCTGATTTCAAGAATACGATTTTAGAGTTTTCGTAATACTTTGACACTAACTCGCAATACGAAAGTTTTCGTAATGGTTCAAGAATAGCACCCCAGGGGGCCTATTCTCGAATTTCACATCCATTTTCCACATGTGGACATCTGTCAAAGTTGTCAAAAATTGGTTCGAAAATTGTAATTCGTATATAAAACACATGCGGCATTGACATTTTCCTATATGGGGAATTTTCCACATGCTTATACCCATTCGGAAATATTCCCTTAGTACCGAAAAAAATCAATTTTTATGAGTTTTGACAGATGTCCACATGTGGAAAATGGATGTGGAATTCGAGAATAGGCTCCCAGGTCTTCTACAATACATTTTTGATAGACTGATGTGGGTTGGGGTATCAATTTATCTATTAAGTATGTAATTTGACATTCTGCATCTAGTATTTTGGTATTTCCGTGATGTTTCACAGAGTTTATTCCTTCGAACACATCGAATAATATGTTCGTGCGTGTGTCATACGTTTCAAGATGGAGGTTTTTCGATGAAATAATTTTAGAAATAAACGTAAAGAACTCTGAATTTATTTCGTTAAATTTAATTTTTAAAATTTCATTGTCGATACTCATGCAGACAAAAATTTGGGTAAGAGAATCAAACCCACATGTGTTGACCACCGATATATTTTGTTCACCGTAAATTTTAGAAAAACCGTTTTTTAATACAGGCACTCTTTCAACGTTAAAGCCTTTGATTTTCCCGTCATTTTTCGGAACAGCTTCAAAAAATATCTGATTTTTATATCTGTTTAGCACGTTCCTACCGATATGTTTTGGTGAATTATCTAAACGTCTAATCTTTTTTCTCCACTGCTCTTCGGTGCTCATATTATCTGAATTACCTTTACGTTTAGTAGTTTTCGGGGTTGTTACTAACGGTTCGGGCATTTTTATGGATTTGATTTTTTGTTCGCATCTATATTTTAAAATATTTACAACGCGACCTATTTTCATTCCTTTGATTAGTAAATAATGGTTTTTTACTGCATTAAACCAATTTTCTACTACAGCGTTAGATATATTGCCGCTGAGACCAAACAGATTCGAAAAAAATTGGCCCATAATATTACGTACGAAAAATATTTTTTAATTAATAATTGTACGAAGTCATCACAGAAAAATTTATTTACTTTTGCGCCGCGCTCTGTTTGGATTTTTATTTTTACTTCTTCGTAAATTTCCCAATATTTTAAATAAAAGGGGTTTGTAGTAGTACTTTCTGGCCAAATGTTGATGCTGTGATTGATCTGTTCTTCCGACTTAGAACCTTCAAAATCAGCATAATGATCATCATACAATTTACCTAATTTGTCAATGAACATTTTGTATGCTAATTTACTACTTTTAGTAGTTTTAGGTGAACACATGATACAGCAAAATTGTCTGAATAACCTAATTTGTCAATGAACATTTTGTATGCTAATTTACTACTTTTAGTAGTTTTAGGTGAACACATGATACAGCAAAATTGTCTGAATAACTCGTCTACACAACTTATAGACTTGGCGCAAAGCATAGCGCAGAAAAAGTTTAAGAGTAAGTTTCGGTGGTCAGCAACTATATTAGGCAGCTTTTTTTTAATTTGGACTGTAATAATATTAATAAAATGTGAACAGCAAATAAATATAGGTATAACTGCTCTTTTTGAAAGCGACTGATTTTGTATCAAATTAAAATGATACTGAATATATTCAGTCATACTCATTAAATTAAATGTATTATTTATTGCGTTTATTAGAGCCCATGACCAATCAACGACAAAATA
This sequence comes from Tipula vernalis, assembly GCA_958295665.1. NCBI lineage: Eukaryota > Metazoa > Arthropoda > Insecta > Diptera > Tipulidae > Tipula > Tipula vernalis. Next base: position 260,910,572 of record OY282558.1, on the reverse strand, counting down.
ATGATCTTTTAATGGTTTAACATTGACTTCCATATCTTTCCTTACGTCCAACAAAAATTTACTTAAAGTCCAAGCGTCATGTTGGCACGATATAAATTCGGCGATTGGAATAATATTACAGTTAACTTTTATAACACAAGCGTAATATAATATTCTTTTGTAGATAAGTTCTTTATGGCAGGTCGGTATCTTAACAATGCCTCCGGTTGCATCAAAATGAATTGCTTTAATTGTTTCTTGTTTTAAAAGAGAAATTTGCTCATTTCGCAATAGCACCACTTGTAGGAGTTCTGTTACAGAATATATATACCGATTTGTTTTAGTCTGTAAACAACATTGATAATAAATATCCACCAAATCGCAATCTCGCACAAGATCATCTCTTTTGTAAAATTCTGATTTTATTTTTCTTAAAACTGCTGGTGTGGTCATGTCCTGAGTATTACCCTTTTGATACAGTTCCAGATTAGTTGAACTTACCAAATCCAAATATGTGTTGTGTGCACTCTTGTTTTCCGAAATTAATTTCATTTTCTGTCGCCGTAATCCACGATATTGCCTAAATACCTTTTCGGAAGAATGAATAATTTCGCCTTCGTTGCCTCTGGTGTAAACTCGCATTTCATTATTTTTGAATGCTTCAAATTTATATTTTTGCTTGTGCAAAATGTCTTTACACGACCCATACACTACAATTTTTTTATGTTTTTTAGAAAGCACATGCATAGTTTGAAAAGTGATAACACACGGATTTTGATGTTCCTTTAAAATGCGATGAATTAATTCTCTTATTTCGCATTTGGTGAGGAATTTCAGAGGCTCGTTAAAATGAACCGAAAATTTCAAATTCCAGTTTAAAATTGGATTTTTTAAAACCTTTACATTGGGGTTTATTGGAAATAATGATAAGTCTTCGTTATTATTTATACTAATGACCGAATCATTATTATCAAAATTCTGAATTTCTTCCTGGTCTATAAACTCTAAAACGATATTGTTGGAATCGTAAACTTGATTTTGTGTCATAAGCAAATCAAAATTGATGTCTGTTACTGCAATAGCATTGGTAATGTCAGATATGTCTGTACTATTTAAAACATCACCTTTTGGTGATACAGAAAAATTTATATTTTCAGCTGAAAATTTACTACATTCTGTATTTTTGCACGACTCGTTCAACGAAGCTTGATTGTTAATAAATTTCTTATACTTTTGCCAAGTATAGTATAAATTGGAGATATTTTTAAGGTTATGTTTGATATGCATTATGTCACACAATCTTTTCATTTCTGCTGTATCATTTCTAGAAAACGTGAAATGTTCTGGATTTTCATTTATGCCACATAATGCTTTAAAAATAGCCTCTCCGTTTATATCGTTTCTCTTCTTTTTATAATTATGCTTCTTAATAGGCGCCATTACGCATAAAGTCAAAAACAATTATAAAATTAAAAAATAATTGTAACTCTAACTTACAAAACTATTGGTGAAAAATTAGTAAAAAAAATTTTAAAACACTAGCTAAAACTATAATATAAAAAGAAAATTAAAACTACCAAAAATATTCAGAAAACCAACACCAAAAATTCAACCTTAAATATAATATAAATTACAAAAGATCCCCCTTTTTAAAGGGGAACACTAAACTATAAAACTATTAAACACTAAAATGCCAACACATGCAAAAATCCAAAAAAAAAAAAAAAAATTGTATACAAAATATGTATATTCAATAATTAAGAGAATCCGTTAGATAGCCAAGGTCGAAATATTGTCAAAATTGTTTAAAATATGTAATCAGCAAAAAGAATATCCAAATAAAGCCGGATCAAAAATTTATAAAATGCAAATCCAATATCACAAAACACTTTGTTAAAATACCAAAAATCACAAAAATCACCACTAGACACACAAGAAATCTTCGATTTTACAAAATAGAAAATTAATTTAAAATATTACACGAAACCTTACATCGAATTTTATTTTAAACAGAGAAAATAGCCCATTAAATGACTAAATAAAAATAAATAAAATAATTTAAATTTTTTTTTTTGTAATTTTCAAATTTCGAGTGCAATAACAAAAGGGTTAACCCCATCGTATGTCCAACACCGATGTTTTTTTGATAGAGTATGTCTCTAGCTAACTCCTCATATACGTCCTGTCCATCGGAAAACTCTGTGAGTTGGCCAATCTTCGGAACAGTTAACAAACCATTTAAATTTTTTTTTTTGTAATTTTCAAATTTCGAGTGCATTAACAAAAGGGTTAACCCCATCGTATGCCCAACCACCGATGTTTTTTTTATAGAGTATGTCTCTAGCTAACTCCTCATATGCGTCATGTCCATCGGAAAACTCTGTGAGTTGGCCAATCTTCGGAACAGTTAACAAACCATTTAAATTTTTTTTTTTGTAATTTTCAAATTTCGAGTGCATTAACAAAAGGGTTAACCCCATCGTATGCCCAACCACCGATGTTTTTTTGATAGAGTATGTCTCTAGCTAACTCCTCATATACGTCCTGTCCATCGGAAAACTCTGTGAGTTGGCCAATCTTCGGAACAGTTAACAAACCATTTAAATTTTTTTTTTTGTAATTTTCAAATTTCGAGTGCATTAACAAAAGGGTTAACCCCATCGTATGCCCAACCACCGATGTTTTTTTTATAGAGTATGTCTCTAGCTAACTCCTCATATGCGTCATGTCCATCGGAAAACTCTGTGAGTTGGCCAATCTTCGGAACAGTTAACAAACCATTTAATTTTTTTTTTTTTTTTTGTAATTTTCAATTTTCGAGGGCAATAACAAAAGGGTCAATCCCCATCGTATGCCCAACCTCTGATGTCGGTTTTATTTACACTATTTGACATTTTACAAGTTTTATGTACAATACCAATTTTTTTACAGACTATACATATAATAGCGTACTTATGCTGTGTGCCTCAGAAGACTTTTCAAACTAAACTTTTGTGAGACCCATTAATTCATGCAATATTTAAATAGATGTCACTAGGTTAAAAGCATTCAATTGTGCCTTATATAGCCAACTAAACTTTTCAATATTTCGTTTAAATAAATGACGTCTAATAAAAAATAAACCGAATCGTTTATTAAAAGTATGTAATTCAAAATAAGATTTAAAACAAGATTTAAATATACTATATATGCAGGATTTAAGGTATCCGAATTTGTTGAACTCAATTAGGATGCAGCCTCATATCGTATTTTATGTTATATTTAAATTGTATAATTGCTTTATATATTATTCCTGTTATGTAAAACGATTATTAACTGTACAATCAGATTAAAGCAATTGATTTTGGTGTTTCGAGTAGTAAACAACTCGTGTTTTTTTCTTAAAAACTAATTAAACTCTACAAATGATTTTAATATGTTTCGAAGATCGTAAGAGAATCCAATCCAGTTTCGAACTGATGAGCTTATGATTATGAAAAAATCAATCTTCTCATCAGGCCGCGGCGACTGGACTGATTATACCACAATTTACATTTTATATATACAGAATGTGCTATGATTTAAGTACTAGCGAATCGTACTAATACAGATGAATTCTCTTACAATTTTTTTCCTCTTCACGATATTCACACTGCTCTGTGTGTAAGCTAATTTTTACATTTTTATCAATGTTTTTGTTGAATGTTAATTAATTTATGTAATTTCTAATATGCTACCGGTGGTGAGACCATTTTAATTGTGTTTCGATTAACACGAGAAATATATTAGTATTTACGAACAGTAATTCAACGAAACCGACTAATAGACATAATTCTATTTATTTAATTAAATGATTTTAATATGTTTCGAAGATCGTAAGAGAATCCAATCCAGTTTCGAACTGAGCGCAAAAGTGCGTTTCAGACGTTGTGTTCCAAACAGGGAAAACCGACCGATTAAACATTTAAGTTTGTGGTAATTAACGTGTATAAAACTTTATCGTGAAGTTAATATAGTTGGCGAATTTTTATATCCGTGAGGGATTTTCCATATACCAAGATTTGTGGTGATATAAAGTGCCGTTCAATAACAGCGAATTCGTAAGTCGAGAAATATAAAGTATCGTATTTTGTACCAAGGCAGTATCAAACGGCTATAGTAGTACGCGTGATATTTAAAAATAAGTGCTGCAGTTTTAATTTGGCGAATATCAAAGATAAAATCAGAACGGTTCCAAGATCACCGAATTTGTGAGTCGAGAAATATAGAGTACCGTATTGTGTACCAAGGACGTTTGCGTGAAATTTAATAATAATTGTTGTTGGATAGAGTTTTAATTTAGTGAAGATAAAAGATAAAACTAGAACGGTTCTTATAATTTATTCTGTTTATATATGAAGTAAAGTTGTTTTAACAAATCACAAATTATTAAGAAATTTTAACTGAAATAGGCCGAAAAAAAAGTAATCTTCATAATTCACCTGAAATTGAGCACGCTTTTATGCGTAAGATGATGGAAATGTTTAGAAGAGTTGCGAACTTAATAGCAACCAACAGGAAGATAATATCCAGTTAGAAGAGTTACGAACACGGGAGATGGCGTTGAAAGATAAAGAAATAAGAATGAAATCTACTATCGTGCCTGCTGCTGGGGCTTACTTAAGTTAGTGGGGAGGATGATTATCCCGCCGAGAAATGGATTCAGGATGTATGTATGAAATGGAATGCTGAATAGAAAGTTATTTATTCAAAAAGACTGTTAATTGGAACAGCAAAAGATAGTTTACGTTTGACGGTTACTGATACCTGGGAAAATCTAACCACATATTTAGTCAACGTGTTTAAAAAGAAAGTGAATTCTGCTGTGGCGCATGGCAGAGAGGAAGAAAAAGAAAGATGAATCTTTCAAAAATTATATAATCGCTATGCGTGAACTAGGTCAAACCGGCAACTTGGAAGATGCTTCGATAATCGATTATTGTATAAGTGGAATAACCGATTATGATAGTAAGGCGGTTTTATATGGATCAACCTCTATGAATAATTTCAAAAGTAAACTCGTAATTTATGAAGAAATCAAACAAAAAATTTAGATAAAAGCACCAATCGAGAGCGTAATAACAAAGCCAATTGAGAACAAAAAGTCAAATAGATTCCGAAGAATGCCAAGATGTTACAACTGTGGTGGAACCGGGCATCTAGGAAAAGATTACGCCAAGAAATCTGATGGTTCAAAGTTCTAAATCTTGTGCAGCCATAGAGAATCAGGATGATTGTTCATCTAAAGCTATTAAAAATGTAATGTTCAATGGAAAGGAACTTTGTGCACTAGTTGATACCGGAAGCGACATTAGTTAATGTCACATAAAAAATTCATTGGAACGGGCATTTGCGAATTTAGCGAGGAGTGCACAATATTCCATGGTGCAGGGTCCAGAGATGTATCAACCGTAGGTAGGTTTAATGCAAAGCTAGAAATAGAGGATGAAGTATATGAGACCACAATTCACATAGTTCCTGATGGAATATTGTCAGTTGACTTTTTATTTGGTAGAGATTTGGGTACAGATTTGATAAATCAAACGCCGACTGGAATTACTATGAGAAAATTCATTCCGGGAAACGTTTCAATGGTGATTAAGCATGGAGAACTTCCGCTGAACATAAACCATATTAATGATCGTGAAGTGGCGGATAGAATTCGAGTATTGGTAGTAAACTAAAATCCAGAGAAGAGAACACCAAGTCCAAACATAAAAATGCATATTGAGCTGTCCGATGAGAAACCGATTGCTTATAAATGATTATAATTAACAATAGTTAAAATATCGTGCATTTACTAAAAGTTAAATTTAAAATTTTAACAGTTGTAATACAAAATTTCATTTTATCGTTTTAATTTACGATGATAAATTGAAATTTTATATTAAAACTGTTAAAATTTTAAATTTTATTTTTAGTAAATGCACGATATTTTAACTATCGTTCATTAAAATCATACAGTTTTAACTATTTTAATAATTATGTTACATAATTAGGTAAAAAAGGGAACATCGTTCTCTTTACTCGTTCTCAATGTGTATCGGACTTTACTGACTACGTATTTTAAACTGTATGTCATACAAATTAAAAAGTCATCGAAAAGTAACCTCGTAAACTGCCTTTTCACCAAGCATCTATGAGGAAATAGCGAAAGCTTCAAAATTTGAAAAGTTTAGTTTGAAAAGTCTTCTGAGGCACACAGCATTATACATATAAAGCTTTTGTTATTTGTCGAAAACTTCACATTCGTAAATAAACGGTTCTTGGATAGTTTCCTAATTGATTTATGTTTTTGATTTTGTATTTTTTAACCTTTATCCGGCTGAATTAAAAAATAACATATTTCGGCTGGATAGGTACAATTGTACGAGTACGTTCATATGTTTTAATTGAAAATAAAGCGCATTTATGATATTAACATGGGTTTTCATTGCGTTATGGGTTATTTGTTGTGCCAAGCCAGGAGTTTACATTTGATTATGATACTTACTAAATGTGGCATTCTAAACTGATTTTAAGATGAAGTTCTGGAATATGGCCTTGTAGGATGGAGCTTGGTTATTTCTTAACCGGTCATTCTGAAATTCGACATGTACGATGGAATTGCGATTGTGAAATTATGTATTTTTAGGTGAAGTTCTGGAATAAGACCGATTAGGACATATTATTTATGTTTAGATGAAATTCTGGAATATGGCCAAATAGGATGGAACCTGGGTATCGATTTTGGTCGCAAAATGAGGATTGAGGATTGAGAATTTTGTATATGTACACGGCGTATAATATACATTTTGCTATTGTGTGCCGTCAAATATTTTTATTGTATTAGTGTGTTTTCTCATGATGGTAAGTATCAAAAATAAGCTAAGCGGGTGAAATCGGTTCAACTTTTTGTTGCTTCCGCTCGCCTTGAGTTATTTTTCCCTATCTTTTAACATGAGGAATTCATGTTTTTCTATCTATTGTTGTTGTAAACGAGACATTCATTTTACTTTGTTAACAAAAATCCAAAACAATATACGCAATCAAAAAAATTGCTCGTGACCTTCAATATAAAAACCAAAAAGCAGCATAAATAAATGGATTTTAATCTATACATTCTTCGTCGTCGTCGGCTACATTCATAATATTTTTAACTTTTTTTTTTTTTTTTTTTGAGTTATGTGAGAATAAACATTTGAAAAATAAAAAAAAACAATTCAGTGTTATCTCATGCGTACGAAAGGAATGTTGTACATAAGTATTTGTATTCCCAGTAATTTTCTGTAAAAATTAAAACTAATAAAATGGTAAATTGAATAATGATTTAAAGATAAACAAAAATTAGCTAAAAATGGAAAATAAGTCAGAAAAATATTTTTAAACTATAAGTTTATTAATAATTTTAAATGATGGAAGGACACACGACGTACATCCTTCCTCTCCTGCGTTTGAATTAACACTAAGTCAAAATAACTAATTTACTTCTTATATTTTCCACATTATATTTTATATCCCTCTGTTTCGTATCATTTTATCTCTCTTATTAGCATCATGTTAAACAAAAAACAAAAAAAAACGGCCCATCATTTTTTTAGTTTTTTGTTTAACATCGAATAAGAGGGATAATGTGAAAAATATAAGTAAATTAGTGATTTTGGGATGGGCAAGCAGGATGTACGTCGTATGTCTTTTCATCATTTAAAATTATTAATAAAATTCTAGTTTATAAATATTTTTCTGACTCATTTGCCATTTTTAGCTAATTTTGATTTATCTTTAAATCATTATTCAATTTACCATTTTATTAGTTTTAATGAGATGACACTGAATTGTTTTTTTTTTATATTTCAAATGTTTATTCTCTGTTTTTTTCTAATCTTTGGACACCAATACAATTTACCAATACTCTTGCCTTCCGGTAATTCTCAACTCAATCCTCAAATTACGACCAAAATCGCTACCCTGGTCATTTCTTAACCGATTTTGGTGAAATTCGACATGTGCGTTTGAAATGGGATTCTGAAATGATTTTTAGTTGAAGTTCTGGAATATGGCCAATAATAATGGATTTTTAGATCAAATTCATAAATATGGCCAAGTCTCTATCCTGCATGGTTATTTTTTAATCGACTGTAATGAAATTCGACATGTACGATGTAAATGGGATCTTAAAATTATTTTTAGATGAAGTTCTGAAATATGGCCAAGTATGATGGAACTTGCCTATATATTTATAAGAGGTCCTGGCATACTGCCTATTAGGGAGGAACTCGGTTATTTCTCAACCGATTATCGTGTAATTCGACATGTACGATGGAAATGGGATTCTAAAATGAAATTTCGAAGAAACTCTGGAATATGGCCAATTAGGAAGGAACTCAGTTAGTTCTCAACCGATTTTAGTTTTCATCGTCATGTGCGATGAAAATGGGATTCTAAAATTATTGTTACAATAGACGAAGTTCCGAAATATGGCCAATTAGATCGATCGTCGATTATACCAGTGGTTAAGAAAGTGGTTTACCTTGTCTCGATCCCAAACTCTGGATTGAAACAAACTTCGAAATTGTACTCATCACTTACAACGTTCACTAAAATTTTGAAATACGTTTGGAAAGTTCTCTTTAGAGATCCGGTAAAGAACGATTTTGGCCCCTAAATCATAAGTTGTTTTAATAATTATTTTATTCTATCTCTTCCCAACTTCGATAAATGAAACTTCCAGTTAAGTATTTAATCAATAGAAATCCGAACAACTTTTACAAATATTATGATATTTACTAGATAGATGGACTGTCAATCGTATTATTTATTATGATACTATGGAGCAACTAAGTAGCTGCACGTAACATTTACATTTAAGATATTCAAAACTGTAGAATATAATTTTTAGTCTCATTAAAACACATAGACTCGACAGTTTTTTCGGAGTTATTATACGTTCAGCGCTTTTGGAAATTTAGATTCTACATACATACATAGTATTTCCTCTATACAGGATCTCTTACAAAACTCGAACCAAAGTTACTTATTATTATATGAAGCTTATTATTATATTATCAAAACTTCATTCTTATATTTATTTTGTTGGTTTCTTATTTTTTAGATTTCAAGCCGGTTTAATTTACACATATATAGGAGAAGTATGCATTTCCGTGAATCCATATCGAAATATAAATATTTATGGACCAGAATTCATATCTAAATATAAAGGTAACAATTTTTTTTTAAATCAACAAGATAACCATTATTAACATAATGGATTGTTAAACAAATTATAGGACGGGAATTGTTCGAGAACTCGCCTCATATATTTGCTGTTGCCGATGCTGCATATAAAGTACTTAAACAACGAACAAATGATACATGTATTATGATATCGGGGGAATCGGGTGCTGGAAAAACAGAAGCTTCGAAAATTATCATGAAATATATTGCGGCTGTAACAAATTTAAGTGGTCATAATGAAGTTGAAAGGTAGGTGAAGATGGTTTGCCTTGGAATTTCAATGTCTGACAAATATAACTTTTATTCTATAGAGTCAAAGATGTCCTGATACAAAGTAATGCAATTCTAGAAACATTCGGTAATGCAAAAACAAATCGTAATGATAATTCAAGTCGTTTCGGCAAATATATGGATATTGTATTTGATTACAAGAGTGATCCAGTTGGCGGTGACATTACAAATTATCTGCTGGAAAAATCTCGGGTCATTCAACAACAGCCGGGCGAACGCAATTTTCATTCATTTTATCAGGTAAAAACATTTTAATTTTTTTTTTAGGTAATTATAGTATTGTGAATGTTTCGCATTCCTATTTATCAATTGATAAAAATAAAACTGATTTGGCCATTACCCTGTGCGCATTAACATACTGAACATATTAAATCAAAAAATTGACTTTTTTTAAATGATAATCAACGTATTCCGACGGGCTAAAATAAAAAATAAAATATCACGATATTTTACGTCAAACTCATTTCCTGCTAACTTCACCTCGTTAAATATTATGTCAAACCTGGCCGAACAGCGAAAAAGGGAATATTGCTTTTAGACGTTAAACTCTAGTTAAAGCTTTTGTAAAAAAAGGCCTGAATTATTTTTATTTAAGTAAACTTAGCGAAATTTAATATATAATTATGCAACGAATAGACTGTGTTGCCCAAAATAAATTTTAATTTGACAATTACAATCATACTTGCATTTCTCGACCTGTACGGTCTGGCCAAAATGAAAATAAAATATCACGACATTTTACGTCAAACTCATTCCCTGCTAACTTCACCTCGTTTCATATTACGTCAAACCTGATCGAACAGCCAAAAATGAAAAAGTCGTTTATACGTCAAACTCCACTTAAAAAGTTTGTAAACAAACTCTGTAGATGTATTAAGTATTCCGATCAGTAGCACTATTTTAGTTTTCCCAGGGAATTGCGAATTGATTTATTGTGATTTTTTAGTGTATTATTGTATTATTTTTCCAAAGCATATTACATTTTGGAAAAAATAATTCCGTTTCATAGTAATTTTGGCGGTTATTTTTCCCTAAAAATTTGGTTGGTAACTATTATTTCCCAAAACTTGAAAAATATCAATCACCACAGTATAAAAATATCAATAGCCACTGAAAGTAAAACAGATCTGAGTGCGAGTTTACGACCATTTTCTGAAGAAAAATTTTCAGCAGATTCAATATACATATTTTAAATGGAAAACAAAAGAATTATGTTCGGAAGGGGAAATTTGTTTACAAAATAGACTACGTCAATTGGTTGCCTGTTGAAAATTTTTCTTCAGAAAATGGTCGTAAACTCGGCATGAAAGTACATTTTGACTTGGAAATAAATTTGATATTCTTTTTTTTCTCTATACAAAATTTCTGAATTCGGGAAAAATTACTTCCCGGTGACTTCTAGTGAAATACGTCATTTCAGTCGAAAATTTAAATTGTTTTATACCAAAGTCACCGGCGACTTTTTTCGGTGAATTTCAAGAATACGAATCAATTTCAAATAAACAAAATGTGGAGTAAAAATGGAGAAAAAAATTGCAAGAAGTTGTCTACCAAGAAGTAAGTAATTGTACCATACAAAGCTAACTGTGTATATGTTATGTGTAAAAAATTCTAACTTTTTTTCTGTAATCCTAGAATGGAAACGTATAATGTAGCTGCTCAATGTATAACACAAGAAATAAGATTGATTGATATTTCAATATGTACCTTAAATGTGTATTCCAAAACTATCAATAAAAAAAAGACTTATATATTTTTAGTTTTGAAATCTTATTAAATATTTTTTATTTTACAATTTTACAAAATGTAGAGCAAAAATGTTGTGTTTAATTTGTAAAATATTGTCTCATTATGGTTTGTTATGGAACAAACCATAATGAGACTATATTACGGAGTATGGACTCCAGCCTCCTGCATTCAGTTTTTTTTTCCACAATTATTTTATATTTTGACATAAATTTATTTACCTCAACGTGAAGTGGGTCAAAATTTAAGTGGTGAATATAAAACTCGATTAATTTCAAGAATACGGAAAATACGTATAAGTGACTTTGTCGGTGATTTTTTGAAGGAATTTTTATGATCGAAAAAAATCGTCGACGAATTTTTCGGTGAATTTCAAGAATAGGGAGGGTCCCCCAAGGATTTTCTGTCAAATTACGTCATTTCAGTCGAAAAAAAAATTCCTGGGCCCGTATTCTTGAAATTCACCGAAAAAAGTCGCCGACGAATATCTGTCAAATTACTTCATTTCAGTAGAATATATAAAATGCTGCATTCTTGAAATTCGTCGTCGAAAAATTTCGATCAAAAAACAGACGAAATTTCTCGCCTATTATAAAGTCGGGGAATTTCATTTTCGTTAACGTTTATTTGTCAAATTCAAATAAACAAAGTATTTTGTGAATGTTTATTTTGAAAATAAGGAGGTGTTGTGGAATAAAAATGGAGATAAAAATTGGAAGATAAGTTTTCTAGCAAGACGTAAGTAATTGTACCATACAAAGCTAAAGGTAGATCCGCACGACATGTTTTCACAAGTACTTTTACAAATGTGTCAACATTTGTGACAATTTTTTATGGCCACATGTTGTGTTTTTGCTTTTGTGATTACATATGTTTCCTCACATATGTAATTTTCGAAAATGACTTTTATCCATTTTGGTATGTTTTACACAGGGTATAACCTCAAAAAATTAAACAAATGTCATCATTAACCATGGTTTTGACCGTAGTTTTTCCTTTTTTTTATTTTAATTGTAGATATTAATGAATCTAAAGAAATCAAAGTCGCCTGGTCATAAATTAATCTATCGCCGTCCATATTAATATTGAAAAACACAAATGTTTTTAATGACCGTGTGGATGTGATTTTCAACTTCACAAATATTTTAGAACACACTTGTATTTTTTGACATATTTTCGTTTGTTAGAACATAACTGAAAACACATCGTGCGGATCGACCTTAACTTCGTATACCATATTATGATTAAAAAAATCTAACTTTTTCTGTAATTCTAGAATGTAAACGTATAATGTAACTGTCAATACAACAAACTAGATTGATTGCTATTCAATACCGAAATTGCGTACTCTCAAAATATCAATAATAAAATACTTACATCTTATTAAATATTTTTTATTTTAAAATTTTACAAAATGTTGAGCAATAAAGTTTAATTTATGAAATATTGTCTCACAATGGTTTGTTGTATCTTCCTGCGTTCAAAAATGGGTTTATTTTTAACGTAACAAGTGTTTATAATTGAGATGCTTGAATTGAAATGTCTTATTTAGATACGGCTGGTAACAGAATATTCGATGTTTTAACAAGCATATTCTTTTTCAATACTCCATTCATGCCGCAGCAGGGACATAAATCTGGGGTTTTATTAACAAAAGTCTTTTGCTGGGCAAAAAGCCTTAGTGATGCTAAATCACACATTAAATTTTTTTTAATTACAGAAGAATTACTATAAATAGCCACTTTAAAATAATTTGATTCTATTTAATAAGCGTATTTTCTTGGTAATTCTAAAAATATAGATTTACCACAACAATTGCATTGGATAATTTCTAAGAAAATTGGCTAATTTACTTTTTGTGTATACTATAACGCAATTGTTGTTGTAAGATCTTATTTTTTTTTAATTTTCAAGAAAAAATGTTTATTAATACTTTTTTGTCACAAACACTCAAAATTAAACAAATATTGTTGACAATAGCTATATTTTGTTGAGAAATTTACAACAACAATTGCACGTGACAGGAATTAAATAATTCGAACAAAAAATTTGAGTTATTTAATTCTTGCTCGCACAAATAAAATACGTAACTACTTGAATGAAAAACAAAAGAAATGCCAACATAGAATATAAAAATTAAATCGAAAAAATATTTCGCGGCTTGTTCTGTTGAGAAAAAAATAATTCGAATTAATTTTTTTTTCAACAAAATACAGCTAATATTTTTATATTTTAACATAAATTAATTTAACACAACGTGAAGTGGGTCAAAATTGAAGTGGTGAATATAAAACTCGATTTATTTCAGGAATACGGAAAAATCGTGTAAGTGAATTTATCGGTGATTTTTTGTGAGAATTTTTATGATCGAAAAAATTCGTCGACGACTTCTTTCGGTGAATTTCAAGAATACGGGCCCTGGTCGTTATAGAATACGCGGGAGCGAACCAATCGCGGATCAAAAACAAAAATTTAATGGAATACCCTCGAATTCTCAACAAACCAAAATCTCAAAAAAAAAATTCCGAAAAACACAAATTTAATTGCCGAAGACCCCTTTAGATTTCTTAAAGTAGTTTTTTATTTTGGTATATGAAACAGAAATGTAAATATTAGTAGTGCTTTTTTATTCGCTCCGGATAGCTGCTATCGAGAGCCGTCATTTTTATACGCCTAAATTTAAATTTTACGCGCTATTTATTGATAAACTAAACTTATTTAACATCAAACTATCATTTTTAATTCAATTGTTTAGCGAAAACTTAATATAAAAAATATTTGGCTCTACCTATTTATACGGAGCGCTATCCGGAGCCACTTTTCATATGACGGCTCTCGATAGCAGCTATCCGGAGCGAATAAAAAAACACTACAATTATAAATATTCATATTTTTGAAATAATTATCACGTTTTCCTGCCAAAGTAACAATTTGATAGGTAAATTGTCCTAGACAGCAAAAACAAAGCTGTTACAACGTCATGAAATCAGAAACATTACACAAATTAATTATAAATGTTAAATAGATATTCAATAAGTTTTTAAAACGTTGTGGCAGTGAAAAAAAAAGCTAATTAGCTTAAGTAGGTATATAAGACATTCCAGCAGGGATTTTGTTATACGCCATAAAGTAAAACAGTCGGGAGAAAAGCAATTTTGCTGTAGTAGTCAACTAAACAAATATGCTATAATACTTTATTTATTTTTTGTGTAATTTTCAAACATATTTGCATTTAATCAAAATTACTGTTAAAATAACAAAATAGTTAGAAAACAAGTCTAAAAGAAATTTATAAGTAATTTTCGACGTGGAAAAGGGTTTTTTCGGCGATGATTATTTACGGATACAAAAATCCAATATGCTGTGCGGTCTAGTTTTGCGCTTTATGACATAAAATTAAATAAGTCGAATATAATGGCGAACAAACATTTATATAATTATTTATAATTTTATATATTTATTAATTTCTTATTTATAATTATTGTAAATAGTGATGAGTCCTGCCAAATGCTCTGTTTGAGAGGCATCTTGCAATTGGCTAGTACCAGTTGATGCGAATGGGTGTAACGTAACAGTAAGATTTGGTGGTTTTTCCATTGTTTTTTTGCGACTATCGATTACATCTTGCACCCAAGGAGTATTTTATATATCTTAATTTAAAAAAAATTCATTAAAAAATTAACAAAATAATTTGTTTTACTTGCTCTTCGGAAGTGGCTCGTTCTTCTAGCTTGCATACCCTGTACTGCCAGCTGATACTCCGTATATTTGGTGGGCAAGCGTGCACCATGAGCACCATGAATTATCGGCTTTTTGCTCTGTAACCCTTGTTATTTGAGGAACTCTTTGGTGTCCGGTGGATAATGAACCATACCATAATTTTCATCTCCTTCAAACCAGCACGCCGGACACACAAACACACCTTTCTTGCTTACAGTTTCGAGAACACAGAAAACCTAATAATCATAACAAACCTATTAAATAATACTCTTATAATATTAAATAAACTTAAAATCACTAGAAAAAATGATTTCATAGCAAACACTTACCATTATTAAAGATAAAATGTACTGTTTCAGTAATTACCGCGTTAATCTGACAATAATGTTGAATAACAAACTACAGAAATCCAACTTGATATGCCAATTGGTTTGGAAAAGGAAAACTGCTTAACTCAAAGCAAAATTACTTATATAACAACGAAACTGCTTAACACACAGCGAAATTTATATGAGCAAACTAAACGTGGATAAAAAAGGAAAACTGCTTAACTCAAAGCAAAATTGTTTAATAGCAAAACTGCTTAACACACCGCAGAATCTAAATGTGTACTATGTGTAAATTTATAACTAAAACAATGTTGTTAACCCTCTAGCAGACATTTCCGCTTTTAGACGGAGCGCAGAAAACATGAATAATAAATAGAAAATTATTATTGGCTGTTAAAGATATTATAGGTGTATGTGCGTTAACGGTTATTATTTGCGTAATTCAAACACTTCAGTTAAATATTTATGTGAACAAAATTGGGCAGACAAATATTTAATTGTCACGTCACAATGTCCAAGTGTACAAGAAATATTATTAGTGTCTTCTTTTTCTTGTCGTAGAAATCAGAGAGTAGAAATATAGAACATTCATAATATTTGATCTACAGTGTCTTGGTGTGCTTGAGAGGCACTCTTCGAGTATAACGCCAAATGTTGACAGTACTTGGGGGGAGTACTTCGAGTGCAAAGAGCTAAGACTGTAAAATGTAGAACACATCGATACGTCGTGTGAGCGATGATAGCTGACATAGCGAGGCAATAGTAAAATAGATTGCATTGCTCAAAACAGAAAAACATATCTCGCTTGATTTAACGCAAGTGTGCTAATAAGTTTTAAAAGGCTTCGTTTGCAATTGAGAGATATGTATAAACAAAATTATCTCACATCGAATAGCTTAGCTTTGCTGAAAGGCGCAACGGACCCTTGTATGCCCTCGGTGCTTTTACAGTTCAACCGGGAATTAGAATTTCAATTAGTGATGTGTTTGTATTATATAATCTTTGTTAATGTAGTAATATGTTAGTAATTTTAGCCTGAGACAACTTTATACCTAATATTCGATTTTTTCACATTAAAATTACCCTACCGTAATTTTCCAAGTCAGAAAAAATTGCCTGCGGGTTAAAGTAAATAATATTCCAAGCAAAGTCCAAAAGTTAAAACGCTTAAC
The DNA here is from genome assembly GCA_958295665.1 of Tipula vernalis. NCBI lineage: Eukaryota > Metazoa > Arthropoda > Insecta > Diptera > Tipulidae > Tipula > Tipula vernalis. The sequence goes on along the minus strand of OY282558.1, from coordinate 260,894,104 downwards.
ACAAAACAATAATGTTTTATGATCAGTGATTTTTTCATTCAAAAGCTAATTAGTTACTTAAAACATTTAATGTATTTTGGTTACTTTTTCTTAAGTTCGTAAGACACTTTAGCTGTAACAATATTTAATTTGAGACAAATAGTTAAAATGGTTATCTATTATGCTATTTAGCTGTTACATATACTACAGCCATCTTTTAATTTAGTTTTTCTTCTCATAAAAATGGCTGCATCATTTATCTAGTTAAAAAACTTCGACAAAAACAACTTTATCACATGCAAATATTAAAAAAACGCCAATCTTCAGCTTTTGGGTGATTACCAGAAGCTTTTTAACAGATTTGGATTTATTTTTCAGGAAAAATAAATTTTTCGAAAAATTTTTTGATTTTAATTTTATTATTAATATCAAATATTTTTAAGTCGCGTTGTCCTTTTCTGACCTCGCAGTCGAGTGTGGAACGCATTGCCTTGGCTTTGTAGATAACTTTATTGCAATATATGTATATATATTTTTTTTTAAATTATCACTTAAAAATAAATTATTTTTAAACAAATTGAATTTATTACTATAAAATTAAACGGTATCAATCAAATGAAACTAATTTACATAATTAAAAATCGAAATAAAAAATTTTTATTTACGAAGCTCAAAGCCGTGGCGCCTGGTATGAAAAGTACTTAAGTATGTTCAATATTCTGAATTTCTGATTCTAACTACTAGATAAAATTTTTTGTACAACATCTTTGTTTAATTTGGAAAGACGCGCAGAACTACGACTTTGAATGTTTCGCATATTACCAAACGTTGAACTAAACCTTGCAAGAATAGTTTGCGGCGATTATTGGGTTTGGTAATCTTCCATTCAGGATATAAATTTATCCAAACCATCTTAGCGGCTACTCCAGCTACTTTAATTCGGTTAATCAGTTTTATCATCGAAGTGCATCGATAACAATAAAATTACGGCACGTTTTTTTTTGTTGGAACGTATTATTATTATTATTATTATTATTGGGAGGCCATGCGGGCGATCAGCCACTTCGCACTGCGACCTGAACGATCTATTGTGCTGGACCCTGCTTAATTATCCGTCCAGTCAATATTCAGGTTCTTAATGAACCTGACAATACTGCCTCCCGGTACGTGATACATACTATCTGGGCTTATTGCTCTCCCTCCTAGATGTTTACTACATCATGTAGTTCCGCTAGAAAGACGGTAGAATTGGAGTCAAGGACCTCGAGAGGGTTGTCCCACTCCCGTATATTCCTACTCCTGCCCCGTATTCCGTTTGATTTTACTCTTACGAGTTGCTGGGAATTGCAAATCACCTGTAGGTCACCCAGCTTTACTACAGGAAGGCTAAATAAAACTGGAGGGTGCCTGGTATCCAGAGTCCGCATATTTTGGGCTGATTAACCTATCAGCCATTCATCTTTCGGCATATGCTGTTCCACCTTAGATTAGGGTTTTTTTGACAAGCTTATTTCCAAAAGCGCCGTACTTTAGCCTGTGCCAAATGGCCTAAAATGTGCCAAGTGGCCTTAGTTACCAGTGCTTGCCACGAGGAGGCAGTACGTACACTTGCGAATTGTGAACAGGTTACCCCTTACACAATTGTACCCATCACGCAGCTGCCTAATGACAAGACCAGAACAGCTCACGTGATGCGCACCCTACTGGAAGGTTACGGAGCTGGTAGATTAATCTACTCAACTTTGATCCCCTCCTCCAATAGACGCCAAACCACCTTGTTGGAACGTAGCTTACCAAACTCATGTTTTTTCGGAAACAACAAACATTCGATTGTACAATTCGGTTTGGAAGACAATTATTTGGCATGTATCTTTTATTTTTACGTAAACTCCCAACACTTATCAACCCCACACGTAGCAAATGTTGTACCATTATCAAATTTTATATTGCTGTTTGAATTATGAAATGGAGTGCACAATTGTTGAACCGGAGTGGATCTTAAGTTGATTGCTTTCTGGTCTTTCTTTCCCCAAATATGGAATTCCATTCAGAGGATAGCTTTTGGAGCTGTTGCAGATCCACCTAACCTTCATTCGGTACTTGTCCGCCTTTGACTTATTGCCGAAAAGATATTTTGCCTCAAAAGGGGTAGTAATTACTAATCGACTATCAGGTTTTCAGAAAAAGGGCAAATTTGTCTCGCGATGCGAGTTGTTATATTATCCAACCGAATATACTTGCACAACTTTTAGTTTGAATAAAATGTTCAAAATAGAGAATGCCAAAATTCCTGCAAATGTGATAAAGCCTGCTTATTTAGACGGGCGCTGATCACCAATGCGATAAAACAGCGAACCTAACTTCGTCTGTTGTCTTCCAGATTTCTGCACGATTTTAATAAGCGTACAAGCTAGTAGAACTTATGATAATTCGAATAACTAAGTTGTAGAACCGATCATTATTTGTCATGATGTGGATTGTGACCAAGGTGCTTGTATTGACGCTTGTTTTAAAATTGAATTCGTTCAATCTTTCAAATATCTCGGTATTACCATTGATAATTCGATGCATTGGAAAAACCACATTGATACTCTTCATATTTAAATGGCATCTGTAATTAGGAAAATGTATGTAGCCGTTTTAAGAATTATTTATTTTGCTCTTGTGGAGTCGAAATTGTCGTATGGATTAGTGTGTTGGCGTGGTACTTACTATGCTAGAATTTATCCTCTAATTATAATACAAAAACATATTATAGGAATTATTCTTATTTCTCCGCGTTTATCTGCTTCGTGGCCTTTATTTCAGTCTTTGGAGATTCTTCCTATGGAGCATTTATTTGTGTGCAAATTTATAAAGGCTTTTTTCATTATTAATGTCAATCAATCAAATGTCACTACTAGTTACAATTTGAGAAATGTTCAGTTTATTCGTCTTCAGAGATTTAAAACGACCAACTTTCAAAATTTATTTTTAATTCTTGCTCCGAAAATCTTTAATAACCTTCCGGTTGAATTGAGAGATTGTCGGGAACTTAATAAATTTTCATCTGGCTTCAAAATATTTTTATTTAATGATCCAAGTGTGAATGGTTTGATGCATTTTCAAGTGTAGTTTAATTTTAATGTATTAACGCATTATTGTTTTATATTTTGTTTACATTTTTAGTTTTATTCATTTACTAATCACCACTGGATTGTGACTATCTAAAGATTGTATTTTTATTTAAATAAATACTACCGCCTCTAATAAGGTTACAAGCGCGCGTCCTTCTTTGCGGAAATGGGCTGTTTTTTATTGGGTGCCAATCTTCGCAGTGTAGTATGTTTCGTCGATAGGTGGTTCAATAATATGCTGAGCATCTTCGGATTCAGATGCTTCTTGTTCATCATCAGAATCGCTTTCCAACAAATCTTTTTCGCTGTCAGATGGGTAAACACAATCCAAGATTAATGTTATCCTGACTCCTATTCTTCCGTCCAGACACGATTTCGGTTTGGTATAATGTACAACATTACAAAACGTTACATTTTTATTTGAACAATTTACACACACAAACTTACCTTGTCCTTCATTTGTTCAATTGCCGTTCACTTTATAGGTACGTAAATTAAAACTACAAGATAAATGAACGAGTACTAGACAACACTGAAACAATAATATTTTTGATAAATGCTCTTGTATAGATAACAAAAGACAATGAGTCTGTCAGACTTATCGTGGACAGATTTGTTTTTATTATGAAAATGGTGTCTCAAGATATTTACCGTTACGCCTCTAAATTTGGCATTGCAATTTTTTTGATGCATGTACTGCATTTCATTTTGACGTAGAACTACCTCTTTGTTTTCATTATGTATGGGGGGTAAATCAAAATTTCAATATGATGACGCGCGTCACGGAAATGACGTGTTTACGAAATTTATTTGATTAAAGCAATGTCTCTTAAATATTTAATAATTAAATAAAATAAAAAATTGTTTTAACTAAATGTTCTTATCGCTTGCCATGGAGCAACGCCTTAAAATATTTTGACAATTCTTTTGAAATTGTAGTTTCATTCTTTTTTTCTTAAGGAAAAAGATAAAAGTTTGTAAACTTTTTCCTTAAGGCTTAAACCACCAACATAACCAACAATTTTTTTTCTTTCTCAAAATAAATTTCTCAAAAACGTACAAACCTGTAAGTAAAAGTCAAAAGTTTTTGAATTGTGAGTGTGTTCGGTTTGACAAAAAACATTTTGTTGTCAAATTAAAATATATTTTGAATGACAGTCTCGCATTATTAAATATTAAATATCGATAAGTTTATTTAAATAAAAATAATTCAGATTTTGTTTACGTAAACGAAAGCTTTAATTAGAGTTTGACGTCTAAAATCAGTTTTCCACTTTTGACTGTTCGGTCAAATTTGACGTAATATTTAACGAGGTTAAGTTAGCAGGAAATGAGTTCGTCGTTAAATATCGTGATATTTTTTCATTTTAGCTAGACCGAACACGATGATTTTGGTCCGATCGAACACCAGGAATATTAATTTAGTATTTTACCAAAGAAAATAAAATATAAAGAGAGATAATTTGTATAAAATGTACGAGAAATTCAAATCCATACATATTTTATTTATTTTATACAAATAATTTTGCATTATTATTATTATTATTATTATTATTATTATTAATAGAGGGCCATGTGGGCGATCAGCCACCTAGCACTGCGACCTAAAAGATCTATTGTGCTGGACCCTGCTTAATTATCCGTCCAGTCAATATTCAAGTTCTTAATGAACTTGATAATACTGCCAGCCGTTACGTGATACTCGTACATACTATCTGGGCTTATTGCTCTCCCTCCTAGATGTTTGCTACAGCATGTAGTTCCGCTAGAAAGATGGTAGCATTGGAGCCCAAGGACTTTGGGAGGGGTGTCCCACTCCCGTATATTCCTACCCCTGCCCCGTCTTCCGTTTAATTTTACTCTCACGAGTTGCTGGGAATTGCAAATCGCTTGTAAGTCACCCAGCTTTACTACAGGAAGGCTAAATAAAACTGGAGGGTGCCTGGTATCCAGAGTCTGCATATTTTGGACTGATTAACCTATCAGCCATTCATCCATCGTCATATGCTGTTCCACCTTAGATTAGGGTTTTTTGTCAAGATTTTCTCCAAAAGCGCCATACTTTAGCCTATGCGAAATGGCCAAAATTGTGCCAAATGGCCTTAGTTACCAGTGATTGCCACGAGGAGGCAGCACGTACACTTGCGAATTGTAAACAGGTTACCCCTTACACAATTGTACCCATCACGCAGCTGCCTAATACATGACCAGAACAGCTTACGTGTTGCGCACCCTACTGGAAGGTTACGGAGCTGGTAGATTAATCTACACAACTTTGGTCCCCCCCTCCAATAGACGCCAAACCACCAATTTTGCATCATAAAGAGATGAATATATAAAATATAACTGTCCATATCTATCCTATCAAGTTCTTCTCCAGAAAAAAAACATTATCGTTAGTACAACATTATTTTCGGCAAAAAGGCGTCAAGCATACCATACTCCAAAGAGAAACAGGTACTACAACAATATGTTCTCATATCTCTTTCTATATTATATCGCAATCATATTGTAAAATGGAACAGATCTAAACCAAATCTATATACGAATTTTCTTTTCTTTCGTAAGTAGAAGGGACATTGACCATTTGTATTTTGATGATGATGATCATACTAATTATTTATGTTTCATTGGTTGCCTTTTCCTATCCAATTGAGATTAAAATTATAGGAGTGGGATAGTTGCGAATGGAGCATTTTATTTTATAGATTGGAGGAAACGTCAAAATTTTTGAACAAATTTGTTAATAATTATCACATTTTATATATAAACAACATTGTATTCGTATTGAATAAAAAATATGAATATTTGCAAACATTTGCTTTGCAAAGAGGTGCATTCACAAATTATTTCTATTAGGTTTTTTTTTTTGGTTATAGTTGTATTTTTATTTTTTTAATCAAAATTTAGAATGAAAAATCTAAATTTTAAAAATGTCAAGAAGGGTCATAATAACGCCACATTTGAAAATGCACGAGAATGAATGAAAATAATTAGTAACCGAATATGTAGTCGACATTTTTCAAATGTTGGTGTAAATAAAATATACATATTTGAAATTTGTCGAAAATTTCGGTAATTCAAAAATGTGTTTAAATTTTAAATCTCTATTTCAAACATTTTAAACATTTTAAATTAGTTTTAAAAATTTCAAAGTTTATTCATTAAAAAAATATATGGCTATATGTACTCGTACATATATTAATTCATGTTTGGAAACTACAAATACTATTCTTAAATTATTTAGTAGCATTTACAATTTTTAATCGTTTTCCAGCCTTGGTTGGGCCCAATCTATTTTGAAATTTAGGTTTTTTGAAATCACCATTTAAAATAAACCATTTAGAATTTTTTCTTGTAAATTAGTATGAAATATTTTGATTAGTAATAAAATATAAAACATGGATCATCATGACGTCGGTGGTAGCAGTGAATGAAAATCTCGCTGGGCAACATAACAGAAAATCATAAGCATATTTGTAATTTTTTTGCAAATATTAGGCAAGTTACATTGCTTTCTATACTTCTGTACTTATTCAAAAATATTTACAATTCTGAGATCCATTTCAGCGAACTTCACAGTAGGCGCTTTCAATGATCTAAAATTCGTTCTTTTGTTTGTTAAAGTTTTTCTGGCATAGAAACATTTCGGACCATGATGTTACTACATCGTTTTTTTACCAGTTTTTTCTGCATGTACTGCATTTCATTTTGACGTAGGACTACGTCTTTGTTTTCATTATATATGATATGAGTAAATCAAAATTTCAATATGATGACGCGCATCACGGAAATGACGTATTTACGAAATTTATTTGATTAAAGCAATGTAGTTAAATATAAATGTAATGTTTTGAAAACTGTAAAAATCAAACCAAGTTAATTAAAAATTTGTGGATTGAAAAAAAATTAAAACAACAAATTATTAATATGTATTTTAATTTCAATTTTAATTAAATAGTGATGAACTTGATCAAACATGTTGCACGCCATTTTGATTTAAAGCTATAAAATAACAATTTAAAAAAATTTTATTCTCATTATGTAAAATATTGCGAAGAATTTTTGAATTTATATGCTGTATGACCTATGCAATCATAGAATGATAGAAACCTATGCAATCATAGAATGATAGAAACCTATGCAATCATAGAAATGTATGGTCGCAAAGATCAGGCCGAAAAATGTTTAGGTTTGCGAGTTATGGGGCTTCAAAGTTTCCAAGTGACCGGAAACTAATTTGATTTATTACGTCATTTAATTTAATTTGGTTTCGTCGACAAAACATACAGTAACAAAATAATAATCAAATCCGGTTCAAAATAAATTGTTTTTTCTTAGTAGCATGAATATAAATGGATCTGGTTATTACGTATTACTGTAAAACATTTAAATCGAGGAAAAAATTGAAAAATTATTTTGCTATGTGTACTATGTTTTGTCAAATACAGTTTTGTATTTCTGAATTATGTAAATGTACTTTTCCTACAATCGCCGTGAAAAGCAGGCTTTTTTTCTCTGTTTTCAAAGCCCAAAGTGTCTGTTTTTTTGACAGTTAATAAACAAATTACTTTGTCACACGTTTCTCTTAGAAACGTGTGACAAAACTTGAAACCGCACGCTAATTTTTAAGAAAGACTAATGTTTGTATAAAACATCAAACCAAATTTTTGTTTTTCTTTATGAAAAATAAAAAAATCTTTGACTACTCGATTGAACAAAATGTCGGTCCTAAAATAAAATCGTATTGTCAGTATAGTAAATTTTACTACAAGATTATCTTTTTATTATATTTTTTAAAATGATTGTAGGAAAAATAAAGTGTGAAACACGTCCGCAAAGTTGTTTGTCACGCTCGAAAGGTTGCTGGCCTCCGTCCCGTCGGCCAGCAATTTCCTTTCTCGCGTGACAAACTGGCACTTTGCGCTCTTGATACACAAATAACTATTGTACCAGTGGCGCAAACAACGTTTTTGCATATGTTATTTTTCCAATTTACAGGTCGAACTTTTCTAAGTCAATACCGTATATAATAATATTTTGTAATAATAAATTTTGTAGAACTGGTAATCAACATTTAGGCTTCTAAAAATTATTTCATTCGATATTCAATTATGTACTTAAAATAAACTTTCGGGTTCGATTCTCACCTTTTTTATTCTTATTTTGTAACGGCATTTCATTGCGGCATAACGAATTGAAAAACATAAAACGGATAACGGATTCCTGAATTACATTGCAATTAGTACAACACCAAAAATTAGAAAGTTGCAATCGGAGCTAAATCGCTTGAACAACCATAGGGTGAAACTGAAGATGACATTTATGAATATCTGTCAGATTTTAATGATGGATGTGGGCCTGCTGGGATATCTTCGTCAATACTTAAATGTGTGAGCTCATATACTGTAACTCCATTATGTTATCTTTTTAACCACTCATTAATTTCTGGACAATTTCCTACAGCTTGGAAAATTTCTCACATTGTTCCAATTTACAAAAAGGGTAACCGTTCTGATATATCAAATTATCGTGGTATTTCAATTCTTTCGTCTATACCAAAACTTTTCGAATTAATTGTGTCGAAACATTTGTTATTCCATACTAAAGAGATAATTTCTTGTTTCCAGCATGGTTTCACTAGTGGAAAATCTACGACTACCAATCTGTTGCAATTTACTAAATTCACTATTGAGTCACTTGAATCTAAAGGCGCCCAAGTTGATTCAATTTACTTTGATTTTGCTAAAGCTTTTGATTCAATCGACCATAAAATTATTATTGAAAAATTTCCGGTTATTGGTCTTGATCCAAATTTTCTTAAATGGATTTCTTCTTATCTAGTTGGTAGGAAGCAGTATGTTCTATTGAATGATGTTAAGTCAGATTATATCTGTTGTCATTCAGGAGTCCCTCAGGGGTCCCATTTAGGCCCAATTATATTTCTTTTATTCGTGAATGATATTCCTAATATTTTTAAATTCTGTAAATGTTTATTATTTGCTGATGATTTGAAGATTTTCATGCTTGTTCAATCTGTAAGTGATGCTGAGGTTTTGCAATCTGAAATTAATATATTGTCTAGTTGGTGCTCTAAGATTAAATTGTTCATCAATGTACAGAAGTGTAAGGTGATGTCGTTTTTCAGAACACTCAATCCAAATATTGTTAATTATTATTTTGATGGAGATCTACTTTGTAGAGTAACTTCAACTGTTGATTTAGGAGTTCTGTTTGATCAGAAATTAACTTTTGCGTTACACATAGATAAAATAATACTAAAGGCCAATTCTATGTTAGGTTTTATTTTTAGAATGACAAAGGATTTTATGGATGCATTTTCGTGTGTTAGTCTATATACTTCTTTAGTAAGATCTCACCTTGAATATGCTGTAGTGGTTTGGTATCCTCATCAGGATGTGCATATTGCAAGATTGGAATCTATTCAGAAACGTTTTACTATCTATATGGCCAGGAAGCTTGGTCATTTATCTGATCGTCATCTACCTATGTGGGAACAGGTGCGAAGTCTCCCATCGTATGTGATTCGGTGTGAGTGCCTTCACATTGATACGTTGGTTAAACGCCGAAAAATTGCCTCTGCCTTGTTTGTTAGTGATTCTCTTAGTGGCCGCATTAAGTGTCCTGAACTCATTTCTGCTTGGAGCATTTATGTACCTACCAAAAGCTTGCGTCCAAGGGAATTTTTGTTTGTTGACTTTCATAGAACTAATTATGGTTCCAATGAACCAACCAAGTCAATGGCTAGAATTTTTAATGAATTTTACCATTTATTTCATTTTGAGAGATCCAGAGTGTATTTTCGGAAGGCAATTAGTAATTGCAATTTTTAATCTCATTTTACGTTTTTAAAGTTTTCGTTTTTTCAGGTAATGTTCCGTATTGTTAGTATTCTTTTTATTTCTTTTTAATCTAAAATAATTCTTTTTTTTACTATTCATTAAGTTTTTAACTGTAGAATAGATGTAAATAAATAAATAAATAAAGTATGAAAACCACCTGCAACAACATAAGGGAATTCATCGATGGAGCGGCTGGTCTCAGACTCGTGGCCCTCAATGTTCAGAGTTTGTTGGCACACAGTGGAAACATGGAGAGCGATGATATTCCATAGAGAGCAGATCTGTTAATTATTAGTGAAACTTGGCTTGATAACGATTCGAGTATTAATATAAATGTATTTCATTGCATCACTAAATTTAAGAGAGAAAACGTAAGAGCAAACGGTGTCACGATATACGAAAAGGACGGCGCTCTAGCTGTAGCAGTATCACACATATTTACACAAGTTTGGTGATATATGTGGGGCGGAAATGGCCATCAACAACCACAAAGCGACTGTATTTTCTGTTTATATCTCGCCGAATACGACGCAAAGTGACATACGATGCTTCTTACTGTGAATTTTGCTCAATGATACGCCGAAAGTGACATCATCATCAAAAGAGAGACAGCTGGACACGATTCCGATTATCTGCTGTGTCCGATTATCTGGTGACTTTAACTTGGATGTTAAAAAGGAAGAAAACCAAAAATTCATCGACTTACTGCAAGAAGAATTCAGTTTGAGATTGGTTTCCAGTGCAACGGATAAAACAACCCTGAGTGACTGTTGCTTGGATATGATATTTGTAAGATCAGTGGATAATGTTTCATATAGGAATTTCATAACTTATTTTTCCTACTATAGACTGTCGAATGGTATTTGTTGCATTTTTCGTCAAAAAATTACGAATAATGATGGCACTGTGCGACAGTGCGTTATCATGGTGCAAAATCCACGAGTTTTCTGCCCACAATTCTGGTCTCTTTCGGCGAATTGCTTCACGCAAACGTCTCATAACGCCCAAATAATACTCTTTGTTTACGGTCTGGCCTTCTGGCAAAAATTCATGATGCACTACACCGTTGTAATCCATGAAAACTGTGAGCATTGCCTTTTTTTTGACTGAAAACGACGTGGTTTTTTTGGTCTCGGCTCATTTGGTGAACGCCATTCACTTGCCTGATGTCTGGATTGCGTGTCGTACTCATAAACCCACGTCTCGTCTCCAGTAATGATCCTTTTGATGAATGTGGGATCGGATTCAGCCTCGCAAATCATGTCTTTTGCGACGTCAACACGGTCTCTTTTTTGCATGAAATTGAGGTCTTTTGGCACCAACTTTGCTGCTACACGACGGAAACCCAAATTATTAACCAAAATGCCTTGGACGGAGCCATAGGCAATGTTCAAGTCCTCCGCTATCTCTCTGATGGTTAATTTGCAGTTATTGACCAACATTTCTTTTACTTTATCAATGTTTTCATCGGTTTTCGATGTCGATGGTCTGCCACTGCGTTCATCATCTTCGATTGACTCACGACCACTTTTAAACCGCTCGTGCCACTGGTAAACGACCGTTTTCTTTAGAGAATCGTTGCCGAAACACTTTTCAAACATTTCCAACGTTCGCGCACCATTAAATCCGTTTTTTACGCAAAATTTAATACAAGTTCGTTGTTGCAAATTTAAATCCATTTCTAAAATTGTAAATAATCGCCAACACACACAGAGATAGATGTACTCTTGACTACGTAACTTTTGCAAATGTCAAGCTATGACGCTAAGATTTAGAGGGAATATCAACAACAGATGTACCAACTTAACAAAAAAAAACGGAACTCAAATCGGAACGATGGGAGCGCCACACGGTGGTTATTCCGGGAGCTTTTTGATCAAGGTGGTAAAATCGAATTACTCACGCTGTGAAGAATTCCTTTTGGTTAATGTAAATCAAAAATTTGAAAACCAGAACATGTCAGGAGAAACCAACACCCCTGGGCCCCTATTCCTGAATACGATACGAATTTGTGTACGAAACGAAAGTCCAATTCGATCGGTAAATGCTTCGGTATTCCTGAATACGAACGTACAGTAAATTTTAATTTTTGTGGTGTAGGCAAAGGGAAATTTTGTTTTACGTTAAACATCCTTAAAATGACAGTGTAAAACTGAAAATAAACGTAAATATGTCAAATTTTTGACAACAATTTAGTTTTTAGTTGGCTGCGTGAATAAAAACGAATCCGCGCCATGTTTGAAAAATATTATTTTATATCAAACTAAAATAATTATATTAAATAAAAGGAAATAAAAATCTATATATAGCAAAATAAGAATTTGGTAAAATTTTAGTTTTATTTATTTAGTTTTTGCGATTAAGACGTTGAGGGACCCGGAATTAAATACAAATTCGGAGTATACTATTATTTATAAATTATGTAAAATTTGCTAAATAAATAATATTTTCATTTTAAAAATATTATCTTTCAATTTTTAAAAATATGTATGTATTTCTTTAAAAATAAAAAAAATTGTAAAAATATAAATTTCATGTGTACATCTTGTATTGCTTCATTGTATATTTTTGTGTCGTTAACTAATGTCATCGACTCAAAATTCGTTCATGAACGTACCAAAACTGCTCGAATTCGTATTGCGAAATAAGGGAAATTTGGTTACGAATCATGCTTAGACGAATACGATCAAACGTATTCGTATTCAGAAATACCAATGACACGAATTCGTACAATTTTGGTTCGTATTCGTATTCAGGAATAGGGCCGCTGATCAACCCAGCTCTACTCGGTGGTGCTCTACTCTTTGGTGGTCTGCTCAGTTTCTTACTTATTTTTCTTATAAGTTTTTTAAATTCATGAAAGTTTCCAAATTACCATAAATTCTCAACTTCTTCTCGTAGAATATTTAACCGCAGAATATGGAATCGAATTTGTACTAACTCACAAAACCAACCGGGATGCACTAGAAAACTTCTTTTCTAAGCTGCAAGGTCAGAGTGATTTTTATAATATGCCTACCAGTCACGAAATTGAAGTACACTTTGCAAATGAAGTTGTGATCAAAATTATGTTTCAGAATTGAATTGGAGCAATTACAAGAAGATTACCAAAGGAGTCTAATGTCCCTAGAACCGCATTATGAAGTATAGTGGTTGAGGATGATTCAAGTATCATAAATTGTGAAATAGACATCATTAAATCAACTGCTGTAACATATTATGCGGGATTCTGCGCACATAAAAAATTAAACATGCAGTACATGCAGAACAAAACTGTTTAAAGAAAACGATCTAGTAACATCACGGTTCGAAATGTTTCTATGCTAGAAAAACTTTAACAAAAGAACGAATTTTGGATCATTGAAAGCGCCTACTGAGAAGTACGCTGAAATTACTCTCAGAATATTGTAAATATACTACCTTGATCAACAAGTTCCCGGAATAACCACCGTGTGGCGCTTCCATCGTTCCGATTTGAGTTCTGTTTTTTTGTTAAGTTGGTACATCTATTGTTGATATTCCCTCTAAATCTTAGCGCCATAGCTTGACATTTGCAAAAGTTACGTAGTCAAGAGTACATCTAGTCTGTGTGTGTTGGCGATTTTTCCATTATTTCCTCTCGGCTGCTGAAACGCGTTCCCCGTAATGGTTTTTTAACTCGATTGAACAGAAAGAAGTCACAGGGAGCCGAATCAGGTGAATTCGATGGCTGTTGGATGGTATTTGTTGCATTTTTCGTCAAAAAATTACGAATAATGATGGCACTGTGCGACGGTGCATTATCATGGTGCAAAATCCACGAGTTTTCTGCCCACAATTCTGGTCTCTTTCGGCGAATTGCTTCACGCAAACGTCTCATAACGCCCAAATAATACTCTTTGTTTACGGTCTGGTCTTCGGGCAAAAATTCATGATGCACTACACCGTTGTAATCCCTGAAAACTGTGAGCATTGCCTTCTTTTTTTGGCTGAAAACGACGTGTTTTTTTTTGGTGAACGCCATTCACTTGCCTGATGTCTGGATTGCGTGTCGTACTCATAAACCCACGTCTCGTCTCCAGTAATGATCCTTTTGATGAATATGGGATCGGATTCAGCCTCGCAAATCATGTCTTTTGCGACGTCAACACGGTCTCTTTTTTGCATGAAATTGAGGTCTTTTGGCACCAACTTTGCTGCTACACGACGGAAACCCAAATTATTAACCAAAATGCCTTGGACGGAGCCATAGGCAATGTTCAAGTCCTCCGCTATCTCTCTGATGGTTAATCTTTATAAATTTATTAAGATTAGAGGAACACGAAGCATGCCGAAACAAATATTTTTATAAAAATGCAAAATTACTTAATAAATGATTTTTAATTTCAATCAAAATTGTTCACAATTTACATTTCAATATATTTGATATCAAATTATTTATATTTGTAAATAAAAATATTTATTTAAATTGAAAATAGACACGATATAAAAAAATGTGTTTGAAAATCCCATAGTATTTTGTTTACGTTTCATAGGAAAATAAAAATCTTTATTCCCCTCTTTATATTAGTGGTTTGACTTTTTAGACTGATGTCACGGCTATTTATGTAGTGGCATTGATCACTGAATCAGGCTTGTAGTATTACATTATTGTTGGTTTTGAGATTACTCATTACACAGTTTCATCAAAAAATGTACTTTATATAAACAAAAAATTTTGTATATTTATATTTATACTTTTTGGTTTTTTTTTTATTTATGTATTAGTTATATAATTTGTGAGTAGTTTTGTATGCGAATGTGTATAAAATGTGGTATTATGTATTGTGTATGGTGTGGAGTAAGTGAGGTTGCTATTATGGTTGTTGAGTCTGGACGCATGGGGAATAACTTCTAGTGATCTTTTTTGTTCTGCTCTGTTTATTTTCTCATAAATCTCATATGATTTTTAATATAAAAGATCGATTTAGCCCATCACTAATAACTTCGTTCTTTTTGTTTTGCATGTATTGCATGAGAATTGATTTTTTGTTTTTTGGGTTTTCGGCGGCTACATGAATTAAAAAAGGCTAAATAAAAAAAGGTATTTTTCTGAATTTAAATAAGCGTTTTTAATTCATTTTAAAAAGGAATTAAAATAAGAATCGAAAATCTTATTTTAATTCCTTTTTAAAATGAATTAAAAACGCTTATTTAAATTCAGAAAAAATACCTTTTTTTATTTAGCCTTTTTTAATTCATGTAGCCGCCGAAAACCCAAAAAACAAAAAATCAATTCTCATGCAATACATGCAAAACAAAAAGAACGAAGTTATTAGTGATGGGCTAAATCGATCTTTTATATTAAAAATCATATGAGATTTATGAGAAAATAAACAGAGCAGAACAAAAAAGATCACTAGAAGTTATTCCCCATGCGTCCAGACTCAACAACCATAATACTCGTACATCAATCAGTTATTTTATTATTCATATTGTATTTATATTTAACTTTATGCAACCTCACTTACTCCACACCATACACAATACATAATACCACATTTTATACACATTCGCATACAAAACTACTCACAAATTATATAACTAATACATAAATAAAAAAAAACCAAAAAGTATAAATATAAATATATAAAATTTTTTGTTTATATAAAGTATATTTTTTGATGAAACTGTGTAATGAGTAATCTATGTCAGTTCTTACTAATACCCAAGCAATATATGTATATAAACAAAACCAACAAAAATGTCCATACAAGCAAAACCAACAAAAATGTTTATACAAGCCAAACAGTACAAACCCGTAAGATATAAAAAAGTACGTTAAGGCGTAGTATTAGTGATGCATATAAATAAATCAGAAAGTATATATACACAAAACATATAAGTATAGGTGATAAATTCATAATAAATATAGTGTACATTTTTTGATAGGATCTGTGTAAGGAGCGAACGAGACGGCTTGTATAAACATTTTTGTTGGTTTTGATACAAGCCATACAGTACAAACACTAAGCCTATGGAAAAGGTACACTATATTTGTATACGAGATATACACAACCCGAACAAATCTGTTTTTGTTGTTGTTTAAATATTATATGACAAAACCAATAATATAGTGTACATTTTCTTGATAGGATCTGTGTAAGGAGAGAACGAGACGGCTTGTATAAACATTTTTGTTGGTTTTAACCATAACCTGCTAAAATTCTCTCTTTAGAAAGCCTGATTGCGTTGATAGCTAACTTACACACATTTAATAATATATACTGAAGAGTGTATTGGTCACTACAAAAAACCATATAAAAAAAATTCAAATTTTTTTGTTTCTTACCACTACTAATTCCAGTTGATATCACACACTACTTAATATCAACTAACAATTGAGCATTTTACTCTCTGTTTTTTGCTCTTCTTCTACAACAAAACTCAATTTTACGAAATGTCAAAATCAAAACCATAACCTGCTAAAATTCAGGAGGTTATGATCAAAACTCAGAAATCGTGAAGTGCGGAGAAGAATTTCCCGATGGACGCTCCCTCATGAATCATCGTCATTCGCATACGAATGTTACAGGACGACAATTCCCTTGTCGCGAGTGTGGCAAAATATTTGGTTCGCGTAGTTTACAACAAATTCATATACGTGTTCATACGGGTGAGAAACCTTACTGGTGCCGTTATTGTTGGAAAGCTTTTGCTGATTGTGGGACATTACGAAAATATGAAAGGATTCATACACGTGAGAAACCTTACGTTTGTTCAGAACATTACGATCACATCATTCGAGCCCTGACACCAAAAGGGGAAATTCCAATACACCTTATTACTGCCAAGTTTGTCACGAGTTATTTGTAATGTCACTAGATTTAATTCAACACAGTGACATGAATACGGCCGTGAAGAGACAATCGATTGCAAGTAAATGTAGAACGGTGGAGAATTAATTATAATATTTGTCATATCAATGTGTATTCTATTTTATATTTATAGACGGAGCCACGAAAATATAAACGGAGAAGGAAATTAAAACCGCACGAGTTGGAAAAATTTCGTGCCGAAAAAATGGCAAATTATTTTCGGTTTTTATTTTGAGCATAATTTGCATTTTGATTTATATACCAATTAATATTCCAGTTACCAAAGTAAGACGGCAATAAAATAATATGAGAATGATAAAAAAAAATCGTTACAAAAAAATTAAAAAGAAAAATTCTTTCTGTATACATTGTTTATAGTTTAAAAATTAAATAATTATGTCAAAAATAGTTTCTAAGATTTTTTAATTACAAAAATAGTTTTTTAATGCCTCAGAAGTTGACCAATAAGTCGAAATATAAGGTTAAAAACTGTTAAGTTTTTTTTAATTAAATATTGGGTTTTATTTAAAATAAGCGGAAATTAAAATATTTAAATAAAATGACTGTTGCACATGATTCGTTTTTATTGGTTTAGATTTTACTCTCTTTTAGTTTCATAGTATGCGAATGTTTATGTTTTCTACACTGTATTCACAACCATATATATATACGCTGTCATTTCACAAATATATTCATCAGTATAGATACTTCTACAGCATTAGTATACATTTGATTGGGCTTTCTAAAGAGAGAATTTTAGCAGGTTATGGTTTTAACATAAAAGATGAAAAAAAAATTTACTATTAGTGCAGCATACACAACAAGACGAAAGTCAATTCACGTGCACCCACATTTCTATGAAATATGAAAAAAAAAAAAAAAAACAACAATCCTATACTATGTATATCAGCCAGTTTTCATGATACTTTCATTCATATTACCATTGCCAGTGTATTAAAGGCAAAAACATCTATCTATTCAAAATCTTCTATAATAAAAGTCATGAAAATTCCATACATATGAAATAAAAATGTTGATGAAATGTTCTATGTGTATTGGTGTATATTTGGCATCACTAAATTTATATGTGTTAGTTAACTAAGTATAAAGGTGTTGGTGTAGAAACAAGAAAAAAAAATTCAAATTTACGTTGAATTGTTAGTGTAACTAATACAGCCAAATCTAGTGGAATCAATAAATGTGTTTGTATGTAAAAGAGAGTTTCATGACTTTTATTATAGAAGATTTTGATCTATTCCAAGACGAACTATACAAAAATTAAAGGTACAAAGTGACGACTGGTCATAGTGTTAGTTGTGGACATATAACCCTTCAATAAAAAAAACAACCAACACTAATCTAATTTGTTTTGGTCAATGCCACTACATAAATAGCCGTGACATCAGTCTAAAAAGTCAAACCACTAATATAAAGAGGGGAATAAAGATTTTTATTTTCCTATGAAACGTAAACAAAATACTATGGGATTTTCAAACACATTTTTTTATATCGTGTCTATTTTCAATTTAAATAAATATTTTTATTTACAAATATAAATAATTTGATATCAAATATATTGAAATGTAAATTGTGAACAATTTTGATTGAAATTAAAAATCATTTATTAAGTAATTTTGCATTTTTATAAAAATATTTGTTTCGGCATGCTTCGTGTTCCTCTAATCTTAATAAATTTATAAAGATTAGAGGAACACGAAGCATGCCGAAACAAATATTTTTATAAAAATGCAAAATTACTTAATAAATGATTATTAATTTCAATCAAAATTGTTCACAATTTACATTTCAATATATTTGATATCAAATTATTTATATTTGTAAATAAAAATATTTATTTAAATTGAAAATAGAGACGATATAAAAAAATGTGTTTGAAAATCCCATAGTATTTTGTTTACGTTTCATAGGAAAATAAAAATCTTTATCCCCTTAACACATACTTCCACACATTTTTGTGTCATGGCTTTTTATGTAGTGGCGTTGGTTTTGGTTTTTTTCTATGAAATATAAAAATCCAAAAATTCAACAACAATTTACATCACGACAACGCCGAATAATATTATCAAATAAAACGAAAGCTATTTATGTGTATGTTTCTTGGAACAACAAAATAAATTACAACAACAGTCAGCATATTTTTTTGAGAAAAAATTGTAATGTATGGATATTACCAATGGAATTATTATTTTTTTCAAGAAAATAAGTCGAGAATTATTACTTCGATTTAATTTGTAGCTTTTGTGTTGTTAATTCTCCTATTTTTCTGTTAAATATTTACGAATTTTATTTGTTTGAGTTTGAATTAAATAATTCCAATTATTGTTTTAATTACTTAATATCTTTGCCTAATGCAATTGTCGTTGTAAATTTCTCAACAAAATACGCTAAACGAGTGTTCTTTATTCGTCATATTCGAGATTCGAGATAAATGTTTAACATTTGAGGAAAAACAAAACCAATAAAAATGTCTATAAACATTTCTATAAACATTTTTGTTGGTTTTGGGAAAATATCTATAATCTATCTTTATTACACTCGTAGACCAAAAAATGGCATATTTCATTGTTTTAAAAAATACGAATAAGCCAACATATTTCAATGCTTTACTAAACGTTAAATATAAAAATATTAAGGCACCATTTGATTTTTAAAATCAAGACACCTTTTAAATTTAAATTATCTTAATAATTTTTGTATTAAATTCAAAAATGAATTTGAACATGTACAATATTTTTCTCAAGAGTGTACAAATAAAAAGTAAATATGTGTTTGTATGAAAATAAATGTAAAGTAATATGCGACGTTGCCGTCATCATTTAGTTACCAATACTACTTTCAGTAGTTATTATCAGACAATAACAAACAATAATTCGTCTTGGAACTATCGATGTTTTTGATTAAAGGCCGTTTTAGTATATTGCTACCTATGGATGTGTTATAGGATAACAAACAAAAATATTTCCATACAAATCGTAAAAAGTTCTATGGAAAAAAAATTTTTTTTTTGATACTTTTTCGTTTCGCATTTAATAACTTTTTAAATAAGGCCAAAAATGAATTTTCATTCCATTGACAATAAGCTAGGGTATTGAATTATAATATTAGGCAAAAAAAAAAAAATTATTGATGAATATTTTGCATATTTTCATTCAACGCCGTTTCACGGTTTTCTAAAATTTTTGGCTACAAAACAACGAGAGAGACAAAAATCAAAACAAAAAAAAAATAACAAAACAAAATATATGAAAATAAAATGATTTTGTTTATTTTCTTTAGTATTGCGTTGCAACTCATAATAATCGGTCGTTCCTGTACGATGTTATGTCCAAGGGTGGGGAAATTTTTTTCAGTATATACGGAGAAAATAAAAAAAGCGAGATGTTTGTTTAGTACTTTCCTTATTGTGCGATTACGACATGAGAAATTCGTAATACTTTTCTTATAATATGTGCAACTTTTATTTATACGATCGATTACAGAAATTAGATAACATAATTAAAATATTATTATTATTTATTAGGGTAATTTTTTATGACTGAAAAATTATAAATTATTAAAACTATATATTCTAAAAATGTAAAAATTCATAGTAATGCATTTAGATATGTAAATTAGAAAATTAATTTTTACAAACTTTTGTTTTGTTTCATATTTGAGTTTTGTACATTTTTAGTTATTTAGTCGCAAAATATTACAGTAAAAATTACTAATAATATTATAATTCAATTTCCTAATTTCTAATTTTCTAATAATCGATGGTATACAAAAAAAAATTTTGTATAAAAAAAGCAATAAAAGGTATTACGCTTTCATAATCGCACAATCAGGAAAAGGAAAGTACTAAAATCAACCAACTCGATCTGTTTTTTTCTTTCTGTCAATAGATAGAACCAAACAAAATTTCCCCACTCTTGGACATAACATCGTACAGGAACAACCTATCATCATGAGTTGCAACGCAATACTAAAGAAAATAAACGAAATCATTTTATTTTCCTACATTTTGTTTTGTAATTTTTTTTTGTTTCGATTTTAGTCTCTCTCGCGGTTTTATAGACAACAATTTTAGAAAACTGTGAGACGACATTGAATGAAAATATGCAAAATATTCATAAATAATTATTTTTTTCCCCCAATATTATAATTCAATACCCTAGCAAAGAGAATACACATCCAAGATGATCGGTTGAGTGGTTTTGAAAACAATTTAAATTTTATTCAAAAGTTGTATGAGGGCAGCTAGACCCAGTGACTCGAGCACTTCTTTACTAACATCGATAATTTCGGATCAAAAAACCTTCTGCGTTGAACAATTTCTCAACAAACAAGATTATCTTGTTTGGTTAAAGAGACGTTCCGATGATAATTCTGGGCATTTCAGGGTCACACGAAGACACAATGCAGTACTGGTGATGGTTTGAGCGGTAGCCACTGAAAATATTTGTTCACCGCTAATTTTCCAGACATCAAACACCAGATTAATGGCGATGTTTACCAAGAATTGATTTTAAATTACGCTTTTTTACCATGGACCAGACAGCATTTCCAAAACATCTGTTTACATTCAATGATCCATATTTTATTTCGATAGCCGACCTATTCATCAGACAATCCGTTGTATTATTCAATTTGGGCAATTTTTCAAGCTTGCCAAAAAAAAAACCAGACAACTTTGGATGATTTGAAAAAAGACCCGACTCCTGAATGGAACCGTTTAAGAAAATAAATCGTGTGCATCTTTTTAAAAGCGATTGAAACTTGTGTTTAAGGCCTTTCGAATAATTTTAAAATAAACCTAGTTTTATAATCTACCATTTCTAACAAATTATAATAAATCCAACTAATAAACCAAAAAATTACAGCGTTTTCATATTCGATGAAATACTAGGTAAAAAGATATTGAAATCTGTTTTGTTAAATCCACAAAAATAAAAATCTAAAAAATAACGAAACCGTGTTGTTGTATTTTCACGGTCAAATCCACAAGTATTCCTTAATACGATCAAATACATACAATCAGTCCTAAAGGACAATATATAACTTATATATAATTGTACATAACAAGTGAAACATTTTTATAGATCACAGTGTATTTGAATGTTTTAATTATACGGTGGTGTTAGTAAAATTTTTGTAGTTATGTAAATTGGTATTGATAATAAAATAGTTAGTTGATGTACATTTTTGCGTACAAAATTAATTTTTGTTTGAATTTCACAATTTTTTTATTAATATGATTGCGAAAGATGAGACTATAAGACAAATTTTAAATTATGAACATTTATGCATTACAAAACAATTTACAATTCATTTGTTCATTCGTATAAAATTCTATTTATCGTCGTTTTTTTCGTTTCTTTATATATTCCGTCCGCAGGACAGAACTAATTAGCAAAACAAATACATACATACATTGTATAAAATGAAAACAAAATATTCATTGTACGAATATATCTATTCCATTTTACAATGGAATTATAATATGAATTAGTAAGAGAAAGTTTATGTTATTTTTAAATAGTAAAATATTTTTTTTTGTTTTTGTTCGAAAGAGAAAACCAAATAAAAAATATATGTATATTGACATCTTGCGATTCAATTAAAAACACGCTTTATCACAATAAAATATTTTATTTAATTTTAAAAACTTGGAGTTTATTTTAAATTCTTTCTTTATTTTTTGTGAATTTTTTATAAAACACAACCAACATAACCAATAAAAAATTCACAAAAAATAAAGAAAGAATTTAAAATAAACTCCAAGTTTTTAAAATTAAATAAAATATAAAAAATATATGTTTATCCTATTTCGTTTGCCATCATCAAATAATTCTGAAATATTTTAAGATTTTTAGTTCATATACAACAGAGGTGCATATAAGATGTTCCTCTTGATGTGTATTCTCTTTGACCCTAGTTTATTGTCAATGGAATGAAAATTCATTTTTGTCCTTATTTAAAAAGTTATTAAATGCGAAACGAAAAAGTATCAAAAAAAAAATTTTTTTTCCATAGAACTTTTTACGATTTGTATGGAACTATTTTTGTTTGTTATCCTATAACACATACATAGGACACGCCATTTTTTTTGTGCTCACACGGCCTTTAATACATAGGCACTGATATTACATTTTGTAACCACACTTACTCCAACAGCACACATAAATCGTAATACCACCACATCTACATCGCATCTTCTATTCTAGAACATTCTAACTACACACACATACAAAACTACGCACAAATTATATAAATATTCCTCAATTTACCAAAACCAACAAAAATGTCTATACGGGACAAACATTTTTGTTGGTTTTGATTTCACCAAAACCAACACATACATTTATTCAAGCCATATAGTGTAAACATTTAAGATATAAAGAAGCACCCTGTGATTTAGCATTTGTAATGTGTTTAAAACAAATCAGAAAGTACGAGTACACATATACAAAACTGTTTTCTGCTTAAATATTAAACGAAAAGTACAAATATATAAATAAATAGAGTTCATTTTTGATGGAATACAACCAAATTTACACCGCATCATCTATTCCAGAACATTCTAGCTATAAGCATACAAAACTATGCACAAATTATTTAAATATTCCTCTATTTATCCAAAACCGACAGACACCTCTATACAAGCCATATAAGTCGTGTTTTCCATGAGAACTGCACTAGAACTCGATAAATTTTAAATTATTTTTATTCTATGTAAACAGAAAAAAAATTAAATTCATAAAGTGATAATGTGTAGTGCATTTCACATAAATACACATTTTAAGTTGTTTATTACAGCAATAAATAATGACAATTATAGCTTATTTTTTAGTTACACTGGATAAACCCATGAATTTATCAAGTGTAGTTGCGTGTAATGACGTCAGCAAGAAATAAGAAAATATTGATGAAATAACCAAAGCTTACCTAAATATATTTAGGTAAGCTTTGAAATATCTGAAGGGGAAAATTTTTAAACTTAGAATATGTAATTATATCAAATACACTCACTACACATTCGCGCTTTATGAATTTATTTTTTTTCGTTTTACATAGAATAAAAGGAATTTAAAGTTTATCGAGTTCTAGTGCAGTTCTCATGGAAAACACGGCTCTAGCAAGAATATTTAGGATATAAAGAAGTTCTATGGTTCAGTATTTGTGATATGTATAAAATAAACCAGAAGTACACACACGCTTGCCTGCTTAAACACCAAAACCAACAAAAATGTTCGTTTCATGGGGTGCGTTCTTTATATCCTTGACCCACTGCGATTTAATAAATCTGATTTAGTAAATTTTCGAGATTAGCCGTAGTTAGATTTACAGTATTTATGCATTATTTTGAGTTTAGTGACTAAAACGATGTAATGGGAGTGTATTAGTTTGACAAATATTATGAAAACAATAACAGTTTAAGTATATTAACCGTTATTTAAAACGAGTTTAGCTAAATCGGATTTATTAAATCGCAGTCTGTCAAGGGTATTACACAGATCCTATCAAGAAAATGTAGACTATGTTATTGGTTTTGTAATATAATATTTAAACAACAACAAAAACAGATTTGTTCGGATTGTGTATATACAAATATAAAGCGCGTTTTTTTATTCGCTCCGGATAGCTGCTATCGAGAGCCGTCATTTTTATACGCCTAAATTTAAATTTGACGCGCTATTTATTGGTAAACTAAACTTATTTAACATCAAACTATCATTTTTAATTCAATTGTTTAGCGAAAACTTGATATAAATAATATTTGGCTCTACCTATTTATACGGAGCGCTATCCGGAGCCACTTTTCATATGACGGCTCTCGATAGCAGCTATCCGGAGCGAATAAAAAAACACTACAAT
This sequence comes from Tipula vernalis, assembly GCA_958295665.1. NCBI lineage: Eukaryota > Metazoa > Arthropoda > Insecta > Diptera > Tipulidae > Tipula > Tipula vernalis. Next base: position 260,869,432 of record OY282558.1, on the reverse strand, counting down.
AGTGTACATTTTTATATCCTTGGTGTTTGTACTCTATAGCTTGTATAGACATTTTTGTTGGTTTTGTAAACGCACAAAAAATACCAATGCATACACAAATACAGAGTGCATTGCTTGATGAAATCCGTATTACAAGCGATCAACGGCTTATACCAGAGCCTTCTAGAGTATAGAGCCATAATCATAATGACATATTTTTTAGAAGCTTTTTTAATGGTATAACTTTTCACTGATTTGCATAGCAATCCATAGTAAAAAGGGTGTTTTTCTGCTTCAAAGTTTTGAATGATAAACGCCCAAATTTTATAAAAAAGAATAACAAAGCTATTCTATATATCTTGAACAAAAACATATATAAATCCTGTTGGTAATACTAATTATTAATCGCCGAAATAATAAAATAAAAATATGTCTCAAGTTTACTTTCCAAATAATAACGGTGTACCTGTAAAAAATAGTGAGGGCGTTTTCTGTATTATTTATTTTGAATTAAATAATATTTTAGTTACTTTAAACTTACTTCAGGTAAAACATTGCAGTAAGCTCATTTTTAAACGAAATATATTTTTTTACATAGAAAGGTGTCATTGATTTTGTCGTGCGATTTTTAATAAAGCCATAAATTAAATTAAAGTGGCTTGAACAAAATTTGTATGCGCATGACTTTTGAAAGGTTATAAAATGGAAAAAAGCCCGAACTTTTCTTATTATTATAATATCGTAACATAGATGTCTCTTAAACAGCTTTTTTGATATATAAATAATTTGAAATATTTATCAGCCGTTTTTAATTTTTGTGATACTACAAGGAAAATCGAATAAAAATCGAAAATATAAAACATTGTCACAAATTTATTGGAAATAAAAAAAATTTAATAAATACTAAAAGTGTGCATATTAAAAAAGTGTAAAATTTTTGTGTTGTTAGTTATTTTATATTTTATCCTTTTCTAGCACCATCCTTCAATTTTTTTATTCTTTATTTGCCACTGAAACCGTGAAGTTAAAAGGCAAAGCCTCACACTTCACGTTTCATAGATTTTGTCGTATCGATTTGCCCACCGCGGCTTGCCACTCCTGCTAGCTCAGCAGGGAAATGGCGTGGGGTTTTGGTGGAATCGATACAACCTTGCTTTAGCCGGATGGTTGGGAATTGGAAAAGTGGTCATATAATGGACCGAAAAAATGGGACTCAATCAACCCAACAAAAAAAAAAAAAAAAAAAAACTCGAACTCAGTAGGAAAAACCCAGAGAACACAAGAGGAGCACTGACGGAGGGGTACTATCGGGCCTAGTCCATGGTTGTATTTATTAATTTAAGATTTCTAAAAATTTTCCCACATACCTGATACCTGTTACTTACCTTTACCGCTTCTAATCCCAGGTATTTCGTGGTAATATTGTTAAAAAAAACTAATTTAATTTTCTAAACACTTGTGTACAATGTAAAAACTGTTGTTGTAAGATATATTTATTTTAAATATTTATTTATTCGTATTCAATTAAAGAACAAAACTTTTCAAAAACTTATCATTAATTTCATTATCACTTAATTATTACAATTTAGCCAACATAAAACTGTTGTTGTAAGATATATTTATTTTTAATTATTTATTTACTCGTATTCACTTCAAAAACAAAACTTTTCAAAAAGTTATCATTAATTTTTTTTGGTTCGCTTAATTATTACCATTTAGTCAAAATAAAACTGTTGTTGTAAGATATATTTATTTTTAAATATTTATTTACTCGTATTCACTTCAAAAACAAAACTTTTCAAAAACTTATCATTAATTTTTTTTTTGGTTCACTTAATTATTACAAGTTAATCAAAATTACACCAGTTTTGTTTATAACTCAACCATCACCCCTCAAAAAAAAAAAAAAAAAAAACTCGAGTCCCCAACCACACTCCAAACTTGTCTGTCCAAAAAAAAAACCCTCAAATTTTCTTCTGCCAAGCTAATAAAAAACCCAAAAACAAAAACTCGCCTGCACAAAAACTGTTTTTTTTTTCGTTTTCCCACAAAAAAACCTTGGCGATAAAAACTTGAAACTTCCGCTCAGCTATCGATAGAAAAAAAACGACCATCTTGCATATTTGCACATGCCAATCAATCGCTCGGAAAATGTACATTTTTTTTTCTTAAGTAAAACAACAAGAAAAAGAAGCAAAACAAAATCGTTGTAATTCCTAATAAAAAAATGGAGGTGTGGCCAACACACGACTTTCTTTTACGAACAGAGAATTTTGAGAAATTTTAATTTTTTTTTATAATTTTTAAAATTTTTTTTTTTTATTTTTATATTTTTAAATTTTTTTTTTAATTTTTTTTTTTTAATTTTATTTGTTTTGAATTTTTGGAAATATTTTGTTTCAAGTAGTTTTTTGTAAACCTTATACTTTTTAAGATATTTGCAAAATAAATTTTCTGGACCAAGGGAGTGGCCACTTCCGGTTAGCCGAATTGGAGTAAAATTCACTGGGACCTCCCAATTTATCAAAAAAGCTTAAATCTGAAGTTTCAGTTCGATTGGTTAAACCATCTGGGCTGTAGAGAGGACACAGACAGACTGACAGACTGACAGACAGACAGACAGACACCATTTCGAAACCCACTTTTTCGGACTCAGGGGACCTCAAAACAGATAAATCACTAAAAATATCAAGGTCCAAAATTTTCATGATTACTATACTTTATTTTACTAGAGTAAAAGAAAGTAATATGCATGGAGACAACAACAAGAAAATATATGCAATTCACCGGCCTTGTACAATCATATTTCCACACGAGCCAAATAAATGTAAATATACATAAAAGAAAAGAAAATTTCAATCGTTGTGGAAAGATGATCGCTTGCCGCGTGTGATTTGGTGTCATGAACATATTGTAAATATTTATGAGTTTAAATAATTTACAATATGTAGCTGAGTAAATGACCTTTTGCATTAGGAATATATGGGTTAGGATTATTTTGCTTGTAACACGGCGTGAACGAAAAGCCGGCTGTTACACGACCTTTGGATCGCTTTGGAACAAACAAATAAATCATCAATTGAGCTTCGTAGCCTGGATAAAGTACCAAATTCACACTTACGAATCTTTTTATTGCCAATATACATTCGAATACTTTCGAAATTTAAAGTCTCCTCACATTCGAACTGCTTCATTTCATCTAATTTATTCCTCGGAATTTTATAAATTGACTGCTCGAAATTATTTATATTTAGAACAAGTATGGCGCAAAATGTTGTGCCACAGGTGCCAACATAATTATTTGACTGCCTAATGCCAGCTCATACTCTCCACTAAATTGGATCGTTTCACGGTTCGCGCGCCTTATCGAATCCGTAAGGCCTTGCATTTTTTAAATGCAGTAATTTGTAGAATCGTTAATTTTTTCCTTAAATTCGGGATTTGCGAGCAACGCTTTACGAATATTTGCGTCAAGTGTATTTCGATGTGTTTCAAAGTCATTGATCGTGAACCATAGCCTTTTTTGCGAGTTTATTATTTCAGAAAACGCTGAAAAATAAATAATAAGATTTACAATTTTAAATCCAATCAGTTCTAAAACATACTTGCGGATAGCCAGTTCCGATGAGAGGTTGGTTCAACATCAGCCAGCATCATTCTTTTATCTTTTCGGCCGGATTGACCCCGTTTAGTTTTGACTTGAACATTTTTTATTTATACTAACTTTATCTTACTTCAATTTTTGTTTTTAAAATTAAAATAAAGTTTTCACTATGTACTTAGGGATTTATTTTAAATTTATTATATTTTATGTATCTTAGTAATACGAGAATACCCATTAGTGGTTTATTGCCACACGTAACTCATCGTGCCAAATTTTCAAGTTAAATTTGATTGATTTCGCTTTGTCGGTTGGACAAAATTTGTAGCACTTGGGAATTGTGAAAATTGTTGCTGATACGGTGGTATTTGTATTTGTTGCCCTGAAAATGAAATTGGATTCGTTCCGTCATCATTGGTTCTCAAATTGAACATATTTTGTTAAGGAATGATTGGAATATCTGGATTTTGTTCCAATCGATCGTATTTGATTTGTTAAATTTAGTGGAGACGATAATTTTAAACTAGTCGTCCGCTAGTCGATTTTTTCTTACTTTTCTGGCGTTCCATCTCCTCGTCTTGTTCTAATCAACCTAAAAGCATCAAAAAATCAAAATGTTGGAAAACTTTGAAGCTCATGGTGGTTTTGAAAAACAAATAAATCAATATAAAATCACGCGATACTACATAAGATCATGCATTATTATATACAAGTTGTGTTGATGTCTAAAAATTAAAAAATAAAATGATGCATTTCTATTATGGGTCTGTTTGATAATTTGGTGATAATTCGGTGATGACGGTGTGGTGCAGTGCACATTTGTTTCTTTATTTCATCAATAGAAAATAAATCAAAGGAGACAAGGAAAGCCGTATGCACTGGAGTGTGTTCATAAACTTTACATTGTAACAAAATTGTAACAATGACGTCCAGAAAGGCAGCATTTAACAGGGTAGAAAATTACAATGTAAGTTTATGAACGCTTTGTGGTTTTGATTTTGGGTTATTTTTTTTTTCAAGAGAATAGTCAATTTGATTTAATTGACAAAAGCCAACCTTTCGAAATAAAATATAAATTTAATATGTATTATGAGTCTGGTGGCAGGTACCATAACCAAGAATTAGAATTATGTTTAAATAAACCCAATTTTTTTTTTGGGTTAATATTATTCTTGCGGGGATTTATCCTATGCAATTGTTGATGTAAATTTGTCAAGGAAATACGCTAATTGTTACAATGTAGAGTTTATGAACACACTTCTGCACGAATTATCAAATAGGACCTATATAAATAAAACAAAGCTAAGTTATGAAATATCATTTCGAATTATTAAGGTCGGTACACATTGAGAAGAGCGACGAGAACGAATTTTTATTTTTCACCAAATTTGGTAAATAGTGAAAAATTGGTAAAATATTGAAAACCGTATCTTTCTAATTAAGAATACATAAAATACTGTGCATTTACTAAGCATAAAAAGTAAAACTTTTTACAGTTTTAATACGAAATTTTAATTTATCTTCGAAAATATTGAATTTAAAACGATAAACTAAAATTGTTTATTAAAACTGTTAAAATTTTACTTTTTATTTTTAGTAAATACGCGATATTTTAGGTAGCGTTAATTAAAAACTTACGGTTTTCACTATTTTAACAATTCTCTTACCAAATTTGATGAAAACTGAAAATCGTTCTCGTCCCTTTTTCTCAATGTGTACCGGCCTTAATAATTCGAAATGATATTTAACAAAATTTAAAATTGTGATTTATCGAAAAATTGGGAATTTTTATTTAATACCAACTCATAAAACTAAACTATTTACTATGTTAAACACTGCAACTATGTTAAGAATAGAATTATTCTATTCCTACTTCACCTCTAGCGGGAATGAAATTGTACGTCATTGTTGTTGTAAAAATACCAAAGTAAGACTGCAGTTGATATGTTGAATATGTTAAACTGTAACCGAAATATACAAATAGTTTATTTTCTTAATTTTTATAAAATATTATACATATTTACCTAATGACTTCGATATACCCGTATAAATATCGTTTATAAAACAAAGATTCCAACTCAAAAAATTTTCCCATATATGTACATCTCTGTTAAAATGACATATACACCGGTAGCCTCTTTTATATTTGAAACACACAACGATGCTATTTTTTCCGGTACAAATGATTTATGTATATATTTTCAATTGACTGTGTGCAATCACATTACACAATTTCCATGTAAATTTTGTTCCTCATCGTCATCAACACAATAGTGATCGACGGTTTTTGTTACATAATGCACTGTAATTATGTCAACTAATGTTGAACTGATTTCGGTAAAAATATCAAAGTAAGACTGCAGTTGATTTGTTGAATATGTTAAACAGTAACAGAAATTTACAAATAGTTTATTTCCTTAATTTTTATAAAATATTATATTTACCTAATGAGTTCGATATACCCGTATAAATCTAAGTTAAATGTTCCAGCATAAAATTTTAATATCCCATTAGACATTCCTGTTAAAATGACATCTACACCGGTAGCCTCTTTTATATTTGAAACACACCACTGCCATTTTTTCCTGTCCAAATGATTAGGTAAATATTTTCCATTAAATGTGTGCAATCGCATTACAAAATTTCCACGTAAATTCATTGAAACCTTTTTAAAATCAAAAATATGTAATCGTAAAATAATCGTATGTCAACATAATCGTGATCGACGGTTTTTTTAGCACTGTAATAAGGAATATTCCAAATAAAAGATTTATTATTGTTGTATTTATATAGCTACTACGTATGTACTTCTTACCGATATTTATGTTGTTATAAAATTATACATAATAATTTTAGCTGAACCTTATTATTGTTTTTATTTTTTTTTTTTGTGAAACGAAAATTTTGACAGCAGCGGAAAGTTTTGCTACCATCTATTGGCGAGTATTGAAGTAGCTAAATTTATTTTTTAACGTGTAAGCAAGCTTTCATTAAATTTAGTGGAGATTGTTGTTGTTGTAAAAATGTTTCTTTAAATAAATCAATTATTAAAGGAAAATGAAAAACATTTTCTTAAGAGATGTTCATGTCGTCGTTTCCAAATAAGAGTATTACATCTGCAAATCATTAATTTTTTGGAAGGGCGTGTCAAGTTTTTAATGTTAAATTTGGCTTAATTCTTTTTAAATAAAATTCTTGCCACACTTTCTGGAAGGAACTTTATATAAAAAAAAATTAAGCCGAAATTAGTAATAACAACTTTAAAGCCTCTTCAAAAAAAATAGCGATTTGTAGATGTAATACTCTTATTTGGACACGACGATGTGTGTTGAATTTCAAACATTTCTGCTAATTATTTCATAGTCCGTAATAAAGAGTTCGTGAATTTTTATTTAAAAATCGTTCATTGAAAAAAAAGTGATTTCCCATATGTTTTATGTATTTTACTATAGAAAGTTTGATTTTTTCATCGTTTCTAATTCCTTTATAAAAGCTCAGGTTTTTAGATTATGGCTCTATATAATCAGAGCCTACTCTATAAATAAGAGCCTCCACATTGACTGTATTTTTAGTAAGCTTAAAATAAAGGACATACAATTTTTTCTTTACTATGAAACTATATGGGAAAACGATTGTTTTCATTTACATTTTTAGTCTATAAGAATTATGAGCTTTTACATTATTTTTATACGGAAATGTTCATAAAACATATTGAAAAATCGAATCATGAAAATGTTTATTTCTTAGTGAAAATCCTCTTGGAATATAAACTATTGCTAAACTTTTATGGAATGTTGTTGTTGTAAAATACGTCATAACATAAAATTTATTAAAAATTATAACCATCTCTTTTTAGTCTCCTTCTAAAAGCACTGCCACATGACAAAAATCTGCCTGAATACAGATTCATATCATGTGGCAATGCTGTATAAACGACATTTTGTTTAAACCATAGATGTCGCCTACAATTAACAACATATAAAAAAATCAAATAGGTGATCGAATCGGTCGGATTCTAAAATCGGTCTGATTTTTGATTCGGTTAAACATATTTTTGGTGGCTTCCCTCTATAGTAATAACTAAATTGTAATAATAATTAATTTAATATAATTTTTTTTATAAATTTACTAAAATTAACCCATTGCTATGAAAGAAATTATGTTAATTTTACGTAAAAACTTTTTTTTCAAATCGTTTACTCAGCCCGAATCCCTGTTGTTTTTATTTGTGTGTTAAGTGTCATCTAGGAATGGGAATAATAAGTAAGAGCTATTTTATTTTATACACCGCTCTCAAATGTTATGACAATTCAAATATTCTAAACAAAAATTTAATTTGAAAGGATCATTACTTTTTGAGAATAAAAATCGATGCCAAATATAATTCATGTTGTATTTATTTTCAGCTGTGACTTAATTTTATACTTTTTGAGAATAAAAATCGATGCCAAATATAATTCATGTTGTATTTATTTTCAGCTGTGACTTAATTTTATATTTTAATTACAGTTAATGTTTGTTGGTTATGTCGTTTATTTGTGATGCATAACAATCTGTGTTGGTTTGATTTTTTTGATTTCTTCTCGCTCAATTATAATTTTTTCTCTTTGACTCTCTTTGATTTATTTTAATTTTGGCTGTTCAACGTATTGTCTTTTTTTTACCATTGATTTTAGTATTCTCTTTTTAAATACATATTGTTGTTGTTGTAGAACGTTTTTTAATTTAATTCCCTTATTTTCTTTTGATTATATCTGGAAAATGAGGAAGCTTGAGAATCTGTGCTTAAAATTAGTTAGTCATTGAGTTGTTTATTAGTGATTTCAAAAAAAATTATTTATCTAGGTTTAATTTTTAATTCATATTTTTTTCGTCAATCGAAATCGCGTTTTTTCATACAAACTCTATGAAAATAAATTATTTTTTAGTGTTTCTATGTCCTTTATTTTAAGTTCATTTTTTACATGCCGGCTCTATTCATATCAAGACGGTTCTGATATAATACAGGGTGCTCTGCTTATACCCTAGTAGAAAAAGTTCATCAAATAACCAATACAAAAGTGCATCAACTCACACAATTCAACAAAGTATATAGAATTTTGTTCAACTGTTTAATTTTAAATCGTTCAAGTTTAGTGGTGTATGTAAAAAATGTAAGTAAATGAAAATATTAAAGAAAAAGTCAGGGAAGTTACTGATGCTATTCTGGTCCTTACTCGATTTGAGCAATTTAATGTAATAACTCGGCCAAAAACAGTTAAAAAATTCTATATTCTACATATATTTCTTTCTCCCTTCTCCCGATTGAATCTCATTTTTTTTACATTTTATTCAGTTGGTTTTTAAACATTGTGTAAATCAGTCACAGAGCTACTCGTATAAAAAATTTTATTTGATGTCAAAAAACCTGTATCATCTGATCAGTTAAAAATTAAGTAAATTATAATTTTATGAAATAATTATAATTAATAAATCATCGCAATGTCTTTAAATGACCTGAATGAATGACATTTTCTATTTTACTGCGTACTTTCCCTTCCATTTTGTTACAGATACATTGATTTTACACACACATTACATTTTGGAACTCTTGTAAAATTAATTATTATTTTACAACACACTTTCTATCCAAAGTCAATAAAAAATGCATTAGTAATTATTCAATTATTATGTTGCGTAAACTTGCAATGGCTTCATTCAATATTCATAATAAACCGCATTTAATTTTTCACAGAAACATTCATTGATAAATGAAAATTATATAAATCAGTTTAGTCCCGGGCCCTGAATATACATAGTTCATCTAATGGGTTATTAGGAATTTCATCCAAAATTCATCAGTGAATTCATCGATTACCTTCTACTAGGGAATAGGCATTCTTATTAAACCAACACAACCAATGTATACTATATATGAAACAAAAGTACACCACTCAAAACCAACAAAAATGTCTATACAATTGTTGTTGTTTAAATATTATATAAAAAAAACAATACATAAATAAATATAGAGTACATTTTCTTGATAGGATCTGTGTAAAGAGCGAACGAGACGGCTTGTATAAACATTTTTGTTGGTTTTGCACCACCACATTTTAACCATATCACTTATTCCAGAAGATTCTATCTACACACATTATTAAACAATTAAAAGTATATAAATTTTCTGTTATAAATTTGTCACTACACTAGAACAATTACCACGCATTAACAAATATTATATTTTTATAGATCACAACACATCAACTTAAGTATATCACATTTCAATTCTTTAATTACACAAAAAAAATTTGTTAACAATACCAAACAACTTAAAATATCTACAAAAGCAAACGAAACGAAACCAAACTTAAACAAAGCAAATGTAGTTCAATTTAATTTAAATTAATTTAATTTAATTTAACCCAACTTACCTTAATATAAATAATCTATTTTAATTTAATTTAATTTGTAAACTAATTTAATCCCCGAAATTCACTCATTTTAATTTAATTTATTTTATTCTATTTTGATTTGCGAAGAAAAACAAAACCCGTCTTCCTCCGACGAGTATCACCAATCGACCCACAATTGTACCTTCATATCTTTATATGAAAATAAAGCGAATTTATGAAACTAACCATGATAGATTTAATATAGATAAACTCACCATGAAACGTTCAAAAAACGAACTAAAACGGCGACTTAAAATAATTATCTTCTTATATATTGTTACGAACTGGGATTCTGAGTTCGTTTGGATTTTGCAATTAATAACACTGTGTACTTTTATGTCACTTGACTTGATTTTATTTCACTTAACTCTTATACACTTTAATATTTGCTTTTACTTTGCTTATATAAATCTGTGCACTCGCCACTAGGGGGGGGGGGGGGGCGGAGGCTATGATAACAGAATTATTTCAATTGTTACACGATTTAAAGTATACCAAAAACTGTACCCTACTTGTCATCGATCGTGTTTATATACCAGTTTAATACTGCTCCCGAAATATCCTTTATTGCGGGAAATATCATTTATGGCTTATTCATAATCATCATCATTGATCATTGTCGATGGGCGATGTGTATATATTTGTGTTGTTCATTTATTCTTGAATCACTAAACCACGCCTCCCTTTGTACGCTACATCTCGGCCATTCTTGTTTTTACTAGATCATTATGAATTTGTGCGTTGGCGTGTAAACATGTTTCGATGCCCATAATAAATAATTGTACTAAAAACATTGGTTAAGACGAGCATCAAACCACCGACCTTTCTCTCCATAGCACGCGCTAACCGTCTGAGCTATCGATGTTCATAATGTCGACTTGTTCTATGATGGCCATAATCATCACACCACCCCCACCACCTCCTCCTTAATTCTGTTCATCCCGAACAGAAACATTAATTGGGTCTCCTTTGGTATCGTGCCAGCGTTTCGACGTGTACTACTTTCATCGTTGCTCGCTAGCTCCGCTGAATCCTGTAGGGTCGTCGTTTATCCTCTTTATAATTGTATATGGTCCCTCCCAACTAATTTGTAGCTTTGGGGATTTTCCTTTGTTTGTTTGTGGTGTAGAGCCAAACTAAATCTCGTTCGTCATAGCCTTTGTCGTTTGCTCTAAGATCGTAACTGGCGTTTGATCGGCCACTGTTCAGGTTGATATGTCTTCAGACAGCCATTCTGTTTCTGAGGTCGCTTACATAGTTCTCGGCTCCTTCGAGAGCTAATTCTGGTACTCCAAACTCAATATCACACGGCAGCCGTATTTCCTTTCGATAGAGGACTGTTGATGGTGTAATCCCCGTGGTGTCGTGTATTGCACTACGATATGCCATCATAAACAGGTGGATATGCCGATCCCAGTTCTCCTGATTTGATCCAACTGTTTTTGTCAAGTGGTCTTCTCAGGTATGGTTGAATCGCTCGACCGTTCCATCGGATTGTGGATATAGCGGTGTCGTCCTTGTGTTTTTAATACCGACCACTTTGCTCATCTCTTGGAATATATTTGACTCAAAATTACGACCTTGTTCCGAATGAAGCTCCAACGGTACTCCATATCTGTTGATACAGCTGTTTACGAGTTCTCGTCCACTGTTTGTGCTTCTGGTTTGGTATTGTATAGGGTTCCGGCCACTTACTGAAGTAGCGATACATACAAGGATGTGCCGATTCTGACCAATTGTTCGCGGAAACGGCCCAGCGATGTCCATAACCACTCGTTCAAATGAAGCTCCTACGTTGTACTGTTGCATTCTGACTCGGGTTCGCCTTGCTGGTCCTGTGCTAGCTGCGCAAGTGTGACACTTTTTGCACCAATCTTCAACATCATTGGGACAGTTGACCCAGTAGAAACGTTCCCTCCCTTTGGCCAAAGTTTTATTAACGCCAAGATGTCCGCCGCTTGATCCATTGTGGATTCATTTAACACTTCCGGAATTCTGCATTTTGGTAACACAGTCTGCATTTGGATAGTTTTTCCATCCACACTTTCCCAAGCTCGTTTTACCATACCGTTCTCCATCTTCAATGCGTCCCACTGCGCCCAGTCGCCGTTTAGCGTTAGAGAAGTCTCGAATATCTAGAGCCAAGCAGATTTCGGTCCTTTCCTAATCCATGCTCTTACTGGGGCGAGCGTTGGGTCCTTCTCCTGCTCTTCGACGACACTCTTCGGCATCATCCACTCTACCTTTCCTGTGTTCGATGTTGAAGGTGTAGTTCTGCAGTCGTTCTGTCCATCGCGTCACCTGCCCTTCTCGTTCTTTAAACTGCATTAACCATTTTAAAGCAGCGTGGCCTGTTCGAATTAGAAGTATTTGTGGAAATGTTTAACATATTCCACAATTTTTTTTTTTTCTAATTTATTTATTTATTGAATCTTTCATACGAAAATAACAATAAGTTGTAAAATCTTAAACACTAGTATAATTATGTAAATCTGCGGGAGCAGAATTTACGTGCTATCAATAATTAATAATTTATGATGTCACAGCCATCGCTTTCTTCTTTAATCGTGACGACAAAGGTATACCTTTTAAATTTCTCGCCAGCATATTCGGATGAGGTGATAGTTTCCCTGCATAGTTAATCCGCATCTTTAGTAATTCCACAACGGCCAGTAATTCTTGTCGTGTTACACAATAATTTCTTTCAGACCTGGATGGGGTTCTGCTGAAGAAGCGAATCACTCGTTCTTCCGGTCCATGTTGTTGAGACAAAACACCTTCAATTCCCACGTTGCTGACATCCGTTTTCAAAATGAATCTTTGACCTGGCCGAGGATATGCCAATATCGGTGTTTGGCATAATGCTGTTTTTAGCTGCTCGAATGACGTTTGGCAGGCTCAGTCCACTGGAAAGGCTTATCCCGGTTAGTTTATGCAGGCTGGCAGATATATACGAGAAGTTTACGACAAATCTCCGGTAGTATGTGCAGAGCCCCAGGAAGGTTCTTACTATGATGTCGTCTAAGTAAGCGAGACATGTCTTCCCGTGCAGTCCTCTCAAAATTTGCTCCATCAGTCTCTCGAAAGTAGCTGGTGCTTTGCACAAGCGAAATGGCATAACGGTGAATTTCCATCGACCGCGAAAATGCTGTTTCCTCTCGGTCTTCTTCATGAATCGCAACTTGCTAATATCCACTCTTCAAGTCCAGGCTGCTGAATAACTTTAATTCTGACAGTGTGCCTAGTGTATGATCTATCCTGGGTAATGGGTAGCTGTCCTTTTTCGTGAAATCGTTTAGTTTTTGGTAATCTACGCAAAAGCTCATTGACCTGTCTTTCTTTCTGAACTACCGGTGAACTCCATGGACTGTTGGATGGCTCAATGATTTTATCCCGGCACATCTGTTGTATCATTCGCCCCGCCTCCTCTTGTTTAGCCAATGGCAGTCTTCTGTGTGCCTGTCGAATTGGTGGTGTGCTTTCCGTTTTGATTCTGTCCTGTACCACCTCCGTTCAGCCGTATTCATCCTTGCTGTTTGGAAATACCTCGGTGTGCTCTGACAATATTCCTACTGATATCGCGAACTGCTCGCCGTTCAATTGCACAATCTTTGAACTGATTTCTTTACCTCGCTATTACTTCTACAGTTATCAGCACTGTTCTTGATACTGCATTGGGCGATACTAAAGCAGGCTGGATATTTCCGAGGGCGTTAGCGGACCTTAGATGTTTAGCTTGTTCGGTTATGTTCATTATTCGGACAGGAACGCTTGCTCCGAGTGATGTTAGTGTTTTTCCATATAGTAATCCTGTTTGGTATATCCCTGTTGTTGGCTCTAATATTTCCACTTTCATGCTCTCAAAATCCCCATCCACGCATGTATAAGCTAAGGTTTCGCACATTGGTCCAATAGGCAGAGGATCCCTTATAATAATTCTGTTTTCGTTTCCTGCATCAGTAAGGCCCAGAGGGATTTCAATATTCTGCCATCGTAGGAAGCACTGCTTCATGTCGAGCGATATTTAGTGTTCTGTCATGAAATCCAATCACAGGATGCATTCGTCTATAATGTTAGCCATAATGAACTTATTGCGAAAATTGAGGATTCCTATCTTTACGGCAAAATCTCACTCTCCTTGGACGGCTACGCTCTCTCCGTTCAGGTTTCAGTCGATATAGAATCTCTGGATTAATGGGTTCTCTTGTTAACATGTCTGGTCTTATCACGGATTTTGATACGCCGGTGTCAAGAGTAATCGTATTCGGCCTGTTGTTTATTGTTCCTTTAACGAAGAGACTGTGGTTGTTTCGCCTTAGCTGTGCAACTATGATGGTGGTCCTGGGGCTTATTATTTCTCCGGCTAACTTTTGTCCCGCAAAACTGGCGGAGTTTAGCGACTACGTGTCGTTGCTACTAGAAGGGTCCCTTCAGAGTTGATAACCCTTATTGGCGCTTCTTTGCTCGACTGATATTGTGAACGAGGATTTTGATCTGCTGTTCTCGTTTATTGCATCTGTAGCACCTTGGTCTGGATACTGCTGCTGTGGTCCTCGAAGTTTCTTCCTTAAATGCTTTTAAGGAATCAGTGGTCATAGCCTGAATTTCACTCACGTCTGCAGCTGCTAATTTCTTTATTCTAGTATTTCCGTATAGAGCGTCTGCTTCGCGGCCTCATATTCCAATGCGGCTATAAAAGCTCCACTTGGCATATCTCGCTTAGCCGTTGTCCGGAGATGTAACTTCAGCGTATTATCTCGTACCGCATCGATGAATACATCCACATCCAAACTGTTTACAATATCCGCGGGAGCTATGTCATATGCTAGTCTCGTAAGCCATGTAATTTCATCTTCAAATTATTGTAGACTTCCCCTTTGGCTTACCTGCTGTTTTATAGTTGTATCTTATGAAGCATCTGCATATGGGAGTCTCCGTATCGTACCTCCATCGCGTTCATCAGCTGCTCGTAGTTCTTTTGCGTTTTCGGTACACTCTGTATGGTATCTGCTCCTTAACGCCAAAAATAACCCACTTGATAACTCTTCCGCTTCCCACTTTTTAGTTTTGGCTGCTGCTGTGAATTGCACTTTGAAATTTGGCCAAAAGGACTCACGATCATTTATCGGTTATTTATCGTGTCAAGCCAGGAATACTATATACATTTTAAAACGATACTGACTAAATGTGGGATTCTGGCCACGTAGGATGGGACTTGGTTATTTCTTAACCGATCATGATGAAATTTGCCATGTACGATGGAAGTGCGATTATACAATTGGCGTGTTCGAATATTCGATCGGAGAGAGCAGACAGAGCAAAAACAAAATAAAACCATATTGCATTGTTGTTGTTCCTGTAATTTCAAAATTATTTGAAAAATTACTGCTCAAGAGACTCAAGGCTCAAGCCAATAATAGAAGAGAGAAATTTGATTCCAACACACCAATTTGGATTTAGAGAAAATCACTCTACGACAGAACAAGTTCACAGAATAACGGATATAATCGAAGACTCACTTGAGAATAAGAAGATATGCTCCAGCGTCTTCTTAGATGTAGCACAAGCTTTCGACAAAGTTTGGCACCAAGGACTTGAATTTAAATTGCATCGAGATCTACCTAAGCCATTCTGTCAAATTCTTAAATCTTATATCGCAGACCGACATTTCCGTGTAAAATATAACCGAGAGTACTCTGAACTAAAGAGAATATCAGCAGGCATACCACAGAGTAGCGGACACCAGAGATATGCCAAATACAGAAGGTGCCACCATAGCAATATTTGCAGACGATACAGCTATTCTGTCGACTGGAAAGTGTATAACAGAAGCAACGACCAAACTTCAAAAAGCAACCGACACAATGAGTAGTTGGACAAAGAAATGGTGCATTAGCCTAAACGAAGCAAAGTCGGTTCACGTAAACTTCACAAACCAGAAAGTTAACTGGATTCCAGTGAAACTTTTTTCAAGGCCGGTTCCAAATGCAAATACAACCAAATACCTCGGCATGACTCTCGATTGCAAGCTTAGATGGATAGAGCATGTTAAAAAGAAAAAAGAAGAATTGAACATTAAATATAGGAAAATGTATTGGCTAATAGGTAGAAACTCTGAGCTTACAATACATAACAAATTGCTATTATATCAGCAAATACTTAAACCAGTATGGACCTACGGTATTCAACTTTGGGGTTGTACCAAGAAGACAAATGTACAAATGATTCAATGTTTTCAAAACAAAGTGCTGCGTGGCATTGTAAACACACCATGGTACATTAGAAATGATAACCTCCATAGGGACTTAAACATGGAATATGTAAGTGAAGAAATACAAAATCATGCGAAGAAACACATTCAGCGGATATCTCGGCACCAAAATGCAGACATACGAAGTTTGTTGGATACCACCAATGCAGTAAGAAGACTTCAAAGGCAGAAACCTTTGGAATTGGGCATTTGTATTTAATTAGGATAGAGAAAAATAATTACTATGTAAATTCAAACGGGAGTAACCATTGGGCTACTGCCCGTCAAATGTGAATCTTCATTTAAGAAAGATAAATTACTAAATGATTTGTAAATCAGTTGTAATATTAAATAAAGGAAAAAAAATTGTTATTGTAACAACAACCGTCCGATCTCTCCGATACAATAAAAAAACAAGGCATATGATTTCAAGTGAAGTTCTGGAATATGGCCAATTAGGATGAATTTTTAGATAAAGTTCGAAAATGTGGCCAAGTAAGATTTAATTTGGTTATTTCCAAACCGATTCTAGTGAAATTCGTCATGTGCGATGGAAATGGGATTCTAAAATGATCGTTACATCAAGTTCTCCCCAAATGATTTTTAGATGAAATTTAACATATTTGTTGTTTACTCGTGGACTAATATCACCAATAAAAAGATTTTATATAATAAAACAATATTTCGGTTTTGTCACTTTCTTTAACGTGATATTTATTTTATTTGTAAATGAAATTACGATCGTTTCGGATGTTACTCCTTTATCAAATTTCTAACAAACATTAACTAATATTATGCTAAAAAACTGCTTTTATACCCTATTTTATTTTTTGGCTGCCTACGTGCCTTTTTGAATGTTCTTTCCCCGTTATTTTGGTTTCTTCTTAAATGGGTCTTAAAATGGGTGTTACCGTCCTTCTTTTTATTATATACCTGGTGTGTGCTTTATGATAAAAACAGATAAGAATTTGTTGACCATCTGGTTTTTGTGGGTGTTTATGTGCAAAGTGATATTAATTACGGATTTATAATGAGATCGTAAATTTTGTTGCTGCCAATTTTCTCGTTTAGTAAAAATGGATTATATCGTTCCTTGTATATTTCCAGTTCTTCTAATCTGTTCATTATTAACCCTTTTCGTATTCTGTGTAATACCTGTGAGTTTGTGTTGATGTCAGTGTAATTATGTTTTTCTGTAGTCAAGTGTTGTGCATATTTCGAGTCGATTTTTGGTTTTCCGATTTCTTTTATATGTTCTGTAAACCTAACTTGAAAACTTCTACCAGTTTGTCCGATATAGAATTTGGGGCAGTTTTTTAAAAACCTTCGTTATATTCTTGTTGATGTTATTATTGTACTCTATGGTGATGTATTTCTCTGTTTCTTCATTTTGCTTGCTTAACGTGGTCATCATATTCTGTTGTTTCTTCCAAATGTACCTATTGTTCATTTTGTCAATTAAGTCCGTGTTATAACCGTTTTTTATTGCTATGTGTTTAATGATTTTTAGTTCTTCCATATAGTCCTGATTGTTCATCGGGATCGTGTTTAGCCTATTTATTAAAAAGTTGAACGTTTTCATCTTATGTTGGTGTCGGTGGTTAGATGATTTGTCAAACGCGTGATCCGTTTGTGTGGCTTTTCTGTATACTTTGAATGTATGCTTGTTGTTAAAATTTGTTATTGTCAAGTCTAAAAAATTAATGGCTTTGTTCGTCTCTGATTCTAGAGTAAATTTTATGTTCGGATGTTTGTTGTTTATGTTCTTGTGAAGATTGCTGAGTTGTCTCGTTGTGCCGTTAAATAGTATTAGAATATCGTCCACGTATCTGTGCCAGTACCTGATTATTTGGTTTTTGTTGTTCGATTCTGTTAATATATGCTGATTTTCAAAGTGATTCATATATATGTTAGCTAAGGTTCCTGATAGAGGATTCCCCATTGGAAGTCCATCAGTCTGTGAATAGAATTTGTTGTTGTGTTGAAAATAGTTTTGTTCTGTAACTGCTTTGATTAGAGTGATAATTTCGTCAATTTTTTCTTTCCTGATTCCGTTTTTCTGTAACAGTTCCTTGGTTATTTGAATTGTCTCTTGAGTTGGTATGTTTGTGTACATGTTGGTTACGTCGAATGATGCCAGTTTCGCTGTAGGTGGTATGTCTATTGATTCTATTTTGTTGATTAGTTCAATGTTATTTCTGATTGAATGATCCTTCTGTAATTGTATGTTTTTTCCGAGAAAATAATTAATTTCTTTAGCAACTTTGTATGCTGGTGCGGTTGTGAAATCTACGATTGGTCTCATAGTCATTTCTGGTTTGTGAATTTTTGGTAGTGCTCTGATTTTAGATGCCGTTGGTTTTATGGTTTTAAGTCGTCTTTTTTGTCCTGGATTAAACAACATAGAACAGTTGTTAATTAATTTATTGATCGTCTTGTGATATTTGTTTGTTGGGTCTTCTTGGAGTTCAACTATTGTAGTGTTTTTTTATTCGCTCCGGATAGCTGCTATCGAGAGCCGTCATATGAAAAGTGGCTCCGGATAGCGCTCCGTATAAATAGGTAGAGCCAAATATTTTTTATATCAAGTTTTCGTTAAACAATTAAATTAAAAATGATAGTTTGATGTTAAAAAAGTTTAGTTTACCAATAAATAGCGCGTCAAATTTAAATTTAGGCGTAGAAAAATGACGGCTCTCGATAGCAGCTATCCGGAGCAAATAAAAAAGCGTGCTTTATGTTATTGTTTTCGATATTATCATCAATCTTCGAGTTATATTCATTTGTTTTCATTATAACGCTTATAAAGGGAATACACTCATTACGTATACGGAAGAAGCTCTGGAATATGGACAATTAGGATATAACTCGGTTAGTTCTCAACCGATTTTGGTGAAATTTGACATGTGCGATGGAAATAGGATTCTAAAAAGATTGTTAGATGAAGTTCTGGTATACGGTTAATTAGGAAGGAACTCGGTTATTTCTTAACCGAGTATTTTGAAATTCGACATATTCGATGAAAATGGAATCCTAAATTGAATTTTAGATAAAGTTCTGAAATATGGTCAAGTAGGATGGAACTTGCCTATATCTTTACCGATTTGATGAAATTCGAGATAAGCGATAAAAATGGGATTCTTAAATGATATTTAGGAAAAGTTCTGGATTATAACCAATTAGGAAGGAACTCAGCTATTTCTTTACCGATTTTGGTGAAATTTGATATATACGATGGAAGTGCGATTCTAGAACGATTGTTTGATGATATTCTGGAATAATGCAAATTAGGAACTAGTGTGAAGTTTATGACAAATTGACAAAAAACTAGGCTTTGACTTTGGAGTCAGGCAGAGGTGTTTTGTTTTAATTTTCTTCAAAAACATCAATATTTGTCGTAACCAAATTAAAATAAGCAAAGTTATGTTCTAAAGTACGAGTATCTCAATAATAAGGATGCCTTCAGGAATGTGTAAAATAGCCATATTTTCAGGAAATCTGGTCGACAATTCACTCGCCACCATTTTACAAGTTTAGAGTGATAGAAGAGAAACCACAATATTGCTTGAAGAAATGGTATCGCTGCTTGCTGCGGCTGTGCATATGCAGAAATTTGAGGTTTATTCATTTTTGTGCAATGACACACTATTGTAAATGAGCTCCTGCTCAAAATAGCGTGTCTCAAAATTTAAATTAATAAATAAATAGTTAAAATAAATAAATAAAACCTTATAACAGCAAAAAAGTGTAAAAGCAATTATTATACACTAATAAACTGCGGATCTCAAATAGTTTTTAGTGATGGTTCTCTCAAGAGAACAAACAATTTACATTTTCACAATTATTGAACCAACTTCTCTAATATACTACGTAAAATTAAAATTTTAGAATAAAAATTTGTATGAGTTTGAATCAATTTTATAAGTTTTTCTTACAAAGTGTAGGCTAACATTGTGTGATCATTTAGACTTCTAAGTAAATGTGTACGCTAAGTCTAACTGTTTGTCCTAATGAACACGTGTGTGAAAAACAGTGTATTAGCGCGATTTTGAGGGTCAAATAGAGAGTTATCGAATTTACAAAAACATTTTTAAAAAAATTGTAGGTGGAAGTTCGATGGGCAATGACAGGCAATCGCAGGGATGTTATATTTAGCAATGTCAATATTTGCTAGGTAGGGTATATTAATTAGCGCGACCTTCAGAGTGGGTGAGTTATCGAATCTACCAAAAACACTTCTAAAAAAAGTGTAGGTGCAAGTTTTTATTAGGATGGAACAATGAAGATGATCTGTAGAATTGGCTCGCAAATCCTTCATTTTAATCTATGGGTTATGCTTTCCGAGTATGGCTGGATAGGTACTCTTGTGTTTTAAAATTGCACGAACGTTGTTTTTCGAGAACCAGAAAGATCAATTCTAGTCACAACTTTACAATTTTGGAGTAGATTATTATTGCTTGATTTAAAAAAAAATCTAGTTTTCCTAATGAAAATGGTACAATCGTACCTTCATATAATTATATAAGAAAATAAAAGAAATTTAAATTAAAAACAATTGTTTACCATGCTTAATTTCATTTTTTTAGAAAAAAAATCTAATTCATTTTAGTGCAGATTGAAAGTAAACATTTAGGCAGCTGCATTGCAATAAATACATATGGTTTAAGGAACACTATGCTCTAAAAATCCATTTTAATTGGTCATATTCCAGAACTTCACATTTCCATCTTCCTTGTCGAATTTCACCATAATCGGTTAAGAAATGACCAAGTTCCTTCCTATTACTCCAGAATTTCACATATGGTAAGTCCTAATCGACCTTATTCCAGAACTTCACCACCTAAAAATCATTTCAGAATCCCAATTCCATCGTACACGTCGAATTTCATCGTGATCGTTTAAGAAATAACTAATCCTACTTGGCCATATTCCACAACTTCATCTAAAAATAAATTTAGAATGACACATTTAGTAAGTATCATAATCAAATATATATTCCTGGCTAGGCACAACAAAAAACCCATAACGCAATTAAAACCTATCGAGGTTTAAATATTTGTTTGGTTTATTTAATAAATAAAAACAGTCGATTTTTTTTTGCATGTAAATGGGATCAAAGTTTATTTTAATCTGATGCGGAATTTAGTTAAACAAATACAAAATATTAATTATTTTCCACCACCTATATTATGTGTATAATTATGTCGTAATAAAATAGAGATAAAAATTATATGTTTTTAATTTTTTAATTGTTGATGTACTCATCTTTTCGTTTGTTTTAAATTTTGTGTGTATAAATGTGGCGATCGCGCGATGTAAAAGATATACTAAAGATACATGTTAAACCGAAAGTGATCTAACTGAAAACGTCCGAGTTAAATTCAACATGTAAACGGCAACTTGGCCGAAAGTTATCTGAAAGTAGTCTGAGTTCAATCAACTTAAATTTGGTTGGTTGAGTCAGTTTGTAAACATGTGAACTTTAATTTAGTTGAACTGACAGATTTTTTCCTACTGTTGACAAAAGGTTTTTATACATTTTCGAAGTGATTTTTAAATTATTTTAAATAATTTTTTAATAATTTAAATGTAATTTTTGGAAAGTGACATTTAAGCTGTCAATTTAGATCAAATAAAAAAGTCCTATGAAACCACCAACCCAAAGTTTCAGGCATATCACTTTCAGTCATAACTCAGCGAATCACTTTTGGGTTTAACATGTATCTTTAGTAATAGACGAAGAATGTGTGTTCTTCAACACAATTTTTGATGACGATGAACATGAATAAGAGGAAATGAATTATTTGTAGTGATTTTTTTTTATTTGGTTTTTATTTTGTATGTACTGTCAGAAATATTAGTTGCGCTAGTAGAGGTGAGAGAGACATTAGATTATATAGTTGATCGATAAAATTTTAACCTACAGTTTATTAAATATATTCGAATGAGAATATTTATTGTTATTGGGGTGGTGAAACAGAGTTGGTGACGTTTTCCGAAGGGACAAGATTCCGCGGGACATAATCCGGCGGGACAAAATCCCGAAGGTACAAAATCTCAACGGTGCAAAATCCCGAGGATACGTAGTTCCGACGGCAGAAAATCCCGAGGGTACAAAATCTCGAGCGTACAAAAACAAAAGAAAAATTTCACAGGGGAAACATTTTGCTTTTTATTTCAGATGCGGCGTCTTACATGGTGAAGGCCGACCGCTCAATCTATTCAAGTATTTTACCCCAAAATTGTTTACGTGACCTGTGTAGTTCATGGATTACACAGGTTTTTGCGAAACAGTTCGATGTAATTTCAGAAGAATTAGAATAAGATTTATAATTTAAATTTAAGATTTAAACCGAATTTTTGTGATGTTCTCGTATTTCATTTGATTTTGAAATTATGAATTTTCTTGTGATAATTATTTTATTTAAGATTTACGTAAGTTTGCGATACAATATAATACGTACGGATTGTTTTCTGTTACTATTATTCTTATTTTATTATTTTGCAACATATTGCTTATACATTTAGGTATGTAGTACCTATGTACGAGTATTTACTGAAATAAATATTTTACTAAAGTGTGTTTGGTGTTTTTTTCTTAGTATTTTTACATTTTTGACCACATATTTTGTTGTTTTGGCCTGATGGATTTATGGCCATCAAATACTTTTAGCTCGTGTTAGTTAGGAAGTGCGGTCCAAGTTAAAATTAAAAGCTATAAAATGTCTATAATCTATAAAATTTGATTTTTTCTATAAGAATACTTAATATTTATGATAATGCAAATTGCTTCGACAATTCTTCAGACACAGATCAAAGGAATCCAACTTAAAAAAAATACAGAAACAAAAAGTTCAGAAAAACAAAAATCCAGAAAACTTAAATCCAGAAATACAATTATCAAAGTGTGGCCCAAGTTAAAATTAAAATTTATAAAATGTCTATAAAATTTGAGTTTTTCCATTAAGACACAGATCAAAGGAATTGTATCATTCATATCGCTTTTACTGATAGTTCTATCACAAATGTTTCGCATACCACAAAGGGTTTGGGGGGTACTTGGGTTAGTATAGTATCGACGAATGTATTGGAACGAATTGTTCCAGACATAGGACAAAGGAATCGTATCGCTTCTACTGATAGATATACCGCAAATGTTTCAAGAGATGATAAGTCTAGAAATGCCCAAAAAATTGAATCTTTTTCATTTATTTTAAACAATATTTTTAATTTCTAGATTTTTTCGGGATTTTTTCTGGATTTTAACTTCTCAATTATTCTGCAGGGCTATTTGGGAATTCGATTCGAACGTGATCGAGTCTTCGATGTACATATAAGATTCATATTTGATTTAAATAAGAAACGAATGAATCTGATTCAATTTAAATGGGAATCTAATACATCGAAGACTCGATCACGTTCGAATCGAATTCCCAAATATAGCCCCTGGATTTTTTTTCAGGCAAATGCAGTATCCTTCGGGCCAGCGAGTGAAGCGATCGACACAGGCGAGCAAGTATGTGTATCCATTAGATGGAGGAAGTGAACCTACGAGTTCTGAATGGATAGACCGGGTGGAATCTCGGATTGTCCGTGGGGTGATTTTGTGTCCCGTTGAACTTTAGTACGCAAGATAAACAATACTGAGCCCAATGACCTAAGTCGTTGTTTATACTGGGCCAAAAGTAGCGAGTAGTAATCAATTTACGAGAAGCATGGATACCAGGATGTGAAATGTTGTGTAATGTATCGAAGATGGTTCCACCTAGCAATTCTGCGATGTATGGGCGATTGTACCCAGTAGATATTTCGCAGATGATTTCGAGGCCAGGTAGTTTAAAAAGCTCTAGTATCATTGATGAACTAGTGTGACATTCGGACATTTGCCCGTGGTAAATTGACTAATATAATCGAAGTGGCGAGATTGCCTTGGATTGCGTTCAGTTTTAGACTGAATTGCTCTAGTCAGTGGCTTGTGGTCAACATAAATAGTGAAGTCCCGGTCCTCAACAAAATATTGAAGTGTTTGACTGCCAAATATATTGCGAGTAATTCCCGATCGAATGCGGAATATTTCTTTTCTCCATCTTTGAAAAAATAGTGTAACCATGCAAGTCAGACGATAATCCCCATGATCCCCAAATGTGATCTTTCTGTTTCATAATATGGAGTGGATAAAAGACGGGAGATGCGGAAGGTCGACAAATCCCTAATTCCACCATGTGCTGGAATTCTGTAACTACTGCTTAGTCTGCGTGGTCTTGATACGGGCAGACGGCCTGCTGTGAGAATGTGCTCGACCACGTTGTGTTGAACTGGTAAATGGTAATTCGGCTCTGGTCTGAGTGAAGAGAATTGTTTGAGCAGTGTGCCGTAACCATTGTTGCCTATCAAATGGATCGGTGTCGGTGTGTCGACACGAACCATGGTGTCATTAATTGACAGCTTAGTCGCTGAATTAACCAGCCGTTTATTCTTCAAGTCAACAAGGAGGCCAAATTTAAACAAGAAATCGGCGCCAATGATCGAACGATTCACAGCAGCTAAGATGAAAGTGTGCGTGAAACTTCTTTTGAGTCCGAGATCTACCTGAAGCAATTTTGTGCCGTAGGTGTGGATTATTGTGCTATTGGCGACCGGCAGAACTAGATCGGGGTTGTTGTAACTTCTTGATCGTGAGCGAGATGAAGATCGTCGACTTTTTGACCGGTTTCGGCCGTCCCGAAACAAGACGTCTAAACGGACCTCGAGACAAGCTAAGCGGTCTTAGATTGTACCGTTGTTTGACGGGGATCGTCGGTCTGCACTGAGGTCACGCTCTGTTCGCACTGTGGACATGGATTGTCTGTTGTTGCTTTGATTATAAAACTTCGGCTGCGCGGATTGGACTTAATTATGGTGTTGACTGATGTTTAGCACGTCAAACATTCGATCTGCGGTTTTTGCTAGTATATTAGTGAATGTTGTGTCTGGTTGTGCAATAAATCCAATTTTGATGATCTCTGGCATTTTGTGGATCCATATTGTCCGGATGAGTTATTTCACTCACTAATTGTTTAGTGTCAGCAGGAGTGTGAATATGGTGCAATCCCAGACGGGCGGCGATTGCCAATGTGTTGTCTTGATACCAGAGATTCTAGTTGCCATTCGTCTTTCGGTCAAGGCGGTCTAATAACGTTTGCTTAAGTAGTTTTGGGGCGGGTGTTGAAGCATATCGGATATTAGTTCGAATGTTTGTCAGGAGATGGTTGATAGTATGTGCGCGTATTAGATTTTTGAGAAGTGATACCCCGAAGGTCGAATTGTATCTCGACTAATTGGAACCAGTTACTGGCTTTTTCAGGCCAGAACGTAGGTAGGCTCAATTTAGATTGTCCCGCGATCTCCATGTGGATGTCTTGGGTATCACTCTCGGCCGTGTTTCGGGTTGGTCTAGTAAAGCGTCTGTGGCCTGTGAGACGGTTATTTTTGGCTCCTCGTTTATTCATATTGCCGTTTAGTGGCATTATTGTCTCAAAAAAAAAAAAACAAATGAAATTTCGACTCAAGAGCTAGTGAACCAAATTACTTAAGTAATAATCGAGGTAGTTACTGTGTAGTAGACAAAATAAAACTGTCACTAATGGCCGACGAGATACCTCCGTTCAAATGTATCTATGAATATCACACAAACAATAGAAAAAAAGAAATGAAAACACAGCTGTTCACGAGAAATTTGGCAAATGTCTGTATGCGACCTTTGTATCGCTATATCTTGATTTTTTTTAAAACAAACACTTATCGCTCCCGTAGGCGAGCTTGTATATTTTGTTGTTTCCATGACCACGTGTTTCTGCTGTTTCAAATTTAACTTATCGCTCCCGTAGGCGAGCTTGTGAATTGCACGGTGTTATGTGATGAGAATTTGTATTTTGCTTGATGTTATTTGGTGTAAATTTATATTTTGTATGATATTATGTGATATAAATTACTTCGTGAGTGTTTGTATAAATAACGGCATATATGTATGTATGATATTTAAACAAATCCACACGCCTTGACCGATTTGAACCAAACTTTACACAAATATTGTTTAAGATAAGGTCACTGTTAATGCAAATATCATTCCCCAAATTGAACCTTTTACATTTAAAATTGAACCTTTAGCAAATTATAGGAACGTTCAATTAGGATGGAATTTTCTATTTCTTAACGGATTTTAGTGAAATTTGACATCTACGATGGAAATGGGCTTCTAAAATTATTTTTGAATAAAGTTCTGGAGTATGGCCAAGTATAGGGGAGCTTGCCTATTTTGCAACTGATTATGATGAAATTTGGCATGTACGTTGGAAATGGGATTCTAAAATGGGTTTTGGATGAAGTTCCGAAATATGGCCAAGTATGAGGAACCTTGGCTATTTCTTAAGCGATTATGGTGAAATTCGACATGTGCGTTGGAAATGGCATTCTAAAATGGTTTTTGGATGAAGTTTTGGAATGTGGCCCAGTTTGAGGGAACTTGTCTATTTCCAACCAATTATGATGAAATTTGACTTGTGCATTGGAAATAGGATTCTAAAATGGTTTTTGGATAAAGTTCTGGAGTATGGCCAAGTATGAGGAAACTTGGCTATTTCTTAGGCGTTTATGATGAAATTCGACATGTGCGTTGGAAATGGGATTCGAAAGTGGTTTTTGGATGAAGTTCTGGAATATGGTCAAGTGTCGGGGAACTTGTCTATTTCTCAACCGATTTCTGAAATATGGGCAAGGATGAAGGAACTTGCCTATTTTTCAACCGATTATGATGAAACGGGACATGTACGTTGAAAATGGGATTCTAAAATTGTTTATGGATGAAGTTCTGGAATATGGCCAAATAAGTGGGAACTTGGCTGTTTCTTAAGCGATTATGATGACATTTGACATGTGCATTCGAAATGGGATTCCAAATGGTTTTTAGATGTAGTTTGGGAATATGGCCAAATATGAGAAAATTAATTTGTGTTAATATTTTTGGACCTGTGTTGTATTTTATAATAAAGTGTGTACCAGTGCAAACAAATTTTAAATAATTTATACCCGAGGAACAACATATTTTGTTTTGTTTTAATCTTAGTGTATTATATTATGATATAAGCCACAACAACATATTAAGAAATGTAATTATACCATGTTTATAGCAGTGAGAAAACTTGCCTATTTCTCAACTGATTATGATGAAATTTGACGTACATCTGTATGCGTTACAAATGGGATTCTAAAATGATTTTTAGTTGAAGTTCTGGAGACTTGGAAATGGGATAAAATCATTTTGTGGCCAAGTATGAAGGAACTTTCCTATTTCTCAACCGATTATTATGAAATTCGACATGTGCCTTGGAAATGGGATTCTAAAATGATTTTAGGATGGAACTTGCCCAATTCTCACCCGATTATGATGAAATTCGACGTGTGCAGTGGAAATGAGATTCTCAAATGATTTTTAGATGAAGTTCTGGAATATGGCCAAGTATCTATTTCTCAACCGATTATGATGAAATTCGATAGGTAATGTGATTTTAAAATTTCTTAAACTATTTATTAACGGGTTTTAGTGGAATTTTGCACGCGCGATGGAAATAGGATTCTAAAATGATTTTTAGACAAAGTTCTGGAATATGGCCCAATAGGTTGGAACTTTGCTATTCCTTAACCGATTATAATGAAATTCGAGTTTGGAAATGAGGATTTAAAATAAAATTAAAAAATGTTCTATCCTAATTGGCCAAATGAAAGAACTTAATCTAAAAATCATTTTGGAATCCATTTCCAACACTCAATATGTCAAATTTCATCGTAATCGGTTAAGAAACAGGCAAGTTCCATCTTCCATAATACTTGGCCATTTCCAGAACTTCATCTAAAAATAATTTTAGAATCCCATTTCCATCGCGAATGTCAAATTTCACTAAAATCAGTTAAGGAGTAGCCAAGCTCCATCCTGATTGGCCATTCATATATTGTAATTTGCTAAAGATTCAATTTGAAATGTAAAAGGTTTAATTTGCAACATAAAAGGTTTACAATTTGAAATGCGAAAGGTTCAATTTGCAATGTAAAAGGTTCAATTTGAAGTGTAAAACTTTTATGCTGGTATGATGGTACAATGGATTAATGGTTTGCTGATGTGATGATATGATCGTATGATAGTAGGATGGTTTGATGGTACGACGGTATGCTGATATGATGGTAAGATGGTATAATCGTAAGATGGTATGATGGTACGATGGTATAAGGGTATGATGCTATGACGGTACGATGGTATGATGGTATCTTGGTAAGACGGTATACATGATGGTATAAATGTGTGATATTATGATGATATAATGGTATGTATGTACGATGGTCTCATGGTATGATTGTATATACGGTAGTACGATTGATGGTATGACGGTATTTACTCTAGAATGATGGTGTGATAGTACGATGGTTGACGGTATAATGGTATGACGGTTGAATGGTATGATGATATCATGGCTTGATAGTAAGATGTTATGATTATATGGTGGTATGATGATACGATGGTACAAAGTTACGAAGGCATGATGGTATGAAGGTTTGGTGGATTGTTGGTAAGATATACTACACTGCGCCAATTAAAAAACGGAACACAAATTTTCTTCGAAAAAATACCCAGATTTGAACGCTTGTATCTTGGTGAAATAACACCTTTCAAAAAAAAATTTTTGTTTCTAGTTGAAGGAAATTTTGTTTTCTTTTCGATATAGGAAACTGTTTTATTTTATTTTGTTTTTTAATGACATTTTTGAGTAAAACAAAAGATCTCTAAAAAAAAAATTGCTGCTGTTTGAAACTGTAAACGAACTTGCTCGATATTGGATTCACAAATCCAAATGGGCCATTTTATAGAGAATTTAGAAACCTTGCAAAATGGTACTAAGAAAATTTCTGTGCGGCCACTCCTTGTCGAGTTATTGTAGTTTTAGAGAAAACGTATCAAAAAGCGTATTCACGTTAACAAGGACATTTTTTTATCTTGTACACTAAACACTCTACGATAAAATTTTGAGCCACATTTTGTTAACAGGCGTAATTTTGGTGATCCAAAATCAAGGAGAAAATATGTTTTTACATTGAAAAATATGATTTATTTAATAAGGTATATTGCAAACAAAATCCTTTTAAACTTTATTCAAACGTAATAAAACTAAAATCTACGAACAAACTGGAATTTTCAATAACGCGTGTTACCTCCTCTAGCTCGCATTACTTCATAAATACGCCGTGGCTTATTTAAAACATTGCGTATTTGTTGCATAGTAATTTGTTGCCATTCTTCTAGTAAAGCGTCCCGAAGTTCCTGCAAATTTGTTGGTTGCCACGCCGTTGTAAAATATCCTAGCGTGTTCTATGGGGTTCAAATCTGGACTTCGCGGAGGATGGCTTATTAAATTAATGCGGAGCATAAAAAAAAATCCGCGCCCAATTTCCCGATACGTTTCACCGGCTTCAACTAAAGCCACAATTTTTGTAACGCTAACGAGTAATTGTTCTTTTCGATTCATCTCGCTTGACTCTTCAAATAACTATGCGATGAATTAAATTATTGTTTTCCATAAAATAACGTAACATTTAAAGTGGCTCAAAATTTTATCGTAGAGTGTTTAGTTTACAAGATAAAAAAATGTCCTTGTTAACGTGTATACGCTTTTTGATACGTTTTCTCTAAAACTTCAATAACTCGAAGAGAAATTTGCCGCACAGAAATTTTCCTAGTACCATTTTGCAAGGTTTCTAAATTCTCTATAAAATGGCCGATTTGGATTTTTGAATGCAATATCGAGCAAGTTCGTTTACAGTTTCAAACAGCAGCAAATTATTTTTTTTTTAGACGCCTTTTGTTTTACTCAAAAAAGTCATAAAAAAACAAAATAAAATAAAACGGTTTCCTGTATCGAAAAGAAAACAAAATTTCCTTCAACTAAAAACAAAAATTTTTTTTTGAGAGGTGTTATTTCACCAAGATACAAGCGTTCAAATCTGGGTATTTTTTCGAAGAAAATTTGTGTTCCGTTTTTTAATTGGCGCAGTGTATCTAAACGGGAGTGATACGAAATCCCGCATTACAAAATCTCGCATTACAAAATCTCGCAAATATAAATTTAAAAATCTCGCATTTTCAAAATCTCGCATTACAAAATTTCGCATTACAAAATCTCGCATTTTTATTTTAAAACAATTTAATTCAAAACAAAATCTCGCATTTTTATTTTAAAACAATTTAATTCAAAACAAAATCTCGCATTTTTATTTTAAAACAATTTAATTCAAAACAATACATTTCAAAATACTTAATTTGTTCATAAAACTATCCCAATAATATATTACGTGCAATACGCTTCAAAAAATCTGTTTTTTTAATTTTGATTCTTTTCATAATGATTCTTTTTAGATTTTTATTTTTTTGTATAAGTTTTTTGTTTTTTGGTATTTGTTCCCCGCATTGTACTTTTTCGATCCGCCCTTTTACTAAAATACTTTCTTTAGTCAAATCTTCTAATAATTTATATATACCGGTGTGACGCTTTCCGACTAACACTTTGAGACGTCGGTGCCACGCTTCTACGCTATTTTGCGTTCGTGGGAAGGTCTCTGAACCAATATTAGTTTCACCGATAGCCCAAAATTCGGGCTTATATCTCGGTCGTTGACGATCATCACCAATATAATTGTTTTTAAACCAACTTGCAATTTTTTTAGAGTCTTCATCATCAAATGTTCTGCACATGTTCTCGCAATACTTGTAGACTTCATTTGGTGGAACAAAGGCTAGGCTTTTAATCATCCTGATTTGAAGTGCAAAATTTTCCTCATTACCGTATTTAGCCATTAGTCCTTCTTTTTGGATTTTGCGCCATATAATTTGGCCAAAGTGAAATAGATACGTTTTCTCTAAAACTTCAATAACTCGAAGAGAAATTTGCCGCACAGAAATTTTCCTAGTACCATTTTGCAAGGTTTCTAAATTCTCTATAAAATGGCCGATTTGGATTTTTGAATGCAATATCGAGCAAGTTCGTTTACAGTTTCAAACAGCAGCAATTTTTTTTTTTTTAGACATCTTTTGTTTTACTCAAAAATGTCATTAAAAAACAAAATAAAATAAAACAGTTTCCTATATCGAAAAGAAAACAAAATTTCCTTCAACTAGAAACAAAAATTTTTTTTTGAAAGGTGTTATTTCACCAAGATACAAGCGTTCAAATCTGGGTATTTTTTCGAAGAAAATTTGTGTTCCGTTTTTTAATTGGCGCAGTGTAGTATATCTTACCAACAATCCACCAAACCTTCATACCATCATGCCTTCGTAACTTTGTACCATCGTATCATCATACCACCATATAATCATAACATCTTACTATCAAGCCATGATATCATCATACCATTCAACCGTCATACCATTATACCGTCAACCATCGTACTATCACACCATCATTCTAGAGTAAATACCGTCATACCATCAATCGTACTACCGTATATACAATCATACCATGAGACCATCGTACATACATACCATTATATCATCATAATATCACACATTTATACCATCATGTATACCGTCTTACCAAGATACCATCATACCATCGTACCGTCATAGCATCATACCCTTATACCATCGTACCATCATACCATCTTACGATTATACCATCTTACCATCATATCAGCATACCGTCGTACCATCAAACCATCCTACTATCATACGATCATATCATCACATCAGCAAACCATTAATCCATTGTACCATCATACCAGCATAAAAGTTTTACACTTCAAATTGAACCTTTTACATTGCAAATTGAACCTTTCGCATTTCAAATTGTAAACCTTTTATGTTTCAAATTAAACCTTTTACATTTCAAATTGAATCTTTAGCAAATTACAATATATGAATGGCCAATCAGGATGGAGCTTGGCTACTCCTTAACTGATTTTAGTGAAATTTGACATTCGCGATGGAAATGGGATTCTAAAATTATTTTTAGATGAAGTTCTGGAAATGTCCAAGTATTATGGAAGATGGAACTTGCCTGTTTCTTAACCGATTACGATGAAATTTGACATATTGAGTGTTGGAAATGGATTCCAAAATGATTTTTAGATTAAGTTCTTTCATTTGGCCAATTAGGATAGAACATTTTTTAATTTTATTTTAAATCCTCATTTCCAAACTCGAATTTCATTATAATCGGTTAAGGAATAGCAAAGTTCCAACCTATTGGGCCATATTCCAGAACTTCGTCTAAAAATCATTTTAGAATCCTATTTCCATCGCGCGTGCAAAATTCCACTAAAACCCGTTAATAAATAGTTTAAGAAATTTTAAAATCACATTACCTATCGAATTTCATCATAATCGGTTGAGAAATAGATACTTGGCCATATTCCAGAACTTCATCTAAAAATCATTTGAGAATCTCATTTCCACTGCACACGTCGAATTTCATCATAATCGGGTGAGAATTGGGCAAGTTCCATCCTAAAATCATTTTAGAATCCCATTTCCAAGGCACATGTCGAATTTCATAATAATCGGTTGAGAAATAGGAAAGTTCCTTCATACTTGGCCACAAAATGATTTTATCCCATTTCCAAGTCTCCAGAACTTCAACTAAAAATCATTTTAGAATCCCATTTGTAACGCATACAGATGTACGTCAAATTTCATCATAATCAGTTGAGAAATAGGCAAGTTTTCTCACTGCTATAAACATGGTATAATTACATTTCTTAATATGTTGTTGTGGCTTATATCACAATATAATACACTAAGATTAAAACAAAACAAAATATGTTGTTCCTCGGGTATAAATTATTTAAAATTTGTTTGCACTGGTACACACTTTATTATAAAATACAACACAGGTCCAAAAATATTAACACAAATTAATTTTCTCATATTTGGCCATATTCCCAAACTACATCTAAAAACCATTTGGAATCCCATTTCGAATGCACATGTCAAATGTCATCATAATCGCTTAAGAAACAGCCAAGTTCCCACTTATTTGGCCATATTCCAGAACTTCATCCATAAACAATTTTAGAATCCCATTTTCAACGTACATGTCCCGTTTCATCATAATCGGTTGAAAAATAGGCAAGTTCCTTCATCCTTGCCCATATTTCAGAAATCGGTTGAGAAATAGACAAGTTCCCCGACACTTGACCATATTCCAGAACTTCATCCAAAAACCACTTTCGAATCCCATTTCCAACGCACATGTCGAATTTCATCATAAACGCCTAAGAAATAGCCAAGTTTCCTCATACTTGGCCATACTCCAGAACTTTATCCAAAAACCATTTTAGAATCCTATTTCCAATGCACAAGTCAAATTTCATCATAATTGGTTGGAAATAGACAAGTTCCCTCAAACTGGGCCACATTCCAAAACTTCATCCAAAAACCATTTTAGAATGCCATTTCCAACGCACATGTCGAATTTCATCATAATCGCTTAAGAAATAGCCAAGGTTCCTCATACTTGGCCATATTTCGGAACTTCATCCAAAAACCATTTTAGAATCCCATTTCCAACGTACATGCCAAATTTCATTATAATCAGTTGCAAAATAGGCAAGCTCCCCTATACTTGGCCATACTCCAGAACTTTATTCAAAAATAATTTTAGAAGCCCATTTCCATCGTAGATGTCAAATTTCACTAAAATCCGTTAAGAAATAGATAAATTCCATCCTAATTGAACGTTCCTATAATTTGCTAAAGGTTCAATTTTAAATGTAAAAGGTTCAATTTGGGGAATGATATTTGCATTAACAGTGACCTTATCTTAAACAATATTTGTGTAAAGTTTGGTTCAAATCGGTCAAGGCGTGTGGATTTGTTTAAATATCATACATACATATATGCCGTTATTTATACAAACACTCACGAAGTAATTTATATCACATAATATCATACAAAATATAAATTTACACCAAATAACATCAAGCAAAATACAAATTCTCATCACATAACACCGTGCAATTCACAAGCTCGCCTACGGGAGCGATAAGTTAAATTTGAAACAGCAGAAACACGTGGTCATGGAAACAACAAAATATACAAGCTCGCCTACGGGAGCGATAAGTGTTTGTTTTAAAAAAAATCAAGATATAGCGATACAAAGGTCGCATACAGACATTTGCCAAATTTCTCGTGAACAGCTGTGTTTTCATTTCTTTTTTTCTATTGTTTGTGTGATATTCATAGATACATTTGAACGGAGGTATCTCGTCGGCCATTAGTGACAGTTTTATTTTGTCTACTACACAGTAACTACCTCGATTATTACTTAAGTAATTTGGTTCACTAGCTCTTGAGTCGAAATTTCATTTGTTTTTTTTTTTTTGAGACAATAATGCCACTAAACGGCAATATGAATAAACGAGGAGCCAAAAATAACCGGCTCACAGGCCACCGACGCTTTACTAGACCAACCCGAAACACGGCCGAGAGTGATACCCAAGACATCCACATGGAGATCGCGGGACAATCTAAATTGAGCCTACCTACGTTCTGGCCTGAAAAAGTCAGTAACTGGTTCCAATTAGTCGAGATACAATTCGACCTTCGGGGTATCACTTCTCAAAAATCTAATACGCGCACATACTATCAACCATCTCCTGACAAACATTCGAACTAATATCCGATATCAGAACGCGTACACAAAGGGTAGATCTGTGGACACTGCTCTGCACGCCTTGGTGTCTACGATTGAGAAATCGATTAATTCGAAGGAATTCTGTTTGGTGGCCTTCCTGGATATAGAAGGCGCCTTTAATAATGTGAAAGCGGAGGCAATCAAGGAGGGATTGTCATTTTTGGAGGTGGACGTTCCTCTGATAGGGTTAATCAATTATATGCTGGGAAGCAGGATTGTTAGTTCGAAGTTGGGGGACTCCACCTTAAAGAGGCGAGTAACTAGGGGAACTCCGCAGGGGGGGGGGGTTCTGTCCCCTCTTCTCTGGAACATAGTGGTAAACGGGTTACTACTTGAATTGGAGAGAGAGGGTATTGAAGTTATTGCGTACGCAGATGACGTAGCTTTAGCTGTTACCGGGAAATTCCTGGGCACGATTGTAGACGTAATGCAGAATGCGCTTACCATCGTTACGAAATGGGCTGGCAAATGTGGACTTGGTATTAACCCGTCCAAGACAGAGCTGGTACTCTTTACTAAGAAATACAAAATCCCGGTAGTTGTCCCACCTACCTTAAATGGCACGAGACTTGCTTTTACTGATAGAGCTAGATATCTGGGCATTATCTTGGACAGTAAGCTTAGTTGGAAGCCCAACATGTTGGAGAGAATAAACAAAGCTACTATTGCTTTGTACTCCTGTAGGAACGCCATTGGTCATAGATGGGGTCTGAAGCCGGAGCTGGTACACTGGCTCTACACCGCCGTAGTGAGACCTGTACTCATGTACGGGGTGGGTGTTTGGTGACCAGCTCTGGACAAGATAACTTACAAAAGTAAGATTGAGAGAGTGCAAAGAACGGCCTGTATGCTTGTTAGCGGGGCATTGAGGTCGACACCGACAAGTGCCTTAGAGGTTATGTTGCACCTTCTTCCTGTCGACATTTTTGGCAAACAGATGGCGGCAAATACGGCTGTACGACTTGCAGCCGTCTCTCAGTGGAGGTGTCTTAGTATAGGACACTCTACTATCGTCAGATCGTTGAAGGATGAGCTGGCGAATCTTGACTACATTAAACCTACTCTACGCTTCGAAAAGCGATTTCGGACCTCCTTCCCTTCAAGGGAATCCTGGAGGGATAGACCGTCATCGGAAACTGAAGCGTTGCAATTCTTCACAGATGGCTCCAAGCTAGACGGCAAAGTAGGAGCTGGAGTATTCTGTGACAAATTAAATGTAAATATTTCTATTCGTCTCCCTGATTACTGCAGCGTGTACCAAGCTGAAGTCGTAGCGATTGAGGAGGTCATGACGTGGTTGAAGCATAATGTGTTATCCTCAGACGATATCACAATCTATGTGGACAGTCAAGCGGCGATCCGGTCGTTAGAATCGGTGTCTTTGGCGTCACGGGTGGCGTTGAGTTGTCACTCATCTCTAAATGAGATGGGTGAGCATTTCAACATCCAGGTAGTCTGGGTCCCAGGTCACTCGGGCGTCATGGGGAACTGCAGGGCAGATGAACTTGCTAGGCATGGTACGACTCTCCAGCTGCAACCGGAAAGGGCAAGTCTGGGGAGGCCTATCACAGCGCGGAGACAAGCACTTGGGAAGCAGGCGCTATCCTCAGCGGGGGAAAGGTGGTCTAACACCCTAACCTGTAGAGTTGCAAGACAAGTTTGGCCAAAGCTGGACTTGGGGCGCACTAGGGCATTAATATCCTTACGAAGACGTGAATTAAGAACGGTCGTAGGAATACTCACGGGACACTGCCTTTTTGGAGAACATGCAAGAAGGCTGGGTCTGGAGGCTAATGACTTCTGCAGAAGCTGCTTGGACGAAGAGGAGGAAGAGACGTTGGTCCACTTCCTTTGCTCGTGTCCAGCATTGGCTCTCAGAAGGCACAAACACTTAGGTAAGTTCAGGATGGACTGCCTCTCGAATCTCGAAAACATTAAAGTGCGGGACGTAAAGTAGCTCGAAATGGTTCCAATAGGGGTAAAAGGGGATACATCCTGTGGTATCACAATGGACCGTCACCGGTCTAAGTGTGCGTAAGCAGCCACTCCAACCTAACCTAACCTAATATCCGATATGCTTCAACACCCGCCCCAAAACTACTTAAGCAAACGTTATTAGACCGCCTTGACTGAAAGACGAATGGCAACTAGAATCTCTGGTATCAAGACAACACATTGGCGATCGCCGCCCGTCTGGGATTGCACCATATTCACACTCCTGCTGACACTAAACAATTAGTGAGTGAAAAAATTCATCCGGACAATATGGATCCACAAAATGCCAGAGATCATCAAAATTGGCACAACCAGACACAACATTCACTAATATACTAGCAAAAACCGCAGATCGAATGTTTGACGTGCTAAACATCAGTCAACACCATAATTAAGTCCAATCCGCGCAGCCGAAGTATTATAATCAAAGCAACAACAGACAATCCATGTCCACAGTGCGAACAGAGCGTGACCTCAGTGCAGACCGACGATCCCCGTCAAACAACGGTACAATCTAAGACCGCTTAGCTTGTCTCGAGGTCCGTTTAGACGTCTTGTTTCGGGACGGCCGAAACCGGTCAAAAAGTCGACGATCTTCATCTCGCTCACGATCAAGAAGTTACAACAACCCCGATCTAGTTCTGCCGGTCGCCAATGGCACAATAATCCACACCTACGGCACAAAATTGCTTCAGGTAGATCTCGGACTCAAAAGAAGTTTCACGCACACTTTCATCTTAGCTGCTGTGAATCGTTCGATCATTGGCGCCGATTTCTTGTTTAAATTTGGCCTCCTTGTTGACTTGAAGAATAAACGGCTGGTTAATTCAGCGACTAAGCTGTCAATTAATGACACCATGGTTCGTGTCGACACACCGACACCGATCCATTTGATAGGCAACAATGGTTACGGCACACTGCTCAAACAATTCTCTTCACTCAGACCAGAGCCGAATTACCATTTACCAGTTCAACACAACGTGGTCGAGCACATTCTCACAGCAGGCCGTCTGCCCGTATCAAGACCACGCAGACTAAGCAGTAGTTACAGAATTCCAGCACATGGTGGAATTAGGGATTTGTCGACCTTCCGCATCTCCCGTCTTTTATCCACTCCATATTATGAAACAGAAAGATCACATTTGGGGATCATGGGGATTATCGTCTGACTTGCATGGTTACACTATTTTTTCAAAGATGGAGAAAAGAAATATTCCGCATTCGATCGGGAATTACTCGCAATATATTTGGCAGTCAAACACTTCAGATATTTTGTTGAGGACCGGGACTTCACTATTTATGTTGACCACAAGCCACTGACTAGAGCAATTCAGTCTAAACTGAACGCAATCCAAGGCAATCTCGCCACTTCGATTATATTAGTCAATTTACCACGGGCAAATGTCCGAATGTCACACTAGTTCATCAATGATACTAGAGCTTTTTAAACTACCTGGCCTCGAAATCATCTGCGAAATATCTACTGGGTACAATCGCCCATACATCGCAGAATTGCTAGGTGGAACCATCTTCGATACATTACACAACATTTCACATCCTGGTATCCATGCTTCTCGTAAATTGATTACTACTCGCTACTTTTGGCCCAGTATAAACAACGACTTAGGTCATTGGGCTCAGTATTGTTTATCTTCCCAGCGTACTAAAGTTCAACGGGACACAAAATTACCCCACGGACAATCCGAGATTCCACCCGGTCTATCCATTTAGAACTCGTAGGTTCACTTCCTCCATCTAATGGATACACATACTTGCTCGCCTGTGTCGATCGCTTCACTCGCTGGCCCGAAGGATACTGCATTTGCCTGAAAAAAAAAATCTAGGGGCTATATTTGGGAATTCGATTCGAACGTGATCGAGTCTTCGATGTATTAGATTCCCATTTAAATTGAATCAGATTCATTCGTTTCTTATTTAAATCAAATATGAATCTTATATGTACATCGAAGGCTCGATCACGTTCGAATCGAATTCCCAAATAGCCCTGCAGAATAATTGAGAAGTTAAAATCCAGAAAAAATCCCGAAAAAATCTAGAAATTAAAAATATTGTTTAAAATAAATGAAAAAGATTCAATTTTTTGGGCATTTCTAGACTTATCATCTCTTGAAACATTTGCGGTATATCTATCAGTAGAAGCGATACGATTCCTTTGTCCTATGTCTGGAACAATTCGTTCCAATACATTCGTCGATACTATACTAACCCAAGTACCCCCCATACCCTTTGTGGTATGTGAAACATTTGTGATAGAACTATCAGTAAAAGCGATATGAATGATACAATTCCTTTGATCTGTGTCTTAATGGAAAAACTCAAATTTTATAGACATTTTATAAATTTTAATTTTAACTTGGGCCACACTTTGATAATTGTATTTCTGGATTTTAGTTTTCTGGATTTTTGTTTTTCTGAACTTTTTGTTTCTGTATTTTTTAGTTGGATTCCTTTGATCTGTGTCTGAAGAATTGTCGAAGCAATTTGCATTATCATAAATATTAAGTATTCTTATAGAAAAAATCAAATTTTATAGATTATAGACATTTTATAGCTTTTAATTTTAACTTGGACCGCACTTACTAACTAACACGAGCTAAAAGTATTTGATGGCCATAAATCCATCAGGCAAAAACAACAAAATATGTGGTCAAAAATGTAAAAATACTAAGAAAAAAACACCAAACACACTTTAGTAAAATATTTATTTCAGTAAATACTCGTACATAGGTACTACATACCTAAATGTATAAGCAATATGTTGCAAAATAATAAAATAAGAATAATAGTAACAGAAAACAATCCGTACGTATTATATTGTATCGCAAACTTACGTAAATCTTAAATAAAATAATTATCACAAGAAAATTCATAATTTCAAAATCAAATGAAATACGAGAACATCACAAAAATTCGGTTTAAATCTTAAATTTAAATTGCGTATAAATCTTATTCTAATTCTTCTGAAATCTTATTCTAATTCTTCTTCGAACTGTTTCGCAAAAACCTGTGTAATCCATGAACTACACAGGTTACGTAAACAATTTTGGGGTAAAATACTTGAATAGATTGAGCGGTCGGCCTTCACCATGTAAGGCGCCGCATATGAAATAAAAAGCAAAATTTTTCCCCTGTGAAATTTTTCTTTTGTTTTTGTACGCTCGAGATTTTGTACCCTCGGGATTTTCTGCCGTCGGAACTACGTATCCTCGGGATTTTGCACCGTTGAGATTTTGTACCTTCGGGATTTTGTCCCGCCGGATTATGTCCCGCGGAATCTTGTCCCTTCGGAAAACGTCACCAACTCTGTTTCACCACCCCAATAACAATAAATATTCTCATTCGAATATATTTAATAAACTGTAGGTTAAAATTTTATCGATCAACTATATAATCTAATGTCTCTCTCACCTCTACTAGCGCAACTAATATTTCTGACAGTACATACAAAATAAAAACCAAATAAAAAAAAATCTTGCTGCAAACCCAATTGTAGGTTTTTGCGGTTTTCCTGCTTAAATGCTAGCAATATCCGTCGACAAATAATTTTTCTCTTCCTTTGTTGGTCGTGGTAACGGAAATATTCATCGTAATAATCTATTTATGTACATATTATATGTAAAATATTTAAGGTGGTATATTGGAAAAGAAATAAATATTCACCTTTTGTTAGCTGCTAATATATATTTAATATTATGTTTGATTATACTGATTTGTTATCAGTATATATGAAAAATCACATATAAATTTTTTTCTGAGATTTTTAATTGCGTATGTTGACAGCGCTTTTGTTTATTTATTGTTTATCAGCCTGCTTAATTTTACATTTCCCATTAAAATTTCCCATACAGTAAATCTCGCATTACAATTTCCCGTACATTTATGTAATCGCGCGCGCGATTACATAAATGTACGGGAAATTGTAATGCGAGATTTTGAAATGCGAGATTTTGAAATGCGAGATTTTGAAATGCGAGATTTTGAAATGCGAGATTTTGAAATGCAAGATTTTGAAATGCGAGATTACATACCCAACCCATCTAAACATGTTATGATGGTGTGATAATTCGACGTTACTATGGTACGGTATTATGATTGTATGATGGTTTAATAGTATAGAATCATGATGGTATAATAGAATAATGGTATGATGGAATGATTGTTTAAGGTTATGATTATACGTTGCTATTATGGTGTGATGGTCACTAGGGTTTGATTTAAATTTGAGTTGGATTTGAGTGAGAAGTTCGGCTAGGGATTAATTTGGGGTCGAGTTTAGGGTTTACTGGGAGGTTAGATTGAGTTGGGTTCAAATAGATTTAGGGATTGGGTTGACCATTAAGTGTCGAGTTGACCAAGCGGTTTTGGTTCGACCTAAGTTGCGCTAAAGTTGAGTTAGCGTTTAGTTAGCTTGCATTGGGGTTGAGTGATTTGCTCGGTTGGATTATTATTCAAGGGTTGATTTGGGGTTAGGTTAAGGGATGATTTTAACAACATTGTTCAAATCAAAGCTTTTCATATTATTTTAATTTAAATTTTTCAATTCGAAGAAATTTTACATTTACACCGAAAAAAGAAATAATTTTTTAATCGTAAAGTAATATACCGATATTTTTGATGCGTTCGTTTTTTGCTCAAAAATATCCGTATATTTTTTATCCCTTGTCATCAGTGAACGTCCTAACTCCTAAGTCATGTTCGAATTATGTTGTTTTGGGTTATTTCCACATAATTATTTAAATTAAAGGAACATGAAGAGCAGTTAAAGAGAAAAAAAATAATTTTTTTTAAATACCATAGATTTTTGGAAATTTATTGTAGAACAATTTTATTTTTAATAATTGGCTGATTCTGCCCTAAATTCTAGATTCAAATTATATGAGTAGATTGTTAAGCAAAAATCGGTTATTTAGAAAAATTAATTAATTTCCTTTTCCCTAAAAATACAAAATGTAGCTTCTTCGAGGAAGCGCCGACCGAGACCTTCAGCAATACAATTTAATTCGAGACCCAATGTACTATCACTTCACCAACCAGGGCAGTGCGGAGCAATTAACGGAAAAAACCGATTACAAAGCAACCACAAACGCGTTTAAGACGCTAGGATTTTCAGCTGATGAAATTAATGTAGTTTGGCGAGTTGTTGCTGCTGTTTTACACCTTGGAAACGTCACTTTTAAGATGCAAGATGATGAAATAGTGATAAACACTAAAGATCCGTTACAAGCAACCGGAAGATTATTCCAAGTTGAAGAAAGTGAACTGATAACCGCATTAACCCAACGAGTGATAGCCACCCGTGGTGACATTATGATGAAAAGCCATGACGTAACACAAGCCGAATACGGACGTGACGCGTTTGCTAAAGCCGTTTACGAGCGATTATTTACATGGATCATCCGACGAATTAATGAAGCAATTAAAGTTCCGGGTAGTGAAGTACAACGCCGTTTCAATCGTGTAATTGGCGTTCTAGATATCTATGGTTTCGAGATTTTCGATAGAAACAGTTTTGAACAATTCTGTATCAATTACTGTAATGAGAAATTACAACAATTGTTTATTGGTAAGTTGAGCTTTAGAATTGTTTGTTGGATAGTTTTAACAAAGTGACTTTTATTTAGAATTGGTATTGAAACAAGAACAGGAAGAATATAATAAAGAGGGAATCGAATGGACCCACATTGAGTACTTTAACAATCAAATAATCTGCGATCTAGTTGAGCAACAGCACAAAGGTATTATTTCGGTTATGGACGAAGCGTGCCTAACGGTCGGTAAAATCACGGACGAAACTCTGCTCGAAGCCATGGACAAAAAACTTTCAAGCCACCCACATTTCTCGAGTCGACAACTAAAACCGACGGATAAAGAACTCAAACATAAAATCGATTTCAGAGTCACGTAGGTTAATTGATTTAGTTTCACTCTAATAAGTTTACATAAATTTTTGTTAATTTTTCGCAGACATTATGCGGGTGATGTAATTTATTCCATCAATGGATTCATTGATAAAAACAAAGACACACTATTCCAAGATTTCAAACGGCTTTTGTTCAATTCAAAATGCAAACTATTAAGTGATATGTGGCCTGAGGGAGCACAAGATATTTCGCAAATAACGAAGAGGCCCTTAACAGCTGGAACGATTTTCAAAAATTCTATGATCGAATTGGTGAACGCTTTACTCAAAAAGGAACCGTACTATGTGCGGTGTATTAAGCCAAATGACATTAAAAGTGCGAGTGTGTTTGATGATGTACGGGTCGAGCATCAGGTCCGATATTTGGGTTTGCTGGAAAATGTGCGTGTACGTCGTGCCGGTTTTGTCCATCGACAAAGATATGATAAATTTTTGTTACGCTACAAAATGATTTCACAGTATACATGGCCCAATTTTCGTCGTGGTAATGATACTGAGGGAGTTAAAGTTTTAATGAAGGATACTGGCTTGATTGGTGATGTGAAATTTGGACACACAAAAATATTTATTCGATCGCCACAAACATTGTTTACGTTGGAAAAGAAAAGAAACGACATGATTCCGCATATCGTAATATTGCTACAGAAGCAAGTGCGCGGATGGATTTGTCGCCAGCGCTACAAGAAAATTAAAGCTGCCATTAGTATAATACGTTACTATCGCAAATATAAGTTACGTGATTATATTAGGACTTTGGCGCGGTTATTCGAGACGGTTTCAAAACGTCGAGACTTTGGCAAGTGTATTACATGGCCACAACCCCCATTGGTAGGTAAAAATGCGGAAGCTGGTCTTCGACATTTGTTTTCACAATGGCGGGCCCGTATGATATTAAGGAAATATCCACGGTCAGAATGGCCCCAACTTCGTCTACAAATCATCACTGCTAGTGCGCTTAAAGGTAGGCGACAGTATGCCGGTTTCAACCGTAAATGGCAAGGAAATTATCTGGTGCTTCCAAATGAAAATTCTCAATCATCCCTGTTCAACACAAGCGTTAATAATATCAAAAATATTGATAATTTCAAAACTGTTATCTTTTCGGCATTCGTGAAAAAATACAATCACTGCAATAAGAGCGCAGATCGTGTTGTCCTTGTGACCGATGGTGCTATTTACAAGCTAGACGGTACAAAGAGTAAATTTAAGAACATGAAACGAACAATTTCTATTAAAGAGTTGACTGGTATAAGTGTGAGTCCAAATAAAGATCAATTAATCATTTTCCATTCGGAACACGGGAACGATTTAATCGTGGCGCTACAAGGAGAGCATGAACCGTTGAAGGAAGATCGGATTGGAGAAGCCATTGGAGTCGTCTGTAAGAGATATGTTGAGTGAGTACAATCAAATTAATTTTTACCGTGCGAGAAAGAACAAAAGACAGAAAATATCGTCGACCTAACTGTGAATTAACGTATCTAATATTTTTTCAAAAATTCATCTTTGATACCAAAATGTTCGTCCTGAGGACCACGACGTCGTTCTAACGGACGGACCATATCGTCGTGTCCAAATAAGAGTATTACATCTACAAAT
The DNA here is from genome assembly GCA_958295665.1 of Tipula vernalis. Classification (NCBI taxonomy): domain Eukaryota; kingdom Metazoa; phylum Arthropoda; class Insecta; order Diptera; family Tipulidae; genus Tipula; species Tipula vernalis. Next base: position 260,824,923 of record OY282558.1, on the reverse strand, counting down.
CGCTCATTTTTTGAAGAGGCTTTAAAGTTGTTAAAGCTAATTTCGGCTTAATTTTTTTTAAAATAAAATCCTTTCCACAAAGTGTGGGAAAAATTTTATTTAAAAAAAATTAAGCTAAATTTAACATTAAAAATGTGACACGCCCCTCCAAACAATTAATGATTTGCAGATGTAATACTCTTATTTGGACACAACGATATGGTATCAAAAACGAACTTGGAAAAATTGTCAGATACGATAATTCACTGTTTAGTCGACGATATATACCTATAACATACTAAAAGCATATCAGAATGCTTCTTTTCATTAATATATGATGAATGGTATTCGAATCATTAAACTAGATACAGTGGATCAAAAATAAAGTCGGACACCTACCATTTAATACTTTATCACAGAATAAATAGTAAAATAGAAGCTTTTTTAAAAAAGTCCAATACTTTGTTTAAAAGCTCTATTCATTACCTTACAAAAACACCAAAATAAAAAACAAAATTTTATTTCATTATAACAAAAAAAATCAATAAAATAAAAAAAGTAAAAAAAAGAACTCAAAAAAGAACTCGGACAGTGTTATAATTTAATTCATTTAAGTTAAGACTATGTCTTGAAATGTTTTCATGTATGCATAATTCAATATTTTGTTGGTAAGCCCTTGTTTTTGGTCACCGCTATAAGCCTCCTAGGCATGGATTCTACTAAATTTCGACATACAGAAGGATCAATTTTGGCCCATTCCTCCTTGAGAATACGTTTCAGCTGTTCTTTATTCGAAATCACGTGCTTTTTTAATTTATTTTCTAGAAAAGCCCATAAATGTTCAATCACATTAAGATCCGGTGATTGTGGAGGCGTGTCTATAACATGTGGGCAATTGTAAAGCAACCAAAGTCGAACATTTTGAGCTTTGTGCTTTGGGTCGTTATCCTGGTAGAAATAAAAGTTTTCTTTTATTCCCAATTGCTCAGCGCTCTGCACTAAATTTTGCTTCAAAATGTTCAAATATTTCGTTTGATCCATGATGCCATCAATAATGCATAATTTTTCTGGGCCAGCAGCTGACATACACCCCCACACCATCACCGAACCACCACCATGTTTAAGAGTAGCTTGTAAGTTTTTTTTTCGTAGTTCTTCGTTTGGTTGTCTCCATATATAACATTGGCCATCTGATATCTGATCGGAATAAATTAAATTTACTTTCGTCTGAATAAATTACTTTGTTCCATAATTCTAAATTGGCACTTTTATATGTTTTTGCAAATTGTAAAGGTTTTTTGCGGTTTCGCTTACTAATGAAAGGTTTTTTACGAGGTACTCTTCCATGAAAGTTTTGCCTCCTCAGTACTAATCTTATCGTTTCTGGGTTTACACTTTTTCCCAGCTCCATGGAAACTTGTTTGGTAAGCTTCGGAGCACTAAGTTTCGGATCCTTTTTAATTTGGTGGACGATCCATCGCTCATCTGCTGACGAAAATATTTTGGGTCTACCAGATTTTGGTTTATTTTCCAGAGATTTTGATAAATTAAATCGTCGAATTATGTCATGAACCGTTGAGTGTGGCCTATTTATTATTTTTGCTATTTCTCTAACAGATTTATGGTCGTTGTAGTATTTAATAACCAGTTCTCTAACTTCTACAGATGTTTGGCCACGTTGTCTTCCCATATTTATTTTACCAGTAAAAATGCAACTGATCGGCGTTGATATCACAATATGACTAAATATTTTCTTCGAATTGTAGATACATATTTTCATTGCATGTTTATTTTGGGGATTTCCCCTTTTTGTTTTATCAAAATTGCCATGAACATAGTAGGTATTAAGCGCGTTTTTTTATTCGCTCCGGATAGCTGCTATCGAGACCCGTCATATAAAAAGCGGCTCCGGATAGCGCTCCGTATAAATAGGTAGAGCCAAATATTTTTTATTTCAAGTTTTCGCTAAACAATTGAATTAAAAATGATAGTTTGATGTTAAATAAACTTAGTTTACCAATAAATAGCGCGTCAAATTTAAATTTAGGCGTAAAAAAATGACGGCTCTCGATAGCAGCTATCCGGAGCGAATAAAAAAACGCAACTATTGTCATCTGTCCGAGTTCTTTTTTGAGTTTTTTTTTTACTTTTTTTATATTATTGATTTTTTTTGTTATAATGAAATAAAATTTTGTTTTTTATTTTGGTGTTTTTGTAAGATAATGAATAGAGCTTTTAAACAAAGTATTGGACTTTTTTAAAAAAGCTTCTATTTTACTATTTATACTGTGATAAAGAATTAAATGGTAGGTGTCCGACTTTATTTTTGATCCACTGTAATTATGTACTAACTGTATGTGCTCCAATACAGAGAGCGACCACCATATATTTTAATTATGTTCCTATCTCTGTTGCACATTATTGTGAATGAAAACAAAGGAGATTCGTTGTTCTTATACTATACAATACGAGTATAGTAAACAAAACTTTATGAATGAACGAAACAATAAAAACGCAATATGATTTTCACTAGTATATGTATATATTATGAAACGAACGATCGTTTCCATGCCATACCATTCGCTTATATAGGTTTTTTTATATTTTTTTATTTTGAGAATTTTGGCCGGATATACTATTTTTATTTTTCGGATTATATTTTCTTTGTGTGTGTGCGCACTAAAAATTAAGCACATCAGCAAAAACATCTATAGTTCCGTTATAGTAGGAATTAAGGTGGATTTATATTATCATTTCCATTCAGTTCCTACTCGTATCGCGTCAGACATCATCAATTTATACTATCCATACCTTTCAATTCAGGCATTTTCTTCGTATGATTATCATTATATATTCGTATCTGGGTTACGTATAGAGTAAAGATAACACACAAAAACACAAAAATGTTTTAATAGCAATTTACAATTTTTGTTTGTTTCGCTATTCTTTCGTATTTTTTCGCCTTCAGATATCAGACAAAACATTCTTTTCAACAATATGTGTCTGTGTCGGTACGAGTAGGAACGGAAAGGAATGGATAATATAAATACTCATATAGAAAGTACATGGAACAATGTTTTTTTTGTCTGACACGATACGAGTAGGAACTGAAAAGAACTGATAATATAAATCCACCTTTATAGATGTTTTTGACATCAGTCTAAAAAAGTCAAACCTCAAATATAAGAAGGGAATAAAGAGTTTTATTTTCCTACGATACGTAAACAGAATCATATGGGATTTTAAAATTCATTATTTTGTGTTGTCTTTATTTTCAATTTAAATGAAAATGTTTATTTATAAATATAAATAATTTTATATTAATATATGTTATATATATGAGTAATTTCATTTTTGAGCAGCAGTGACTGAACTTCATGATTTTTGATTTGTTTAGTTTTTGGTGTACGTGTAGTAGTTTAAAAAATAAAAGACCCATATTTTTTATTTTTTTGATATAGGGTGTGTATTGCGCACAGGATCGTCCCAAATTTTTACAAAATTAGTGAAAAACGTCATTTGGAGTAAATTTCAAAGGCAAATTTATGAATTAAAAAATTAATCGATTTTAAAATTTTTTTTTGCGTTAATTAGAGTGAATATCGAAATTATGAATTCTTATAAAATTATAATCAAAATTAAATTTTTTTGATCCGATATATAACGGTAAAATATTAAATGAGATATTAAACTAAATATGCCATAATTTTTCCAAATTTTTTTTTGCCCAAAATAAAGCTTAACTAATTAGCTTTTACATACTCAAATATGTATGTAACTAGCGTTATTTTTTGTTTTTAAACTACACTAATTCAAACGTAAGGCATTCTTAATAAATACTCAACGTAAGTAAAATAAATATGAATGAATCTCGTTTCAAGAAAGCTTTTGATTTCACTTCTTCGCAATTTGCGACCATTTCGAACAAAACAAAGCAAAATTGGCGAAATGGTTAGACGGTAGAATAAGAATAAAAACAATAAAAATGTATGGTTCAATTCATAAATTTAATTTGAAATATAATGTTCACTAACGTTTTGTGAATTTGAAAATGATTTAGTTACAAATTTATTTTTTGCCTGAGGTATAAAACAATGATAATCGTGAGTTCCCTTTATAGTAATTACACTTTGATAACGACTTTTCAAGTGTAATTTGACTTAATCATACTCTGCTTTCGTTACATATTCAAAATGTATTGTTGATTTCCATGATCTACTCCATTCATATAGCTGTTGTGGCGTTTGAATTGATCCCTTTGTTAAACTGTAGCGATATGCACCTCTTTTAAATGTTCCACCAATACCATCACACGCCCCTTTACCGTGACTGGTAGCATGAAAATGCCATTCAGTTGCGATGTTAAAATTTTCTTCATGATGGCTTAGATTAATTAAATTATTCTTATTTTTATATTGTGTTATAGCTCCGTCAGACATATAGAAAATCTTTTTGATGTTCGATGTTATTACTTTAGTTATAAATTGAATCATTTTAGTTTTGAAGAGATGTACTGCGATGCTATCGTGTTCCTTACAATTAGAAATAATAATGAAAGTATATAGCATGTTTCACTGAACTGCTCTCAGGATCCTTGTAATAAATAACGAACGGATGAATGGTCGCTTGTGCATTATTCCAGCAATGTGCAAATTTTAATAAACAATTTTGCATTTTAGTGCATCGTCAGGCTTCATGTTTCTTTAAAATTTCATTTCAACAGAAATTCATTTCATTGAAATTTTAAAGAAACACGAAGCCTGACGATGTTTTAAAAAAAATCCGGTGTCCGGTGTGACCACCACACTACTTTCTTATACACCAGAGTCAGCATGCGTCTATTCTATGTGCGTCTATTCGCTCTTGCGTCGGCTAAAAAAAACGTTAAATTAATTAACGAATTATTATTAATAAAGTGATATTATTTATATTATTTATCATACATATTTGTTTTATTTTAAATTCTATGTGGATTAATCTTCCGCAATACTTTTCGGCCACAAATATTTTAAATTGTTCGATATACGTCGAAATTCAGTTTGCGTCTCTCCGTGTGGAACCGAACAGGGACGCAAAGCGGGACCTTGGTGTACTTACATTATATTTATATGTACATACATACCCACAGACATCATTTAGAAATTAATACAGCGCTACGTTTATGTATTAATGTTTCATAGCATATTTGATAATTAGAATACGTATAAAACAACAAAATAAAAAATAAAAATTTTGTCATTTCAAATGCGTATTTCTGTGAATATTTTGTTTTCATAGCAAATATGATATTTTTAATAATGCCAATGCATAAATACATTTTATTCAAAATTGAATAAAGATAGAACAAAAATGCATAGAACATTTTTTCTTAAGATTATTGTTTCCTATAACTTTTTTTTAAAAACTTTTCCATATCGCTTTTATTTTCTCCAATAATTCACAATGTTTGATTTTAATGTTCAGTAAACTTCCTCTTCCGGTTGTGCGATTATACTGGAAATCTAATCAGCTCTTCGCATAGTTAATAAACTTTTAAATATGAAGTTTCATTGTCCTCTCTTTGCTCGTTTTTAAGATAATGAACATTCAGACAAACATCCACACATCCACACACACAGACGTCATTACGAAAATAGTCAAATCGTATTCAGGGGCCCCAAAACATGTATTTCCATCAAAATCTCGCAATCGAAATTTTTCATGACCTATACTTCCTTTATACTATGTATAAGAAAGTAAAAAATAACTTTATAAAAATTCATAATACGAATTAATTAATTTTTTATTTGAAAATTCCATATGATTTTTTTACGTTTCATAGGAAAATAAAAATTTTTATTCCCTTAACTAATGCCACTACAATTTTTTTGGTCACGGCTTTTTATGTAGTGGCAGTGGTTAATCAAAATATCTATATAGGTTTCCAATTTTGATTTTGTACGATCTCTTAAACAAAACATATTTAAATAGGCCACTGCAAATTCTTTTCATCTGGCCCAAAGACTTTGGTTTAATTTACGAAACTTTCTTCTGTTTCTTCAGTGAAACTCTTACCTAAATTAATAACATAGAATAATGACATATATGAAAAGTTATGCAGAACCAGCAAAAAACTGCGGCGCTGATTACGTCAATTAATCAAACTACCAAAACCTCGCAACTTGTGCATGTGTTTATTTGGTTTTTTACATTGTGCTACCGCCTATACTGAACAATATTGAATTATATACTATACTACCTACACTGATTGAACATATTTACAGCTACCATTGCAAAATACAACAACATTTATTTTTTGTAAAAGAAGCACTGAGGATTCTATAAGATTAGTCTTTTCAGTACAAAACCATGTCATTCGAAATTTTAAAACGTGTTATTTTATAATGGTTGTAAGGAAGCGAGAAATATAAATATGCACATTACATACATATTTCTTTCCTTTTTCGCATTCTTACATAAAATAACAAAACGGTAGTATTGCTATGAAATGAACGTAGCTATTTAGTATAAAAAAATACGAATGAATGAAACACGAAAAAAAGTATATGTGCATTTCGAGTATATACATACGCATACATATCTTATATTTGAAATCTCCTTTATGAAAACTAAAACAAATTTTGGAATATATTTTTTTCTGAAAAATAACGATTTGGTTGATGCGGTTTGTTTTTGCAAAAGGTCATTCACCTTTTCTATTTGGATGTTATTTTTCTTGCTTTTGAAATGCTTTCTGATGCGTTTTCGTAGGTGCAAGAAACAAATACAATAATAAAAGGGAAAATAGATTTGATTAAAATTTGAATTGATAACAATTTGAGTAGGCATATCATTTTGAATGCCGTTTTAAACATTCTTTGCTTCTTTGCTATTTGAAGAAATAAAAAAGTTAGAATAATTATTCGCGGTTTTCTGTTATGAATGTGTTTTTACCGACTGGAGGAGAACGGATAATACATAATTATTTATATTGAATATGATCAGATCACTCACACGACAGTCATTTATCAAAATAATTCTTTTGAATAAAATGAATTATTATAATCTCGAATGAGTGCAAACTGCAAAGTTCTTTATAAAATTGAATCAACTTTTACATTGTACATAATAATTTTTATTAAAATGTTATAGTAATAATTACCAATTCTATGGCAATAATCCTAAGCAAGGTAACTTGAGTTATGTAGATTTTTAAATTTATTAAAATTCAGAAAAACTGTATGAAAGGAGCATTTTGATATAGGCGAAATAATTTTCACGATAACTAACAGTTGAAATTATTTCGCCTATATTAAAATGTTTCTTTTGATGAAGTTGAATGGTTTAGTTTTGAAAGGGCACATGTCCACTTTTTAAATTTGATAGGAACTAAAAAAAACTTTATACTGTTAGCACAGATAAGTGCTGTTAGTAAAAATAGGCTTCGAAGGAAATATACATTTATTTATGAAAATTTGAGTTGCTGTTTCATAATCTATTTTATGCTAGTATTGTGTCGCCATAAAACGTATTTACGGGGCTATGATACCGTTTCAAAATTTCAGTTGTTCTTAATTAATTAAATTTGAAAGATTATATAATGTAACTCAATTTATGTACCATATATGTTGTTTTGGTTTATTGCCACAGAATTAAGGAATTAAATAAAAAAATCGACTATATTCGATCTACACAAAGGTTCGGTATGTTAATGATATAAATGTTTTAAGACCTTACTTATTGTTGATTTGAACCAGTAGCTGCAAATCAGCACACTTATTCTGTGAGGACCCTGCCAAACATAATGTACATAGGTAATAATGCAGTTAGCATCGATCAGACGAGATTATCAGATTGTAGAATTTTAACATAATTTCTTTTTTTTTTTTAATTGCCCTTAAAGATAGAATTTGGTTGTCGTGTAACGGTTATTAATTTCGCGCACATCAATTTGTCTAAACTGTGAATGTTTTTGTGAAAATGGCAAATTTAGGGGCTCGAGACAAAAACAGCTCGCGTTGATTAAAATTAAATCACATTCGCGTTAACCAGTTATCGTGTTAATGGACGAACAAGTGTAATAAAGTTGCATAAAAATATTCCAAAAATTTGTATTTACAATTTTTTAATATTTTAAGCTTTCTTGATGCTTGTTTTGAAGCGACCGAGTTTTAATTTTTGAAAATTCATTATTTATTGTGCACCATTTGCAGTTCTTTCTCATCAAAACAAGAATAAAAAAATGAACTAATTTCCGAATATGTTCATAGCAATCATCATTTGGATTTGGCAGGAAAATGCTCCTTTCATACAATTGTTCTGATTTTGAATAAATTTGAAAAACTACATAACTCGAGTTACCTTACTTATGATTATTGCCATAGAATTGGTAATAATTACTGTAACATTTTATGTACAATGTAAAAGTTGATTCAATTTTATAAAGAACTTTGCAGTTTGCACACATTCGAGATTATAATAATTCATTTTATTCAAAAGTTTTATTTTGATAAATAATTGTCGTGTGAGTGATCTGCAGCTGTATTCTGAAAAAAGTAAAAAAAACGTGACGGGTAATCGGATGTCTCTTAACGTGAACGTTTTTTTTTTGGTCAAAATCCTATTCTGATAAAAAAAACGTTTACGAGCATCGAAAAAATATAGAATACTGGAAAACATAAAAATTTTCTGTCAAATTTTCGTCATATTGACAGCGATTTTAGTCTGTTTTAGAAATTGTACATAAATAAAATGTACTTTTTGGCGAATAGACGACGGCACAGGTAAGTCACTAAATCAAATATTCATTAAATTAAAATCATTGTGATGGTTTTGGTGTTTCTGAATTAACATGAACATTTTATTTCAAATAAATCAGATTTTTCGCAGTTGGAAGCTACCAATCGCCGGTCGGCAACGAATCGCCGCTATCAATGTCCCAGTCATATACCTATGACCATCTATAAGGTCAAATAATATAAGTCCAATTAACTAAGTTTTGTGAAATATAAGAGAAAAATTGTTTGGTAATGAGACATTATCTTTGTTTACTTATTTTAAATCATAATTTCAGCTCTATCCCGTTGTTTGTTTGTACCTGTACGCTAAATTATTATTAATACTTTTAACAGTAACCAAATTTTATTAGTTTTAATATTAAAAAATGAATAACATTTTTCTAAATTAATTATTTGTCATATTGATTGATAGATTTGAATGTACAATCAAGCATTAAGCAAGTCTCCCGTATTATAAATGCGAATACCACACCACTATACCCATGTTACAACACGACACCATAACTCTCCCTCACCAAGGAAATATGTACTATTGTACTCAGCTTTTCATGAAGCCAAACATAACAATATTCACCCAGTAAAGAAAGGCGCCACATCGGTAACCATATAAGTCGAAAACTATAAGTCTAATAGTGTGATATCCGCCTCTGGCCAGGCAGCCATCGTACACTTTTTTACATATAACAAAAACGAGGGATGGGAAAGGAATGTTAGTGAGGACAGACTCGGCCCGGTTACAGACACCTAATAAAGCCAATAGTTAGTAAATTATTAGTATTATATATAATAAATAGGTTAGCACAAGACAGCACAATCTAACTACATTATTAGATGATCATTTCTCTGGAATCCAGGGCCGGATACTCAGGTCTCCCTAAATCTAAATCATTACATAAAAATTATTAATGTTGTAATGTCCCCCTGTCCGCCTTTCATTAATTTACCTGGGGGCCTATTCTCGAATTTCACATCCATTTTCCACATGTGGACATCTGTCAAAATTCATAAAACTTGAATTTTTTCGGTACTAAGGGAATATTTCCGAATGGGTATAAGCATGTGAAAAAGTTCCCCATACAGGAAAATGTCCATGCCGCATGTGTTTTATATACGAATTACAATTTTCGAACGTTTTTGTGTGAACTTTGACAGATGTCCACATGTGGAAAATGGATGTGGAATTTGAGAATAGGCCCCCTGATAAAATATTTAAGAAAATTTAAAATTGCTAAGCTAAGATTACAAAAACAGCGCTTATTTTATTTTCATGTTCCTTCTATATCTAATTATTTAATTATTACATACTGTAACATGCATTAAAATAAACGTTAAAAACCATTTTAAACATAAAATTTTACTTAAAACTAATCATAAATTTCCTACCGATCAAGAAAAAGAGAATAAATAATTAAAAATTCAATTATTTTATAAAATTTATAATAAATAATTTAAAAATGATAATGTTACAGCACCACAACAGCCTAAAATCATCAATAATTCTGTTAGGTACTATAAGTATATCAAGAATCAACAAATAAAATCAATATATTATTTCCCAGGCAACTCTGAAAACTAATTTTAAATTAATAAATCACCATAATATCAAAGTAAAACCTAATTCTGAAATTCAGGATTAATTTAATCCCCATATTAAAGGTTGATTCTGGAACTATGTTATATTCTGAAAATTAAATTATTTATTAGCGAATTAAGGAAGAGAAACCTTTAAATATTTTTAAACTAAATTAATTAATATATATTAATGAGCAAAACACAATAAATTACATACAAGTATTACAAAAATTAACATTTTATGAAATTGTCTATGTAAACTCTCCCACTTCTAAGCTAAAATTCTAAAAGAATGTTTAAAAATTTCAATTACAAAGTTATAATTTAAATTCACAGCACTTGTTCCATTAGTTACCATTCTCCTGTAAATAGTTAATTAATTATTTACCTACTGCAACTAGATTTAAAAATAAAAAATTGAAAATATATATTTAACCATACTATTAAATTTAAACTAATCGGCAATTTCCTACAGATCTAGAAAAAGGGAAATTAATAATGTTGAAATTAATTATTTATTTATAAAAGTAAATAATATAATTTAAATGCCAGAACTTAGGATTTTATAAATCTAAATTAGGACATCAAAAAATTATTATTATTATAGATGTTTTAATTTACTAATCTAGTTGACATAATTAAAATAAAATAAAAAATCAAATACTACGAAATTTATTATTTGTATAAGAATTAGATTTTTTTTATTTTATCTATAAAATAAATATGAATATATCTATAAAACTTTTACTCCGTTTATGGACATATTACTCTGCAAAATAAAACCTGCAAAGTAAGTAAAATAATAAATCCATGAAATAAAATTGAAACATTATTCTCCTACAAAACTAATCGGTGTACTATACAAGCACAATTGACGTTTACGTGTGAAAAACTGCAACCAAAATCACAACTCAACTCAAATCAACACTTCCAAGTTAGCATTTTATTTATATGGTTTAGTTAATTTATAGCCTTTTCACATTAATTAAATAAATTTAATAATTTAATGCATTTTATAATACCCTGTAATAAAATAAAATAACTCATATCTAAAATAAATCCATCCTATATGAATTATATAAGGCGGATTCCAATTCGACTCAAAACTTATTTGATTATACAAAAATATAAAAAAAAACCTATTTGAGTCGAATACCCTAAAATTTCGTTGTGTTTGTACAGTTCATGTTTTATTAATGTCGATTTCGATTCACCTTTTACCAAATCTTTAAAAGATCACTTTTTAGGCTGTGTGAATCGAACAGTTGCTCCGTAATATATATGCCTGTGTTTTTGACGTTTATATAAACATAACCTAATTTTTATAAAAGATCGATACTCTATAAAAAACAACTTAACATATTCTAATGTTATATACATAACAACATAACAACAACCAATTAATTCTTTAATATAAAATATTTACATAAAAATAAACAGAAACAAAAAATATAACACAAAACACAATGACGCTTTCAAAATGACAGTTCTATTTGTGTTTGTGTTTGTAAATCTGCCAAAAAATCGAGATTCGCAAAACAACAACAATTTTGATCGATCGAGCGACTTTCTTGGCGAATCGAACAGTTTGACAGCAGAAAGAGCAAGCCGGCTTGCTCATTTTCGGTGAATCGAAAACTACATAAGAACATTATAGTTGTAACATGAATACAAAAACAAAAAGAGGGGAAATAACAAAATAAAATAAAAACAACAGATTCTTATATACTAAACCACCAACACACATTAAAAGCAAATATCTCTACAATCTTCCATGTGCGTAGTATTGTATAATGGTTATGTTTATTGTATAAATATATTGTTTTTATTGTAAATATGGATTTTTGGTTATTATTGTACTTATGTTTTGGTTAATTGTTATGTTTTGTTGTCTTTGTTATAATTTCGTTATAATCTATACTCTACAATGTTCGACTATCGATAAGGATAGTGTCCTAATTGATTTGTGTCACCAACAATGGTTTAGATATGAATGCGTTTGGTTTCGTCTTTGACTATTTAGATGTGACAGAATTGATAATGATATATTCACTTGGCGCTTGCCTCTGGTGGTGGCTATGACCCAAGTGATATAGTTATTTGGAGAAATTGTGTTGTTACTTAGGAGAGAAGACAAGATCTCATAAAATACGAAAGATTATTCGGCGGGTACATGTCCCAGTTGTACTTTGCGTGAGCAAACGAGAAATTTTGTTTGAGATGGCACGTTAAAAACATGAAACAGAAGTATAAAGCAAAAAAAAAAGAAATCTTCGGTTTCTTTAATTTGTTTTTCATGTAGTAAATTACAATGTTCGCATTTTTTTCGTGCTTTTTTTACGAAATATGGTATAAAGTGATGATCACGGTGAGGTATAAGAGAGCATCACGGTGACTGATCATTGATCGCTCCTGGAGTGCTCAGTCGTACAACAGGGGTACTGCCATATTTCTTTCCTTCGTAAATATTTAATCTTGTCGGTGCCCAATTGTTAGTAATGTTATACTTACCAAAATTTGATGTGGATCCAAACTTTAAACGCCTTTTGATTTGTGTTGTCTAATATTTATATTTATTTTTACTGAATTATTATTTCGTATGGTTTTTACTCGACTGGTTCTTTTGAAACTGATTCCTTTTGACAAAATTTTTGGATCTTATATACTAAACTTATTTGGTAGTTACACTAACAATTATATTATAATTACTTCTGCTGAATTGTATTTTTCTAAATTTACTAACGCATGGTTTAATGTAATTTTGGGTCACTTTTGTAATTTTATTGCATTTCCTAATAATTTTATTCGATTATATTTAATTTGTATTTACATGTTGCGTTTTTGTTATTCAATATTTATTGCTTACAGACATATGGTCTACTTTCTTTTTTATGGCGCATTCTTAATATATGATTTAATGCATCATTTGCATTTTCTTTTAATCTAATTTCTTATTTAGTGTATACCCCTTTTTGTTTATCTTTTATTTTACTTCCACATAATTTATGAATTTCAATACCATTTTATTTCCGCTGACCTTGTCGATACATTCAAATAATATTACTTTTTAATTTTTGTTGAATGTTAATTAATTCTTGTAATTTCTCCAGTCGCCGCGGCCTGATGAGAGGATTGATTTTTTCATAATCATAAGCTCATCAGTTCGAAACTGGATTGAATTCTCTTACAATCTTCGGAACATATTAAATTAAAAATCAAATAATATATTTCTTCCGTATGTCCTTTTCTTATAAATTTCTTTTCTTACAAATTCTTTTCTTACAATTCTTGTAAATATTATTTCGCCTGAATATATGTTTAAGTAATTCATTGAGTGAAATGTATGTCTGGTAAAATAATTTGGTACTTGAGTGGAAATGTTTTTAGTATATGGGATATTTCTTGATGCGTTTTGAGTGAATAAATGTATTTTACTTTGAGTTTTATATAATTTCTTAATTTTTTAATCTTATTTGGGTGTTATATGTTTCACAACAGTAGCAAAAGACTTATCATGTTTTCATTATTTTATATACAGCTAATACCATTACAGCGCACATACGAAACAATCCTGATCTATATATCAAGATATAGAGAAATATTGGGAACAACTATACTAACACCCACAAAAAAATCTCTCTGTTTTTGTGGTTGTTGCTTAACTAAACATAGCAAAAACCAATAATAAATAATACATTTTCCTAATAGGATCCGCGTAAAGAGCGAACGAGGCGGCCCGTACAAACATTTCGTTGGCTTTGTCATGTATCAATTTTCAAGAATGTATTTCTGTCTATTATACTTTGTACATAACGCAAGAAAGGGAGGTTGTATGTCGTGTGTTTTTTCATAATTTAAAATTATTAATAAAAAATAGTTCATATACATTTTTCCAACTCATATTACATTTTTAGTTAATATTTATTTATATTTAAATCATTATTTTATTAATAATTTTATTAGTTTTAAATTATGCAGAAAATTAGCAGAGATAAAAATATGCACAACCTTCCTTTCGTACGCATGAGATAATACTAAATAATTATTTTAGTTTTGAAATGTTTTATTCTCTGTTTCTCTCAACTCTTTCATTTTTCGAATGTTAATTGCCATCTAGGTTATGTCGATGAAATAAAAAAAAAAATTGTTTTTAGCAGTATGGCTTGTATCAAAACCAACAAAAATGTTTATACAAGCCAAACAGTACAAACACTTAAGATATAAAAAAGTACGTTAAGGCGTAGTATTAGTGATGCGTATAAAATAAAGCAGAAAGTATATATACACAAAACTAACACAAATGTCTATAATTCTACGAAAAAATCTATCAAATACCGATATATAAATACCAATACATAAATAAATATAGCGTACATTTTTTTGATAGGATCTGTGTAGGGAGCGAACGAGACGGCTTGTATAAACATTTTTGTTGGTTTTGCTTGTATATTCTAGGCGGCATTGATTATACTCGAAAATGCACATATACTTTTTTCCGTGTTTCATTCATTCGTATTTTTTTATACTAAATACGTTTATAGCAACACTACTGTTTTGTTATTTTATGTAAGAATGCGAAAAAGGAAAGAAATATGTATGTTTTGTGCATATTTATATTTCTCGCTTCCTTACAACCATTATAAAATAACACGTTTTCAAATATCGAATGACTTTTTTTTGTATTGAAAAGAGAACTCTTTATATTATCCTACGTAGAACAAAGTCAGACTCTAAAACACAGCAGATCGAATAGGATAAACAATTTTTTTTATTTATAATGTAGTTTTCGATTCACCAAAAAAGAGCAAACCGGCTTGCTCTTTCAGATGTCAAACTGTTCGATTTGTCAAGAAAAGCCGCTCGGTCGAGCAAAATTGTTGTTATTTTACGAATCTCGATTTTTTGGCAGATTTACTAATACAAACACAAATAGAACTGTCATTTTGAAAGCGGCATTTGTGTTTTTTTTTGTGTTTTTGTTTATTTACATAACAACAACAAACAAAAAATTAAAAATTAAATTAAATGTCATAAACACAAACTATGAAAACACTAACGAAAAATAAAATTCTTATTCTCCTAACTAATACTACCACAAATAACTCTGGCATGGTTTTATATGTAGTAGCA
Organism: Tipula vernalis; assembly: GCA_958295665.1. Lineage (NCBI taxonomy): Eukaryota > Metazoa > Arthropoda > Insecta > Diptera > Tipulidae > Tipula > Tipula vernalis. The sequence goes on along the minus strand of OY282558.1, from coordinate 260,809,465 downwards.
AAATCTTCTATAATAAAAGTCATGAAACTCTCTTTTACAGACATATACATTTATTGATTCCACTAGATTTGGCTGTATTAGGTTCACTAACAATTCAACCAAAAACATCTATAATTCCAAGACGAACTATACGAAATTTAAAGGTACAAAGTGACGACTGCCCATAGTGTTAGTTGTGTACATATAAGCCTTTAATAAAAAAACTAACCAACACTAATCTAATTTGTTTTGGTTTTGTGCTATGAAATATGAAAAAAAAAACAAAAAATACATAAGAAACAACAACAATATACATCACGGCAACGCCGTTTAATAATATCGTGTAAAAACAAATCCTATTTATGTGTATGTTTTGTGTTGGAAAATAATACCAATTACAATAACAACAATGGTCGTACATATTTTTTGACATAAGGAAAAAGATGTATAACCTAACCTAACCTATTTTTATTACACTCTAGACCAAAAATTGGCACATTTCATTGTGTTAAAAAATACGAATAAGCGTACATATTTTAATGCTTTACTACATGTTAAATATTAAAATATTAAGACACAATTCGATTTTTAATATTAAGACACCTTTTAAATTTTAATTATCTTAATAATTTTTTTATTAAATTCAAAAATGAATTCAAAAAGGTACAATATTTTTGTCAAGAGTGTTCAAATAAAAAGTAAATATGAATTTGTATGAAAATAAATGTAAAGTAATATGCGACGTTGCCGTCATGATTTAGTCACCAATACTACCTTCAGTAGTAATTACCAGACAATGACAAAAAATAGTTTGTCTTGGAATTATAGATGTTTTTGATTCAACGTAAATTTGAATTTTTTTTTCTTGTTTCTACACCAACACCTTTATACTTAGTTAACTAACACATACACCAATACACATAGAACCTGATTTTTTTTATTTCATATGTATGGAATTTTCATGACTTATTATAGAAGATTTTGCTAAAATACTCAAGTAAATGTGAGGTTAAAGTAGGTTCGCAATTTTAATATACCACCTTGATCAAAAAGTTCCCGGAATAACCACCGTGTGGCACTTCCATTGATATTTGAGTTCTGTTTTTTTTGTTAAGTTGGTACATCTGTTTTTGATATTCCCTCTAAATCTTATTGTCATAGCTTGACATTTGCAAAAGTTACTTAGTCAAGAGTACAGTCATACCTCGCCTAACGTTGTTAATTGGTTCCGACGTTAGGCGAAACAACGTTATGAGGGGCAAAGTATGTAGGTAGACGAATAGACGAGAAAATTTCATTATTTTTTGTTTTTTTATGTTTTTTGCCTTTTTTCTCAGTGTTTTCTTGCTTTGCTTATTATTTTAAACGACGTTACAACGAAACACAGCGACGATAGAGCGAGGTTTGTTCGCATTTTACTAACGACGTTACAGCGAAACGACGTTATGAGGGGGGACGTTGTACGAGGTATGAATGTATATCTATCTCTGTGTGTGTTGGCGATTATTTACAATTTTAGAAATGGATTTAAATTTGCAACAACGAACTTGTATTAAATTTTGCGTAAAAAACGGATTTAATGGTGCGCGAACGTTGGAAATGTTGGAAAAGTGTTTCGGCAACGATTCTCTAAAGAAAACGGTCGTTTACCAGTGGCAAGATGACGAACGCCATCGACAGACCATCGACATCGAAAACCGACGAAAACATTGATAAAGTAAAAGAAATGTTGGTCAATAACCGCAAATTAACCATCAGAGAGATAGCGGAGGACTTGTAATAAGGTTGGGTTTCGTTTTATTTTTTATTTCTTTGGCTAAATAAAACACTTTTTATTCCAATTTTATTCTCACTTTATTTTATTTTATAAAAAAAATGTTTTAACAAAAAAAATATACACGTCTTCCTTTCTTCGTGTTCTCTAATAATAATCAAAAATCCCTCTCTTTTCTTGCTTTAGTTATTTTGGTATGGAATTCCCAACATAACAACAAAATTAATTTTTAACAAAAAAAAATACAAAAAATGTTCAGCCGTAGGTGGCTCCACGGTACAAAATTTCAAAGTATGTAATGGTGTGTATAAAATAACAAATATACAAACCGTTAAAATTTTATTTTTAAATTACCTATTGTTACAATGGATCCGTCCAAGACATTTTGGTTAATGATTTGGGTTTCCGTCGTGTAGCAGCAAAGTTGGTGCCAAAAGACCTCAATTTCATGCAAAAAAGAGACCGTGTTGACGTCGTAAAAGACCTGATTTGCGAGGCTGAATCCGATCCCACATTCATCAAAAGGATCATTGCTGGAGACGAGACGTGGGTTTATGAGTACAACACGCAATCCAGACATCAGGCAAGTGAATGGCGTTCACCAAATGAACCGAGACCAAAAAAAAACACGTCGTTTTCCGTCAAAAAAGAAGGTAATGCTCACGGTTTTCATGGATTACAACGGTGTAGTGCATCATGAATTTTTGCCAGAAGGCCAGACCGTAAACAAAGAGTATTATTTGGGCGTTATGAGACGTTTGCGTGAAGCAATTCGCCGAAAGAGACCAGAATTGTGGGCAGAAAACTCGTGGATTTTGCACCATGATAACGCACCGCCGCACAGTGCCATCATTATTCGTAATTTTTTGACGAAAATTGCAACAAATACCATCCAACAGCCACCGAATTCACCTGATTTGGCTCCCTGTGACTTCTTTCTGTTCAATCGAGTTAAAAAACCTTTACGGGGAACGCGTTTTAGCAGCCGAAAGGAAATAATGGAAAAATCGCAGGGAGCACTGAATGACATACCTAAAACCGAATATAAAAAATGTTTCGAGGATTGCATCAAGCGCTGGAATAAGTGTGTTGTAGTCGATGGGGATTACTTTGAAGGGGACAATATAGATTTAGATTAATAAACTTGTATTTTTAATTTTCTGAATAAATTCCGGGAACTTTTTGATCAAGGTGGTATATGGTCTGCCGTTCTAATCGTTTTTGCAGCGAGTAGTTACTCTACAGGGTTCCTCTTATTGTTTGGTTTCTTTATGTTAATAATGAAACATTATATTATATTTTCTTCAATAAATTGTAAATATAATACCTATGTGGTATTGATGTATAGTATTCGCTTCCAATCGCAGTTTCAAAAATATATTTTTGAGGTAAGATCAGAATGAAGCGAAAAAGATTATATTTGTTACTTTGAAGATAATTCATTTAACAATTTATTTTGTGTTATTGGTTGAAATTTCAAAATTTAATTTAAAATCCATAAAACTTCAAATGATATATTCATCATTTTTTTTATTTTTTTTTTATTTTTGTAAAATCATTAACATTGTCGACAAGGAGACGAAGAGCAGCAATACGATTTTTTTGAAAATTGGTTTTGGCCCACAAAACAAAAGTAATTTTTAATGAGGTAAGCTCCAAATTTGGGTTGGACTTCATCACCCCGACCTACATATATCATTGGAGAACAAGTGGACGTCAAAAATTGTATTCGAGTTTGTATTCTCCGGCCAACGAGTTTGGTTTCTCTGTCACATACAAATTATTTATAGTGAAATTTTGGGGTTTTGTGTATTGCTAATTTCGGCGGTTACCGTCGTTTTGTTTTAAAGAATACGAAAAGAACAACTAACGAGAAAACATATAAGTATATAAGCATAAGAAGCAAAGATAATCCCATATTACAGATGATTTATTCAGTACAAAAATAAAAATAGAGTACCCCGATGCAATACATAGGGTACCTTTGCTATATACATATGTAAATATTTTTCATACAAATTACATGCAAATATTTTAACTTTAATGTACCGGTTTTTATTCTACTACATGTACATCAAATTTATTCTATATAAAGAATTGGGGGATGGGGGGGGGGGATATTTTTTTTGTACTGAAAGACTCATCTCTTATAAGCTTTGATCTTTGGTTTTAGTAATTGGAGACATGAAAAATATTGAATAAACAAAATGGTGAAACTGAATCGCTGTTATGTTTAGTTATGGTAGTTCATTCATTTTCAGCATTAAAATCGGGAGTTTTATGGTGATATTTCGCACCTGAAATAAAAGTACAGCGACCGTTTTGTGAGCTAACCTGAAAAATATCTTAGATCGTTATTCCATTTAATTGAAAATGTGTGGTAATTAACAGTATGGGCGGCCATTACTGATGCGTAAATTTGCATCACTGATTTGTACTTATGGCAACGACAATGAACTAATGGTCCTGATACGAAAAATGATGACTTGTGCCACTAATACTTAAAGTGTGTTTTCATCGAGCAATTATCGAGAGATCATGATAACAACAGTTGAATTTAGTTAAATTCAAAAATTGCAAACTTTATAATTATACCAAGTAGATCTTATAATGTTCTACAAAATAATCCAAACAAAAATATGATTTTCATTTTTTTGTGTTATTCTTAAAATGTAGAAAATTTTAAGATTTACCATATAAAATTGAAAAAATGAACAGTACATATTTCAAAATAGTACACACATGTAACCCATGATTTTAGAGCGGTTGTCCAAAATTCAAATTTTGTACCGCAAATTTCGCCCCATCTGCTCGGACTAGAATCTGTACTAAAACAGGCTCGTGACAACAGCGAGAAAGCCCAAGATAGTGTAACAGGCTACTAGTCTAACTAGTAGGTTAACAGAAAGTACGAGTGCAGAGCTTACGGTCGGTCAATTTATCCTGGCTAGGTTTCAGGGAAATGGGGTGGGGTTTTCCACAAGATGCACCCATCGGTATTAGACTGCTAAACAAAATAGGGATTGACAAGACATACCACAACATCACCAGTAATCACCTACCTAAATTACCTACACTTTATCTCATCCTCAGCTGTCGAATTCTTTTACTTTCGCATCATAAAATCAAAATAAAATTGAAAAAAGTTGAAAATTAAATTTTAACATTCCGATTTATTCCAAAAGAAAAAACAACAAAAGAAAATTTAATATAACCATAACAAAGAAAAAAGAAACAAAAATAAATTAAGAAAATATGTTAATTAAATCTAAAAGTAATCTAAAACCCTACTACCCTAAAGAAAATTAGCCTAAATTAGTTCTTAATGATAAATGATAAATTAAATGAGGTTGAAAGAAAAATCGGAAAATTTAGAACTAATTATGTGTGTTTAATAATTGTTATTAAATATTTTCAAAATAAAAATAAAAACTGTTTTCCACTTACTCGTAGCTGATGAATTGTTGAATGCTGGATGACGAAGTTTATGATGTACATTGTATATTTTTCTGTTTTTGTAATTGTTTTTTAATGGTTAATTGTACATTGATATGTGTTACGGTTCTTATTGATACCGTACACCCATATACCGGTAACCACCGTCACTACACATGTCATATAAGAACGTAAATTTCTGGCTAGAACTAAATATATTAATTTATTTTAGTTTTCATTAATTTTTAAGTTTATATAATTTAGCACTATTCCGTTCTTTAGTAATTTTTTTTTTATATTTTTATATTTTGTGATTACTTAATGCAACATATGTAGTTCACTCTCGTGATGAATTAATATCGATACGTTATACTGGTACAGTTTTTACAATCACCACAGGTTTTATTCACATATTGAATTACGTTAACGAATTGTTAACATAGAGAACTTATTTGATATTATGATAAATATTCACTTATTTAATTAGTTTATTCATTCGTATTATTTTCACTACATATTTAAGGAAGTATATTGAAGCAAAAAAAAAACTTAATTTTTACACAATTTTGTTTTTGCCATACACATAGTTTATCCAATCAAAATATAGCACGTTTTGATCAGAATTGTTTTCAACGGTTTTTATTACAGTCCACTAATCCGTTTTATATAAAAATACCACTTAAGCTTTATATATAGTTTTTACTTAAATATAAAGTTAACTTAATTTTGAGTTTAATAAATTATAATATATTTTGGTATTGCATTAAATTGTTTCTTTTGTTTTAATCGAGATTATTTACTCGATTCCAAAAAAAACACAATATTTTATTTTAAGACCTTCTAGAAATGGCAAACAAAATTTCAACTTATTCTTCTATTTTATTGATGGCACCGTAATTTATATTAACACGAACACGTCTCTTACAAAAATGCCCTTTTTTTTTATTTCAAGTTTTCATTTCGTAAGCCATCAGCATTCTCTCCAAAAAAAACCAAATTACCACAGTAAAGGAAGCGCTGCATCTAACCCTTTGACGGTCAGGTCGCATAAACAAAATGTGTAGAGATCAGCGCTATTTTTTTTAAATATTTTTGGGTCGGTCGGCACAAATCGTGGAGCCGTCCCACACCCCATGAGAGATGTCTCTAAGCCGGGCATGTAGTAGTATCTGTACTTAAATAAACTGTGCCGTGACAACAAAAAAACATAATTGAACTGTAACTAATTAATTTGATAATTACTATTAATAGCATGCCATAGGTGAATTTAAGTTTTAAGTTTTTATATCCTTAATATGATAGGTTCCCAAAGGATTACCATTTTTATCTACTAGCTTGAAAGCAACATTACCAACAGGTTCCTTAATGAATGCCAACTTGAATTTTGGTGCGAGTTTTGCCGAAAACTTCTGAGCTGCCTCACTTTGACAGAAATTGCGAACAAATACCTGTTGACCAGAAAAATACTTTCGATTCCGACTTCTCAAATTATAAGTGGTTGTGTTTCTTGCATGAGCTTTACATACATTTTCCAACACAGTTTTCTGTGCTAAGGTTAATTTATCCGTATTCAATAGCTGAGTTTCAATATCTTCCAGACTATTGATTTGACGAAGCATATCGTAGTGAGATCCATCAGGAATAAAATGTTGCCCAAATACCGTAAAATAAGGGGATCAATCAGTGCTTTCATGAGTGACATTTCGTAACGCAGATGTTATAGTATGGATATGAACATCCCATGTCGTATGATCTTCTTGAATATAAGAACGAATGGCTGAAAGTATGCTTCGATTGACTCGCTCTGTGGCATTCGCTTGAGGAGAGTACTTTGGAGTGAGTATTTGTCTAATGTTAAATTTTCGTAAGAAGTCGTTGAATATTTTCGAGGTAAATTGTTTCCCATTATCGCTTACAATTTGCTCTGGTACGGAGTAAACATTGAGGACTCGATTTTCTAGGAACGTTGTTTCAACTTCTCAAAGGATTCCTGTGCGAGATCATTCCATTCAAATTTGCGGTTTTTCTTTAGAAGGTTTGTAAGCGGTGTTGCGAGTTCTGCAAATCGGTGAATGAACCTGCGATACCAACCGGACATGCCCAGGAATCTTCTTAATTGTCGCACAGTTTTAGGGGTTGGATAAGAAGTAATAGCAGAAACTTTGGATGAGTCTACTTTAAGTACCCCATCCCCGACTATGTAACCAAGATAGCGAATTTCTTTGAGTAGGAACTTACTCTTCTCTAAGTTTATAGTCAAACCGGCTCTGCTTAACAATTCGGCAACTCGACCCAACAGTAAAATATGTTCGTCGAATGTCTCAGCGGCTATTAAGAGGCCATCGAGGTATACGAACACTTGTGTGTGCAACTCGTGTGGTATAACTCGATGCATCAACCGACACATCGTCTGTGGCGCGTTGCAGAGTCCGAAAGGCATGACGGTAAACTCGTACAGTGGTCTTCCTGGAACGGTGAAGGCTGTCTTATCCCTTGATCTCTCATCTAGCGGTATTTGCCAGAAAGCGTATTTAAGATCAAGGCTAGAAATAAATTTGGTATTATTTAGACGTCCCAGCAAGCCTTCTATGAGAGGTAAAGGATAAGCATCCTTCACCGTCACCGAGTTTAATTTTCTCGCATCTAAACACAGTCGGATTCTGCCATCAGCCTTACGTACCACAGCAATCGGTGAGCTCCACAAGCTACAGCTTTCTTTCAAGACGCCTAAGGAGAGCATTCGATCAAGCTCCTTGCCCATCTCAGCTTCAACAGCGGGAGACACAGCATAGTACCGCTGCTTGATGGGTTTCGCATCGCCAACGTCAATGACGTGTTTTACTAACTGCGTTCGACCCAGACCAAGCTTAGCGGAAGATGGAAACTTTAGCTTAACTGTCTCCAACTGCTGTTGCTGAGAAAGGGTTAACTGATGGAGAGAAGATTTACTATCACAACTAGCTGATTTTGGCAACTCACATGAAGAAAAGTAATTTATGAATGGAGCAGAAAAATCATCAAGTACTGAGTTATAAGAGATTTTTAAGTTAAATGCTCGCCAGAAATCGATGCCAAGATACAATTCTTGCTTTAAATTTGGAGCCAGATGTAATGTGATAAAATTTGTTTGACCAGCAAACGTTAATGCAATCTTGATATGACCAATTATTTGCTCCGTGTGTCCGTTTGCGGTCTTAATGGTGGAAGGAAGGTGGCGAAAATTAACTGTAGGATCCTTCAAAATTTCCTCGCAATTTTTCCCTAGAATGGATACATTGGCTCCGCTATCCAATAGCCCTCTTATTCTTTTACCCAGGACTTCGACGTCAGCATAAGGTCTTCCATCCGTGGCATCAGTGATAAGGGACTCAATAATTTGTGACTTAAATGATTTTCTTAGTCGAAAGTAGCGGATGGCTCGAAAATTTTGTTACGATGAAATAATGGATAGTGTCCGTTTGCGGTCTTAATGGTGGAAGGAAGGTGGCGAAAATTAACTGTAGGATCCTTCAAAATTTCCTCGCAATTTTTCCCAAGAATGGATACATTGGCTCCGCTATCCAATAGCCCTCTTATTCTTTTACCCAGGACTTCGACGTCAGCATAAGGTCTTCCATCCGTGGCATCAGTGATAAGGGACTCAATAATTTGTGACTTAAATGATTTTCTTAGTTGAAAGTAGCGGATGGCTCGAGAAATTTTGTTACGATGAAATAATGGATAGTTGGTTTTTATTTGAGAAAATTTTGAAAGACTATACTTTTAATTGGATTTTATTTTAGGATCGAATGATACCCGCTGTTTCTGTTCTGATTTGTTTGAGGTGTCTGTATAATGGGAGTAAGCGTCCTTGGAACGTTCACTCCCTCCTTCGAGTTTCCCCAAATCGAACAACAGTGAGGACAGAGTTTCTTAATAACTTCTGGAGTACCACATCCGAAACAAAAAGTGTGTAATATCCTGTGATTGCAATCTTTAAAGTAGTGTCCTGTTTGCCGACAGTTCCAACAATGCTTTATGTGAGTTCCACTCGTAGAGGCTGTTTTAATAGATCGAACCTCTCGATTTGGAGCAATTGCGTTGACCATTGGTTGAAATGGTGTTGGGTTATGCATGGCAACAGGTTGTTCAGAATAATCTATGGGTTGAAAAGTTTGTGAAAAGGATTGAGCTGGATAGTTATATTGTAATGCGGGATAACTTAAATTTGACGCTTGGTTATGGTAATGTAGCATATTTTGAGAAGTGGCTAAATTTGGGCTGTAACCAAATGACATTGTTTGATTATGATGCAAATTTACCGAACTATTGGGATCTTCTACAACTTGTAGCTCATGTACATGTTTACGTGCCTTACAAAATATTTCTGGAACTATCCTATTCCGTGACCATGCGTCCTCATACGCAACACACTGTCTTACCAATTCATCTAGTGTTGTAAATTGTGTGACTGCTAATCGATCTTGCAACCCAGGGCGCATATTTTGTGTTATTACAAAAACTAATTCTGCGTCTGGCATAGGATTTTCCATTTGCATTGAAATAGACAAAACAGCATTATAAAAATCTAAGAATTTCTCGTTCGGTCGTTGTTTCTTCGATTCGAGAACTCGCCTTATTTCTAGGTCCGTCCGTCGGTCAGCAAACCTTTTGATTAGCTCATTTTTAACCATATGCCATTCTACGTTACCATATCTTTGAATAAAATTCCAGTACCAATCTGCAGCGATACCTTTCAGAAAATAACTCATGTCGTTCGCGAGTTGCTGTGGATGAATGCAATTGGTCATGGATTGATGTTCTAACATGCGGATAAATTTCTTTACGGGAACACCAGTTGGTGAGCCATCAAAAGAAATGGGCCATTTTGCGGGATCTCGCTGAATGGGATGTTTCTGTTGGGTACAAAATAATTAATCGGTGGATAACCTTGTGTTTGGTTTAATATAGGCTTATTCAAAGGTGGACAATTTGGAATTTGATTGAAAAAACCAGGTTGTTTCTGCGATTGTGAATTAGGCATTTGAAGATTTGGATCGTTAGGGATTTGACGTTTTGACTTTAGTGGATAAGGTGTTTCAGCTCGGTTAACCGTTTACGGTACATCTGATTTTCCATTAGGTCGTTTTTCCGACGTTTGAGACATTTGAGATTCTTCAGAAGAATCTCCTTCCGACTGTCCGTTAGTGTCACTAATGTGGGGTTCATCATCATTTCTTAAATTCATAGCTTCTAATTGCGTGATGGAATCATCCAAGTCACCTTCTTCCTCGATACACTTAAGAATAAAGTTAATCAACTGATCACATTTCCCATTGAGCTCTGTAACAGCGGAAGTTACAACTTTAGAATATTCAACCCTATGTAATCGTCCTTGTATATGTAGGAGTCGCGAATGAAACACATGCAAATCATCACTCAGAGAATTTTTCTTATTTTCCAAAGCACTTTGTATTTCTGAATGGATCTCACGAAATTTTAGAGTAATTTTATGAACTTCCCGTCGTGTGTTTTTTCGAATGGCGACCGGAGGTCTGTTGGGAGTTAATACGGGATGAGATTTTTGATTCTCCAATCGTTTCGTTAATTCCTCCAATTTAGTCAGAGGATCATCATCCTTAATCTCACGAACATCACATTCTAACTCAAACTCATCGTGGGCTAAATGTTCTGGATTCATAATGCTTGTTCCTTTCTCTCTCTTCTCAAAAAGAAATAATCAGGCACAATAAGAATAAAATCATTGCCTGAAAAATATGTCTAGTTTTTCCTTAAAACGAAACCACTTATGCGTAACTGCTATTAACAAGACAACAAATACTGATAACAATTTATGTTATACCAATGAATAATTCAAATACGGCGATTTTATTTTGGTAGTCTAGATTTTATTTTAGGTAGTCTAAACGGCGATTTTATTTTAGGTCGTCTAAAGGTATAATCAACTTTGAGAACTTTGGTTTCTAATTCGAGACAAATGCTGTACGCTATGAAACTTTTCTAAAAAAAAAATCAAAAATATTTTAAAATTCATAGAATAGTGAGGATGATCTAAAGTGAGGTATTACAGAATTAATTTAATTTTTTTTTTTCGTTGTGGTTTTTGAATTAGCTTAAACGCCAAATTACATCTGGTAAGTAGATCACTAGTGTCTGTGGTGAGGGATAACATTTAATTGAATTGGGTTTTTTTTTTTTTTTTTTATAAGAAAAATTGAAAAGGAAAAACAATTGGAATGTAAATTAAGTAGTAATATTAAACTGAGTACTAATGAGGTTCAAAACTTTTAATGGTAAACCTTAAAAGGACACTCATTATTTCAGTTCAATACCCACTATAAATCTTCGAGCTATATTCAAAACATACTTATAAATGTATGGAAATAATACGAGAGGATTTACTTATTACGGTAGGTGGTGATGCTCATGTGAAAACAATGATTATACAGCTAAAATCAATAAATAGAAATATCAAAAGATATTTTAGAAGTAGCGTGCAATACCAATTTAAACTGATCATCACAACCGATATCTACAAAAAAAAATATATTTAAGAAACAATGAAACTTTATAATGAATAAGTTGAAATTAGGATCAGCAGTAACAAATAACTAAATCAAAACTTCACAGGATGTAGTTTTCTTAATGCTGATTGGATGTAAAAATAATTTGTCCTTTAGAATTTGGGCGCCACTGTAACAGGCTACTAGTCTAACTAGTAGGTTAACAGAAAGTACGAGTGCAGAGCTTACGGGCGGTCAATTTATCCTGGCTAGGTTTCAGGGAAATGGGGTGGGGTTTTCCGCAAGATGCACCCATCGGTATTAGACCGCTAAACAAAATAGGGATTGACAAGACATACCACAACATCACCAGTAATCTACCTACCTAAATTACCTACACTTTATCTCATCCTCAGCTGTCGAATTCTTTTACTTTCGCATCATAAAATCAAAATAAAATAGAAAAAAGTTGAAAATTAAATTTTAACATTCCGATTTATTCCAAAAGAAAAAACAACAAAAGAAAATTTAATATAACCATAACAAAGAAAAAAGAAACAAAAATAAATTAAGAAAATATGTTAATTAAATCTAAAACTAATCTAAAACCCTACTACCCTAAAGAAAATTAGCCTAAATTAGTTCTTAATGATAAATGATAAATTAAATGAGGTTGAAAGAAAAATCGGAAAATTTAGAACTAATTATGTGTGTTTAATAATTGTTATTAAATATTTTCAAAATAAAAATAAAAATTGTTTTCCACTTACTCGTAGCTGATGAATTGTTGAATGCTGGATGACGAAGTTTATGATGTACATTGTATATTTTTCTGTTTTTGTAATTGTTTTTTAATGGTTAATTGTACATTGATATGTGTTACGGTTCTTATTGATACCGTACACCCATATACCGGTAACCACCGTCACTACACATGTCATATAAGAACGTAAATTTCTGGCTAGAACTGAATATATTAATTTATTTTAGTTTTCATTAATTTTTAAGTTTATATAATTTAGCACTATTCCGTTCTTTAGTAATTTTTTTTTTATATTTTTATATTTTGTGATTACTTAATGCAACATATGTAGTTCACTCTTGTGATGAATTAATATCGATACGTTATACTGGTACAGTTTTTACAATCACCACAGGTTTTATTCACATATTGAATTACGTTAACGAATTGTTAACATAGAGAACTTATTTGATATTATGATAAATATTCACTTATTTAATTAGTTTATTCATTCGTATTATTTTCACTACATATTTAAGGAAGTATATTGAAGCAAAAAAAAACTTAATTTTTACACAATTTTGTTTTTGCCATACACATAGTTTAGCCAATCAAAATATAGCACGTTTTGATCAGAATTGTTTTCAACAAGGGGTTTTTATTTACAGTCCACAAATCCGTTTTATATAAAAATACCACTTAAACTTTAGATATAGTTTTTACTTAAATGTAAAGTTAACTTAATTTTGAGTTTAATAAATTATAATATATTTTGGTATTACATTAAATTATTTCTTTTGTTTTAATCGAGATTATTTACTCGATTCCAAAAAAAACACAATATTTTATTTTACCAAGACCTTCTAGAAATGGCAAACAAAATTTCAACTTATTCTTCTATTTTATTGATGGCACCGTAATTTATATTAACACGAACACGTCTCTTACAAAAATGCCCTTTTTTTTATTTCAAGTTTTCATTTCGTAAGCCATCAGCATTCTCTCCAAAAAAAACCAAATTACTACAGTAAAGGGAGCGCTGCATCTAACCCTTTGACGGTCAGGTCGCATAAACAAAATGTGTAGAGATCCGCGCTATTTTTTTAAAATATTTTTGGGTCGGTCGGCACAATAGAGCAAAATACTATGCCGATAAAAAAAGAAGACATGTGAGTTTTGAGGAAAAGGATTTGGTTTTAATAAAAACGCAGATATTAAGTCATGCTCAACATAGAATTATGTCGAAATTCGTCCCTGGACGTGATGAGCCATATAGGATTAAACGAAAAAAGTCAAATGTATCTTTTGAGTTAGAAAGTCTCGGTGGTGAATTCGTGGGTGTGTTTCATGTCTCCATGATAACTCCTTATCATGCTCGCGATAATACAGAAATAGAAGTTCCTTTATATCCCCGAAAGCCGCACACGCAAAATCGATGTGAAAAAATTGCTTGTGACATACAATGCTAATTGCAAAAAAATTGGTCAAACATATTTTTTTAAAAACTGGAGTCTTGGCTGCTAAAATTACAAAACTTTTGGAAGCAATTGGCTTAAGGGGTAACCAGCGAAGCAATAAGGAAATTTGACGAAATTATTTACTTACAGAATATTTGACATATCGGCTGCCGAATTCGTAACAACTGACAAATACAGTGTTAAAATTGTAATCTGAATAGCAAAATTTATTATTTTTCAGAAAATGTGCTGTGAAAATTTTGATGTATTCTGACTTTCTGACTTATCCTTCAATTCGCGCATTAATTTCCGCTCTATTAAGTGACAGCTGAACTGATTGATTGATTGATCAGGGTGTACGACCAAGCCTAAGCAAGACTCCCGGATGACGGCGGGCTCTCCATACCCATTTTACACATAACAAAACCGAAGGAAAGGAAAGGTGTGCTAGCAACAAAGAATCAACCCAGTTCCAGACACCTAAGTAGTTGATAGTTAGTAAAATTATTAGTAACATATTTTTAGTAAATTATTTAGCACAAGACAATACAATTTAAAGTTCGTCCAAGAAATTCCTAAATTTAGAATATGCATTAATTCTTTATAATAACTATTCTAAAATTAATTAAGTATAAATCTAATTTTCTGAAATAGATTATAGATCAATGCCTATGTACCACAAATAAATTAACATTAATAGTTTGACAATAATTAAACCAACTACCATCAGTCCATCGTGCTGTCACCTCAGAGATCTATGATTTTCATTTTCTTGTATTTTTCTTAAAATGTAGAAAATTTTAAGATTTACCAAATAAAATTGAAAAAAATCAACAATATTTCAAAATAGTACACGAACTTTCTTATCAAGTCACTACAAAAATTATTACAATTCCGGGAAGAGAATTAAATAAATCAAAACTTTCTTGATTTTTTTACCCAATTTTTAATTTTTGTTAAATTTAAACATTTCTTACTATCGTAGAAAAAATTGCTTGTGACATACAGTGCTATGCAAAAAAATTGGTCAAACATATTTTTTTAAAAACTGAAGTCTTGGTTGCTAAAACTAGAAAACTTTTGGAAGCAATTGGCTAATTGTTTCATTTTAAATAGATTTATGATCCAATTTAAAAAAAAAAAGTAATAATAAAAAATGTAACTGCTATTTAGGTGGAAAAATCGAAAAAATGCCAAAATATTCAAAGTACCCTTTTTGGAACTTAAAGGCGTGGAAGTAGTGGATTAAAGTCAAATGTTTTTTTGTTTTTTTTTGTGATTTATTGTTTTCTGCAACTTCTATCTTTAATATTAATATTATTTGAGTCACATTTAGATTTTATTATGGCGGTACCACCCGCAAGTGCTGTGCAAAAACATTGGTTAAACAATTAGTTTACTTTTACGCCTACCGTCTTAGTGAGAGAAGACTGGTTAAAGCTGGCTTGCGAGCACTTGAAACAGTCCAGAAACCAGAGTTCCCAATACGAGTCAAACAAAAATAGGAAAAAACAATTTGCTGTGGACCTAGGAGCACGCTTCTTGTACTCAAGAGATGTGGAATAACTTGATTTTCTCTGAAGAATCCAAATTCAAGCTGCGTGTTTGGGATTGTAGAATCCTCGATAAACACACACTCTCCCCCAAACACAGCAGTTACAGATGTTGACATTGATACAGGGACCGACACAAATCCAGCCACACAACAGACGCACACAGACACTTAACATTAAACAAATGAAAATAAAAAGAAGTCAAACAAAATTTACATATATTTATTAATTCATTTATTTAACTAAACATAATATTAAGCAATATTACTCATCTTCGGCGTCCGACTCATACGCTTGGTTTTGTCTTTGACTTCCGGTATGCTTTAAATTTCGATAAAATTCGTGATATACATTTGGTATTATATTCGTATTGCAGAGACCTATAAGGTCGTTATACTTATCGTCTGATAAAAGTAAATTTCCCTCATACTTAGTGGGAAGTAATTCAGGAGGTTCAACCATTTTCTTTTGTCTTCCTCTTTTCTTTTTACTAGAATTTGGCCTGGTTGTATAAAGATATATTGACTTTAATTCATCACACCAATCGCAATGGTACTCCATTTTCTTAGGTTCATTCGCGTTAAATGAAATGTCCTTCACTTTTGAAATCATAAATTTCTCATCATCTGTATTTTTAAGCCAATTAGTTTGTTTGGCAAATGAACTGATATCGAGAAAATCAGAAAAATTCATTTTTATTACATTATAGTTCCAATTTCTGACACACTGCATTAAAATCGACCATTGCGAAGGAACAAAAATTGTTTATCCTTTGCTATTCCGTTCTATAGCCGCATATTATTATTAAGCAAATTAATATTATACTTACCCTGATTGCATTTCATTTCTATACATTTTTTAACGCAACTTAAAACTTCTGTTGATCCTTTCCGCCCACGAGTTTCATCCCAAGTAAAGCAGTAGCCATCCTGCGATCCAACGTCAAAAATTGGGAAGTTATAAACGTTTAATTTTCGTTTATAATATAATATGCTTGCTTCTCCTTGAGGGATGTTTAATATTTTTTGAAAATCCATAACCCCACACACCAATGTTTTCGAGTGTTCGATAGCATTCATTTTGTCATCATTTTTTATTTGACGGGATTTTTCTTTATTATAAATATGGAAATTAAAGGATTTGTACTTGTCAGATTTCTCGGTTTCACTGAGTCTTTTAAAGATAAAACATCTGTAGCATTGATCTTTTTTAGGTAAATAAAATCAAATATTAAAATAGTTGGTGAATACGTCCTTATATTGCCTTTCACTGCAATATTTTCGATATTATAATTTTTTGTGTTGTACCACTCAACATAAAGTTTATAC
This sequence comes from Tipula vernalis, assembly GCA_958295665.1. NCBI lineage: Eukaryota > Metazoa > Arthropoda > Insecta > Diptera > Tipulidae > Tipula > Tipula vernalis. The sequence goes on along the minus strand of OY282558.1, from coordinate 260,792,694 downwards.
ATCTTAGAAATTTTTAATCCGCCCTCAATAAACGATTTCGTTGTATTTTTCCTTGTATAGTGAGATTCTACTAAAGGAAATTGATTTATATGTTCTTTAATTTTTTGTATCTTCGTCTGCGACTCTTCATTAATTCGATTTCTTCGTCCTCTTTGATCAACCTGTATGAACCCGCCACCACTAATTCATTTTTTACAAGCGGTTTCTATAGTTTGGTGTGATATCCCAAACGTGTCCTTAAACGTTTTCAAACAAACTCGTACTTCAGTAACACCATCAATGTGTAAAAAGTATTGGCGACTAAATTTTCTCCGACTGTCGTTTGAAACCGTTCGTGTTTTTGGTTCGGTTATTTTAATGAATTTAGTGAGGTATTCCCACTGTCTTAATAGTGAAGCCATATTATAATAATTTTTAAAAAGGTTGATTCTTTCATCAAAAGAAATTTTGCTTGCACATTTTAAAATGCATTTTTCCGAACACCCTCTACCCATTGATTTCGCTAAATGCAATCTTTCTTTACAATCGGTATATTGCTGCCCAGATTGTTTGTTGGTTTTTGCTAGATTTTTAATCCAATTCTGCAGGAAAGATTTTCTTTTTCTCCCAATATTGTTTTTAAATGTTTTTTTCCTTGAAACTTTTCGCTTATTGAGCTGTACTGATACCTCCAAAGAATCAGTATTTATCGCATCTAATTCAGGATCATATTCATCGGAAGTGGCACAGGACTCAAAAGGATCTAATAATTATTTATTTAAGAGACAAATTGAATTAATAAAATACAAATTAAGACTTACCAGAACCGCTTGAAGTTTCTCTTTGATTGTTCATTTTCGTATCCAGCTATCCACCCACTGTTTACGTTTATCAATATTAAGAAATTCACTCACTTCGTCCGATTTAGATAAATTATTGAAAATAAATGTGAAATTTTATTGTTAATATAAAACAAAGTTCAAAATATTTTATGGTAACTTTGTTAGATAATTTGTAAACCAATTTCACTGTTAACATAAACATGGTAATATCAGATACACTTTTCAAATTTTCGTAAACTTCGGTTATAAAAACGGTATGCAAACTAATGTAATGATTTTTTTCTTTAAAACTACTGGATTATACATACTGGATTGAATTCTCTTAGAATCTTTGGAACATATAAAATTGTCAATTAAATAAATAGAATTATGTCTATTAGTCGGTTTCGTTGAATTATCGTTCGTAAATACTAATATACTTCTACGTGTTAATAAAAACGCATATAAAATGGTCTAATCACCGGTAGCATATTGGAAATTACATGAATTAATTAACATTCAACAAAATATTAAAATCTAGTACAGTTAAAATAGTTTAATTAAACATTTAATAAATAATTTGCTTATAAATATTGTATATCTTAATACCATACCATCTAAAAAAATTTAGTATCCAAATCATTGTATGTTAAATACCATGTTTTATTATGGAAAGATTGATTTTTTTGCACTATATATATATATATATATATATATATATATATATATATATATAAACTTTTATATATATATATATATATGTATATATATATATATATATATATATATATATATATATATATATATATATATATATATATATATATATTTATATATATATATATATATATATATATATATATATATATATATATATATATATAAAATATACATATATATATATATATATATATATATATATATATATATATATATATATATATATATATATATATATATATATATATATATATAATTATATATATATATATATATATATATATATATATATATATATATATATATATATATAAGTTAAGACAACATAATGACCATCGTCACCAATATTAACATCATTCAACATGTATAGTAAAATCGCAACATTGCAAATTTTGCATAGAAGTAAAATTCCTAACACTCAAATTTAATTTATTTTCACATAAATATAATTTCTGTAATTTTCCATAAAACTTCTTTAATCAGCATTTTCACAATATAGAAGTTTTTGTAATTGAAAAATTGTAAAGATATAATTAGTTTTAAGAAAGATTTAGAATAAAACGGACATAGTCCAAATAAAAAACATTTTTTTTAAAGATTAATGAATTATTAATCTTAACTGGCGCCGAAACAGTGAGTTAAGTGAAAGTGAATAGTGTAAAAGTTCAAGTTATTATTACCGTGAGAACATAATAACAGGCAAAAGACAACTAATCCCACGAGAACTTAGGAATTTTGTCTGCGAACGTAATAAAATACAGATATACCCACGAGAACATAGCCAATTTTATTACACACTACCGTGAGTGAATATCGTACCGCAGTAGGCCGCCAGCAAGCATAAACACTAGCAGCTAAAAAGGAAATTACGGATCATCCGGACACAAGTAGCTGACTCAAGTGTACAACACCCGGAGTGCACTTAAAATACCTCTGAGGAAACACTAATCCTCAGATCAAGAATTACCCAGGAGAAATTCCTCAAAAGTAATGAAAATAATAATCTTGTAAGTACAAGTAATAAAATCGTAATAAAAACGCGTAATAATTAATAAAAATAAAAAAAAGTGAAAATTTATAAAGAGTATAATATTCAATTAATAATCAATTAACAAATTAATACAGAAAAAGTGAAAATTTTTAAAGAATAATAATATTCAAGTAATAATAATATAATAATAAAACATATAATAATAATAATAAAATAATAAATATTCATTCGAAATTCAAAACTTATTTAAAAACAAAATTGCAAAAAGTGTAAAAATGGAAGCAATTCAGGCAACAATAAGACAGTTGACGGGGGCACTCAACGCCCAAATCGAATTAAATAAAAAATTGGAAAGAAGAATTGGCCAGTTAGAAAATCAAGTGGAACACAAAACACCAAATAATACAACACTCGTGGCACCCAGAACAGAACAGGAGCTTAAAGACATCGGCAAACTACCAGACTGCGTCAAAGAACTACAAGTTTTTGACGGAAATCCATCACATTATGTGTCATGGATATACAGTGTAGAAAGTATCCTAAAAGACTACGAGATAGTGAAGGATAAACCTGTATATAGAGCCATATTACAAAGTATAAGACAAATAATAAGAAAATACGAGGAACGGCGGACGCAGCTCTCTTATCATATAACATTTTCGACGAAAATCGGAGTGCGATAAAAGGATGTTTATCGTTACATTATGCCGAAAAAAAGAGATGTGAGGACACTCGAATATCAATTGGGCAGCCTAACTCAGGGAAAGAAAAGTATCGACGAATTTTACGCAACGGTAAACCATCAACTATCCCTCATTATCAACAAAGTTAAAACTGAAAACTACAATGCAGACACCATGACAGTGCTGATAGACACATACAGGAATCGAGCATTGGATGTCTTCGTTAGAGGTTTAACTGGGGATATATCAAGAATGCTAACAATTCAGAGACCGACAAATTTCCCAGAGGCGTATTCATCATGTCTGGAGATACAAAATCTCAATTTTCGGAGTATGCCAATACACAATAGGAATTTTAACAATTCAATCACGATTCCCGTAAACCAAATCAATGCGAATAGAGTTCAACAATACACGAAGCCGATACCGCTACCAAGAATATCGCTGCAACAGAGGAATATGGGGTACAGTATGCAGTATCAACAACCATACCAGCAACAACCATATCAGCAACAACCATACCAACAACAGCAATATCAACAGCCATACCATCAACAACAAAATTACCTTGTACCACCACCAGCAAGGCCGCAATATCCAAAACCACCAACACCGATGGAGGTGGACGAATCTATAAAAACCAGGAAGGTCGATTACATGAACCGACCAAATAATTATCCGAACCCAACCTTCAAGAGAGAACAAAAGTCGGAGTTCAATGAAAAAGCTCAGAAACAACAAAGAGTATTTCACCTGGAACAGGAAAACGACGAAGACCCGTATGAAGAATATATTAGTAATTACGACGACAACGAGAAAGAAGTCTCAGATGTAAACGATGAAATAAATTATATAGAGGAGGCCTCTCTAGCCTACCTAACATAGAATACCAGTGCCGCAATAATAAAATATTAAAGTTCCTCATAGACACAGGCGCAAATAAAAACTTTGTAAAAAAGGAACTCGCTAAGGGTGCTCAGCCCGTAAATAAACCATTCACCGTTAAATCAGCTGGAGGTGATTTACAAATAAAACAGAAAATAACCGCACCTATATTCCAAAAATTTGAAAATAATATGCAAGTAGACTTCTTTATATTACCGAACCTAACTTCATTCGACGGTATAATTGGGGATGATACCTTAAAAAAAGTAGAGGCGATGATAGACAGGAGACAAAATATTTTAACCATCTCTCCAGGCATCGACATCCCATTGAAAGAGAAAATTTCAACCCAAGTCAACAACATTGAAATGAGAGACAACCATTTGGACGAGGAAACAAAGCTAAAATTAAAAACCATGATCAATAAATATCTACCACTCTTTGGAGCCATTGGAGACAAACCGACCATTGAAACGAACGTGAGGGCGGAGATCAAAACTACTACGAATGACCCGATCTACACAAAATCGTATCCATACCCGATCAACATGAGGGCCGAAGTGGACCAACAAATAAAACAACTAGTCAATGACGGCATTATAAGACCATCGAAAAGTCCGTATAATTCACCCATTTGGATTGTAGAGAAGAAAATGGATGCATCGGGATTAAAAAAGTATCGAATGGTCATAGATTTTAAAAGATTAAACGCAGTCACCGTGTCGGACACTTATCCAATACCAGACATATCTAATACCATCGCAAATCTGGGAAACTCCAAATTCTTCACAACGATAGACCTTACATCCGGATTCCACAACATTAAAATGATAGAAAAGGATATTCCTAAGACGGCATTCTCGACAATGAACGGGAAATACGAATTCACCAGACTACCGTTTGGACTGAAAAATGCGCCAGCGATTTTTCAGAGAATAATCGATGACGTCTTAAAGGAATACATCGGTAAAATATGTTGTGTATACATCGATGATATTATCATATTTGGGGGAGAAAACCAAGAGGAACACCTGAAAAATGTCAACAAAATTCTAGACAGACTATGGAAAGCTAATCTCCGAGTCAATTTAGACAAGACCGAATTTTTAAAAGGGGAAACCGAATTCCTAGGATATAAAATAACGAACAAAGGAATAAGAACGGATCCAAAAAAAGTAATGGCCGTGCAGAAACTAAAACCACCTGAAAATCTTAAGGAATTGAAAAGTTTCCTTGGATTAACATCATACTATAGGCGATTCATCAAAGAATTCGCAAAGGTAGCAAAACCTTTGACGAATCTTACAAGAGGGGAGAATGCGCAAATAAAAGCTAGCCAGTCAAAAAAAGTAGACATCAACTTAACAGACGTCGAATTGAAAGCATTCGAACATCTAAAATCACTACTGTCATCGGCGGACCTATTGATATTTCCGGACTTCGACAAACCGTTTATTCTAACAACGGACACGTCGAACCACAGAATCGGGGCCGTACTCTCGCAAGGAGATATTGGCAAGGACCAACCTATAACGTATATATCTAGATCCCTCAATAAAACCGAGGAGAACTACGCTACGAACGAGAAAGAAATGTTGGCAATCGTTTGGGCTCTAGATAACCTAAGGAATTACCTTTATGGAGCGAAGAAAATCAGGATTCTTACTGACCATCAGCCACTGACCTTCGCTCTCAGCAATAGGAATAGCAACAGCAAGCTAAAAAGATGGAAAGCCAGGCTAGATGAGTACAACTACGAGATTGTCTACAAACCCGGAATTACAAATAAAGTAGCGGACGCACTATCAAGACTGAAGTTGGAGGTCAACACACTTTCGTCATCAAGCGATGAGACCGTACATAGTGCAGAAGAAGATGGCACACAACTAATTCCGCATTGCGAAGCCCCAATAAATGTTTTTAAAAATCAATTAATAATATCCGAGGGAAACGGAATTTACGCTTATGAGGAACCACACCAGAACTATCATAGGCATTACATCTGCCTGTCAGAAGATCAGACAAGGGAAAAACTCATCAAATATCTGAAAGAAAGACTACACCCAACATCTGTAAATGGAATCAAAATTCCGGAAGGATATCTCCAGCTACTTCAGGAAATTTACGCAGAACATCTGAACAATTACAAATTGCGGATAACACAGAGGATAGTAGAGGATATCCGCAATGAAGATAATAAATACCGCATTATACAAGAAGAACACAGAAGAGCGCACCGAAATGCAAGGGAAAATAAGGAACAAATACTATAAAAGTATTATTTCCCTCATATGACCAGTTTAATAAAAAAATATACGCAGAACTGCGACATATGCAACCAAAATAAATACGACCGTCACCCTAATAAACCGCAACTCCAGGAAACACCAATACCAACGTATCCTGCAGAAATTCTACACATCGACCTAATCGACATGAAAGGCGAGAAGTTTATAACATGCATTGATAAATTCGTCAAACTATTTCGCGTCAAGGACAGAACATCAGTACATATGAGAGACAAAATTATCAAAATCCTGCATTATTTCACAACACCCAGAATAATGGTTATGGACAATGAAGCAAGCTTCATCAGCCCCATCATTGCGGATTACCTAAGAACACTAGGGATTCAAATTTACTTAACACCTACACAAAAAAGCGAAGTAAACGGAACAGTGGAAAGGGTTCACTCCACCATAATCGAAATAATCCGATGTCTGCAAAATGAATACAAGGATTTCACGACTAAAGAATTGGTCAATATAGCGGTTGATAGGTACAACAACTCAATACACTCTGTCACCGGAAGGAAGCCTAGTGACATATTTTTTGGACGGACACAACGTGTCAATTATCAAAATTTATTAAACTTCAAGGAGAAAGTAAATGAAAATGTAATACAAAGGATCAGAAATAATCAGAGGCTTAAATTACAAAGAGAGAACTTGAAAAAGAACGTGCCAAGAACATACGAAGTTGGAGCACCAATATACACAGCTATTAAACAAATTCAGGAAAAAACTAAACCTAAATTTCGAAAAGAAATCGTGGCGAAGGATAATAGAGTCACCGTGACCACACTTTCGGGAAAAAGAATTCATAAAACTCATATCAAAAACTCACCAACTTAAATCACTTTACGTATATCTTTCCAGCTCATGTCTATGGACAATAACGACATCTTTGAGCATACACAAGTATGACACTCCAATAGTGTCTGTAAAACAAGGAAATGGAAATATGATAAGCGGGAACTTCAAGATCATACATCAGATTGACCTGCAGAATTATGTGGAAATATTAGCAAACATCAAATCGGAATTAAAAGGAATCGATTCAACAAACATCATGAAATCTCAACTAACATACCAAATCAATGAAACAGAAAAACTACTGGAAGAAATTCAAGGTCAACCTTCGAGGGCGAAACGAGCAATCAACTGGATTGGCTCTGCTTGGAAGTGGATCGCCGGCTCTCCAGATGCAACTGATTGGGACGAGATCCTTAAAAGCCAGGACCGGATCATTGAGAACAACAACGAGCAGTATAGAATAAACACTGCCATAACGAACAAGATTCAAAAGCTTCTCGGTCAACATAACGAAATATTGCTACATCTGGATGACCATACAAACGAGGTTTTTCAACAAATGATGTTCAATCGACTACAAATAGTTAAAGAAGAAGTAAAAGAAATTGTAAGAGCTACGCAACTTGCTAAAGGTGGGATAATCAATTTCAACTTATTAGACAAAGACGAAATTGGACGTCTAGTGGCAGAAATCGAAACCTTACCCTACGCTAACGAAATCGAAGCCATCGAATATGCCGAACCTGCAATGATCATCAAAAACTCAACGATTTTATACGTCATATCAATCCCTAAAACGAGCAAAGAAGAATTCCATCACATCAAAATAAAATCTACACAACAGTATGTTTTCTCATGATGGTAAGTATCAAAAATAAGCTAAGCGGGTGAAATCGGTTCAATTTTTTATTGCTTCCGCTCGCCTTGAGTTATTTTTCCTTATCTTCTAACATGAGGAATTCATGTTTTTCTATCTATTGTGGTTGTAATCGAGACATTCATCTTACTGCGTTAACAAAAATCCAAAACAATATACGCAATCAATTGCTCGTGATCTTCAATATAAAACACAAAAAGCAGCATAATAAATAGTTTTTAATTTATACATTCTTCGTGGACCACATTCATAATATTTTTAACTTTTTTTTTTTTTTTGAGTTATGTGAGAAACATTTGAAAAATACAAAAAACAATTCAATGTTATCTCATACGCACGAAAAGAATGTTGTACATATTTTTATTTCCAGTAATTTTCTGTAAAATGTAAAACTAATAAAATTGTTAATTAAAGAATGATTTAAAGATAAATAAATATTAACTAAAAATGGAAAATAAGTCAGAAAAATATTTATAAACTATAACTTTAGTAATAATTTTAAATGATGAAAAATCACACGACGTACATCCACCCTTTCCTGTGCTTGAATTAACACTAAGCCAAAATAACTAATTTACTTCTTATATTTTCCACATTATATTTTATATCCCTCTTATTCGTCTCATTTTATCTCTCTTATTTGCATCATGTTAAAAGTTAAACAAAAAACTTAAAAAAACGCCCATTAGACACTGTCAAATGTGCGTATTTTTTGTTTTTTTTTTAAATATAACATGGCAAAAGGTTTTTTTGTTTAACATCGGATAAGAGGGATAATGTGAAAAATATAAGAAGTAAATTAGTGATTTTAACTTTTAGTGTTACTCCAAGCGCAGGAAAGGGAGTATGTACGTCGTGTAATTTTTTAAATTTAAAATTATTAATAAAATTATAGTTTATAAATATTTTTCTGACTTATTTGCCATTTTTAATTAATATTTATTTATCTTTAAATCATTATGCAAGTAACAATTTTGTTAGTTTTAAATTTTGCACAAAATTACTGGGAATAAAAATATGTACAACCTTTCGTACGCATGAGATGACACTGAATTGTTTTTTTTATATTTCAAATGTTTATTCTCTGTTTTTCTCTATTCTTTGGACACCAATACAATTTACCAATACTATTACTTTCCGATAATTCTCAAATCAATCCTCAAATTGCGACCAAAATGGCTGTCCTGTTGTAATTCCCTCAATGGTTGGGATATGTTGGTAGTTGATGATATTGCAATCCGCCGGTGTACTCCTAAAAATATTTGGGATACAAGTGGTATTTGATAGATTGATAGTGAGATTGTGTGAAGAGGTAATTTTGAGGTCGGTTGGCATAATTTATTTGCTTGGAACGTATACTATGATCTACTTCCATCGGTTCCGGTTTTGTTAATGGTCTGTTCATTGATGTGTGTGGTCTTTGGAATCCCGTATTTTGATGAACGATTGGTCTATTGGGTTGTTAAAACGTTTTAAAATGTTGAAAAGGTCCGACGAACAGATTTTTTGATCCCCGCGGGTTGTGGAGAAGTTGGGGGATAGAATGGTTGTCGGAAATTCGGATTTGGCGCAATGTTTCTCCTAGGAGTGAGAGGAGGAGGAAGTTGTCTCGCTTGTGAGCTGTGATGACTATTGTTTGTATACTGCGTTCACATTTTGTAGCTTTAAATAAAGGTGTAATGCCTGTGGCAGGTCTATCGGTTCTTTGATACTGAGTATGCGGGGAAGGTCACCCTTAAGCCCCTTACAAAAGTATCTAAAGCTTTATCTCGATACGCTTGAGTCATGTTATTCATTGACTCATTGCTCATATCCATACAAGCTAATTTGTTCATAATCAATTATAGGTGCTGATATATCAATTGGTAGAATTCCGGCACTGTATTATTTCCCTGCACCAAAGTGGTCATCTGGTACTCAAGTGTTCCCAGGTCCCTCTTGTCTGCATAGTGTAAGGTGAGGCATTTGGACATTTTCACCCAATTTAATGGTGTATTGTAGGATTCTAATGCAATATCTGCATGCTAGGGCATTTTGTTCCTAACGACACTCAATATGCCATAGTGGTTAGGTGTTCCTTTCAAATGCTCATAAATCTGCAATGTCCTATCGACACTCTTTTGCCATGAACTGAATTCTCCAGGTTGTCCAGAGAATTCTCTGAGACTTTTCACAATATCTGGTATTCTATCTAGATCGGCTAGATTTTTATCCGTTTTTGTATCTATGGTTTGTTTGATCGATATCCTTTCTTCGTCTGAATTAGGATTTATTATATTAGATACTATTTGTGGACCCTCTCGGGTCAAAATATCCCTAACTAAATGGGTAATTTGCTCTGTTAACTCAGTCATGTTGAATGGTTGATTACCACTGATACTTTGACCAGGGATTGGGCCTAGTGGGGAAGGTCGCAATAAGGTGTTGTTTATATTATTTTCCGGCATATTTTTTGTTTTTGTTTTGAAATTCAAAATCTCTATAGTTTGCAATTCGTAATTTATAGATCACTTAATTTTTTCCTAAGTTTGCTTAGTAAATTTTTACCATTAAAATTCCCTTTTTTATTTTATTATTTTTTGTATGAATACTTAAAATTCAAAAAAAAAAAAATTCTGTTTGTGTTTTATTACATTTTCCATTAACTTTAAACTTTTGTTACTGATTTCTTTAATATTTTTCCTTTGATTAATTAATTTCATAAATTTTCCTATGCATCTTTTAATCTTAGTAATTTCTTTTACTTTAATTTGCAACTTTCTCTTTAGCTTTAGTATTTTACTTTATTTTATAACTTTTACTTTAACTTTAGTGTTTTACTTTCATTTATAACATTCCTTTCCATAAACTTTGATACATATTTTACTTTAATTCATAGAAAAACACGAAAATATATAAAATATCACTTACAGCAATATAAAGAAGTGTAGGACGAACATTTCTTATCGGTGAACCTTGATGATACATGAACACACGTCGGGTGGATTTGTCCTTAACGTGAGGGGACCAAGTGTAGTCTTCCGATTCAAGTGTGTAGGCCTCTGCCTTTATACTTTTGGTGGTTAATATAAAGTCTCCGTTTTTTTCGTTGGTTGCGGTGACTCCGGCGCTTCTTTTCCTACTCCTTGGATGAAATCGGTTTCGTAATTTTTAATTACTTATGCTGGAAACACACCGAATTAGTCAAAACGTTTTTTTCTTGTCTTAAAGCGACTTGCGGCCAAAATGCAAACAATTGTATAGCGCTATGAACATTGAATCAGGCAAAACAATTTTACGTTAAACATTTTGTTTCTTAAAACATAGAACGGCAAACATTGTATTGTGCTTTATGGGTCCATTCACACATAATAAAGCAAAACTGTGTTAAGTCAAATTTGACTAACGAAACATGATTAAAGGCGACCACAGCCTATAAACAAATACATACAGTCCGAACCAAAATTATTTGTACCTGCTAAATTTTTGATGCAACGTAACGCAAACATCTTTAAAAATAATATAAATAATAAACTTTTTGAAAACATTAATTTTAATTCATCAAATTTAATTACCCTGCTTTTACATTTCTAACAAATTTTTTTTTTAATTTTAGTTCCAGGAGAAGTTACAGTTAATTTTGTTTTTGCCAAAATTATTTGTACCCACAAATTTGTTCTCAATATTATTTGTGCAATATGGAAAAAATCAAAATAAAATAGTAAATCAAATAAATTTAAGATATTTTTTGCTAATTAAATAATGATATAGTCACTCATATTTTGTATGCAGACGGTCAATTTTTGTTTAGCCTCTATAAGATCTAGCAAGTGGTTCAAAAATTGGTTGTTAACATCACCTAGAATCTTATCCCGCTCAGTTTTCTGGGCACCCTGCTACAAATTTTTGGTATATTTATATCATGAATATCTTACACTTTAATTTAAACCTCCGCAAGTTAAATCGAAAACCTCCTGGCCAAGACAAATAATTATATTCAAGATTTTTTGTAGAATTTCGTGGCAATGACTTTTCTTATGTATGGGAGCATTATTGTACTGAAGTGCAAATTGAGGACCGACTAGTTTATCATCAACCAGGAATGTTACTTAATCAAACAAACCGAAATAGAACATTATCCTTGAATAGTTTAGTTTATTAAGCTGTGAAACCTTTTATTTGCTGCCCAGGGAAAACTAAGCGAAGCAGTATCCACACTAATTGATGCTCGATGTTTATGTATAATAAAAATATTTCCAATATTATCAAATTAAGACAAAAGTGTACTAATTTGGACATAAAACAGTTCTTCGTAGATCAAAGGGCTTATCTTATGATGCCGTTCACGTTTCATTTCCTGACGGTAGATCGTATTCCATGTGTCTGTATGCCCTATAAACTACAACTGTTCAAGGCCATAGTTCAATTTCGGTTTATTTCTTGAAGTAACATTCCTGGTTGATTATAAACTAGTCAGTCTTCAATTTGCTCTTCAGCACAATAATGCTCCCATACATAAGAAAAGCCATTGCCACGAAATTTTACAAAAATCTTGAATATAATTATTTGTCTTGGTCAGGGCAGATTTTCGATTTAAACTTGCGGAGGTTTAAATTAAAGTGTAAGATCTAAAAATAACAAAAATTTGTAGCAGGGTGCCCAGAAAACTGAGGGGGAGAGATTCTAGGTGATGTTAACAAAAAAGTTTTGACCCACTTGCTAGATGATATAGAGGCTAAACAAAAACTGACCATTTACATACAAAATATGAGTGACTATATCGTTATTTAATTAGCAAAAAATAATCTTTAATTTATTTGATTTACTATTTTATTTTGATTTTTTCCATATTGCACAAATAATATTGAGAACAAATTTGTGGGTACAAATAATTTTGGCAATAACAAAATTAACTGTAACTTCTCCTAGAACTAAAATTTAAAAAAAATTTTTATAGAAATGTAAAGCAGGGTAATTAAATTTATTGAATTAAAATTAATGTTTTCAAAAAGTTTATTATTTATATTATTATTAAAGATGTTTGCGTTACGTTGCATCAAAAATTTAGCAGGTACAAATAATTTTGGTTCGGACTGTATGTTAATTCACACTGAAACAAAACAAAGCAAAACAAGAAAAAACTGCTTGGATCAAGAGAAAACATTGTTTGAAGTCGATTCATGGTCGCTGTTTTGTAAAGCAAGCAATAAATATTTCTCAAAATAAAAACGATGTTAATAATTTTAGAAAAATTAATATTATTAATTAAAATTAATATTTTTAATTAAATTGTTTATTTTATTTAATTAATTTTTCGATCGTATTTTATTAATAGGAAACATTTTTTCTTATTTTGCTTTCAACATTTTATTTTCTATCAAACCAATTCACACCAAACTATAAAGCAACACGAGAGAAGTTGACTAGAAACAATTTATTTACTTTAACCTTACTTTTTTTCTGTGAATTTAATTCCTTTAATTTTTATTACAATTCATTATTATTCACTTTATTATATTTTTTTTTATTATAATTATTAGTCACTTGATTAGAAAATTAGAAACAATTTTATTATTATTCACTTTATTTTAAAAAAAAAATTTAAATTAAAAAAAAAAAAATTCCTATTATTATTCACTTTATTGTAATAATTTATAAAATTTTATAAAGAACATGAAAAAGCCAACTGTAATAAATCTAGTGTTGCATATAATATGTTCCACCATAACCACAAAATAGACACCACTATTTCAAAAATAATAAAAACAGTACATCAAAAATGGAAACTAGACGCATACGAGTCATACCACATCGCCAACACCACAAATCTCATGAACACAGATGATGCAAAAATTAATTCCCCCTTATTTAATATAACTTTTAAAAATTAACCATAAAAAGCGCAACACCCCTTATTTTTAATTAAATTTGTGGGTTTGTCCGCCTCCGTTTTCTTTTTTTTTATTTTTATATATAACTCCTTTTTTTTTTTTTTTTTACCTGTTAAACAAAATTTTTATATATAAGAGTTGTTTTTACTTTAGTTTTTTAATTGCAAAAAATTACCTGTAGATGATCTTTACAAGATCGAAACTAGTTGTAATTTTAAATAAATAAAAGTAAATAAATTCAAAAATAAAAATTTTGTTTTTTTTTATTTTTAAGTAAGTGAAAACTGTTGGTGTTTTGTGATTGTACCAAATAATATTAATTATAAAAAGATCACTTACGTCACTCCGATTCAAAAAAATTTTTTTTTTTTTTAAAATGTTTAATAATTTTATATTCACTTTTCTTTTCAGATTTTCAGATTTAACTTTTTAAATTCGCACACTTTTTCGCGCGTTCACTTTAACGTTTACGTACAATAACACGACACGAATTCCCGCTAAAACGGCACCTGCTCGGGCGCTAGTTAATTTAATTTAAACACGATAATTTAAAAAAAATATTTTTTATTGTTGAGGTTGTACCTCACTTTATTACGTCTATATCAAGATTATACCCAAATTCTTATTAACTACATATTTTTATAAATTATAATTTGCTGACTAATTGTCATGCGTTTTACTTAACTTAATACATTTAATGGAAAATTTCTATATAGGCCGGATATGCAATATTTGATTTCTTTGCAAGAATTCTATGGGAACATCTACGAAAAGCGCTTCCATGTGGGATCAGACGCGTTTCTTGCAACGTGATAAAGTTTGTTATCTTAACTTACATAGACCTGTTTCATTTTTTTTTCTTTTACTCATACTTAAACATAGGAATTCTGTTTTATATATTAGGCCGTTATAGGTATATTTTTGATCATTGATATATAATATGCTTCTAAAATATAATTTGTGATGATTTATGTAAAGCGGTATATAAATATGTTATGCGTATATGCGCACACGAATGTTTATATAAACCGCAATGTGCAATCAAAACCAACAAAAATGTCTATTATTGGTTTATTGTTGGTTTTGGTTCAATGCTATACAAAATTTAAAGTTACAATGTGACTACTGGTCATAGTGTTAGCTGTGTACAAATAAGTTATCAATAAAAAAACTAACCAACACTAATCTAATTTGTTTTGGTTTTTTTTCTATGAAATATGTAAAAAAAAAACAAAAAATACATAAGAAACAACAACAATTTGCACCACGGCAACACCGTATAATAATATCAAATATACCACAAGCTAATTTATGTGTATGTTTCTTGGAACAACAAAATAAATTACAAGCAACAACAATCAGCATATTTTGTTGAGAAAAAATTGTAATGTATGGATATACATATAACTAATGGAATTATTGTTTTTTTCAAGAATACTAAGCTAGGAAATACCGATTTTTTAGTTAATTTATACGCTTTTTTTACGAGTTTCTTTACTTCATCAATAAAAGATCGCGGATGTCTTTAAAACATGCAATTTTAACACTATTTTATTCAAAATCCGGATAGTAAAACGATTTTTCGGAATCTTTCTTATTGATCCAGTTGTTCCGAATGTGTTTGAAAATATGAACTGGATCGTACATTAAAAATATAAAACTACTAGGATAATCAGGATTATTAAATTTAAAAGAATTCGGCGCGAGAATGGAAAACATATTTTGATTTATCCTATGGTTATCTGTTACGATTGAAATTACTTCTAAATTGATTGATTGCACTAATTTTATAATATTTAAAGTTATCTTACAAAGCTCTTCACCGGATACCCATCCACCCAGCTTACTGGATGTAAAGCAATATTTCTCTAAAACAACCGAACGCGGAACTTACTAAAAATGCGAGGACCGTTTTCGCTACGTTTGAATTATTCTGGGCACAACCAGTTATCTTTTGGGATTTGTAATTTATTTGCGCCTTTAAATACATCTCGTCAGTTTGAAGTATGACTTTGCGTTGCCAATGTTTTAAATGCTCAGCCTGTCTAACAAGATAATTCGTATTTCCTTCAAAGTTGGTAGGGCATACATTTTGAAGGCACGAAAGTCGCTGCAGTGTACCTTTGCTTGGAAGGATCAGCATGTTCCGATCTCTTATTAACTGGTAGGTCACGGATGATTGAAGGTAAATTAAAAATGATTTAACTAAGGTATTTTCCGAATACCGTACTTTATTCCCAAGCATAATTTTTAGCTGGTTACTGATAATTTGAAGTGTGCCAATATATTTATAGTCAATATGTTCAGCAATACGCACAACTTCATTTATTTTTTCACACACTACATTTAACAATTCGTTCATCCTAACAGCGGGTGATTTTTCGTATGTACAGTTAAAAAAAATATTAACCGCGTTTTTAAATTGAGACCAATACTGAAATTGTTGATCTGACTTCGAAATATATTCTGAATTGCGATAAAACCGACAATTTAAATCTTTAGTGACTCTAATAAACTGAGAAATGACAAAATTTTCTACGTTAATTTTATAAACATAAGCTTCTTCTTCATTGAATTTTACTTCAACGTCCAAGTCGCTTAGATGGCTAGCCAAATGTAATCTAAAATTAATAAATGAACCAATCAGGTCGTCTTTCATTAAAGAAATTTCATTCTGTAACGAAAGTTCACAAGATTTGGCCAAAATCTCATTACTCCTTTCTGACGGTTCTTTTCGGGACTGCGGCTTGGATTTTGAAAAATAATCTGGTAAACCCGGAAAAATACTAGGGACAACATTAGGTAATAATTGAGGTAATTTTAACGGTAAAACTAAACTGCCGTGGTAATTATTAATTTTAATTTCGTTAGTATTAAAATGTTTTGTACATACGAACGAGTATTTTGTGGGAACAAAATCCTTTCGAGGAATCGCGTTTAACCAAGCCTGACGAAGAGGTTCTACATTCGGAAATTTAAAAAAAGACACTTTACACTCTGATTCACCACCGCTAGAATAACCTGACTTGCAGCCGGGCACACAACAAATTTTAGGCATTTTAAGATATAGATATTTTTAGAAATATAATCTGTTTGCGTAGAACAAAGACGCAACAAAAAAAAAACACCCGGACTTAATTTACTGGAAATAATTTAATCCACAACACAATTTCGGATGAAAATATATTAACTTAATAAAATATTTTACAATAATTATATTTCCGCAAATATATTTTATCTTAATTTGCTCTAATTATTTTAATTTAATTAACTATTGAAAAAACTTACCAAAATCGTATCCCGCCAACGAACTGTCACTGAGTGTAAAATACGTTGAATTTACAACAGTACATTTCGAATCAGAACAAAATAGTGGTTGTTCTATTACTTTCTTTTACTCTAGTAAAATAAAGTATAGTAATCATAAAAATTTTGGACCTTGAGATTTTTAGAGATTTAGTTGTTTTGAGGTCCCCTGAGTCCGAAAAGGTGGGTTTCGAAATGGTGTCTGTCTGTCAGTCTGTTAGTCTGTCAGTCTGTCTGTGTCCTTTCTACAGCCCAGATGGTTTAACCAATCCAACTGAAATTTCAGATTTAAGCTTTTTTGATAAATTGGGAAGTCCCAGTGAATTTTACTCCAAATCGGCTAACCGGAAGTGGCCACTCTCTTGGTCCAGAAAATTTATTTTGCAAATATCTTAAAAAGTATAAGGTTTACAAAAAACTACTTAATACAAAATGTTTCCCAAAATTAAAAACAAATAAAAATAAAAAATTAAAAATTAAAAAAAAAAATTTCAAAATTTAAAAATTAAAAAAAAAAAAAAAATTAAAAAATAAAAATTTATAAAAAAAAATAAAATTTCTCAAAATTCTCTGTTCGTAAAAGAAAGTCGTGTGTTGGCCACACCTCCATTTTATTTTGTACAACACACAACGCCATACATATATTCATTTCCACTACAACAGCAATAGCACTGTCCAATTATATACATACTACGAACAGTTTTTACGATTTCCAGCTGAGGAATTATATAGTGCAATTGTGTTGTAAATTGTAAAATAAAAACATCTTATAAATATCTAAAAGCCATAATATTGCATATAGATAAATTAAAAAAATTAATTTTCATAAAACATAAACCGTTTTTCATAATTTTCTATTGAATGCGCTTTTGTATATAGTCACGGTTTTTTATATTTTTTCAGTCCCCCAAAATTAAAATACCTACGCTACAACAATAACAAATTTTTTTTCTCTTATCTTTTTTTTACTTTGCTCTGTCTATACGTACATAAAAAACAAATCAGCTGTAAAAAAATGGTAGTCGCATCGGAGCAAAGTACTAAAATCATTATGTGATTTTATCTTTAAAATACTTCCCCTCCTCGATTTAAAATACTTCCCCTCCTCGAATGTAAATACATATATAGAACTTCGTCCTATCACTCTCGTTTGCATCAGCAGACTGATGAAAATAATGTGGTTTTCGATTCATCAAAAAAGAGCAAACCGGCTTGCTCTTTCTGCTGTCAAACTGTTCGATTCGCCAAGAAAGTCGCTCGATCGAGCAAAATTGGTGTTGTTTTACGAATCTCGATTTTTTGGCAGATTTACTAACACAAACACAAATAGAACTGTAATTTTGAAAGCGTCATTTGTGTTTTGTGTTATATTTTGTGTTTCTGTTTATTTTTATGTAAATATTTTATATTAAAAAATTAACTTGTGTTGTTATGTTGTTATGTATATAACATAAGAATATGTTAAGTTGTTTTTTATAGAGTATCGATCTTTTATAAAAATTATAGGTTATGTTTATATAAACGTCAAAAACACACACATATATATATATATATATTACGGAACAACTGTTCGATTCACACAGCCTAGAAAGTGATCTTTTAAAGATTTGGTAAAAGGTGAATCGAAATCGACATAAATAAAAAAAATTGTTTCGCAGTTTTTTGTTTTGTTCTATTTTTATTTTTTTTTTACAAGACAGCTATCGTTGTTGTACGATTCAAAATTTAAAAAAATTAGGTAAAGCAAATAGTCCAAATCTTGATAAAAATTTAATTTTTTTTTGCCCAATATATAATAATTAAATATCATAGTTTAGTGTGGCATCCTCGGAAAATCATTTTATGCCTTATTTAAAAAGTTATTAAATGCGAGACGAGAAAAACGAGAAAAAACGAAATATTTTCATATAAATTTTTAATTTTTGTATCGGAACATTTTTTTTGTTAGTCGATTACTCATACTTTAACAACATTTCTATAATTCGGCCTGTAATGTATAGTGGTATTGATACAAAACCAACAAAAATGTTTATACAAGCCGTCTCGTTCGCTCCTTACACAGATCCTATCAAAAAAAAATGTACACTAAATTTATTTATGTATTGGTATTTATATATCGTAAAATACTTTAGTTTCGATGAATTTATCACCTATACTTATTTGTTTTGTGTATACATATATACTTTCTGTTTTTTTTATGCGCATCACTAATTTTATACCTTAACCAAAACCAACACTAATGTAATCTACAAGCCTGATTCAGTGATGAAGCACGCAGATACTCTCTTACATTTAATACCTTATAGTTGAAAGTGTTAGTGCGAAAATAGAATAAAAATACTCTCATCTAACCAATGACAATTAGTTTTTTTCATTATTAACATACCCAATTCTCCCTCCACAATTCGTTTGTTTTGTTTTATCTACAATTTGTATGTTTTTCTCACTCATTTATATAATCTGTCGATCACCAATACTTTCATGTATAAGCGCAAAATAAATTTCAAATATTGGTGACAATCAGGCTTGTAGTACATTAATGTTGGTTTTGACCTTAACGTACTTTTTTATAGCTTAAGTGTTTGTACTGTTTGGCTTGTATAAACATTTTTGTTGGTTTTTATCAAAAACATCTATAATTCCAAGACGAACTATTGTTTGTTATTGTCTGATAATTGCTACTGAAAGTAGTATTAGTAACTAAATGACGACGGCAACGTCGCATATTACTTTACATTTATTTTCATACAAACACATATTTACTTTTTATTTGAACACTCTTGACAAAAATATTGTACATGTTCAAATTCATTTTTGAATTTAATAAAAAAATTATTAAGATAATTTAAATTTAAAAGGTGTCTTGATATTAAAAATCGAATTGTGCCTTAATATTTTTATATTTAACATTTAGTAAAGCATTGAAATATTCGTATTTTTTAAAACAAGGACATATAGTATGCCATTTTTTGGTCTACGAGTGTAATAAAGATAGGTTATAGGTCTTTTTCCTAAAACCAACAAAAATGTTTAAAATGTTTATAGACATTTTATTAGTTTTGTTTTTCCTTAAATATCAAACATTTATCTCGAATATGACGAATGAAGAACAAACATTTAGCGTATTTTGTTGAGAAATTTACAACAATTGCACTAGGCAGAGAAATTAAGTAATTAAAAAAATATTTCCAATTATTTAATTCAAACTCGAGCAAATAAAAATCGTAAATATTTGACATAAAAACAGGAGAATAACCAACATAAAAGCTACAAATTAAATCGAAATAATAATTCTCGACTTATTTATATTCTTGAAAAAACAATCATTCCATTAGTAATATCCATACATTACAATTTTTTCTCAACAAAATATGCTGATTGTGTTGTAATTTATTTTGTTGTTCCAAGGAACATACACACAAATTGCTTTCGTTTTATTTGATATTATTATACGCATTGCCGTGATGTAAATTGTTGTTGTTTCTTATGTATTTTTTTTTTTTTTTTCATATTTCATAGAAAAAATCAAAACAAATTAGATTAGTGTTAGTTGTTTTTTTTATTGAAGGCTTATATGTACACAACTGACACTATGGCCAGTCGTCACTTTGTACCTTTAAATTTTGTATAGTTCGTCTTGGAATTATAGATGTTTCGAATATACACATACTAGTGAAAATCATATGGTTGGGTTTTTATTGTTTCGTTCATTCATAAAGTGCTGTTTACTATACTCGTATTGTATAGTATAAAAACGTCATTCACAATAATGTGCAACAAGGATAGGAACATAATTAAAATATATGTTGGTCGTTCTCTGTATTGGAGCACATACAGTCAGTACATAATTATCTAGTTTAATGATTCGAATACCATTTTAATATATGAAAAGATGCATTCTTATTTTTTTTTCTATGCCTACATATTAAAAAAAGAACGAAATTACTAAAAAATAATTCAAATCGAAACTAACCTTAACACAGTTTGGTTTTAACTTAAGGTTTTAATATTAATTAAAATTTAACTTCAGGCTAAACTCCCGTGATTTAACCGTTAACGTTGCCCAGCGGATACCTTCTGTATTGGGCAAGAAACATCGGAGCATAATAATTGAAGAGGCTTCCGGTATATCAGGGCCCGTGTTTAAAAACGCATCACCCGATATCGTGTTCCAATCACCAGGCGCTTACAGCAATGGTACATCGTAAATTTTACAATTTTTTTCTTCTTATTATAGTATTTCCTAGAATTTATATAAATCTAAGTGCTAATATTTTGTATATACGTACATACGTACATATATAGAAACCAATTTTTAATTGATTTAAGCTGAAGCCTTGTCTTGCTTGACCTCAGCTTCTTTTATAATTTTTTTTTTATCTAAAAATCATATGCGGGGCATTTCTGGAACTTAATTAAATACTACGTTTTTTTTGTATATTTTGCTTATGTTTCTGTTTTAATTGCAGTAAATACGAGTAGATCTTACCAGTTGCTAAATTTCGAATTTTAAAATTTAAAAACATGTACTAAAACAAACGCCTTAAAATCCTTGTGGCCGCAATCCAATACTTTTGTGAATAATCCGTACTTAAAAACACAATTATCAAGTGTCTTAATAAGGGGTACTTAATTACATAATGTAAAGTGCCATTTATCATTTTATAGTTCTAATTTTAAATTTGTTAAAAAAATAAAATGTTATTTTGTGATATGAACAAACAAACAAGGAACTTCAAACAGGGAGATTTCTTGTTAATTAAGAAAATAAAAATTATGTCTTTTTTCTATTTTAAATAATTACACAAAATAATAAAATAATAAAAACTAAGTAAAATGTAGTTTTATTAATAAATTTTTTCGCTACGGTGCACAATTCATCACTCACTCGGCTGCGTGCGCCTTTTATTATATATACACCGGAGATTTGAATAACAAAAAAGTAAATTCGCCCTTTCCCAAAATATTGTTACGTTTTTGCCTTGTCAATCAAAGTTCGTATCACTGGATTGTGAATAAAACAAAACACTTTGGTTGTGTTAACAAACGAATTTATTTATTGAGCACAAAAATTATTATAACACAATTTATTAATAATAATTCACAAAATAACTTTTTATAATATTTGCACAAATTTTACTGATAACTTTTTCTTTCTAAATCGCACTACAACACTTTTCAAATCACTTTTAATTCACTTTTTAATCCTTATACTCCTGAAAATTCAAGATTTTTCCAGTAAGAATAGTCTAGAAACATTTAGAACAGTTTTATCACGGAAAAATCCATTTTACTACAGTAAAACCTTGTGCTATTAATTTAACACATTCTATCATACCCCAGATGTCACCGTAAAACTTTCCCTCACCCAAGCCTGTAAATAATACTGTAACATATTCTATTATATCCCAGATGTCACCGTAAAACTTTCCCTCACCCAAGCCAAAATAATTGCCCTTCCTGGAATCTTTGGTTATTTGGTCGTATGTCATATCGATATTTCATCCATTCGCCCAATACTCGTACTCCTATATATATAACCCGGCACTATTCACCCAATATCTGTTTAACCTGATGCTCATTGGTTTCCTCCACAATTGTTTCTGACTTTGATGGCAGCTTTTCGCGATGGCTGGCTGTTACTGTAAGTGGCAGCTTGGTGTTATCGCTACTCAATATTCCTCGCCCAAAGTCCAAAACAAAGCCATCATGAAGTCCATTCCCAAGATAACTTCGTTCAAAATATCTGCGACTAGAACTTCGTGTTGAAAAGTAGTTTTCCTGATCCTTATGCCCACGATCATTTTTCATTTTATCATTGCACAGTTCCTCCGATCAAGTATTCCCGGACAATTGTGTGGGTTGCTCCCGTATCCAGCGTAATGATACACTTCCTCCCATCAACATTGCCCTTGATTGCTACACTGCTTGCGCCTCATGCTACACTCGTGACAGGGATGTAAGTTATGGGGCAACCAGACGGCAAAGCCAGCTTCCGTTCCTTCAAACTGACTTGTAATCTTCCCACCTTTCCGAATGTTGCCCTTCATCCGATTTCTGCTCTCCGCTGGGTGCTCTTTCCATAGAAGTTGCCGATCCTTACCGTTTATCTCTTGCTTCACAACAATATCGTGAATAAAAGGTGGTGATCTTCTCCCTCCTTGTATTATTTTCCCACAATCCCGTGAGATATGACCGAACTAGTCACCTTCCCAATACCTAAGCCTGCTCTTTAGATTTTCGGTACCATCCGATGGATGTTCCCGTTTGTGTCTGAATTTATATGGCGCCTAAATAATGATGGTCTGGGGATAGTCTGTACAGCCTCGATCGTTAACGAAAAAGCAACGGCTTTAGGTGACAACATCACCGCCTTCCGTGTCTCTGGATATCGAATACCATCAATGAATGCGTCAATTTTAATCCTTTCGATATAACTGGCTAATGTACTTGTATGTGCTAGTCGCTCGATAGATGATGAAAATTCTTGTAGCGATTCTCCTCCCTTTTGTTAGCAGCTTTTCAATTGCATTCGATATATTTCGCGCTTGTGGTCACTGCCATACTTCTGATCCAGCGCCTTCATAATTTCTAGATGACTGTTGCGCTCTTGTTCCGGAATGGTTTGTAAGGCCTCCGCTGCTCGCCTTTGAGAGCCACTATTAAAGCTGCGATATGATGTTCATCGTTCCAAAAGATGTTGTCCCGTCGAATGTTGATGGCTTTAACTTAATTGACTGGACGGTCTGAACCACTTGCATCGTTGTTCCAATTGCTTTCACATCAATTATCTTCTTCTCTAGACGTTGCAATTTCTTTTCAACCTGTTCAACTTTCGTTTCGAATTTTTGTTCAACCTGTTGAACAAAAATTTGAACCCATCTTTTTCTTAAATTCCGTTTACAGTTTCTCTATTTCGCCTTGCACATTTGTAGACAATTCTAGAATTTTCTCGTCCATTTTCTTTTGGCCTTCGGGAATTTCCCGACTTTTTTCGGCAATTTCGCCCAACTTCAGTTTCATTTTTTGGTTTGACTGGTCTATTGTCTCTAACTGCTGCTCATTTTGTTGTTCCATCTGGTGTTTAAATTCTTGGTTTGACTGGTTTATTGTATCTAACTGTGGTAGTTTTATTTATGTTCCTACTTTTGTTGCACATTATAGTGAAGGAAATAAATAATGTGACGGTGACACCTTGTGTGTAATAGAATAAGTTAAAATTAATAGCTCAATGTTAAACTGTTCTAAATGGAATTTTCCATGATAAAATTGTTCTACATTATTCTAACTAGAAAAATCATGAGCTTTCTAGAAGTTTGGTTTGTGTATATAAAAAGGCGAACGAAGTCGAATTGGATTTAGTAATATTTGGTAAGCGATAGTATAAAGATTACAAGGTATTAAAAAGTGATTTAAAAAAGTGTTGTAGTGCGATAAATAAAGTAAAAGTGATCAGTAAATTTTTTTTTTTTTTTTTTTTTTTTTTTTTTTTTTTCATTTAAAATAAATTTTATTTATTTATTTTATGTAATTACAATCTAGTCTCCTGGACTAATTAGCAATTTGTTTCTGACTTAATTTACTAACTTAAATTAATCTATGGCTTCTTCCCATTGGCATTCCATAGTGTTTGTTAAATTGAAGTAAACCACATCTTTGTTGTGGATTTTAGATCAGCATAATGCTGCTTAAACTGACAATCACACCAGCTCAAAAGGTTTGGTTCTTTTAAGTCTGCGAACTAAATGCGTGATGCTTAGGAGCTGAGTTGCCTCAATGTTCACATGTTGGCGGAGCCTTTCTTCATGTCTCCGTGCTTTTTCCTGGATTTCATTTAAGATGAGGTTCATTTTAAGGTCCCTATGAAGGTCATTGTTCCTGACATACCAAGGTGCATCAACGATGTTCCTTAATACCATATTCTGAAATCTTTGGATGATATTTACGTTGCTCTGTTTGGTACAACCCCAAAGCTGAATACCATAAGTCCAAATCGGTTTCAATATTTGCTTATAAAGTAGAAGCTTGTTGTATGTTGATAAAGAAGAGTTCCTTCCCATCAGCCAATACATTTTTCTGTATTTAAGTCTTAATTCTTCACTTTTCTTCTTGACGTGTGCTTTCCATCGTAGTTTAGCATCCAGGGTCATGCCGAGATACTTAGCTGTGTTCGCATGCGGTATTATTTCCCGATTTATGGTAATCGGAATATGTTCGATTCGTCTGTTTGTAAAGTTGATGTGAACTGATTTAGCTTCATTTAGTTTTATTCTCCATCTTTTTGTCCATTTATATATTTGAGTTACAGCTGATTGTAACTTCTGTGTTGATTCTTCGTTGCTTTTTCCAACAGCTAAGATCGCCGTATCATCTGCAAAAGTTGCCACTGTGTTGTTTTCTAATGTAGGAAGATCATAAGTGTATAGTAGGTATAAAACCGGCCCTAATACACTGCCCTGTGGAACTCCTGCATTGATTTCTTTCAATTCAGAAAACGTATCATCTAACTTAATCCTGAAGAACCTATCTTTCAAGTATGATTCTAGTATCTTAGCAAATTGCATTGGTAGAAGATTCCTTAACTTGTGGTTAAGTCCTTCATGCCACACTCTATCAAACGCTTGTGCAACGTCTAGAAATACTGTTGAACAGACTTTTTTCTCCTCTATTGCTTTCTCAATTATACTGGTTATTCTGTGTACTTGATCAATTGTTGAGTGTTGGTTGCGAAAACCGAACTGATGATTTGGGATCAAGTTTTTACTCTCGATTATCGGATTTAATCTTTTTACCAGAAGCTTCTCAAAGAGTTTGGACATGACTGGCAATAGCGAAATTGGCCTATAAGACGATGTTATGTGTGGTGGTTTCCCAGGTTTTGGGATCATAATTACTTCTGCAATTTTCCATAAGCTTGGTACACATTAGATTCTAAATGCTGCATTTATAAGATTGGTGAGTTTCACCAGAGCTTTCCTTGGCAGTTCTTTTAAGATTTCTGCAGTAATAAGATCGTACCCAGGAGCTTTTTTCGTATTCATATTAGCTGTTATCTCACGCATGACTTCTTTTGGTGTTGTGGGTAGGATTTCTTTACTTTCTTGCACAGCTTGTTCAGTTATTATCTCGGCTTCCAACGTTTGGTCTTCATGTGGCTGGAATATTTTTTCGAGGTGTTCGGCAAATTCTCGAGCTTTGTCTTCATTATTTCTAGCCCATTTCTCACCTGCTATTTTTATTGGGGGAATCTGCATTATTGGTCTTTTGATTCTTTTGGTTGCTTTCCAAAGAGAATAATCAGTACTGTTATCATTAGTTAATTTTCTTAAATAGTTGCTGATTGATTCATCTTTCAATTCTTTGATCTCTCTTCTTAATTGTTGAGTGAGGTTGTTCAAATGAGTTTTATCTTGGGGGGCCCTTGTTTGTTGCCATACTCTTCTCGCTCTTCTTTTTTCTGCGAGGAGTTCCCTAATTTCCATAGGGTAATTGTTTCCCTTGATTTTCGTTTTAATTTCAGGAGTATTTTCCCAAGCTGATTGCTGTATATCGTTTACAAATTTGTGAACTTCTTTGTCTAATTGTTCTTCAGTCTTTAATGGAACCATTAAGTTAATTTTTTCTTCTAGCGATAGTCTAAAGCATGCCCAATTAGTGTGATTATTTACTAGGAAAGGGTTTCTTTCTTTCTGAATGATTTTTTCACTTAACGTTAGAAGTATTGGTGAATGATCAGAGTTTAAGTCGTGGCTTTCATCTACTTGTACATAATTTACAGATATGTTCTTTATTATGAAGAAATCAATCAGATCTGGCACTTTGTTTGGATCAGTTGGCCAGTAGGTTGGTTTTCCAGTTGAGAGGGCTTCACAACTGCATTTTCTGATAGCTTTTAGGAGTTCTTTACCCTTAGTTGTTGTTAATCTGGATCCCCAGTGGACATTTTTTGCATTAAAGTCTCCTCCAAGTACAAATCGTTTTCCTAATTTACTGAGGAACTCGAGATAATCTTTTTCTTTCATTGAGTGCTTCGGTGGGCAGTAAATACTAGCAATACAAATAGAACTACTTTTGGATTTGACAATAACAGCAGTTGCTTGTATTTCTTCCGTTTCATATTTTAACTCCTCATAGTGATGAATACTATTTCTAATTATAACAGCACTACCTCCTTTAGCAGTGTTTCCAGGGTGTATAGTGTGATATATTTGATAATTTTTAAATTTAATGTTTGATTGTCTGTTGAAGTGTGTTTCCGTGATGAGACATACATCGATTTTTTCTGTGTCCAGGACCACTTGCAGTTCTTGTTGATGTTGCATCAGTCCATTGGCATTCCAACATAAGATTCTAAGATCTTTGGCCATTTTTCTGTTTAGGGATGGCTCCCTTAGTGCTGTACTCTAGTTTCTGTAATCGCTCATCAAATGTATTTAGTCTGCTTAAAATTAATTTAAGTGTTTGACTTATATCGTCATTTTGAGCAGTTTTTCCTGGATTTCCGTTGCTCATCATTACTTGAGCATAAGTCATTTTACCAAATTGTCCTTGAGTAGTTCCCGACACTCTCCGATTTACTTCGGGTCGGTTCATCTTAACCGCTTGTTTCCTGAATGAACTTGGATTTTTAGCAATCACGTTCTTATTTTTGATATTTTGCAGTTCAATAGCAACGCTGCATCCTCTGTAGTTAGCCGGATGGTTTTCTCCACAGTGAACGCATTTAGGTTGAACATTTTGGGCTTTTACACAATCTTTGGTATGATGTTTACCTAAACATTTGACACACCTAGGTTCCCTGTTGCAATATTTTTGTGTATGTGCATAGGCTTGACATTGTTTACATTGTGGTATAAGCTTAGACCTTCTTAGAGGCTGAATAACCACTTTGCACCCCAAGATGTACTTAATTTGATAAATTTTTTCGATATCTTCATCAATATCGAAGGTCAACATAAACATGTTGAGAGGTACTTTGCCTCTCCGTTTTAGCTTAATCGATGCTTCAGTTGCCTTAAATCCTTTTGCTTTCAGGTCATCAATTATTTTGTCTGGTTTACACGTAGAGTGTAAGTTTTTAGCCATGACCCTAATTGGTCTGGTTTGTTTATCTTCAAACGTGTGCCAAGCACGTTTTTCTTCATTTAACATTTTTGTCATTTTTCTGTATGTTTCAGCATCTTCTAAGTTTATTTTGATGGTGTTTCCATTCATCACCTTTGCATTAAACTTATCAGTAGCAGTTATTGTTTTTATTTTTTCATAGAGTACATCGTAGTCTTTGACTTCATCTATTACTATTGGTGGTGGTGGAGGTATTTTTTTTGGTTGTTTCTGGATAATATTTGTAACATTATCCTTTAATTGAGGTGGGGAGGGCGTATTATTCCGTCTCCTTTTTTTTCTCCCACCTTTAACTCTAATCCACTCAGTTTCTCGAGCTAGTTATTCTTCATCCGTATGATACTCTTGTGGAGTTGTATTCTGGTTAGGAGTAGAACCGATGTCCTCCTTTGGCTTAAGAGCTTTAACTTCGTTTTCAAGCGTCTTCATACGCTCCTGCATCCATGCAATTGTAACATTCAGTTGCTTATTTATATTATTGGCTTCAACTAATGCATTATTAGCTTTACACAGTTCATTGTGAAGCTTTTCTTCGTTTGTAAAACGAGTGTTGTGGCTGCTGGCCTCAATGGAGGGACTACCGCCTCTTTTCGGAGAATACGCGACTTTGTTACTCCTCTGGAAGGGATGTGAATTATCCTTTTCTATTTCACTCAAATGAGCTTGTTTATTCACCAACATGTCTTGGGATTGGTTAAAATAATTGTAGTATAGCAATGGCTGGTCTCCCCCAGAATCCATGAGACCGACCTCCGAAGAGGGTGGATTTACCTGAGCAACAGGTGTACCACCTGGGGTATTAGTTTCCTTATTTGTTCTGCTCATTGCTCATTTATAGTGTATTGCACTCGCCTCTAGTATTTCGCCGATGCTTCACATCGTTGCCCGGGTGTTACCACGTGGAGGTATACTAGACACATTTGGTGGTTTCTACATAGTTGCAGCGTTGGAATATAGACCACGAGATACATGGCTATAGACGGTCAACCCCTACCCTATTGAGACGCACCCAACACCCGATCAGTAAAATTTAAGAATAATTTATATAAAGTGATTTTGTGAATTTTTATTGATAAACTGTGTTGTAATAAATTTTGTGAAATAAATAAATTCGTTGGGGATAAATTGAATTGAGTTTGTATTATTCACAATCCAGTGATACGAACCTTGACAAAAGGCAAAAACGTAACAAATTGGTGACAGCGGTGGGATTGTGAATAAAAAGATAAAGGAAATGATTCTCAACGAATTAAAAGTTCCAGAATTAAAGAGAGAAATAGAGAAACAGGGTTTGGCTACTGATGGTAGTAAAGCAGCTTTACAAGCGCGACGACGTGACGCCATGGAGAAAGAAGGGTTGAACGCTGACCATCATGATTTTGGCGTGGAAGTAACGGATGCGGCAACTGTAGAGAAGACAGGAGACAAACAACTGTCGGTCGAAACAACACAACTACCATCTGGAAGTTTCGATTTGTCGCAGTTAATAGGTGCTATGGACCAGATGATGGGACAGATAAGTCGAATGAAACAACAAAACGAACGACACCTGGGAGAAATTAAAAATCAAATGGCGCAACAAGGAGAGCAGTCGAATCAAGAAATGAAACAACAAATGGAGAAAATAGAACAACCAATCCAAATTATAGAGCGTCAGATGGGGGAAATTGCCGAAGGCCAACAGAGAATGGACGAGAAAATTATGGAATTGTCTACAAATGTACAAGGCGAAATAGAGAAATTGCAAACGAATTTTAAGACGGAGATTCAACAGGTTGAACAAAAATTAGAAACGAAAATCCAACTTGTCAAAACGGAGGTTCAACGTCTCGAGAAAGAACTAAATGATGTCAAGGCAAGTGGATCAACGACGCAAGTGGTTCAGACCGTTCAATCGATTAAGTTAAAGCCACCGACGAAAGCCACCGACGGTACAACATCTTTCGGCATTTTCAAATTTCAATTTGAAACGGCAGCCAATCAAAACCGTTGGAATGATGAACATCTGGTCGCAGCGTTAATAGTGGCCCTTAAAGGTGAAGCTGCGGAGGCCTTACAAACAATTCCGGAAAAGTTCGCAACAGTTATCTCGAAATTATGAAGGCGCTGGATAGGAAGAACGGTAGTGATCACAAGCGGGAAATCTATCGAATGGAATTGAAAAGCCGCTAACAAAAGGGAGGAGAATCACTTCAGGAATTTTCATCGGCAATCGAGCGACTAGTACATCTAGCACATACCAGTACGTCAGCCGATTATATGGAAAGGCTAAAAATTGACGCATTCATTGATGTCATTCGAGATCCAGAGACACGCAGGGCGGTGATGTTGTCACCTAAAGCAACCTTCGCGGAAACCATCGTTTGTCCGTTAACAAATGAAACTGCACAAGCCATCACCAAACCGTCAATGAAAATACGCCGAGTGGAAATCGACACCAGCATAAACACAGAACGGTCAACACCAAGATACCGAGACGGAAGCGGCAAAATCAAATGTTGGGCATGTGATAAAATCGGTCACATCTCACGGGACTGCTGGGAATTAAGAAGAAAAAGGGGAAGATCGCCATCTCCTATGCAGCGACGACCAAGCGGGGAGCAGGCAGTGACCAGGCAAGAAGGCCAAATGACGACAGAGTCGTTAAACTTGAAAGAGTCAGCTTAAAGGGGCAGAAGCTGACTCCCACAACCGATTGCCCCATAACCTCCATCCGCGTTTCGAAAGTAGCAAGAGGCGGTGACAGCTTAACAATCAAAGGCGACATTGATGGCACGGACTGCGTCATCACCCTGGATACGGGAGCAAATCGCACGATTGTCCGGAAAGATCTGATCAAAGGAGGTATGCAACCAGCAAATGAATTGAAGTTACAAACGGCAACTGGAGGTAGTTCAATAATAAAAGGCAAAAAGATCGTGAAAATAAAGATCGGGAGAACTCTTTTTCAACACGAAGTGCTGATTGTGCAGATATTGTGGATGAAGTCATTTTGGGGATGGACTTCATGAGAGCAAATGGCTTCGTGGTGGATGTTGGACGAGGAGTTTTAAGTTACGATAACATCGAGTTGCCACTTCAATCTAGCAGTGCCGGAGCAACTATCAGGCGAATTATTATTGATCATCGGGAGAAGCTGCCACCGAATTCAGAGACGATCCTATGGGGAAAATTGGAGGGAGGTTCTGGGTCACCCAGGTTGTGGGTTGTGGAAGCTAACGAAGAGGAGAACGGAGCCAAGGAAATTATAATCGGAAAAGCCCTAGTTAAACCAGACAACGACTATAGAGTACCAATTAGGACTTTAATGCCCCTATTATGGTTCTCACATTTTAGTCACCCGGTGACTTCAGCTCACCCAAATCAAATTTTGGTATTATAGTTGTCACATTTGAGTCACCCGGTGACTTCAACTCGCCGCATTCTAATTTTGTGTATTATGATTCTCCCGGTGAGCGAGTCTAGTGTCAAATATGCTCACCTACAATTAGTTGGTGACTTCATAGTAAATATGTTATTTTTGACGAAACACAAAAAAATGGACGGCAATAACACGTAAATACATATTTGTTTTTTTTTTTTATAAAATTTAAATAAATAAATAATTTTGATTTATCTAAATCTTTATTTTATTATAGACAAAAGCTAAAAATAACAAACGTCAACCAGTTTTCAAAATTGGTTGACGCTATGGAGCAAAATTCAGATATTGCCCGTGGATATCCAAATATGGGTAAAACTAAGGAGACAATAACCCAGTTTTGGAAAGATTTGTCTATTAAATTAAATAGCTTGGGGCCGCCAATAAAAGACTGGTTTGAATGGAGAAGAGTAAGTCAATTTTTACTTATTATTGACTAATAAATTAATTAATTTTAGTGACATTGTTATTTATTGGTTTGTTTAATTATGTGTTTTATAGGTTTGGAACGATTACAAACGTAACCTGAAGCAAAAAATTGCAAGAAACTATGAAGAGATTCGAGGGACAGGAGGAGGACCGAATATCCAATATTCACTGTCACTTACCCCAATGGAGCAGCAAGTTGACGCAATTTTAAATTTAAATAAATCTGCTGCTCCGCGTGGGCCAAGTTTTGGAGTCGTGACACATAATAATGAAATAAGCTTGGAAATGTCAGCCGGGAACCGCAATAATAATAGTAATCCAGAACCATCAACCAGTTATCACACTGAAAATATAATAATTGAGGACATCCCTTGTAATGTAGAACATGATACCTCTATTCGCAATAAACGAAAATCAACACCAACGGTTAATAATAAAGAAAATATTGAGAAGAAACGTATAGAGTTGTTGGAAGAGCAAGCAAATAAACAAAAAGAAACCGCAGAGATTCTTAAAAAAATAGAAAAAAATACATATAATTTGTCACATTACTTCAAGAAATCCTGTGAGCTAAAAGAGAGAGAGCTAAACTTACTCGAACAACAACTCGATAGGCAGAATAATAAGGACTTACAGCAAAATAAATTATATCTACAAAATTTGGATATCAAAAGGAGGAAATTGGAAATAGAAGAAAGAAAATTAGATATTACCAATTCCAGACGCTACAGCAACTCAGAAGACTGAAACAATAGTCAGAATAGTCAGACTATAGCCTTAGTGATATTATTGTAAAACAATAAGACTGGATTTTTTTTTAGTACACATATTATTTAATATGTTAATTTTATTAATGCTTATTATTTTTTTTATATAATTTATGTACTTATATATATAACAAAATGAATTGAAATGTGTGAAAATGCGAATTATATTGAATTATAGGTATAACAGAGGTATTTGAAATTAAGTTTGAAATTTATTAACTGTTTTCAATATATCAATACGAAATAAAATGAAATAAATATTATAATGAATTCAAAATTTCATCTCGTACTCTTTTTCCTTCCTGCAACAAGTTTCTGTTTGTTCCAGATTCTTCGGGTTCTGAGTCACTCTCTACGATGGTGTCGCTTAATTCTTCTTGGTCCTCGCAATCAGCCACTTTATAAAATCTACACATATTGTGTAGTACACAACAAGTGTTAATGATTTTTTTTGATTTGTCGGGGCTGTAATGTAGCTCTCTGGCTGCCAATAAACAGCGAAATCTGGATTTCAACACCCCAATGGTCCTCTCTATTATATTTCGGGCTGAGGAGTGCACTTTGTTGAATCGAGCTTGACGGCTTTCTGGAGCTGCATTTTTATATGGTGTTATTAAATAAGGTAACAAGGGATAGCCCGAATCGCCTATAAAAGAAATCATACATTGCAATTATGATCAAATAATACACATTTCATATAAAGCTATCTACATACCTAGAAGCCAGGAATTACGTTCGCCATTTTCAAAACTTAGACGCGTTGCAGCATTAATAGCGCTGTTGTTCCAAACGAAAGAATCGTGATTAGCTCCAGGATGTCTTGAATCCACATAACGTATGAAAAGGTTGTGATCACAGACCTAGAAGAAAAATAATAAATGTTAATTTATATTGTATTGTAATAGAATATTTACATAATTGTTTGTAATTTAAAACTTGCTTACTATCATAACATTTAAGCTATAATACCCTTTCCTATTATAAAATAAATGTCTTTCATCCCTCTTTGGTCCAATTATTTTAATGTGGGTGCCATCGACACAACCAACTACACCAGGAATGTTGTGTTTCACCATAAAATGCATTTTGCATTCCAATTTTTCAGTTTCATCCCTTTCGAATTGAATCCACTCGTGGCACATATGGTCTTCAATTAACTCTACCACTTCGTTTATAATCAAAGAAACTGTAGGCTGTGCCATTCCAATGTTATAGTCATCACCAATATTTTGCTGATAACTGCCCGATGCAAAAAATCGAAGAGCGGCGCATAATTTCAATACAGGTGGGATGCTTGAGGTACGAATAGCTGACTTAAACTTTCCATCTAGTTTATCAAGCAAATATCGAAGTCCATCTTTATTTAATCGAAATATGCTAGTGAACCTAAAAATTATCGATATATAAAAACTTTTATAAGGTATATAATTTAGCAACAAACTAACTTAGCATCCGGAAGTGTGAAAGGGTCAGATTTATTCCTTAATGTTTTTCTCATTGCAGAAACATTAACGCTGTCATCTTCAATAATCTCATCTTCGAAAAATAAGTCGACACTGCTTATCATAATTGATAATTATATTATATATTTAATATTAATTATTAAATCACCCAAAATTAATATTTATCTTTTTTGTTGTTTTTTTTCTACACTTTGATTCTTGTTGATAAACACAGAAAAAATTGATCAAAAATCAAGCGAAAATTGTCAAAAATCAATTATACCAACTTGACAACACCAAAATGCAATAAATGACGCACGCCGCAGCGCACACTACTCACCCAAATAAAAGCGAGAACCATAATATGAAAATAAGAGTCACACGACTCATTAGGTGAGGTGAGTCTCTGGGTGAGGTGAGAACCATAATAGGGGTATAAATCTCTCGGATAAGAAGAAAACCATTAAGAAAGGGACAGTCATCGGCAAATGTAACGAGGTTTCAACTATAGTAAAGTGTGAACAGAAAAGTCCGATTGAAAAAGCCGACATGCAACAGCAGAAAGAAATGGTAGAACAACTCATGCAGAAATGGACCGAAAATCTTACTGAGGCACAGAAAGATTCTGCACATCAACTACTCAAACAGTACACGTCTATATTCTGCAGTACATCGGATAATAACGGAAGAACCTCAATGGTAAAGCATCGAATTAATACGGGAACGGAGATGCCGATTCGTCAACCACCCAGGAGGCTACCTTTGGCAAAACAAGAAGAAGTCAATCGAATGGTAACAGATATGCAGGCAGCAGGAGTAATCGAACCATCTAACAGCCCATGGAGCTCACCGGTAGTATTGGTCGAGAAGATGGACGGTAGCATGATATTCTGCGTTGATTACCGAAAATTCAATGCTGTAACTAAAAAAAGATAGCTACCCATTGCCAAGGATCGACGATACATTAGACACATTATCGGGTGCTCGAATATTTTCGACATTAGATCTACAAAGCGGCTATTGGCAGGTGGAAGTCCACGAGGAAGATCGCGAGAAAACGGCTTTCAGTGTGGGTAACGGACTTTGGCAATTTAATGTTATGCCGTTCGGATTATGTAATGCCCCTGCGACTTTTAAACGATTAATGGAGCGCATATTAAAGGGATTACATTGGAAGACTTGCCTAATATATCTGGACGACATCATCGTTATGGGGAAGGATTTTGGCGAGCATCTAAAGAACTTGGCGGAAGTTTTAGATCGGATACAGGCCGCCGGATTGAAGTTAAGTCGAAAGAAGTGAAAGCTGTTCAGAATTGAAGTAAAATATTTGGGTCATCTTGTAACAACTAATGGAATTCACACCGACGAAGAAAAGATCGCAGCGGTAAAGAACTGGCCAAGACCTAAAAACTTACACGAATTACGAAGCTTTCTCGGATTGTGCACCTACTACAGACGCTTCGTGCCAGGATTCGCCAACGTTGCCAAGAGTTTACATGAGTTGACCAGGAAGAACAAGTCATTCGAATGGAACGATGACCAAGAGGAAGCCTTCGTGGAACTAAGGAGACTGTTATGTGTTGCGCCAAACCTCACTTACCTTTTACCCAAAGTGCAATTTATTTTGGACACCGATGCAAGTAATGACGGTATAGGAGGTGTGTTATCACAGGAAATTAATGGCCAAGAAAGAGTTATTGCGTACTACTCCAAACATTATCGAAACCGGAGCGTAATTACTGCGTGACACGGAAAGAATTGTTGGCTATAGTGGAATGTGTCAAGCATTTCCATAAGTATCTTTATGGCCAAAAATTCCATTTACGGACAGATCACGGCGCTTTACGGTGGCTGTTAGAATTCAAGAATCCAGAGGGACAAGTAGCACGCTGGATCGAACGTCTTCAAAGCTACGATTTCCAAATTGAACATCGGAAGGGAAGTGCACACAGAAATGCCGACGCATTATCAAGACGGCCGTGTCCAGTAGAATGTAAACATTGTGGCCATGTTGAAGCAAAGGAAGGCATCATCGACGTTAGGCTTACGCAAATGCTGCCTGATGAGGAGTGGGCCGACGAAATGATCAGGAAAGAGCAATTGGATGATACGGATTTATCAGTTATAATGGAATGGAAGGAAAAGGAACACCTGCCAACTTGGAGCGATATTGCGGACAAAACTCCCATCGTCAATGCTTATTGGGCTCAATGGGATAGCCTCCGTCTTGAGAATGGCTGTTTAAAACGATTGTGGGTAAGCACGGATGGCAAAGTGAAGCAATTGTTGCTGGATACCAAAGTGCCGGATTGCGGAAATCCTGAATGAGTATCATGGAGGAGCAAGTGGGGGGCCACCTAGGAATTAATAAAACACTAGCAAAGATACGTCAACGATTCTACTGGGCAGGATGTAGGCAGTCTGTGATAGAGTGGTGCCAAAAAGGTGACCAATGTGCGGCGGTGAAGGGACCCGCACGCAAAAGTCGTGGAACCATGAAACAATATAACGTTGGAGCACCATTCGAAAGAATTGCAATGGATGTAGCGGGCCCATTTCCCACCACTGAGAGCGGCAACAAATATGTGCTAGTAATAATGGATTATTTCAGCAAATGGCCAGAGGTGTACCCCATTCCCAATCAGGAGACGACAAAACTAGCTGATGCCGTGGTAAACAATTGGATTAGCAGATTTGGAGTGCCGATAGAGATTCATACCGATCAAGGCAGGAATTTTGAATCGGTGGTATTTCAAGAGATATGCCAGATGCTCGGTATAAATAAAACGAGAACAACGCCTTTGCATCCACAGTCTGATGGGATGGTGGAAAGATTCAATGGTACATTGGAGGAATATCTAGCAAAGGTCGTTGAGAAAAACCAACGCAACTGGGATCGACATATACCGATGTTTCTGATGGCCTATCGATCAGCAATACATGACACAACCGGAATGACACCAGCTAAAACGTTATTTGGAGATAATCTACGGTTACCTGGAGATCTAAAGTTTGGGACTGTACCATCATCGGGTTTATGTGGACAGGATTTCGTAGACCGAATGAAAGAGGCACTTAATGAGATTCATCAATTTGTACGGGAGAAAATACGGATGTCAAGTGACCGGATGAAGGCTCGATATGACATACGGGCAAATAATCAGGGCTTCCAGGAAGGGCAATTAGTATGGTTTCACAACCCGCAACGGAAAAAGAGATTATCACCGAAGCTACAACCAGCATGGGAAGGACCTTACACTGTCATCACAAGGATGAACGACGTGGTTTATCGGATACGGAAGGGACATCGAGGTAAACCAAAGGTGGTGCATTTGGAGAGGCTGGCCCTGTACAGAGGAGGTGATTTGGGTCCTATTCGGGACGAACAGGCTTAGGTGGGAGGTAGTGTGACGGTGACACCTAGTGTGTAATAGAATAAGTTAAAATTAATAGCTCAATGTTAAACTGTTCTAAATGGAATTTTCCATGATAAAATTGTTTTACATTATTCTAACTAGAAAAATCATGAGCTTTCTAGAAGTTTGGTTTGTGTATATAAAAAGGCGAACGAAGTCGAATTGGATTTATACCCCTATCATGGTTTTCACATTTGACTTTCACGGCGAGTTGAATTTGGCGAATTTATAATTTCGTATTATGGTTTTCACCGTGAGCGAGCTAAAATGTCAAAATTGTTCGCCATCTATTTTTAGGCGAATCTATATAAAAATGTTCGTTTTTATTTTAGCAACATAAAAAATGGAGGTATAAGAATAATTATAAGATTTTTTATTATTATTACGTGTATTTTTACATTATTTTTATTTGTAGCTTTTGTAGAA
Source organism: Tipula vernalis (assembly GCA_958295665.1). Classification (NCBI taxonomy): domain Eukaryota; kingdom Metazoa; phylum Arthropoda; class Insecta; order Diptera; family Tipulidae; genus Tipula; species Tipula vernalis. The sequence goes on along the minus strand of OY282558.1, from coordinate 260,754,439 downwards.
AATCAAAAATAACAAATAAACGCTGCATAACATATTTATTATACATAATTGTGAAACGTTTAAAAAATTTAAATTCACTGAAACACAACAAACTGAAAACAAATATAACACAACAGCTGCCAAATGATAGAAAATGTCAAAAAAATTATAAGAAATAATCAGTGGTGCTTTATGCATTCTAATATTACCATACATGTATTCGCCAAAATAAAGGCGAAAACCATAATAAGAAAAACTAATTCACCCGACTTTAAGAATCACGGTGAATCGTTCGGCGAGGCGAGAATCATGATAGGGGTATTAGTAATATTTGGTAAGCGATAGTATAAAGATTAAAAGGAATTAAAAAGTGATTTAAAAAGTGTTATAGTGCGATAAATAAAATAAAAGTGATCAGTAAAATTTAAGAATAATTTATATAAAGTGATTTTGTGAATTTTTATTGATAAACTGTGTTGTAATAAATTTTGTGAAATAAATAAATTCATTGGTGATAAATTGAATTGAGTTTATATTATTCACAATCCAGTGATACGAACCTTAATTGACAAGGCAAAAACGTAACAATAAATTATTGTTACGATGACACCTAGGGTAGAATAGAATAAGTTATTTAATAGCGCAAAGATTACTGTCCTAAAATGGAAATTTTCCATGCTACAACTGTTCTACATGTTACCAGACTATTCTTACAGGAAAAAACAAGAAATTTCTAGAAGTTTTGGTTTGAGTATATAAAGAGTCAACGAGGTCGAATTGGATTATTTGTATTTGGAAAGCGATAGTGTAAAATTAAAAAGTGAATTTAAAGGTGATTTAAAAATTGAATTAATGCGATATAAAAATTATAAGTGAATAGTAAAATTGTGTGAAAATTATAAAAAGTGATTTTATGAATCTTTGTTAATAAATTGTGTTGTATTAATTTTTGTGCTCAATATTCGTTTGTAATTAATTGAAGTCTTTGGTTTTATTCACAATCCAGTGATGCGAACCTTGACTGACAAGGCAAAAACGTAACAATTGGTGACAGTGGTGGGATAGTGAATAATAAAACAAAGAAAATGATTCTATCCAAATTAAAAGTTCCAGAATTAAAGAAGGAACTTGAGAAACGAGGTTTGCACATCTGTCTACGCCACTTAAATTAGAAATTACCTAAAAAAGAAATATTATATTAATGTAAACAAAACGTCATTAATGTCTTAAAGATTTGAATATACTTACCATAAATCCACTTTAAATTACTTGATAAACCAAATCAGCTACCGGCAATGGCATAAATGTAGTTTCAGTTTGCAATTTCTAAAATATAATAAGAAATGTAATTAGTTTAATACTTTGATTATAGTTATTGAATTCATTTACCTGTCCAGAATATCCAATACACAAATTATGTTACAGCTGTCAGATTATCATTACAGCGACGAGGGCGATTTATGAAATAAATACATACGATTAATGCATGGGATATGAAGGACATTTAACTGAATACTTATCTTCAAACGCACTATTTGATATATATATATATATATATATATATATATATATATATATATATATATATATATATATATATACATGAATAATTTTATAGTGTATTCACTAAAAATTTCTCTTTAGTATAAACTAAATTAATTAACCAAAATTGTAATGAAAACAATAACAAACAAAACCGTCACGACAGATGCATCGCAACAAAATTAGCAACGATTGAAAACTGCAATACTTGACGTTGCTATAAATAGGTAACCATTTTTATTAAATAGTTAGTATTTTTTTATGGGAAGGGATCACTCCTAATAAAAGCAATAAATAAACAAGATAATTATTATTTTTAATAATTATTATTATAAATAATAAAAAAATAATAATCAGTGCAATTTACCGTGCCATACCGCACATTTAATGGTCCTTCGAGCCGTATGCTAAAAAAGCATAAACCGAGAAAATTCTCACACATGCGGGACAGCGTGGGTCCGCCATTTTGGAGAAAGGAAAAAACCTTAAGTATAATTTAATTTTTATTTTTTTATATAAATAAATTGAATCAAATAAATTAAAGGCTTTTATTAAATATTTATTTACCATATATATTAAACATTTATTAATCACAAAGAATTTAAATAATTTTTGTCGTACGATCGATTATTTTTTGGTACATTCTCGAAGTTTATCTACAATTTCGCTAGTGCCTTTTTTTCTTCACTCGGTATACAGTTAAATTGATAAACGATATTATCAAATTTATTCTTTCGTAACGGTATTGTGTGCTGTTGTGAAACAGAGTAACCGGTGTCGAAATGGAAGCTCTCAAAAAACGACGTTCTGTCATGTGTGCTGCCATGTGTCTGACTCCACGAAATTATGTAATATCATCTTAAATCTGTTTTCAAATATACCTACAGGAAACTTTCGGTTAGTCGTTAATGGATTATAGATGATTGGTGTAACACAATCTTAGATGCATCAACTCCTAAGTATCGCAAACGATCCTGATAAATTAATGGAATATGTAGTAGGAGCTTTAGCACTTTTAATGAAATTCAGTGACTTTTATTAATTCTATTTCTATTAGATGATTTACCCATTAAGGCATACGTACGAGCAAATATATGCAAATTAAAGCCGATACACAAAATATGCATGTTAACTATTTAACTTTTCAACTTTTCAAGCCAAGTTTTTTTATTATAAATATCTATGACATGAATGAAATGCGGTCCCACGCAAAGCGTGGGTAGCTCGCACGCTCAGGCTTCGCCTGAGTGCATTTCATTCATGTCAAAGATGTTTATGATAAAATACTTGGCTTGAAAAGTTGAAAAGTTAAATAGTTAACATACATATTTTGTTTATCGGTTTTTATTTGCATATATTTGCTCATACGTATGCCTTAATAAGATTTAATGAGTAAATCATCTAATAGAAGTAGAATTAACAAAAGTCACTGAATTTTATCAAAAGTGCTTTTTAACTTAAAATGTTAAACTTCAACTTTATCTTTTTAACTTTAACTTTAGCTTTATAACCTTAACTTTAAATTTTTAACTTTAACTTGAACTTTTAAACTTTTTAAATTTTAGTTACAGTTTAGTAACTTTTAACTTTAACACTTTTTAACTTTAACTTCTTTAACTTTTAAACTTTAACTTTTTAACTATCTTTTTAACTTTAACTTTTTAATTTTAAATTTTTATCGTTCACTACTTAAAAACGTATTAACTTAACTTTTTAACTTTAACTTTTTAAATTTTTTAATTTTTAAACTTTTAATTTTTTAACTTTTACTTTTAACTAACTTATTTTAACTTTAACACTTCTTAATTCTAAAGGCCTAACCAGCGAATCAGTAAGAAACCTTAAAGAATTTGACGAAATTACTTCCTTACAGAAGATTTGACATATCGGCCACCGAATCCGTAACAACTGACAAATACAGTATTAAAATTGTAATATGAATGGGAAAATTTATTATTTCTAAGAAAAGTGTGCTGTGGAAATTTTGATGTATTCTGACATATCACTCAGTTTGCGCGTTAATTTTCGCTCTGTTAAGTGACGGCTGAACTGAACGAAACGTTCTTAAAGATTCACTGGTCAGTAACATGCACTTTGGTGGTTTTTTTTTTTTGGTGGTTTGGCGTCTATTGGAGGGGTTGACCAAAGTTGAGTAGATTAATCTACCAGCTCCGTAACCTTCCAGTAGGGTGCGCATCACGTGAGCTGTTCTGGTCTTGTCATTAGGCAGTTGCGTGATGGGTACAATTGTGTATGGGGTAACCTGTTCACAATTCGCAAGTGTACGTGCTGCCTCCTCGTGGCAACCACTGGTAACTAAGGCCATTTGACACATTTTTGGCCATTTGGCACAGGCTAAAGTATGGCGCTAAAGGAGAAAACCTTGTCAAAAAACCCTAATCTCAGGTGGAACAGCATATGCCGATGGATGAATGGCTGATAGGTTAATCAGTCCAAAATATGCGGACTCTGGATACCAGGCATCCTCCAGTTTTATTTAGCCTTCCTGTAATAAAGCTGGGTGACCTACAGGCGATTTGCAATTCCCAGCAACTCGTAAGAGTAAAATCAAACGGAATACGGGGCAGAAGTAGGAATATATGGGAGTGGGACAACGCTCTCGAAGTCCTTGGGCTCCAATGCTACCGTTTTTCTAGCGGAACTACATGCTGTAGTAAACATCTAGGAGGGAGAGCAATAAACCCAGATAGTATGTATCACGTACCGGGAGGCAGTATTGTCAGGTTCATTAAGAACCTGAATATTGACTGGACGGATAATTAAGCAGGGTCCAGCACAATAGATCTTTTAGGTCGCAGTGCGAAGTGGCTGATCGCCCGCATGGCCCTACAATAATAATAATAATAACATGCACTTTCTGTAAATCGCGTTCTTACTTAAAGTTGTTACTGACTCGCTGGTTCCCCCATAACACCTTTTAACTTTAACTTTTCAACTTTAACTTTAACTTCTTTAACTTTCAAACTTTAACATTTAACTTTAATCTTTAACTTTAACATTTTAACTTTAACGTTTTAACTTAACTTTTTAACTTTAACTTTTTAACTTTAACTTTAACTTTAACTTTAATTTTTAAATTTTTAAAATTTTTAATTTTTAACTTTAAATTTTTTAACTTTAGCTTTTAAACTCTAACTTTAACTTTTTAACTTTTGCATTTTAACTTTAACTTTTTAACAAACTTTTTAACTTTAATGTTTTAACTTTAACTTTTTAACTTTAACTTTTTAATTTTAACTTCAACTTTTTAACATTTATCTTTTTAACTTTAACTTTTTAACTTTAACTTTTCAACTTTAACTTTTAAGTCTGAACTTTTTAACTTTAATTTTTAAAATTTAACTTTTTTTAATTTTAACTTTAACTTTTTAACTGTAACTTTTTTTTTTAGTTTATCTTTTTCAATAGCTTTTAACATTAACTTTTTAATTTTAGCTTTTAATTTTAACTTAAACTTTTTATCTGTAACAATGACTTTAACTTTTTTAGTTTAACTTTTAAACTTCAACTATAACTTCTTTAACTTTTAATCTTTAACTTTTTAACTTTAACCTCAACTTTATAATTTTAATTTTATCGTTTTAATTTTAATATTTTAACGTTTTACATATAACTTTTTAATATTTACTTTGTAACTTTAATTTTTTAACTTTAACTTTTAACTTTAACTTTTTAACTTTAAGTCTGACGCCCCACGTCCGTTTTTAGATTAATTTGCATTGTTTAGGCAAGCATAATGCATATTCTTGCAAGTTTTAAGAAAACCCATTTCAAAATATCAGTGATAGAAAATTGCAAGAATGAAGTCGGAATTTTTATATAATTTTCCTGTGGCACTAAATTATGAAATAAATAATGTGTTTTACAGTTTCAGATGCCCTTGAATTATAATTTGAAAATGAATCGGTATCACTTCATTTGCACAAAAATTATGAAATTTTAAATTTCAAGATCATAAAACAGTTAAACTGTAACTTTTTTTTTTAGTTTATCTTTTTCAATAGCTTTTAACATTAACTTTTTAATTTTAACTTTTAATTTTAACTTTTAATTTTAACTTAAACTTTGTACCTGTAACTTTGACTTTAACTTTTTAAGTTTAACTTTTAAACTTCAACTTTAACTTCTTTAATTTTTAAGCTTTAACTTTTTAACTTTAACCTCAACTTTATAATTTTAATTTTATCGTTTTTATTTTAATATTTTAACTTTAAGCTTTACATATAACTTTTTAATATTTACTTTTTAACTTTAATTTTTTAACTTTAACTTTTAACTTTAAATTTTTAACTTTAAGTCTGATGCCCCACGTCCGTTTTTAGATTAATTTGCATTGTTCAGGCAAGCGTAATGCATATTCTAGCAAGTTTTAAGAAAACCCCGTTTAAAAATATCAGTGATAGAAAATTGCAAGAATGAAGTCGGAATTTTTATATAATTTTCCTGTGGCACTAAATTATGAAATAAATAATGTGTTTTACAGATTCAGATGCCCTTGAATTATAATTTGAAAATGAATCGGTATCACTTCATTTGCACAAAAATTATGAAATTTTAAATTTCAAGATCATAAAACATTTAAAACTGTAATTTTTTTTTTAGTTTATCTTTTTCAATAGCTTTTAACATTAACTTTTTAATTTTAACTTTTAATTTTAACTTTTAATTTTAAATTAAACTTTGTACCTGTAACTTTGACTTTAACTTTTTAAGTTTAACTTTTAAACTTCAACTTTAACTTCTTTAACTTTTAAGCTTTAACTTTTTAACTTTAACCTCAACTTTATAATTTTAATTTTATCGTTTTAATTTTAATATTTTAACTTTAAGCTTTACATATAACTTTTTAATATTTACTTTTTAACTTTAATTTTTTAACTTTAACTTTTAATTTTAATTTTTTAACTTTATTTAAGTCTGACGCCCCACGTCCGTTTTTAGATTAATTTACATTGTTCAAGCAAGCGTAATGCATATTCTAGCAAGTTTTAAGAAAACCCCGTTTAAAAATATCAGTGACAGAAAATTGCAAGAATGAAGTCGGAATTTTTATATAATTTTCCTGTTGCACTAAATTATGAAATAGATAATGTGTTTTACAGTTTCAGATGCCCTTGAATTATAATTTGAAAATGAATTGGTATCACTTCATTTGCACAAAAATTATGAAATTTTAAATTTCAAGATCATAAAACAGTAAAAATCCAGAAAGTAAATCACGAAAAATCAAATAAATGAAAAAAAAAATTCAATTTTACAGATATTTTTAGATTTTGTTACAAATTGAAATATTTCTGGTTCACATCTATGTATAAGTAGAAGCGATTCGAACAATACAATTCCTTTGATCTGTGTCTGCAAGGTTGAGGAAGCGATATCCACAGCGCTGAAAAAGTAGCTCGACTGGTTTGATAATAATGTTGAGCGCGAAACTTTTACCAAGTTTCATTGATGGGAGGCATCAATTAATTAATTCAGTCATTAATTTTGTTAATCTAAATTTTGGCTGCTAATAGCAGAAGAGTGTTTCTTTCCATAAGTATTGAAATTTTAAGTCCTCAGTACAAGTTAGAAACTTCATTCGCCATTTTACAGCCTACTTCAATCTTAATTTTTAGGTATCATGGTTAAAATCGACTAACTTTGGACATACTTCTAACAATGTAAACTAGATTTTGAACGTTTTCTAAAGTATTGAGATTCCATCAACAATCGGCATTACCAAAAGCCAACGAGTTTTGCAGAAATCTAAAATTATTTAGTATTCAACATCAATTATTAAGAAATTCTTGAGGTACGAGTACTTGAATTTAAGGAATAACCATATAAACCAGCTGCAGATTAAATTGCTTTGTGTATAATTCGGGCAGATCAGACAATCCCTGTATAATCTCTTTCCATAACTTCAGCATTTTGTTTAAATTAGCAAGTATGTAGGTATGTTTAAATATTATTCTGTAGAAAATTTATTTGCGAAATGTGGTAGGGGAAGGAGGGGTAAGATAGCGAATCGGATAAGATGACGAATCGTTAATTTCTTGAAATTTCCCATAGGTAGCACTATTTCATTCTTTTACATAGTATTGCGCATGCGTTCCATACGTTATAAAATAAAAATCCCCTAGAACAGACATTTTTTAGTTGTGATAAATCATTCTATGTGTTTGCGTGCAAATTGGTTGTGAAACAAAAGGATAAGAAAATATAAAAACATTTAAATCGGGTAAGTGCTATTGTTTTAATTTAATTTTTTTCTTAAATTGTGTGTTATTCTAATGTGTAAATTAATAACTAAACTTGGAAGATATTTTTAGTAAATATATTTTCAAGCTTAAACTTTAAAAAATGGCGGGTCGGCTAAGTTGACGAATTCACTAAGCGGACAAAATGACGAACTCGTCATCTTACCCGACCTGTTCATAAATTATTTTGATGGTTTTGTAAATTGTATTTGTAGTGTGACATGCGTAAAATATATGAAAGGAAAACAAATAGGCAGGGGTGGTTTCGTGAATCGATGACCGCTGCTATGAAACAAGTGAAAGAAGGTGCTGCAGTAAATGCAATGGCTAAAAAATACAATTAGCACAATGCCGCCGAAATTTATGCCAACCACCCCAACGAGGCAGAACCACCGTTACTCACAAACAATATCGAGTTAGTCCAAATTAGTTCAGCAGCTGAACTAAACGTAGCTGGGTCATCTCATGAGCTAGCCCACGGTAATTCAGCTGACATAAATCGTGGTATAGCTGGGCCATCTTATAAATCACCTTTTGCTCTGCCTCCATTACCTCGTGCAGCTCCTAAACAACGAAGGCAGAGGAAAAAGTTGCCGTCTTTGCACATTACGGATACCCCAGTCAAAAATGCTTTGGAAGTTAGAAAAGCGGACAATGAAGCCAAAGAACAAAGGAAAATACAAAACCAAAAGAAAAAAGCAGAAAACAAGATAAAAAAAGCGGAAAGGAGTGTAGTACATAAAAGTCATAGACATAAGAGTATTTACGTTTCCAATAATGAGGAATCTGAGGATTCCTCAATATCAGTCAACTATGTCGAATCAGATGATGACAATGACACTGATGTTATCGTGGAACACGACCTTTGTGTGGTGTGCAATGATTCTGGCAAACGTGAGACCTGGTTCGAGTGTTCAATATGCCAGAAATGGGCTCATGCCGCATGTAGTGGACTTACTCTGGCAGAGGCAAAATGCAAATCGTACGTGTGCGACTTCTGTTAAGACATTATTTTTATAGCTTAAGTTATTTGTGAAATTTTGTAGAAATACTTTGAAATATATAATTTTATTTTGATTGTCTTGGTTTTCTTTCATTCGTCGTCATCTTACCCACCTGGTAAAGTCATCTTACCCGCTTATGAGGACAAGATGGCGAATTTGATATCGAGTTACAAAAGCTTAAAAAACTTGTAAACTGTTAAAGTTACGATACCTAGAAAATTTGTAGTGGAAAGTAAAACTACAACGAATACCAATATTAACAAACCAAGGTATTAGCACACACACATGAAAAGAAAAAACAGTAAAATAGCTAACTATCGTCATCTTGCCCCACCCTCCCCTATATTTAATATATTCAATCCTCGTGTGGAACAAAATGTGGTACAGTTGAAAATGTGGTAGGTTGTTTTTCGTTCGAGCAATGATCATAATGACACTACTATTCATATGCATTTATTTATTTTTATTTATCTGAATTAATACAATTTATATAATGACCTTGCCTTACAAATTAATAATTCAATAACAATAATAAATATAAAATACCTACATAAACATTTTTTTAACTTAAACATATAGAACATTTATTATGAACGTTTAAAACATATAGAAATGTTGTGTTAAATGCCCCATCAAGAGAAAATATAAACAAATTTATTTGTGTGAGGTGCAAGAATTCGATTATTTATTTAAATATAAAAAAAAATTATAAATTAAACATCCCTAGGAAGACAAAACAAAAAAAAAAATACTAAAAAGAAATATATTTCTATTAATTTATATATTTCTATAAAATAATATTGAGAGGGAATTTACAGATGTGTTATATTATTCTACTAGTTTATTAAACTGGAGAGTGTCGGAGGACCACTCCTGTTCTAATCATTGTTATCTTCAATTTGAAATGGACTTCACTTCTCCAAAAAGTTCAATCTACAGAAACAGGAGGAAAACCAACTGGGATACCTTTAGAACTATTCTGGGTAATTCACTACCAGTTCCGGTGCCAAAACCTCCAAAAACTGCGCAAGAGCTCGATGGCTTGGTGGACGAGTTGTCCAGCGCTTTCAATGAAGCAATATTGGGCTCTAGTCCCCTTAGCAGGCCTAGGGGTAAATCTCGGCCACCCTGGTGGTCCAAGGAGATTCAACAAACACGTCGAAAATGCAAAAAACTCTTCAAAACAGCACGGAAAACAAAATCTGCTGTAGACTGGGACTCCTATAAGGAAGTCCTCAAACTTACAAATATCAATTGAAAAGTGCCAAAAACAGCTCTTGGAGACTATACTGTGGCAAAATTCAGGAGTCTTCGGAGATGTCTAGGCTACGCAAAGTACTAGCAACTGGACCTTCCATCCCAAGTTATCTTCAACGGCCGGATGGGATATAGACCACTAATAGTGCGGAATCGCTGGAACTTCTGATGGAGACTCATTTTCCTGGTTGTTCCGAATCTGTACCTAGCACATCAGTAGGTAAAAGTGGGCGATAAACAGTTTTAAACCATATAAGTCGCCTGGACTCGATGGTATTATCCCTGCGGATATTGAACAAACTACGGATCTAATAATTTCCTGGTTAGAAGTAATTTTCAAAGGCAGCCTAGAACTAGGTCACATTCCTAATAAATGGACATAAGTGAAGGTTGTTTTCATACCTAAGGCGGGAAAACGCTCACACTGCAATCCCAAAGACCTTAGACTGATTAGCTTGTCTTCCTTCCTTTTTAAACCACTGGAAAGACAAATAGAAGCTCATATTAGAGGCACGATTGTGTCGGAAAAGCTGTCTAAATCTCAACATACCTATTATAAGGGGAGATCTGTAGAGACTGCTCTTCATACTCTTGTATTTTTCATTGAAAAATCTTTCGAATATAGAGACTATGCAATGGTAACCTTCTTGGATATTGAGGGGGCCTTTAACAATGTGCTTCCAAGGGCTATAACTCGGGCACTTTCAGATCTGGGAGTGGATGAATCACTCAAGGACTGGATAGATCAGATGCTAAGAGGCAGGATCATAAATGCCAGTGGGTGGCATACTGTCCCCCCTACTTTGGAACTTGGTCATAAATGTCCTGTTGCTGATACTGGAGGACGGTGGCTTCAAGGTGGTTGCCTATACGGATGATGTTGCCATTGGTGTCCGTGGTAAATATCCCGGCACCCTTAGTGAGCTTATGCAAAATGCTCTGGGCACTCTTTCATTATGGGCCAATGGCTGTGGGTTGAATGTGAACCCACACAAAACCGAATTGGTTCTCTTCTCTAGGAAATATAAACTTCCTCACATCGATCCTCTCACTTTAAATAGGTTCAGCTTGACTTTTACAGTTGAAGCGAAGTTTCTGGGTCTCGTTTTGGATAGCAAATTATATTGGAAACCTAATATTCTGGAAAGGGTAAAGAAAGCTACGGTAGCACTATACTCTTGTAAAAACTCCATTGGGAAAGGATGGGGGTTGGAGCCCCGCATCGTGCATTGGTTTTATACCGCAGTAGTAAGACCCATACTCTTGTATGGGGCAATAATCTGATGGCCTGCTCTGGACAAAACTGTCAACCAAAAGCTGTTGACAAAAGTTCAGAGAACAATCTCTCTGTGGATCAGTGGTGCACTGAGGAGCACATCCACTCAGGCACTAGAGACTCTGCTATTTTTGACTCCTCTAGATATCTTCAGGAAACAGTTGGCAGCTTGTACTGCCATACGGCTGAAATCCATCTTAATGTGAACCTGCAACAATACAGGGCACTCATCTATTTTGTGCAACAAACAAATTCCCAAGACCACCGGCTATACTGTCTCGTCTCTGTCTTTTGACACAAAGTTCCGAACTAGGATCCCATCCAGGGAGGACTGGATGATGGGTGCAGTTTTGGAACCAGGAGTTATAAATTTCTTCACTAATGGTTCAAAACGGGACGGGAAAGTCGGGGCTGGAGTGTTCTGCGAGGAACTTCTGTTAAATCTCTCCTTCTGTCTCCCCGACTACTATAGCATTTTTCAAGTTGAAGTAAGTGCCATAAAGGAAGCCGTAGACTGATTGAGGTATAATGTAATATCAGTTTGTTATATTCGCATATATACGGACAGTCAGGCTGCCATTAAAGCGCTTCAATCAGACCTCCTCACGTCGAAAGTAGTGTAGAACTGTCTCTCATCTCTTAACGAGATGGCAGATCAGTTCAACACCCACATTTTATGGGTGCCAGAACATTTCATAAGTGCAGGGAATATAAACGCCGATGAACTGGCTCGACATGGTACAACGGACCACTTCTCAGAAAGCAGAAAGGATTTTGAAATGTCTCTTCAGGAAGAAGCTTGCAAGCTGACGAATGACAGATGGTAAAGTATCACCTCTTGCGTAATAACTCGGCAGGTCTGGCCGAAGTTTGACTTGGCGTGATCCAAACAGCTGATCTCACTTCAGCGAAGTCAGATCATTGTGGTTGTTGGAGTGATTACGGGTCACTGTCTCATAGGGAGGCATGCGAGTAGACTTGGTGTCTTATCACATGACTACTGTCGTAGTTGCGAGGACGAAGAGGAGGAAGAGACAGTACTTCATCTTCTTTGTACCTGCCCTCGTCTGGCATGAAACAGACTAAAATTTCTAGGGGCACCCCTCTTCAAAGACTTGACGGACCTCTGTAGGATGGACGTCAGGAGTATCCAGCGCTTTGTTAACAGCTCAAAACGGTTCCAATGAGTTGGAGGAAATAATTATTGTGGTATGGCTACGGACCATTTTTGTGTCTATGCCTGGTCCTAGTGGACTGCCACCCAAACCTAACCTAACCTATATCATTCTATTTCTTATTCATTCATCTAATCTCATTTTATTTACAAATGAGCATACATTTGTTGTCTTGTAAATTGCATAATTGGCAGCAATAAAGATGAAATATTACTATTAAAAAATATTTCTTCATGAATAAAATTATTCCATCATCAAAATTGAATGAATTGCCACACAATTTTTTTTTTTATATATTTACAAACGTCTTACATATGCACGCAAGGTCAGCAATGAGAGAGAGAGAGAGTGTTTACTGCTGTGTTGTATTATTTATTTCGTATTCATTAATTAATCTCATTTTTAATATGTCATACATATCTTAATATCGTTCTCTCATATAAATCGAATATGCACATACACTGTATCGTCTTGTCCGTACAGCACTCGGTTAAGAAAACATTGATAAAAAACAATTACAAATCAAACAAAAAATTCAGTTTTAATTTTATTAAAACTAAAATTACATTTAGGAACCTGAAAATAATCTTTATCATGATATAAATTAAGTTACTTTCACGTTTGATAAGATATACTATTTAAATCGTCTAAAACGATCTCAAATAATTGTCCGTACACAAAGAAGCTGAGGGAATTTGGTAAAAAAGTTAGGTCTAATATTTCGTGTTGTAACCTATTCATGAAATGACACTTTGCAACCTTCTTTTCATTGAGAAAGCCAACTTCCGGGTTATTTCGGGGGGAAATTTTGGCCCATTCATCCACAATAACCCGTTTTAATTGTTCCTTACCGCTAATTTGGTGTTCACGGATCTTTCGCTCCAGATAATGGCATAAATTATCAATGGGGTTGAATTCTGGTGGATGGGTAGGATGAGGAAGTATTGACTTTACATTGTACAATATCCATTCCTTTATCAGCTTTGACGAATGCTTCGGGTCATTATCATGTACGGAGCGAAAATCTTCCCCATGTCCCATTTTCTCAGCACTTATTAACAAATTACCCTTCAAAATACCCAAATAATTAAGGTTCATTATGAAAGTCAAATGTCCTACACCGCTTCAGGTAAAAGCGTCCCAAACCACTATACTTCCGCCACCATATTTTACTCAAGTTCAGTGTATGGTTTCCGCCACACCATAACTCGCCCATCTGAATCAAAAACGTTAGATTTTCTTCCGTCTAAGGGAATAACATTTTCCCAGAACTCTTCGAGCTCAGTCACATATCACAATGCATATTCCAAGCGATTTTAATTTTTTTTTTGTCGGCAAATACATTTCTTACGTGTCGCACATCGACGATACTATTGTTTATGCAAAATATTGCATATTGTCTGAGGTTCTATTTGGCAGCGATCGTTGGAGCACTAAGCTTTCGATTCTGTTTTATTGCCTTCTCTATTAAATGTATTTGAGGTGTGGTCAGCTTTCGGTTGCGACCACGCCCAACAACCATCTCTAGTGATTTGGTTTTTTGGGAGTTCTGGATGATATATTGAATCGAAGATCGCGGACGATTAGTTATTTTGGAAATTTCCTGCAAACTTTTACCTTTACTCTCCTATTTGATGATCAATTTTTTAATTTCTACACTTTTTTGGTACAAGAATAACACATTTTTAATTGATTGGACAATATTTCATTCGCCATAAAAAAAGTACGACTAATTAACTTTTACGCAAAAAAAAATTTCGTTATTTACGGTTAGTTGAAAATAGGAGTACAACAAATAATAAATTGTTATTGAAACTCATTTTTAATTAATTTTCAATTTTTTTGTGGCTATTTCACCTTTATAATTATATTACATATATGTATATAAAAAATAATCAAAACGCAATTTTTGTTATTATTTTTATTTTATATATCTTTTTAATAAGTATGTTCCTTATTGTGAAATAATTTATTTTTTATTTTCGATTCAAAATCGATTTCGATGTCAACAAACATCATCTTCAGTTGAAGCAATACTTATTGAATTGAAACGTTTTTTTCCTCGCTTTTATTTACCCAAAATTGCCGTGGTTGCGTTGTATATTTTTCAAATTTACAAAAACCTTCGCTTACGTTGATTAGCCGTTGGAAATCAGCTCGTATATTTTATTTGTAGCTGTGTTGATTTTGCTGTTCAATATAAATTGATTTTCTTTGTTTTTAAAAATCTCAAATTCCTCTACCCGATCCATCATATCTCCTTTTCTCATCCTATACAGCACCTCTAAATTTGTCTCAATACTCACGTAGTTATGCATCGTGTGGTTTATATGTTGCGCGAATCTGGATTCTGTATTTATTTTTCCGATTCCCTCTAAATCTCTCTAAATGAACGTCCTGTTTGGCCTATATAAAATGCGGGGCAATCTGAACATGTTAATTTATAAACACCTGTATCTAAAATGGAATTAATTTTCGTTTTAACCAAATTTTCTAATTTATGTTGTGTTTTGTGAGCAATGCTATGTCCAAAATTTATGAAAATATTCTGAATTTTTTGGCTCATCTGGCTCCATTCCAAACTTAGGTATTTTTTATTATTATTATCATCAAATACATTTGGCCTATATTCCAATTTCCTTTTATAACCATTATTCAATGTATCAACCATTTTGGTATCATATCCATTTTGGTATGCAATAAATTTGATGATGTTGAGTTCCCCTTTGTAGCTCTCCTGGAACAAGCTACATCAAAGGAGATGTTAGCAAGCCATGAGTTGGAGGATAAATTCGAGAAATTCCGGGTGCAAATGTTGCCGGAAAAAAGCGCGTTGATCAAAGGTGAGCAAGGAGCTCGCTCTCGTGATCGTTCCCGTTTCAATTCACACACAGGTCGTAATAATTCATTCCGATCCCCTTCAAGAAATCGTACAATCAACCATAACAACGAGTGATTTTATCATGGTCGTTTTGGCGAAAAAGCTTTACATTGTGCTGTGTTTCTCCTATTGACAATACAAAAAAACTAGATGACCATCAGCTACATCAAAGGAGATGTTAGCAAGCCATGAGTTGGTGGATAAATTCGAGAAATTCCGGGTGCAAATGTTGCCGGAAAAAAGCGCGTTGATCAAAGGTGAGCAAGGAGCTCGCTCTCGTGATCGTTCCCGTTTCAATTCACGCACAGGTCGTAATAATTCATTCCGATCCCCTTCAAGAAATCGTACAATCAACCATAACAACGAGTGTTTTTATCATGGTCGTTTTGGCGAAAAAGCTTTACATTGTGCTGTGTTTCTCCTATTGACAATACAAAAAAACTAGATGACCATCAGCTTACGGCGACAAACAGAGATGGTCAGTTATCAAGTCGCCTATTAATATTCGAGATAAATGCAGGAGTTAATTTTTTGATTGATACAGGGGCTGATATATTAGTTTTTCCTCTCAGTTTAACCAAAATGTCAAACATCACGCTACATTTAATCTATTCGCTGCCAATGGTACCCCCGTTCGAGCATTCGGTTCTTGTGTATTTAAATTGAATATCGGTCTTCGCCGTGATTTCACATGGGACTTCATTATTGCAGACGTCACACTGCCCATTATCGGAGCAGATTTTCTCAGAAGTACAGGTCTCTTGGTACGATATTCAAAGACGTAGACTTATCGATCCGGTGACTTCTCTGTTCACCACTGGTGTGCTAAGAACCGATCAAATTACCGCGTTATCTTTTATTGATAAGACAACGTTGCATCCTGCAGTACAACAGTTGATTACCGATTTCCCGGAAGTTACCAAACGCGCGTTTGGGTCAAGTATTGTCAAACATAATGTTACTCATAGGTTGGAAACTATAGGTCTTGAGAGGAAACGTACGACAAGTTATAATCCAAAGAGCAATGGAATGATCGAGCGTTGGCATCGCACCCTTAAGGCCGCCATCATGTGTCAAAATCGTCCAGATTGGCCTAATTTTTTACCATCCGTTTTGTTGGGGTTGAGGACAGTTTTCAGTAAGGAGCTGCGATCATCACCTGCTGAGCTTGTTTTTGGCACCACGGTGCGGATACCAAGTGCGTTCGTTGATCAGACCTGTAGCAACAACATTCCGCAATCGGAATTGATTCAGAACCTAAGGATGAATTTCGATGAGATCAGGCCTACGCCGGCATCGCGTCATTGTAAAGATAACATCTTCGTGAGTAAGGATCTACAAACTTGTTCACACGTATTTTTAAGAACAGATTCGGTGAAGAGATCGTTGCAGCCACCGTATACCGGTCCGCATAAGGTCATTGATCGCAGCGAGAAAAATTTTACTATTAGCGTCAATGGTAAGCAAGTCAGAGTTTCGATTGACCGTCTTAAGCCTTGTTACAGTGAGACCTCGGTCACCGAGCAAGTTTTCCAGGAGAAAGATAATGGCGTATCGAATCCGCCTATGCGAAATACTTCAGTTGTTCCTACATTCAAACAGGCCAAAAGAGTAACTTTCGATTGCGAAGCGGATGTACGTCAGGCGCCAGCACAGTCTACTGCCAGGACAGGACGAACAATTAGCGTTCCTGCACGTTTCAGATAGAACAGGTTTTTACTGGTGGGGGAGTATTGTGGCGAAATGTCGACATTTTTGACAGATATTTTTGTAATTACATTTTTTTGTTTTGTTTAATTGTCATGGAGTCAGTCGGGTTTGGCACCCTGGGCAAATCTCAAAATATTGGGTGCGCTCATTTTTTTTATCTGACGTGTGGAAACACCTTTTTTATATTAAGCAAATGGGCAAAGGGCAAATCTCAAAATATTGGGTGCGCTCATTTTTTTTATCTGACGTGTGGAAACACCTTTTTTATATTAAGCATTTTTTGTAATTTTTATTATAAAAAAATGCTTTTTTTTTAACAGTCGCGTGATACACACGTAATAAATTTTAGTATTTTTTGTAATGTGCTTGTCCCGACAAAGAAATAAATCTAGTAAAATTAATGTACATCCATTGATAAATGTATTTATAAAAGTTATAAATAAAACTCAAGTTGTGGAATTAATATAAATTAGTATTATTAATTAATAAACAAAAATATTGGAGTCGGATTATTATAAACAAAACCCCATAGTTTCATAGGAAAGTAAAAATTTTTATTCATCATTTTATATCGGTGATTTGAGTTTTTTAGACTGATGTCACGGCTATTTATGTAGTGGTATTGTCCTATGATTCTAGGACGGTATGATTTTAGATGGTCGTACGATACTATTATGGTATGATGCTGATGATATGATTGTATGACAGTACGTAACATTAGTATTAGCCGCCTTTGACCATATATCAATCAAATTCCAATTACAACATGCGACATTAAAAATAGACCCCAAATTGTCAATAGAATTGTGGCTATTACCCTTATTTTTAAGAAAATAATAAACATACCATAAAAGGAAATAGGTACCCTTTTGTTTTGTAAAAAAAAAAATAAATATTTAGCCAACAAATAAAAACACCCCCAATTCTCAATTGTAATTACCGCAGAAATTTTTAGGAATACAATAAACAAATTAAAAATTATATCCCTTTTTTTGTGGTAATAAAATAACAAATATTCAGCGAAATGTAAATACATATTATTTTTAACCATCAGCAGAAATTATTGAGTTTCATGAACGTCCTTATATGAATATAATTAAAACAAAAATCAAAATAATTTCATTACGAAATGCAATAAGGAACAAAAACCCATCCGAACATTTTAGTAACGTTCCGTTGCGAAAATTTTCGTAATTCTGATTTCAAGAATACCATTTTAGGAACTGACATTTTCATCTTCTCTCTCGAAATTTTATTATTTCTTTTTTCCTCTCTTCGTTATATTCGTAATGGTTTCAAGAATACTAAATTATGTTTTTACCATTCCTATTACGAAAATAGCATTAAGAAAATTTTCGGTTACCAAAATGTTCGTAATGGTTCAAGAATAGCACCCCTGATCTGTGGAGGTGTACAACCAGCTAACAGGTTGGAAGTTATAAACGGCAACAGGAGACATTGCATTGATAAAAGGGAAAAATATCGCAAGAACTCTTTTCCAACAAATATTGCTGATTGCAGATATTGTGGATGAAGTCATTTTGGGAATGAACTTCATGAGGGCGACTGCCTTCGTGTTGGAGTTTGGACGAGGGGTATTAACTTACGATAACATCGAGGGGCCACTTCAAACTAACAGGGCAGGAGCAACTTAGCTGCCACCGAACTCGGAGGCGATCGTGTGGGGAAGATTGGATGTTGGGTCACCCAGTTGGTCGGTTGTTGAAGCCAAGGATATTATAATCGGGAAAGCCCTAGTTAAACCAGA
This sequence comes from Tipula vernalis, assembly GCA_958295665.1. Lineage (NCBI taxonomy): Eukaryota > Metazoa > Arthropoda > Insecta > Diptera > Tipulidae > Tipula > Tipula vernalis. Next base: position 260,735,584 of record OY282558.1, on the reverse strand, counting down.
CAGGGAATATAAAGTACCAATTAGGACCCTAAATCTCTCGGATAACATGAAAACCATCAAGAAAGGGACAGTCATCGGCAAATGTGACGAAGTATCGAAGATTGTAAAATATGAACAGGAAAGTCTGATTGGAAAAGCCGACATGCAAGGGGCAGAAAGGAATGGTACAACAACTGATGCTTAAATGGACCAAAGATCTTACCGTAGCACAGAAAAATTCTGCCCATCAACTACTCAAACGGTATATGTCCATATTCTGCAGTACATCGGATAATAACGGAAGAACCGCAATGGCAAAGCACTGAATTGATACAGGAACAGAGATGCCGTTTCGTCAACCACCAAGGAGGTTGGTAATGCCAGAATGATAATCATGCCTAAAACAACAAATAATATTAAAATATACGGAATACTTTTTCAAAATGCCAAATATCCTTTATTAAATGCCATAAAATCACGTTATTTTGTAGTCAAGTTTCATAGTGGGGTGGGAAAGGGGGCTTAAGTAATTGGTCTACAAATAGCCCAAATGTCATCCTCACCTGCACGTGGTGCACCCTGCTAGATAACTAATGAGGCTCTGGCGACCGAGACGGCAACTGACTATCGAGAATTTAGTAAATGATGTTCTCAAACCAGACCCACTACCAACTCGTACTGGTCAGAGTGGGAGATGTTTTATGACCAATAAAATAAACAATGAATAAAACTAATTCAGGAAATTGTACCCCAGGTGGTAACCCAGCTAATCAGCTGGCAAATCCACCCTCTAACGAGGCTGACTCAAAGGATTCTGAAGTGAGCCAATCATTGTTTAACAGCCCTTCCGGGCAACCCAACCCATTTAAACAACAATCCAAGGTGGGTAGATTACCACCACCACCAATAGCAAACGCCTTAGAAAGGGATAACGCCGAACTGCGCAATAAGATTTACGAAATAGAAAAGTTAACTTTAAATCTAAACAAAGATCTAAAAAACTTACAGCGAGAAAACAAAGAGTTGAAAAAATAAGAAACATGAGTAAATCACCACAGATTTCACCCGAATCGAAACAATCAGTTGAGCAGCTTCCAACAGGAAGTAGGCACGTGCAACAGGAGGATAAAGCTCAGGTTCCGCCTCAACAGAAACGATCAAGTAATGAACTCCCAACCGGAAGTAAGAATGTACAACTGGAGAAAAAGTGCCACGGCCACCTCCAGTAATAATATCTAATTGCAATAATTATCAGAGTATTAGAAACATCATGGACAACAATCATATAAAATTTCAAGCTACAGCGTTTAATAGTGGTGATATCAAAATTAATGTCACAGACGGTGATAGCTATAGAAAGTTAACAGGAGCTCTTAATGAAGAAAAGGCAACATGGTATTCCTACGAAGATAAGCAGACAAGGCAAACCAAAGTCATTGCTAAGAAGCTACACGCTTCATGCAAACCAGAAGAGATAAAAGAGTATCTGTTGGAGAAAAAATACAAAATTAAAGAAGTTACACAGCTGCTAAAAAGAGGTGACAAAACACCTCTTCCATTATACATGTTGTCTTTTGAAAGAACAGAAGACATTAAAAATATTTATGCAATCAGCGAAATACTTCATATGAAAGTGCAAATAGAAGCAGTTAAAAAATCTAAACTGATCCCCCAGTGCAAAAAGTGCCAAGTCTACGGACACATGCAAAACTTTTGTAATAAGGAGCCCAGATGCGTGAAATGTGTAGGAAAACACCGTACGGCTGAATGTACGAAACCAAAAGACACCCCACCAAAATGTGTCAACTGTGGAGAGGCACACCCAGCCAACTACAGAGGTTGAGTTGTTATAAAAGAGCTGCAAAAAATTCGCAACAAAACAAGGGAAACTTCAATAAGTTCTAGGCCAGAAATTAACTCAGCCTCAACAAGAATATCTACAAATTTAAGGCCACACCAAACATTTAACCAGCTATCAAGAACTAATTCAAATGTAACATTTTCTGATGTACTATCTATTGGAAGTTCGAGAAGACAACATAGTCCTCTTTTTGTTAATGATTCAAATAATAACCAAACTAATAAAATACTACAAGATATACTTGACAGACTTAGTTCACAAGAAGAAAAGCAAGAAAAAGCCCTTATATCAATCCTACAAAGGCTCACCCTACTCGAAAAACATGGCAAATAATTTAAAAATTCTTGCATGGAACTGCAATGGTATATTGCAACGACAAAATGAAATACAACTATTTCTTGATTAAGAAAAAATAGATATATGTTTATTATCTGAAACACACCTTACTATCAAAGTCATTTAAAAATCCGTGGCTACGAAGTTCACTCAGCAGTTCATCCATAATAATGCACGAGGGGGACAGTGCCGTGATTATAAAAAAGATATTAAATACCATCTGCAACAAAACTTGAAAGTGATGAAATACAAGCAATTAGCGTTAGCATTAATACCCGCAACCACAAGTTAGTGGTATCCGCAATATATTGCCCACCTAGATATAACATGAAAGAGAATGCTTATACTCAGTTCTTCAAGCAGCTCGGTGAAAAATTCGTAATCGGGGGTGACTTCAACGCTAAACATACTGACTGGGGATCAAGACTAACCACAACTAAAGGGAAAGAGCTTCATCAAGCAATAATTAAATACGACTGCAACTGGCATTCTACTGGAAAACCAACTTATTGGCCCAGTGATCAAAATAAAACACCAGACCTAATTGACTTCTTTGTAACAAGAAAAATCCCGATTGATTAAACGCAAGGGCAAGAAGGATTGGACTCCACATCTGACCACTCCTCTATTTTAATGATGGTTTAATTTAAATTTAACAAATACAAAAGTTTATAAACATGAAGAATTGTGTTGTGCTAAGCAAGAGCCATACTACTTAATATTGACCGCCAAGGAGTCTGTAATCGAGTCGATCTCAATCATATTTAACCATCCTGTTCAATTCTTCCAAGTTTATGTAAAAATTGGTGTAATTCAATAATTAGCCGGAGATCCCGCTTAATGCTTCGTCTGTTTCTACAAATTTTAATCTACAGGGTTGCTCAGAGCAAATGTCGCATTTCTTCTACCTGAAACATCAATACAGGAAACTTACTTTTAAAATTTTGATACGTTGCACTAAAAATTGAGAAGGCACAAATAATTATGTTAAGGCATGTCTAATTAACTACCAGATATAATTTTATTTTTAATTATTTTGTATTTGTACTGTTTCTACAAATTTTAATCTACAGGGTTGCTCAGAATAAATGTCGCATTTCTTCTATCTGATTTCTCCCACTACAACACATAAGGAATAATCCTTTTAAAGATAATGGGTTTATTCCATAACTTTGTCATCACTCTTAACATATCATACTAATTACAATCGCCAGTCGTAAACTCTCAAAAAAAAAAAACTCGTAAACCATCAAACAAGATGTAAGTAAAACGTGAGTTAGTACTACATTATTATTTGAAAACATTTAAAACTGTTGAAATTGTGAGTGCATTAAAAGCTGAAAATGTGAATCGAAGATTTATTGACCGTTGCATTAAACGATACAAGGTTACGAAAGTGTAAATATAAAAAAAACAACTAGGGACGAAAATCATCAGTTGTAACTGCAGAAAATGTAAAATGTCTCCGAGAGAGAATTCGTAGGAATTCCTTACAATCTCAGTACAAATTGGCTCATGAGTTAAATCAGAGCCTACTCTATAAATAAGAGCCTCCACATTGACGGTATTTTTTACTAAGCTTAAATAAAGTACATACAATTTTATCTTTTCTATGAAACTATATGGGAAAACGATTGTTTTCATTTACATTTTTAGTCTATAAGAATTATGAGCTTTTACATTATTTTTATACGAAAATGTTCATAAAACATGTAATTTTATTTGATTGAAAAATCGAATCATGAAAGAGTTTATTTCTTTGTGAAAATCCTCTTTGAATATAAACTATTGCTAAACTTTTATGGAATGTTGTTGTTGTAAAATACGTCATAACATAAAATTTATAAACAATTATAACCATCTCTTTATAGTCTCCTTTCAAAAGCATTGCCACATGACAAAATTCTGTCCGAATACAGATTCATATCATGTGGCAATGCTTTATTAACGACATTTTGTTTAAACCATAGATGTCGCATACAATGAAAAACTTATAAAAAAAATCAAATAGGTGATCGAACCGGTCGGATTCTAAAATCGGTCTGATTTTTGATTTGGTTAAACATATTTTGGTGGCTTCCCTCTATAGTAATAATTAAATTGTAATAATAATTAATTTAATATCATTTTTTTATAAATTTACTAAAATTAAACCATTGCTATGAAAGAAATTATGGTAATTTTACGTAAAAAGTTTTCTTTCAAATCGTTTACTCAGCCCGAATCCCTGTTGTTTTTAATTGTGTGTTAAGTGACATCTAGGAATGGGAATAATAAGTAAGAGCTATTTTATTTTATACACCGCTCTCCAATGTTATGACAATTCAAATATTCTAAACAAAAACTTATTTTGAATGGGTCATTCATTTTTGGGAATAAAAATCGATGCCAAATATTAATCATGTTGTATTTACTTTCAGCTGTGTCTTAATTTAAATACAATAATATTTTTAATACTTGAGAAATAAATAAGGCATTTATATTACAGTTAATGTTTGTTGGTTATGTCGTTTATTTGTGATGCATAACAATCTGGGTTGATTTGATTTTTTTGATTTCTTCGCGCTCAATGCATATTATTATAATTTTTTCTCTTTGACTCTCTTTGATTTATTTTAATTTTGGCTGTTCAACGTATTGTCTTTTTTTTACCATTGATTTTAGTTGTGAATAAGTGATGACGTCATTAAATAGAATATTCTCTTTTTAATACATATTGTTGTTGTTGTAGAACGTTTTTAAATTTAATTCCCTTATTTTCTTTTGATTATATCTGGAAAATGGGGAAGCTTGAGAATCTGTGCTTTAAATGAGTTAGTCATTGAGTTGTTTATTAGTGATTTCAGAAAAAATTATTTATCTAGGTTTAATTTTTAATTCATATTTTTTCGTCAATCGAAATCGCGTTTTTTCATACAAACTCTATGAAAATAAATTATTTTTTAGTGTTTCTATGTCCTTTATTTTAAGTTCATTTTTTACATGCCGGCTCTATTTATATCAAGATGGTTCTGGTTAAATATACACCGCAGCTCGATACAATGTATCATAAAAACTAATCTAGGTCTCTCAGTTTATAAGAAAAACCGATGGCCTAACCACAAATCAAATAAAAGATTGGAAACGAAAATGTAAGTTTTTCCTACAGTGGCAGGAAGACAGCGAGATCATATTCTCGGATGAGAAATTATTCATGCTTCAACCCGCATTGAACATTCAAAATCACCGTATTTACGCTGCATCGATTAGTGATATACCGGCGACAACAAGAAATGTTCAACGGTTCCAAAATGTTACGTCAGTTATGGTGTGGGAGCTCTTTCTAGGCAAGGTAAGCTGCCCCTGTTGCTTGTTGACAAAGGAATACAAATAAACCAAGCGGTATACCTGAATTACGTCATTAAGAGCCACTTAGTTTCTCACACCAGGAAATTGTGTGGATATGAGTACTTTTGCTTTCAACAGGACTCTGCGCCGGCCCGTAAGGCAATTGTTCAAGACTGGATGGAACAAAATTAACCTAATTTCATCACAACGAAAGAATGACCTCCTAGTTCCCCAGATTTAAACCCATTATGTTTTTCCATATGGGGGATTATGGAGGCGAAACTCAAAGATTTACCAACCATGAGAATTGAGGAATTTAAGAAATACTTGGTGATAATATGGAACGATATACCTGATGAAGTGGTGCGTGTAGTGGATTTGTTCCACGTTTGAAAATGATTCTATGAAGGACATAGAATCGAATAGTATTAAAAATATATGTTAGTTTTAAAATAGTTACTGCAATAAAAATATTTCGTTCAAATATAATTGTTACAGTCATATTAATTCAATATTAGGAATACGACAATTATTCTGAGCAACTCTGTATAATAAGCTTCTTTTAATGGGAAACGCTCAAAAATCTAAAATACAAAATCCTCATTTAATCCACTTTATAAAAATAAAATAATTAATGGAAACAACAACACAATATAATCGTGAAAATACATAAATATAAGTACATATGTATGTATTTAGAAAAAGTTTGCCTTTGATTTACATTTTTCAATCAATTAAATTAAATACAGAATAGTAAATAATACGGACATTACAGTACTAAAATCAAACAAAGAACACAATAAATTGATAATTGATTGATTCGTTTATCATTTACAATCAAAAAGAAAGCAAAATGTATTTATGTAGATGGTGTTGTTCAGAAAGGAGTTTTTGTGCAAGGCTACAGTAACCACAGTTTTTATTAATGTGTTGCATGCGCTCTCAAAAATGGATGATCCACACGCAAGCTAACATTGTTTTAAAATAAATGTCGTCTTCTTCTTGATTGCAACCTTGTCAGATAATTCGAGAAGCTGTAATTAGTTGCCAACCGAACTGTAGAGTGTATCTACCGAGTAGATGAGCGCGGAAAGAGAAAATTGGAAAAATGCGTCGAGCACTTGAATCTTACAAAGAACCGAATAGTTTAGATACTATAAAAATTTCTGAAGAATTATTATTTTTGGAAGATGAATTATTTGTGCAATAAGCGAAACGATTTAATGATGAAATGTTACTTATATTATACATGACTACATCATTAACTGCTCTGGGGAAAGCTGAATGTTGGCTAATGGATGGAACATTTTACATTGTTCCATCAATCATACGGCAATTGTTTAGCATTCATGCCAAAGTTGGTGATCAGATTGTTCCTCGTGTATTTTACTTAATGAGTACCAAATCTAAAAATGCATATTCACAATTTTTTTATGAATTGTATTTTTAGCAGCTGAGAGAAACATTTCATTAAAACCAAAAATCATTATTACTGATTTTGAAAAATTAATTGTGTCTGCTGCTAGATCATACTTTCCCTCTGCTACATTTAAAGGTTGCCTATTCCTTTTTGAGCAAATTAAATGGAGACGAACTCAAAAAGAAGACCTCGCCGTAGAATATGGCAATAACCAAAATATAAACTTGCAAATCAGAATACTGAAAAGTTTATCATTTATATATACCACACGCCGACATTTCAAAGTATTACAAATTTTTTGGAGTTAAGCATCACTTCTCAAAATGAATCGTTACAAAAACTGGGATAAGGTTTTAAAAAACTTACATATCAGGTGAAGCAAAACAGATGAAGCCAAAATATGACCCTGCTTTTTGGTCCGTTGTAGATTTGGTAATAGATAATTATCCACGAACTTAAAATTCAGTTGAAGCTTGGGATGGTCGCTTGAAAGTAGTAGTCAGAAAGAAACATAGCGGCCTTTATACTATAATTAAAGAAATGGCAAAAGAGATGATTTTGGTTAAAACAACTCTTGAGAAAATAAGCTCTGGAGAAATTATATCGCCTAAGAAATCACATACCATATTCAATAAGGGAAAACCATTCCTTTTAAAGTGAGGAAAAATTCTTAAAAATTGCAAAAATATCTAAAAATAATTTCAATTTTCATAAGTTCGAGTAGAATCCAACTGATTATTAAAATCGCTTAAAAAGTTTAACTTAGTATAACGCAATGTTTTGATCATAATGAGGCTCGTTCTCGTAACGCAATTGTTAGTTTAATCAATTAAATTTGATCAACTACATTGCTGCCGCAGCTGCAAGTGTGGCCCAAAGCCCAGGTTTGTCGATGCCAAGACGACCACAGGAGTTAGGTCAAAAATATTTAAAAGTTGTAAAAATAAATAATTACAATTTTCTTAAGTACGAGCAGAATCTTATTAATGAAAATGCCTAAAAGTTTATCTTGGCCTTTAATTATATCTGTGCCAATGAGATATAGTAGTAGTAGATTATGTAGTATGTATAAGCTAAAAATTAGTTGTACTGTTAGTATTATTCAATTAAGAATTTTTTCGTTTTTTCAAACAGTTATTCTTTCGATTATATTAAAGAAGCGCTTAAAAAGAAAGTTTCGGCTGTTTCTCTAAATACTCGTATTTTTTAAGACATAAATGCTTTCGACAAAATAGCTTTTATCTTATGTCTTTTATTTCAATGTTTTAGTTTCGTCGTAAAATCTTAAGTTATTCAAATCTTGTGTAAATCATTGTGTTGACAGAAAAGCTATGTAGTCTATTTGACAGAAAAGCTTATGTAGTCTTAAGATAGGCTATTTTTGAAACAAATACCTAACTTAATTAAATAAGTATCCTGACTAGGTCACTTATTTTCTATCTCTTTTTTACAAAAAAAAACTGTAACAGCCTATGTTTATTTATGTGTTTGGTATAAAAGTACCTGATTTAAAATTAATAGCCACATTTGCCAGGCTGACTTCAGTGAGAAATGGGCTTGGTTTTACACCCACTGTTAACAAATAAATATACTGATTGGAAAAAGTTCAGGAATGAACTAAACTATAGCATCATTTTAAACACACAACTTTCACCAGAAGAAACATTAGAAGAGGAGGTGGAGAAGCTCGTCAAAGACCTACAGCTAGCGGCGTGGAAAAGTACTAATACAACAAACAAAAAAATAGCTAGCAAATGCTATCCAATGGAAATTAAATCACTAGTTATAGAGAAGAGAAGTACCCGAAGGGAATGGCAACGTACATGAGACCCAACCGTCAAAAATAGGTTAAATAATTTAATACAACGAATACGTAGAGAAATACGGGAACTCAAAAATAAATCAATAAATTCATACTTACAATCTCTCACCTATGATAAAGGTAGTGATTATTCATTGTGGAAAGCAACCAAATATTTGAAAAGGCCAGTTATGCATATACCACCAATAAGAACAAATAATGGTCACCTGGCTAAAAGCAAAGAAGAAAAAGCAGAAAAATTCGCGGATCATCTCGAGCGCTTTCAGCCAAAAATATTATTCGGCTGAAATACGGACAGTTTTAGGTGTTTTACCAACCGATTTTTGATCAGTGGAACACTATACCGTAAGCCGGTTTGAGCCGGTCTATTGAAATGGTTTGATTTTTACCATTAATCAACACGGTGAATTGTTTGCGAAGGCGTCAAATGACTTTAAATGGACCTTCGTATGGAGGTGATAATCTGGTGCGAACCTTGTCTGTTCTGACGAACACAAAATCGCAATTATTGAGCGATTTTGGAATGAAACGTCGTCTTGTTTGGACTGACGAGTAGATTTTGGTACAAGGTTTTGCATTGTTTCCCGTAAGTGGTATATGACTGTATCGGTAGTTGGAATTGGTGAAAGGGGATTTTCGACAAAGAACACACCAGGTTGTTTAATGGTTTGACCATAAACTAATTCTGCTGGTGAGCACTTTAGACCTTCTTTCACGTTGCTCGGATGCCAAGTAAAACGATTGGGATTTCCGAGCCCCAATGAGTTGTATTGCTTCTGGCAATAAGTGCAGCTTTGAGTTGCCGATGAAAGCGTTCGACCATGCCATTGGCTTGCGGGTGATAAGCCGTTGTACGTATTCGGTTTGAGCCAAGGAGTTTTGTTAACTCGGTAAAAGTGGCAATTTCTCATTGGCTTAAATAAACATCGAAAATATGTTTATGGTAAGTTGAGCCGCGGTTAATTTAAACTTAATTGGTAAATGCCATAATGTTTTCATTTGGTTTAGACCTATGATAAATATTTTCGCTATCTACTACGAAAGATAGATGGAAGCACTTATAATTATTTTTTATAATAAATCTATTACATTCTTGATTTAGCATAACACATAAACGTTAAAATTAATATAAACAAAGTGAGTGAGCTGAGTTGGAAAATACAAAAGTAAAATTTAAATAATACATTATTGTTTGGTTTTATAATTAAAGTTTGTTTTAGGTTGATCCTTGAACGGCTGTATGATGATGATTGATTGTGAACACTAGTTCACGAACAACTTCGTTCATGAAGCGCTGAAATGTTTGTGCGGCGTTTCGTAGACCGAATGGCATTCGAGTGAATTCGAAGAGGCCAAATGGGGTCGTTATTGCCGTTTTGTGAACGTCATCAGGCGCTACGGGAATTAAATGATACGCTCTGACTAGATCAATTTTAGAGAAAATTTTGCAACCATGTAAATGCATGGAGAAATTTTGGATGTGGGGTATCGGGTAGCGATCCGGTGTTGTGACCGAGTTTAAACGCCGATCATCCCCACATGGTCTCCACTCTTGATCTTTTTCTTAACCATGTGCAAAGGGCACGAGACGGGAGATGCCGATGGCCGACAAATCCCTAATTCCACCATGTGCTGAAATTTAGTGAAACCAGCTTTGTGACGGATTGGATCTAGCCTACGTGGTCTTGACACGGGCAGATGGCCTGCGGTGACAATGTGGTGAACCACGTTGTGTCGGACTGGTAAGTTATAATTCGGCTCTGCTGTTAAAGAAGGGAATTGTTTTAGCATAGTGCCGTAATCATTGTGGACCTTGAAATGGATCGGTGTCGGTGTGTCGACACGAACCATGGTGTCATTGATTGACAGCTTAGTCGCTGAATAAACCAGCCGTTTGTTTCTAAGGTCCACAAGAAGTCCGAATTTGCATAGAAAATCGGCGCCAATGATCAGACGATTCACAGCAGCTATTATAAAAGCATGCGTGAAGGTTCGTTTAAGTTCGAGATCCACCTTTAGCAACCTTTTGTGCCATTGGCCGCCGAAAGGGCTAGATCGGGGTTTCGTTTATGAACTGTGTATAGATGTTTGAAATTTGCGACTGGAATAACCGACAGGTCAGCGCCAGTGTCGATTAAATATGTTAATTTGTTTAGTTTGTCATGTATATGGAGGCGAGTCGAGAACGAGGTGTTCGACGTTGTGGTAGATATTAGGGTGTGTGATGTGTTAATCGGAACCCGTTGTTTTACTCGTTTTTTTAAAGTATCCACCTCCATGCTGGTTGTTGTATGTTTTCTCCAGTTGCATGGTTGGTAACATCTTTTAGCAGCCTTCCCAAATTTTTGGTGGTACCAACATATTCCTCGTGGTTGGTTGTTGCTGTTGCTGCTTGCTCGGTGGCGCGATGGAGATCGTCGCCCTCGTGACTAGCTTCGGCTTTATCGGCATAAACCATCCAATCTGGATTCAAGCCGAGCGAAACGCTCTATGATCGTGCCGGTGTGACGATCTCCCTGGCGGCCACGATATGTCTGCACCGTAGTTCTCGACTCTCGATTCGTGTTTTGATTATATGTATGTGTTAGGACTTGTGTGTGTCTTGTGTATTTGGCGATGTGTTTTCTGGTCGACGTTCATTATATCGAACATACGGTCCGCCGTCGCCGCTAACTCTTCGACCGAGGTTGCCTCGGGTTGTGCTGCTAGTGCTACTTTGATCAGCTCTGGAATTTTCCTGATCCAAATGGATCGAATAAATTTTTCACTCACTTGCTGATTTTTACCGGCCAGTGCGCGGATGTGGCGCAATGCCTCGGATGGGCGGCGGTCGCGAAGGTTTTGTTCTGAAAGAAATGTCTCTAATTTTTGCTCGTCGGTAGGTTCAAGCCGCGCCAACAACGTTTTCTTTAAAACGGTGTAGTAGTTTTCCTGTGGCGGGTTTTGGAGCAAATCTGTTATGATATTAAGTGTTTCGGGTGAGATGCTGAACAATATATGAGCATTCTTTGATTTCTGAGCTGTAATTCCTCGTAACTCAAACTGGATCTCTGCCAGTTGGAACCCGCTGTTGACCCGCGATTTCCATATTTGCGTCTTGCGATTCACCCGTGACCATTATATCAACCGGGCGCGGTGCATTTTGGGTTTATGAGGCCGTTGGTTTTGGCTGTTCGCCAGTAGCACCGGTTTGTGGTGTTGTTGTTACGAGAATGAAATATTTTTATTGGAATTTTCAGTTACAGTCAGATCTATTATCGTCTTGTTGGGAAAAACAAAATGATGAAAATAAATGAAAATTTTATATATCGATTGGCTGAAGAAAGCAAAAATCGAAATATGGTATTGTGCGAATGTTTTCTATATGCGGTTTTTGTGGTTGCCGAGATCCCCCCCCCTTCCCAAGTACGGGACGAGCCGTCACCTACGTCTTGGGTCGTCGCCTCGTCAGTCCTTAGACCCGCACAAGAAACTAACTTATACCACGTTTACATTATACGTACCTAATAAGTACGTACTTTTTTGCTATTTAATTATTTTTCCGCTGCAGTTCACACTAGTGTTGCGATTTGTAGTGTGAACGCATACTATAAAAGTTTGTTGTTTTGGCAGATAGGCTTCTGTATTCAATTTAGTTTATGTGTTGTGAATTTCTTCTCAAATTCTATTAGATTTGTCGGCAAATTATTTGATTTACACCCGAAATTGCAGTTAGAAACATAAAAACGTAATAAATTTTTGTTTTGATAACAGATATACGAATGACATTAACATATAGTTATTAGTTAGGGTTCACATTACAACGTAATATACTAATACTTTTTTGATACATACTTTACCGAAATATCAAAAACGTACGTGATAAAATATTTAAATAATTAAATTTGAGTTCACATGACGATACTATTTTGCTACATACCTTTATTCTACTAATGTAAACGTGGTATTATTTAGTTTTCGATTGACCAAAAAAACTAAACTCAGTGCACAAAAAAACAAACTAAATAATTTTTTACTATGGCGAGTTTAGTTTTTTTTGCACTGAGTTTAGTTTTTTTTTATCAATCGAAAACGACATAAGAAAAAAATTCGTAATGATAACCGTGTAAAAAAAACGAGAGAGAAAATGAGAAAAAAAATAAATAAATAAATTGACCAGAAAAATATAGTATACCTAGAGTGTTTGATGTTTATGGAATTTATGCGAAATGGTGGTGAAAATTTTACAAATTATTTAAGAAAAAGAAAAAATATAATATACATAATTGCTTCTACGTTACTTGGCAGCCCAGTCGAACAAGAAAATGATATATACAAAAAAAATTTTATTCAGTGACTGGTGCTGCTAAAAAAATGAAATTTACGTAAAAAAAAATAAAACTGAACTTGAAACTTGAAATTTTTCAAGTAACATTACGTTAGTTGAATTGTAGGAATCCGTTGTAATGTATAATGATTTATTATAGGTATCCGTTGTAATATAACGTTGTATGACGTTTGGTGGTTGTTGTTGAATTTTGTTTTAATTCTCTGACTCCATGTATTTTTGTTTTTTTTTTGTTTTGTAACAATAAAAAAACAAAGTTTTATGTATATATGTGTGTTTTCCTCGTGTGGAATTCATGAATAGAAAAGAATTTTTGTGTTAGAATTTTTATGATTTTGATTTAATCGCATGTTATGTGAAAAATTTGGTTACCTGCGGGCCGATGCTTGAAATTGTACTCGGCCAAATATATTATAACACCTCGAAAAAAATTTTACTGATCCCGTTTGATTGTGTGGTTTCTTTTTTTATCATGATTGAACCGTAAAACGGTCGTCGGGTCACCAATTGTTGGTTTGGTTTTGGGCGATCGGGGCACAAAATAAACGAACATAATAAATTTAGCGAATGGCCACACAATGTGTAACACTTCGCATGGTCTGGAGAATATCCAAATAAAAAAAAAAAACATTTTTGAAAACAAAAAAAAACAAAAAAAAATTAAGGTTACTTTACAAAAAAAATTATTCTCCAAATCATGTGTCGTGTTAATCAGAATTGGACCCACACAGGGACTCTAGAGCGGTCGTTGCCGGCTAAGCTTCAGGGTGATGTCGTGGGGTTTCTAGAGTTTATGTGGGTCATATAAAACCGCGGGAAGAGGAGGGTGATTCTGCATACCTACCTATTCGGACACTTACCTGGCCCTAATTCATCCTCAGTTAGACGATTAACGCCTCATTTTAAATATAATTAATATAATAAAAATAAAAAATAAATATATATATAACTTAACTATCTGGTGTTGCAGCCTGTTGATCAGTTGATTGTTTTGATTATGATTTCCATGCGCGGTGTGGTGGTTTTTGCTTGCTTATTGAACTACAAAGTAATTTTTTTCTAATCCGTAATTATAATGTATGCATGCATATATCCAAAGAAGGATCTTTATATAGCAAAATAAAAAGGTTTTGTTGTCTTATCCAAAACTTTCTGTTATCTATCTAATTATATTAGTTTTATTCTTATATTGTTGTTGTGTCTCCGAATTATGTTGTATCTTATGTACTTATATGTAAAATTGGTACTCTTGTGTTTAAGATTTATTTATTCATCCAAAAACTATATGAATGATTATATTTATAGACAAAACACTTAAGATTTTTTTAAAAAAAAACTTTTTATTCACAATACCAACTATCAATTTCACTTTAAAAAAAAAAAAAACTTTTTTTTTTATCAATTAAACAACATACGTGTATAATTACAAAACAATTCACTTTCAATTAATCATATTTTATGAATTATTTTTTTTTGTAGACACAGCAAATATAGAAATTCACATGTCGCTGTTTACATTTTTATCCACTTTAATAATTTTATATTCAAAATAAAATTTACAACAACAAAAAAAAACAATTATCCTCTTCTTTTTATTTTTTTATCAATTTTTATTTAAGATAATTTTATAAAAGAGAAAAAAAAATTAACAAAAACACAATTCACTTATATTTATTATCCTCAAAAAAATAATTTTTAATAAATTTAATTTTATAGTAACACTTTATAAAAAACTTAATTAAACTTAACTTAAATTCTAAAACTAAAAAGAACCAGATCGGCTCTACCGTTACAAATTTACTTTCAGACTGCCTCAAAAAAAAAAAAATTTAGAAGTTCACAACGATTCTTCTTTTCCCTTCAAAACAATTATTATATTTTTTTTTTATTTAGAACGGAAACAGAATATCCAATTTAATTACTGTACTTAATGATTTTACAAAAAAAAAAAATGAAATTACAAAAATTTAATATGAGTTACCGGATTATATTTGTTTGCATAATTGCAAAAAAAGTGTGAGAAAATTTGGATTGAAAAAAAAATAAGAACCGTTGTGACGGCGTACACGTGCGTTGTTACAAATGCACAATTTAAAATATGCGGCCACAAATTTATTTAGTATAATTCACAAAATGTGGATAAAGTCCACCACCACTAAGCTCGATACTTTTTTAAATTTTTATTTATATTTAATTTATAATTGTTTTATATTTATTTATAATTATTTTTTTAGAAAAATATTCTCTGAAAAGGGCGAGTATGTCGCGTCAAGAGTTGTAACGAGAGTGTCTGTGTATATGTTTTTTTTTCCGAGACGATGAACCAAAAATGTGAGATGAATTCAGACGTAAAAACAGCGCACTGAAATAAAAGTAAAATTCAGCTAAAAGAAATAATTTGCTGAGTAGTTGTGGATAACCACAAAAGATGGTGGTGAAATTGTTTTTGATTGTTGTACTGAAGTGTCCAAGATATTCAGTACAAAATAGTGATGTGTGGAATGTATTTAAGTATGGATTTCCATCACAGAGTAAGTCCAAATCTACTCTATAGTTGTCACTTCTAAGTTGGGTGAGGCTGTTCAAATACAATTATATTTATAGTCGAAATGAGTTGCATTTCGAATAATTGTAGGGATAAACGAATTATAATAAATTGATTGCATGAGTGGATCACTACACTTCCTTCAGACTTCGTTATGTCCCTCTATCTTGGAAATTTGCGGAAGTGATACTGATACCTAAGCCAGGTAAGCCACCAGTGAACTGGCCTCGTACAGGCCAATATCACTTCTTCCAACTATGTCAAAACTATTTGAGAGATTGTTATTAAAACGAATTAAATCAGAAATTGTAAAATCAGGAGCTGTTCCGTCCCATCAGTTTGGATTTAGAGAGGAACACTCCACAATCGACCAAGTCCACAGAATAACAGATATAATAGAAAAATCCTCAGAGGAAAAAAGATTTGTTCAGCCATTTTTCTTGACATAGCGCAGGCATTTGACAAAATCTGGCTAGATGGTTTAATATTTAAATTGGAGAAAACTCTGCCATTTAAATACTGCGAACTGCTAAAGGCATACCTGAAAATGTGATATTTTAGAGTTAAACAAGAAGGAGTTTACTCCACCATTAAAGAAGCTAAAGCAGGAGTCCTGCAGAGGAGTGCCTTAGGGTCTTTCCTTTTCGTACTGTTTACTAGCGACATACCGCAGACGAGCAATACAACTATCGCCACGTTTGCAGATGACACTGCAATTCTAGCTGTTGGTGACACAATCGGTGGTCACATTCAAACTACAAATAGCCGTAAATAATATACAATATTGGCTAGCTAAGTGGAGAATTAAAGTGAATGAGTCGAAGTCTACTCACATTAACTTTACTAATAGATCAATAGAACCACTACCTGTGACTCTCAATAATATCCCTGTACCACATGCCAATCAAGCAAAATACCTTGGTATGAACCTTGATGCAAAGTTAAAGTGGAAAGTACATGTGAAAAAGAAAGCAGAAGAGCTTCAGTTAAAATATAGAAAAATGTACTGGTTAATTGGAAGAAACTCTCAGTTATCCATTCATAATAAACTTGTGCTTTATAAACAAGTACTCAAGCCGGTCTGGACATATGGTATTCAACTATGGGGATGCACCAAAATCAGCAATCAACAGATAGTTCAACGATTTCAAAATAAAGTTCTCAGAGGAATTGTAAATGCCCCTTGGTACACTCGTAATAGTGACCTTCACAGAGATCTCGGAATAAACACAGTCGTAAGTGAAATAAAGAAATGTGCACAAAAACACCAGGAGAGGCTCCATCACCCTAACATCGAAGCTGCAAGACTACTTCATCAAGAGGGTATAATAAGAAGACTCAAAAGACTAAAACCTTTTGAGTTACCTGAATAGTCCGCACAATGCAACATCAACCAAAACAACACTTTATGGAAAGAACACATACTCGTATGTGTGCTTTATTATTATATTGTCAGAATCAAACGCTGTTAGTCAAAAATGACTTGTTACTTTGTAAAAAATTTTATTGTTATCATAAATAAAATATTAAAAAAAAAAAAAAAAAAAAAAAAAAGTTTCATAGTGAGTCATGACAAATAAAAACAGAAAAATTGAAATTACTCAAAACTTCAAAAAGGCAAATGTGAATTTTTTCCTTAGCACGGCAGTATAATACATACCTGGGGCCCTATTATGAAATTTTCGATAGCGTTTTTTTTTCGATAGTATCGAAAATGAGCTATCATGAAATTTTTCGATAGTGTATTTTTTCGATAGTATCGAAAATGAGCTATTACGAAATTTTTCGATTTCGATTTTTTTTCGATATTATCGAAAATGAGCTATCACGAAACTTTTCGATAGTATTTTTTTTTCGATAATATCGAAAATTTTCGACTGCTCTTGAGGTGACGACCATATTATTTCATTAAGGTAGTTTAATAGAATTAAATTGCAATATTTAATAAATAAAAATATTTTTTTCAAAAATGTGAGTTGCAAATAAATTTTTATTTTATATTAATATTATATTTGTGTTATATTAATATTATATTACAGAGAAACCTCTCTACAACGTACATCGATGGGACCAAAAAGGTTGTCCATTGTAATGGGGTGTTGAACTGAGCATTTATGATTTTTTTTATTAAAATTTTCTTGGGATTCTAAAGAGTGTTTTTTTAAGCCCGATAGAACTTGAAATTGTAAAAAATAACACAAAAAATTAAATTGTAATGAACATTTTTTTTTATTCGAAAGATCAATATGTACATGGCATTAATATTTGAAAATGATTTCTGCCATATGGGCACCGCGGCTGTTCTTGACGAAAATGCATTCTGGACGTCCAATTTTGGGCCACTTTTTCGGGCACTGCTGGCCGTATGTCACGAATAACACGAACAATGCTGGCCTCCAAGGCGTCAATTGTTGGTGGTTTATCAACATAAACCAGTGACTTCACGTAGCCCCACAGGAAATAATCGAGAGCTTGGAGGCCAATTGACAGGTCCATTTCACGAAATCAACTTATCGCCAAATTTTGACTTTAATAAGTCGATGGTTGCGGTCGCCGTATGACATGTAGCGCCATACTGTTGAAACCAAATCTCGTTCGGATTAATGTCATCCATATTTGTAGTGGAAGGACAGAGCCCCAATTCCTGCGAATGACGACGAATCGCTAAATTTGGATCTTCTTCCACACTTTCGTTTACAGCGGCGATATTCTCTTCAGTACGCACATTGCTTCGACGTGTTGATGTTATTGCATCCTCTAGAGAGTATGTGGTACGAAATCTATCCACAGTTCGACGGATAGCTTGCTCAGATAAACGATTATGTGCGTCATAAAAATCACGAAGTCGTCTAGTTGCGAGAATCGACGACTGATTTTCAAAGTAAATTTTAATAATTTCGTAGCGTTCTTCAAGCGTGAGTCTACTCTTGATGATTTGCCAGAGTATACTGAGATCTGCCTTTATTTCTTATCCGATTTTGGTGAAATTCAGCACGCACTATAGAAATGGGATTCTAAAATGATTTTTAGATAAAGTTCTGGAATAAGGCCAATTAGGAACGAACTTGGCCATTTCTTATCCGATTTTAGTGAAATTCAGCATACACGATGGAAATGGGATTCTAAAATGATTTTTAGATAAAGTTCTGGAAAATGGCCAATTAGGAAGGAACTTGGCCATTTCTTATCCGATATTGGTGAAATTCAGCATGCACGATGGAAATGGGATTCTAAAATGATTTTTAGATGAAGTTCTGGAATATGGCCAATTAGGAAGGACTTGGCCATTTCTTGGCCTTTCGAAGCAAATGGGATTCTAAAATGTTTTTTGGATGCAGTTCTGGAATATGGCCAAGTATAATGGAACTTGCCTAGTTCTCAACCAAATATGATGTAATTTGACATGTGCGTTGCAAATGGGATTCTAAAACGATTTGTAGATGAAGTTCTGGAATTTCACCTAGTATGATCGAACTTGCCTAGTTCTCAACCGATTATGATTAAATTATACATTTGCGTTGCAAATGGGTTTCTCAAATGATTTTTGTTTGAAGTTCTGTAATAGTTCCAAGTATGACGAAACTTGCATATTTCCCAATCGATTATTATGAAATTCGACATGTGCGTTGAAAATGGGATTCTTAAATGATTTATAAAAAAGTCATTGAATACATCGAATAACCATTTTTGTATATCATTTCCAACGCACATATCTTAATCGTTTAAGGAATAGGCAAGTTCCATCATACTTGGCCATATTCCAGAACTTCATCCAAAAAGCATGTTAGAATCCCAATTCAATCGCAAGTGTCAAATTTCACTAAAACCGATTAAGGAATAGCCAAGTTCCTTACTAATTGGCCATATTCCAAAACTTCATCTAAAAGTCATTTTAGAATTCCATTTCAATCGTGCATGCTGAATTTCATCAATATCGGATAAGAAATTACTAAGTTCCTTCCTAATTGGCCATATTTCAGAACTTTCTCTAAAAATCATTTTAGAATCCCATTTCCATCGTGCATTCTGAATTTCATCAATAGCGGATAAGAAATGGCCAAGTTTCCTAGTAATTGGCCATATACCAGAACTTCCTCTAAAAATCATTTAAGAATCCCATTTTCATATTGCATGCTGAATTTCATTAATATCGGATAAAAAATGGCCAAGTTCCCTCCTAAGTGGCCATATCCCAGAACTTTATCTAAAAATCATTTTAGAATCCCATTTCCATCGTGCATGCTGAATTTCACCAAAATCGGATAAGAAATGGCCAAGTTCCTTCCTAATTGGCCATATTCCAGAACTTTATCTAAAAATCATTTTAGAATCCCATTTCAATCGTGCTTGCTGAATTTCATCAATATCGGATAAGAAATTACCAAGTTCCTTCCTAATTGGCCATATTCCAGAACTTTATCTAAAAATCATTTTAGAATCCCATTTCTATCGTGCATTCTGAATTTCATCAATATCGGATAAGAAATGGCCAAGTTTCCTCCTAATTGGCCATATACCAGAACTTCCTCTAAAAATCATTTTAGAATCCCATTTCCATCGTGCATGCTGAATTTCATCAAAATCGGATAAGAAATGGCCAAGTTCCAAACAAATGTCTTATATTTACATATCTGCCAAGTAAATGTCTTATGTATACATATGAATACATATATGCCAAGTAAATACATATCTCTATCGAAAAAACTCTATCGAAAATTTCATGATAGGTATTTTCGACGCTATCGAAACACTCGATATTATCGAAAAAAAACGCTATCGAAAATTTCATAATAGGTATTTTCGACGCTATCGAAACACTCGATATTATCGAAAAAAAAACGCTATCGAAAATTTCATAATAGGGCCCCTGAGTTATTTTGCATTGTTGTTGGTGGAAACCATTGATGATTTATCTTTAAGAAACCAGAAAATTATTATAGTACAACTTAATAAAATAATAGTACATAAATACTTTTCTCACCATGTTATATATTAATTATAATCATTTTTAATTCTATTTCTAAATTTATAAAATAAACATTAATTTCTAATATAAAATGTTTGTTATGGCATTTCTTATGTTGAAGATGTCAACAAACGCTATCTTTAAAATGTATTTTTCGAAACCGAATTTTTTGGCTGTGTGTAGTAGTTGAAAAAGTTATTGTAAAGCTTTTGTAAAACGTTTTGGCTTAAGGTGTAACCATACTTGGAATAAGAAAAATAAAAAAATAAGAATTTGAGCTTTTCTTATTTCACTTTGACATTTCGACTATAGAAAACTTAAAAATTTTTAAGTTCAAAGCGAAATATTTTTGTTTGATTTTTCAGTTCTAATTAGTGATACAGAAACACTACACTATACAACATTTTTTGTTTTAAAAAAATTGTATATCTCAATTTTATTTTTTTAGGTTATGTTTCAATTTTTGTTTGGGTTTTAAATGTATGTACAATATAATTGCTCAATTATTTATTGTCTAATTTAATGATCAAATGTTCCTGTTCTGATTTATTTATTAATAATTAATCAATATGTTATAATTTTTACCAAACCAGTTCTTTACTTTCTACAGTAAAAAGTTGTGCAACCTTTTTCAAGTTTTATAAACTGAAAAATTATATTAAATTAATATATATCGTAAAAAATTAATTAATTTACATTAACTATTTCTAATTAGTGATTGAGAAACACTCTGCAATGTTTTTTGTGTTAAAAAAATGTAATATCTCAATTAAATTTTTTTAGGTTATGTTTCAGTTTTTGTTTGATGTTTTAAATATATATACATTATAAATACTCTATTATTATAGTCTAATTTAATATTCAAATACTCTCGTTTTAATTTATTTATTAATAATTAATGAAAATGTTATAATTTTTCACTAAACTGGTTTTTTATTTCCCGCGTTAAAAATTTCTGCAACCTTTCTTAAGTTTTTTAAGTTTACACGAAAAATTTCGCTCCTTTTAAGTTTTTTAAGTGACAGCTGAAGTTTCCATTTCCCCTCCAAAAAAAATTTAAGTTTCTTATTTTAAGTATGGTCGAATACACACAAATCCCCTTTCTCGCTTTCTTACGTTATTTTTTCTATTTTTCTTATTCTAACTATGGTTCCGGCTTTAGTAGTCTTTCGTGGATTGTTGTAAAGAAAATAAGAAAATAAAAATAGAGTTTTATTAAAGATCTATTTTAAAATACAGGCTTCAAGTTTAGGAGCAGAAAATAAGTATTCTATCGTCGATTGTATTTTGAATACAAATTAAAGCCATCGAATTTCTGTGATTACAAAATAAATTCATCGAGGTTTTTTTTTGTGAACCCAAACAAAAATAAAATTAATGACGATACTGTTAGTTTGTACAACATTTATCGTAATATTAAATTAGCGTTTCTTGTTAATGTTTAATGTGAACGCAACCTAAATTTGTCAAACATATTACGTAAAAACATGTGACCCTGTCTTTTTTGACATTCGTTGTAATAAAAACCACACCAAATCTAGCAGTCTATCCAGCACGTTGTTTTATTTTATTATTTTGATATTCGTGCAAAAAGTAATTCTTAATCATCGGCTCAAATTAACAGATACCTATTGGAAAATAAATCGATAATATATTTCGACAAAGCCATTTTTACATCTCCATTTTTACATCGTCATTTTTTTTTGTTGGAAAATTGTTTGCTTCGATATTTTAAATTACGTGGCGACAAATTTCGAGTCGGATGCGACCATTGAGAATTGACTCTATACGCATACCATAAAGAATTTTATCTATTGAACGTTGTTTATTCAACATTTAATCACTCATCGAATTTTCTTCTTCGAAAGTTGTATTCAACATTAAATCCTTCATCGACATTTATTAATCGAGCGCTTTTTTATTCAACATTTAATCACTCATCGGTAATTTACATCATTATGATTTGGAGAAATTAATTCCTCGACCGCTTTTTTGGTTCAACATTTTATCACACAACGGCGGTATTTCATTATCTTCACGTGGAACATTTGGAGTTTGTAATCATTCAAAATTCAGACGAGGGACGCAATATTAGTTGAAAATTATACGAGTAAATAATACTTTGATTTATGCATGACTTTCTGATTGGTTAGTTACCTTTTAAACATACTGTGAGAGTTATGTTAAATTCTTTTCGCCAAAAAACATCAAAAAAAATTGATGTACATCGAAAATCATGTTCTTTTCGTCAAAAAACATCAATGTTTTTTCGATGTACATCAATTTTACGAAATGTATATTTTTTCATAAATCAACTACAACAACAAATTAGAAACGTCAATTTTTAGTTGTCAAAGTTGTCAATTAGAGTTTTTGTGCCTTGATTTTATTTAATTCGATTAAAATAATTAAGTACAACAATTAAAAGGATAAGAGACGGAAAAGAACTGTTTATATTGATTTCATACGATTAAAATAATTAAATACAACAAACAAACAAAAGGATAATAAAAATCGAGACGGAGAAAACTGTTTATATTGAAAATTTTATTTAAACGATTAAAATAATTAAACAACAATTAAAATGATTTAAAATCAAGACACAAAAAACTCGTATATTCACAACTTTGACAAATACAAAATGAAGTTTCTATTTTTGTTGTTGTAAGTAACGTCAAAAAAAACATCAATTTGGTTCCGTGTACTTTTCGCACCACAAAATTTACATTGATTTGAAAAAACGAAAAGAATTCGACATTAGAATTAGACTATTTGATTGTGCTTTCTTTGATACTGTGATTTAAGTTTTGGGCTACGTTATAGTTATTTGACGCCAAATGAATTTCAGCGCCAATTTTTTAAAAGCAGATTTTTTTTTAACTAAATACGCCTTTTTTTTAGATTAGAATTTTTATGAACTAAAGTTCGGTACGCTGCTCGAGCTAAGATAAATGCTAAAAAAATATACACAAAACAACAGATAAATTCGCTGCTAAAATATTTGTGTAGAGATAAATTTTGACAATTTATCTGACATTTTGAGTTTGTCATTTTGAGTTTATACTTTTGTGTGTTGTTTGTTACATCTTCCAAAAATTATAAATACATATTTTAAAAACCGTTTAATTTTGAGTTTATACTTTTGTGTATTTGTTATATTTTCTATAAAAAACATACTATATTTCAAAAATCGTATAATGGATTCAAGCGACGAGGAAAATTTAATAATTGGGGCTGCCTCTGTTGTCGCGTTGATGATGGAGAAATGTGTTGATAGTAGAAGACCTTCATGCAGAGTTAACCCATATTTGAGGAATAGGCGAAGTTTTGGACGCTTTAATGCTCATGTACGTAAATAACTCGCTGGTTTTTATAGTACAAATAATTATAAATTTTTGCTTTTACTTTGCATAGTTCAATATTATGAGAAAAAACGAGGGTACATTTTATGAAAATTTTCATATGAGGCCTGCCGAATTTGATAAACTCTTTGATATGGTGGAACCACTATTGCTACCAAAAGTTCGGTCACACCCCAAAGATGAAATCTCGCCTAAAGAAAAGCTTGCTATTGTGTTGGAGTAAGTTCGCAAATACATATTATGTATATGCATACTATATATAAGAAGCATCTATTGTGTATTTTGTCTACATTTAATAAATTTATTGTTCTCAGATATTTTGCTTCCGGATCAATTCAACGGCATATTGCATCAGTTTACCTAATCAGTAAACAACATTTCGGTACAATTTTGACCGATGTGTGTACTGCAATTTGTACTGCACTGAAAAATGAGGTAGCAGACTTATCAAAAGAGTCATTATTGGAAATTTCAAACGAATTCAATGGAAAATGGAATTTTCCAAACTGCCTCGGTGCGATTGACGGGAAACATGTAGCATTGAAATGCCCCGTAAATGCTGGCAGTTTGTTTTATAATTATAAGGTAACGATAGTGGCTTGTTATATAGAGGTAATTCGAAAAAAATATTTATTGGGAATTATTTTTTTCAGACATTTCATAGCATAGTTTTAATGGCTGTGGCTGATGCAAACTACCGCTTTATTTACTTTGATGTGGGAGCGCATGGCAGTGAAGGAGATGCGGGCGTGTTTAGTGCATCTAAATTTGGAAAATCGCTTTTAAGGGAAGATATGCCTTTTCCAGAGGACTGTAAAGTGGGCGACAGAAAAATCCCATTTTATTTTATTGGAGACGATGCGTTTCCTCTACATAAGAGAATTTTAAAACCATACGTACCACGCAAGCCACAGACCTTAACAGACGAAGAACGCATTTTTAATTGAGCGTAATTGAGAATGCATTTGGCATCTTATGTGCAAAATGGCTTTGTTTAAAGAGGACATTATTTTGTGCACCCGATAAAGCACAAAAAATAGTAGCTGCATGTTGTTACCTCCACAACTTCATAATCAAAATTAGTCTAAGAAGCTACGTGCCAGCCAATTACGCCGATTACTACGAGAATGGGAAGCTTGTCGAAGGGGTATGGCGTAAAGAAATTACAAATGATTCGATGTTCACTAGTGCATTTATAAGGAATGCTGGAAGACCGAATAATATCGGGAAAGCCGTACGAGATTTTGTTAAAGACTATGTGAATTCTAAAGAAGGATCACTTGAATGGCAGCGAAGATCTGTTTTTTTAGAATAGAAACACACATCTTCATTAAAAAATACAAAATTAAAATTTAATTGTTAAGTTGTTTTATTTTATTTAAAACATCCTGTTGAAATTTTACGCTAAGCTCATCTACCTGTTCTTCTGGCAGCTTCTGTAACAGTCTGTCTAAGGTATTCAAAATTACTTCGTACTTTTGTTTGTACTGGGTAGCTCCCGAAGTAGATGCCCTATTCTTTTTCTCGGCGATCAATTCATTTATAGAATGACTTAAATTGTCTGCGCTGCTTTGTAAGGCTGCATTTTTTGGGGTCTTTCGGCTCATCTATTTCGAATGAATAATATTGGGATTAATAATTATAAAAATGTATATAAAAAAATAAACTTACATATGAGTAGTTCGAGGAGTTCGTGTCCTCGGTATCGTCATCCCGCGTACTTGTAGAAAATGTTCTAAATAGAAAGACAGTTATTAAATTTTGGCAGTTAATAGGAACATTTAATTTTTTACCGTCTCTTGTTTTCGGATGACGCCGATATATAAAAGGATAAATTTTCGGTGAATTCCCAATCGACTTCCTCATCTACGGCAACTTCATTCTCGTCGTCTACTTCAGCAGTTGAACCCGATTTAGGGTGTTTGGCTCTTGCCTTGTGGTATCGCAAACTATCCTTTAGCGATTTCCATATTATTTTACATTCTTCAACTAAAATTAAATTTGTAAAAAATACAAAAAGAATTATTTAAAGTTCCAAATAGCAAAGCAGGAATACACGAATATTTACCTGATTTGCTCATATTTGCAGCTATGTCTTTCCACGAACTTGCAATGGCATGTGCATTTTTATGCAATTTCTCGTGTAAATCCCAAATGCACCTATGTTTCTCGATCAATACACATAATTTTTTTTTTTCATCGGCACTGAATTCCTTATTTTTTTGTTTTTTATTTTTGTTTGCATTTACACTCGTATGTTTGCGTTTCTGTTTTGGGGCGTCGATTTTATCAACAACTACATCATTAGCAGTATTGTTGATTTCATCATTTATTTGCTCGTAATATTCCTCGTCTAAGTATTCTATATCAAAATCACACATTTCAATTTTTTTAGAAGAATATATTATGTATTTCTTAAGTGATTTTTAAAACAATATTGGCGCTTTATAGAACTGTCAAAATTTATCAGATAAATTAATGTACCGTGCAGATAAATTGGTGCGAAATTTATGTAGACTCTATAGTATAGCCATCTAGATTACAATACGCACACCTATCATTTTGTTTTTTTTTCACTGGAGCAGCGTACTGATCAAGCTAAATCATCTGCGAAAATTTTTATTTTGCTTTTAGCATGCTAAATTTTACGTCAGTTTTATATGAAAAATTTATCTTAGCTCGAGCAGCGTACCGACCTTAAGAATAATAAATAAAAAAACGCTATTTTGTAAAATTGTTTGTTTTCCAAACTACAAAATTAGTACCAAATATGAAAAATTAGTACCAAATATGATGAGTCATCCATCTTATAAACATTTTTTGTAATTTTTTGTATGAAAATTAGTACCAAAATAATAATGCAACATTTTTTATTTTATTTTTAGGGAAAAATAAGAAATCTCCATTTTCCAGATATTTATTTTGTTTTATTTTTATTTTATTTTCCAGGAAAAATAATGAAATGTATCACTGGATTAAAAAAATGAAATGCGCATTTTCCAAAATATGCGCTTAAACGAAATCTCCACTTTCCAGATATTTATTTTGTTTTATTTTGATTTCATTTTCCAGGAAAAATAATGAAATGTATCACTGGATTAAAAAAATGAAATGCGCATTTTCCAAAATAAGCGCTTAAACTGGATATATTAAAAAAATGAAATGCGCATTTTCCAAAATATGCGCTTAAACGAAATTTCCATTTTCCAGATATTTATTTTGTTTTATTTTTATTTTATTTTCCAGGAAAAATAATGAAATGTATCACTGGATTAAAAAAATGAAATGAGCATTTTCCAAAATAAGCGCTTAAACTGGAAATATCTCACTGGATATCAATCAAAAAATTAAAAAATAAGCGCTTACACTGTATATATCACTAGATGTCAATAACAAAATGAAATGAGATTATCCAAAATAGCACTTAAACTAGATACATATCACTGGATATCAATCAACTGGATACATCTCACTGGATATCAATCAACTGGACACATCTCATTGGATAGCAATCAACTGGATATCAATCAAAAAATGGAATGAGCATTATTTATTCTGTTTTATTTTTGATCTATTTTTCAGGAAAAATTATGAAATTATCATTTTCTTTAATTATGTATTTATGTCCACGAAAAGTTACGTCAAAATTTCCAAAAATTACTGCTAATATTATATAATAGGTGGCACTAATTAGCAAAGTCTCAAAAATGTCTAAACCAAAGAAACAAACAACATTATATAAACCAGAGATTATAGGAATATACAAGATAGATTAAGTATATAACTGGCGCTTAAAATAATCAGCGGTAAAAAATGTAAAATCGTTGATCGTCGCATGACTTATACTACCATACATTTAAATTGTACAATATACCTAAATTTGAATTTGTATGTATGTAGGTTTATGCATATAGAAACTAGAATGAAGAACATAGCCAGTAAATGGATAAAGAAAAATGAAAAAAAAATACTTTATTGAAATGCCTTAGAAAAGAATAGAATCAAAACCAACAATCCATCCAAATTTTTCGAAATAAGGATTTTTATTTTCCTACGACACGAAAGCAAAATCATATGGAATTTTAAAATTCATGATTTTGTGTTGTCTTTATTTTCAATTTAAATGAAAAATTTTATTTATAAATATAAATAATTTGAAATTAAATATATTGAATACAATTTTAATTGAAATTAATAAAATGTTAACTCACAATTTTGCATTTTAGTAAATTGATTTTTATTCTCAAACATGGTCAGGCTTCGTGTTTCTTTAAAATTTCATTTCGTACATAGATTACTATGTATACGATTAGTTTTATTACTTTACGCAAATGAACATATGTAAATTGTTTAAAGGAGCACGAAGCATGATGATGTTTTAAGAACAAAATAACTTTATAAAAACACAAAATTTTAAATAATTATTAATTTCAATCAAAATTGTTCGCAAATTACATTTCGATATATTTAATATCAAATTATTTATATTTGTAAATAAAAATGTTCAAAATATATTTTTATAGGCCACTCTGAATTTTTTTCATCTGGTCCATAAGCTTTGGTTTAATTTACGAAGCTTTCTTCCATTTCTTCAATGAAACTATTACCTAAATTGAAACATTATATTATATTTTCTTCAATAAATTGTAAATGTAATACCTACATAAGTGCTTTTGATGTATAGTATTCGCTTTCAATCGCAGAGTTTCAAAATTTTTTTTTTTGGTAAAATCAGAACAAGGTGACATTATTTGTCTCTCACCTCTTCGGAATGAATCGAAAAAGATTATATTGGTTACTTTTAAGATATTTCATTTAACAATTTATTTTGTGTTCTTGGTTGAAATTTCAAAATTTAATTTAAAACCCATAAAACATAAAATGATATATTCAACATTTTTCTTTTTTTTTCTGGTTTTTTTTGTAAAATTATTAACATTGTTGACAAGGAGACGAAGCAACAATACGATTTTTTTGACGATTGGTTTTGGCCCTCAAAGGAAAAGTAATTTTCAATGAGGTAAGCTTTGAATTTGGGCTGGACTTGATCACCCCCACCTACATATATTGTTACGATGAACGTTGTATCGTGTCAACTCGAGGGTTAATGAATAATATTTCTGTTGGTTGCGATAACAATGATTATGATTATTTTTTTTTGTCTCGGTAAATCAAGTGTTTGCGTGCTGGGGAATTGATTTTATTGAAAAGATGTGAACAAGATGAAGGGGAAGAAGAAAAAGAAAAATTGTTTGAGCTAGGTGAGATCGGGGAGTTGAAATTTTGAGTTGATGAAGGGCAGAAGCAGTGAATTAAATTAAGATTAAATTAAAAATATTATGTCGGAGTTTTTTTTTGTTGGTACATATTAAGACCATAATATAGTTTTTATCAAAGCTTTTAGTTGAAAAAGCTATTGTGATTTTTTTTTGTTGTTCGATAAAGTGAGAAGAAGTATTGAGAATCTAATTTTTTCTGTAATGAACAAATTCAAAGAGGTGTTTGACTGACTGACTGGTTGTACCTGATTGGCTGATAAACTATCGAAATTAGATCTACAGTTGAATTTATCAGTAATAAATAAGTTCAAAGACACGCTGATTCACTGGTAAACGATCGAAAGTAGATCTACAATTCAATTTATGTAATGAATAAATTCAAAGAGATGACTGACTAGTTGATTGTGACTAAATGGCTCGTAAACTATTGGAAATGAACCTACCGTTGAATTTATCAGTAATGAATTAATTCAAAGAAATGATTGACTGGTCCGTTATGAACGATTGGCGGCTGGTAAACGATCTGAAGTAGATCTACAGTTGAGTTTATCAGTAATCATAAATTTAAAGAGATGAATGACTGATAGACGATCGAAAGTGGATCTGCAATTCAATTTTATCTTTATCTGTAATGAATAAATTCAAAGAGATGACTGGGTGGTTCTGCTTGTTTGACTGGTAATGATCGAAAGCAAATCTGCAATTGAATTTATAAGTAATAAGTAAATCCAAAGAGACGTTGATGGACTGATAAACGATCGAAAGTGGATCTACAATTGAAGATGATTGATTGTGTTTTCATGTTATTTAATTTAGCTTGTTCGACTTGCCACTTACAATTCTTTCTGATTAGTATAATTATCATTAGATTTAGTAAAGCCACACGATGATTAAAATAGGAATGATTATTATCGTAAAACTCTTTATCGCTCTCTTCATTTAGTAGGTTAGGTTAGGTTAGGTTGGAGTGGCTGCTTACGCACACTTAAACCGGTGACGGTCCATTGTGATACCACGGGATGTATCCCCTTTTACCCCTATTGGAACCATTTCGAGCTACTTATGTAGCGTAAGACGTCCCGCACTTTAATGTTTTCGAGATCCGAGAGGCAGTCCATCCTGAACTTACCTAAGTGTTTGTGCCTTCTGAGAGCCAATGCTGGACACGAGCAAAGGAAGTGGACCAACGTCTCTTCCTCCTCTTCGTCCAAGCAGCTTCTGCAGAAGTCATTAGCCTCCAGACCCAGCCTTCTTGCATGTTCTCCAAAAAGGCAGTGTCCCGTGAGAATTCTTACGACCGTTCTTAATTCACGTCTTCGTAAGGATATTAATGCCCTAGTGCGCCCCAAGTCCAGCTTTGGCCAAACTTGTCTTGCAACTCTACAGGTGAGGGCGTTAGACTACCTTTCCCCCGCTGAGGATAGCGCCTACTTCCCAAGTGTTTGTCTCAGCGCTGTGATAGGCCTCCCCAGACTTGCCCTTTCCGGTTGCAGCTGGAGAGTCGTACCATGCCTAGCAAGTTCATCTGCCCTGCAGTTCCCCATGACGCCCGAGTGGCCTGGGACCCAGACTACCTGGATGTTGAAATGCTCACCAATCTCATTTAGAGATGAGTGACAACTCAACGCCACCCGTGACGCCAAAGACACCGATTCTAACGACCGGATCGCCGCTTGACTGTCCACATAGATTGTGATATCGTCTGAGGATAACACATTATGCTTCAACCACGTCATGACCTCCTCAATCGCTACGACTTCAGCTTGGTACACGCTGCAGTAATCAGGGAGACGAACAGAAATATTTACATTTAATTTGTCACAGAATACTCCAGCTCCTACTTTGCCGTCTAGCTTGGAGCCATCTGTGAAGAATTGCAACGCTTCGGTTTCCGATAACGGTCTATCCCTCCAGGATTCCCTTGAAGGGAAGGAGGTCCGAAATCGCTTCTCGAAGCGTAGAGTAGGTTTAATGTAGTCAAGATTCGCCAGCTCATCCTTCAACGATCTGACGATAGTAGAGTGTCCTATACTAAGACACCTCCACTGAGAGACGGCTGCAAGTCATACAGCCGTATTTGCCGCCATCTGTTTGCCAAAAATGTCGACCGGAAGAAGGTGCAACATAACCTCTAAGGCACTTGTCGGTGTCGACCTCAATGCCCCGCTAACAAGCATACAGGCCGTTCTTTGCACTCTCTCAATCTTACTTTTGTAAGTTACCTTGTCCAGAGCTGGCCACCAAACACCCACCCCGTACATGAGTACAGGTCTCACTACGGCGGTGTAGAGCCAGTGTACCAGCTCCGGCTTCAGACCCCATCTATGACCAATGGCGTTCCTACAGGAGTACAAAGCAATAGTAGCTTTGTTTATTCTCTCCATTATGTTGGGCTTCCAACTAAGCTTACTGTTCAAGATAATGCCCAGATATCTAGCTCTATCAGTAAAAGCAAGTCTCGTGCCATTTAAGGTAGGAGGAACAACTACCGGGATTTTGTATTTCTTAGTAAAGAGTACCAGCTCTGTCTTGGATGGGTTAATACCAAGTCCACATTTGCCAGCCCATTTCGTAACGATGGTAAGCGCATTCTGCATTACGTCTACAATCGTGCCCAGGAATTTCCCGGTAACAGCTAAAGCTACGTCATCTGCGTACGCGATAACTTGAATACCCTCTCTCTCCAATTCAAGTAGTAACCCGTTTACCACTATGTTCCAGAGAAGAGGGGACAAAACCCCCTCCCCCCTGCGGAGTTCCCCTAGTTACTCGCCTCTTGAAGGTGGAGTCCCCCAACTTCGAGCTAACAATCCTGCTTCCCAGCATATAATTAATTAACCCTATCAGAGGAACGTCCACCTCCAAAAATGACAATCCCTCCTTGATTGCCTCCGCTTTCACATTATTAAAGGCGCCTTCTATATCCAGGAAGGCCACCAAACAGAATTCCTTCGAATTAATCGATTTCTCAATCGTAGACACCAAGGCGTGCAGAGCCGTGCCCACAGATCTACCCTTTGTGTACGCATGCTGAGACGATGCCCAGTTCCTGGCACCTATTTTATCTCTAATGTATACATCCAGCAGCCTTTCCAAGGTTTTCAAAAGAAAGGATGATAGAGTTATTGGTCTTAGGTCCTTAGGATAGACATGTGAGCTTTTCCCCGCTTTCGGTATGAACACCACATTGACCTCCGTCCAGTACCTAGGAATATAGCCCAGCATCAAACACCCTTTGAATATAGCTTCCAGGTAAGGAAGAATAATTACTGAGTTGTTCTGAAGTTCCGCTGGTATAATTTGATCCGGACCAGCCGATTTAAATGGTTTAAAACCCTTCAGTACCCATAGGATCCGTTTTCTGGTTACGATATCCTCTGTGGTTACTGACAGTGATTCCTGATGATTGCTACGCACCAACAGGTCTTCAAAGCTCCCTGGGAAGTGTGTCTCGAAGAGAAGCTCCAGAGATTCTCCACTAGAAGCTGTCCAAGATCCGTCCGGTTTTATCAAAAAACTAGGACTAGATGTACTTTTGGAAAGAATCTTCCTAAGGCGGGAGGTTTCGGATACCTCTTCCATATTATCACAGAAGATTCTCCAAGACCTCCTTTGTGCCTTTCTTAATTCTTTCTTATAAGTTCCGAGTTTCTCCTTATAGGAGTCCCAATCCTGAGCCTCCCTTGTATTTTTAGCTCTATTAAAGGCTATCCCACAAGCCTTTCGATAGGTTCCCAGTTCCCTGGACCACCATACCGGTTTTTGCCTACCCCTAGGCTTAGCCAGTGGGCAGGCAGCGCGAAAGGATCGGTTGCATGCGCTAGTAACGCAAGCCACCATGTCCTCCAGCTCCCCAACGGTCGTCGGGGGCTCCATAGCCCTCGTCGGTAACATTTCCTCCAATAATTCCCCATATTTGCTCCAGTTGGTCCTTCTAGGGTTCCTGAAGGCTTCCCGGGTGGCAGGGTGAATATCGAGGCTATAGGTTAAATATCGATGATCAGAAAAGGAGTGTTCCTTATCCACCCTCCAATTTTTAACCATATGAAGAATATTATTTGAGGCAAGGGTCACGTCTAGAACCTCCTGCCTGTTACTAGTAATAAATGTGGGTTCCCGCCCAATATTACACACTGAAAGGTTAGTACTCATCAAATAATCAAAAAACGACTCACCTCTTTCATTAATGTCTGTGCTTCCCCAGATAGTGTGATGCGCATTAGCATCCACTCCCAGTACCACACCTACCTTTGATTGTTCCGCTTTACGGATCAGCTCCTCCAGGTTATCCGGAGGAACCTCCTTCTCCCGGTTCATGTAGGCTGAAACTAGCCTGAATCTACAAGTGCCTACTTCCAGGCTAACTGCAGTAGTATCACCATTGCTGTATTGAGAAAGAAGGAAAAGATTAATATTATTTTTCCCAAGAATACAAGATCTGATCTTCCCAGACTTACTAGAGGATATAATTTTGTACCCTTTAGTTCTGAGGCCACAGATCCTGTTATTGTTAATCCAAGGTTCTTGGATTAGTATCACATCCTCACCCGAACTAGTCAGCCTGAGGAGTAGAGCTGCCGAAGCAGCCTTAGAATAGTGAAGGTTAATTTGAGTTATCTTAATCATAACCATTTCACCTCTACCTACCTCGATGATAAATTCCTGCTACCGCAGGAATATTAATTCCCGGTAATTTGGGATGCGCCGGATACGCCCGTCTCGCCACCCCTCATACCCTCTATAGAGGACTTGTCAGTGCCCCCCCCCCTCCTCCATCGGTAGTCTTTGCCCTACCGAGGTCGCCGGATTCACTCTCCCCCTACCCTCAGCTTCTTCCCCCATGCTGCTGGTACCCCCTTCAGGCCTGGGCGGGTTGCCACCGTCCTCCGGTTGGCCTCCCGTACGCGCTTCCGCCCCATCCTTCTTATAAACGTTTAGAGTAATTGACCCGAAACCGAAGTCAATTACTCCCTTCGTTTTGTGAAGGAGGGCAAGGGACTCCTTATTTATCACCATGATTGATAATTTCGAGCCCCCCTTGGCCTGCTTGACGATCTTCCAATTTCCGGTCGGAAGATTCGGGCTACTGGCCTGAATGATTTTCAAAGCAAATATTTAATATTTTACATTTCAATCCGACTACATGAGACTGCGCTTTAAAAAAGTTGTCAAAGATTGATATTTGCCTTCGACATAGCTCAAAAAATGATTGAGACGGTGCTTGAAGCTTGCCAAAGCAGTCCGTCATGTAATTTTTGTGTTTTATTAACAACTCAGAAGTACATTCTAGGTAATCATTTTCTTTTAAAAGTGTTAAGACACAGACAGCACAATTAAATTTTTTTAATATTTTATTTACTAGATATCCTGTAAAATACCTAGTTGATGGATCTGAGTTGGTATTAGTTTGACAAAACGAAGAGCCTAAATCAGTTAATTCCTCTTCGATCTCGATTACAATTAAATGATCGTCGCTATCACTTTCATTGGTTTAGTCATTAAACAAGCAAAGTTCGGTGGTACTTGATTGTGGTTCTCCAGTATCTATTAAAGATAGCTCATTTTGTTTTTCCTCGCGAATAACGTCCAATAAGGTTGCATCTGTATCTTCTTCACAATTTGAAAGTGTCGTGAACGGTGTAATATATTTAATTGATAACAATTTAGCGACTGTGTAACTAAACTCTTGGACGGATGGATTGAAATTATTTCCATTGGCGGATCTAATCAAAGAGAATGTATTTTCCAAAGCATCTTGATTTAGCCTTGAAGTAAGCAAATATTTAAAATGGACATTATCTTGTGAAAATGACTTAAGGAGGAAAAGAATTCCGCGAATCGTTTGCACCATTCCATCAAATGAATAAACTTTCTTTTCGTTGACTAGTTTTATGTTTTGCATGTAAATCAACATTTCGTTCAGGAATTTGAATATGCAACAGCTTTCCTCAACTGTTAGAGCACATTTAAATTTATTTGCAGCATATAAACATTTTGAATTTAAACAATCAAACAATTTGTCAAAATTATCAAAAAGAATCAAGGTGGCAGGTACTTTATTTTTGACAGAATCAGAGAATTTATTTAACTAACTTGCTGTTTTTATTCCAGCTACCACGGTCCGGCTAAATACTTGGGTGGATAGTTTAACTTTCATCTTATCGAAATGGCCTGGATTCACGTGTTTATCACTTAACTTAGGTCACATTCGAGTGGAGGACGATTGTTCTAATGTATACAGCTCACGAACAACTTGCCAGCTCGCAATACCATCAGGTGTTTCGAGGTCAGATTTCTGCATACAATTTCGGAAAGATTTAAATAAATGCGGGGGATCAAATAAACCTACAATTTGAGAAGAGCTAACATCGCTTAAAATTGGATTATTAGTATTAGCTCCCAAATTATTCAGAGCTTTTCGATTGTTCGATCCTTGGTCACATATAACAGCTTTAACCGTTAGACATAAGGAATTACACAATTTCAAGTTGATCTCTACTAAATTGGTTAATGTTTTTGATGAAATGGCATTCTCAGAGACGTAGTAGCATAAAATGTTTTTCCAGTTTCCAATAATACCGCGAACCATGAAAACACAAATATAGCTACCAATCTTAGCTTCTCTGCAATCGTCGCCCAAGTCAACATATCCGTCTACACAATCTCGGATTGAATTATATTTCAAATCCTTGCGAATCTTAATTTTATCAAAAACTAAACTGCATTGTTTATCGAAAATATCTAAAGTGCCGATTATTTCTTTTAATTTGTTTAAAATTTGTACATTATTTGAACCTGGGAAAAAATGTTTTATTGGTTGCCGTATAAGCGAAGATTACGATAGTAAATCGAAATTCAACCTGTTCCTTAAGAAATTATATGATTTCGGGGACCGGTAATAAATATTTTGCGCAATTATTTTAAATGTTTCGGGCCACTTCTGCGTTTTCTCTCTTTCTAAAAGTAGCAACCGACAAAAGATTTTGGAGTGTTCACTTTTATTTGCTTTGGTAATTAAATCACTTAAACATGATTTGGGTTGATTTTTCAAATCGATCAGTTTTTTATTTGCAATTCGATTTCTGTGTTCTAAATTTTTAATTTTTCTTCGTAATTCCTTATTATCATTTTGCAATTTGGTAATTTGAAAAAAATACTTTCGATTTAAAGATCGGTAAACCTCGATATTTTTTTCATTTTTTTCGCAATAGCTACAAGTTGGAGCATTTACTTGCAACGCATTGTCAAAATACGGATCGGGTAATTGTGCGATTTCTGCTAAACACATATCTTCCTGTGGCTTATTTGAGTAGGTTTTTAACTTTGAAGTGGCATTATAAGGTGCTGGCAATTGTAAAGGGTTTGATATGTTTTGAAGTTGATTAGTTGACACAGTATTTAAATTAACTACCCCTTTGCTAACCATGCATTCGTTTTGAAATAAGGGGCTTTTATTTAAGTTAGTCGACGTTTCCGATAAAGGTTTCTGTTTTGAATTTGTAGGTTGGGGTAAACATAATGTTGGTACAGCGTCCGTTTAAGCTTGCGTTTAAGAATACAGCTTGCCTCAAAATGGTTTGAACAAATAAATATTCTCTTTTTACTGAATGGTAATATGCCACAATTTTTAAACCAAAGTTCGTGGTTCGAATAATGCCTTGAATATTTAAAAAGGCGAGCACCATCTTTTAATTTAGGATTAATAATCCAAAATTCAATAAATAGTTAAAATTTGGTATGCAACTACGAACTACGAACTTAAAATGCATACAGATGTATTATGTATTTATGTATATGTAATATTATGTAATCGAACAAAATCTTCTATAATAGAAGATTTTGAATCGAATCAAAACCAACATTAATGTACTACAAGCCTGATTGTCACCAATATTAAAAATTTATTTTGCGCTTATACATGAAAGTATTGGTGATCGACAGATTATATAAATGAGTGAGAAAAACATACAAATTGTAGATAAAACAAAACAAACGAATTGTGGAGGGAGAATTGGGTATGTTAATAATGAAAAAAACTAATTGTCATTGGTTAGATGAGAGTATTTTTATTCTATTTTCGCACTAACACTTTCAACTATAAGGTTTTAAATGTAAGAGGGTATCTGCGTGCTTCATCACTGAATCAGGCTTGTAGTATTACATTAGTGTTGGTTTTGAATCGAATACAAAATATTTTGTTTTGCACCTGTACTGCTAAATGTATCCTATTTGGTTATATAATTGTAATTTGTTTAAAATACGGATATTTCGTCAAACTGGCTAGGTATATTAAAAACCAAAACAACATAAACACATTGAAAATTTCCTTAAATATATTTTTTTGTTATATCAAAACCTGCTAAAATTCTCTTTAGAAAGCCTGCTGGTTTTGCTGATACGCAGACACATACTTATACATATCAACCTTTAGCCGTAGTAGTCACTACGAAAAACCATATAAAAAAAATTCAAATTTTTTTGTTTCTTACCACTACTAATTCCAGTTGATATCACACACTACTTAATATCAACTAACAATTGAGCATTTTACTCTCTGTTTTTTGCTTTTCTTCTACAACAAACCTCAATTTTACGAAATGTCAAAATCAAAACCATAACCTGTAAAAATTCAGAGTATGTGCGGAGAAGAATTTGCCGATGGACGCTCCCTCATGAATCATCGTCATTCGCAAACGAATGTTACTGGGCGACAATTCCCTTGTCGCGAGTGTGGCAAAATATTTGGTTCGCGTAGTTCACAACAAATTCATATACGTGTTCATACGGGTGAAAAACCTCACGGGTGCCGTTATTGTTGGAAAGTTTTTGCTGATGGTGGGACATTACGAAAATATGAAAGGATTCATACAGGTGAAAAACCTTACGTTTGTTCAGTGTGCCTCGAGCCTTTAATCTGCTAGTTGTATTGCGAGAACATTACGATCACATCATTCGAGCCCTGACACCAAAAGGGGAAATTCCAATACACCTTATTACTGCCAAGTTTGTCACGAGTTATTTGTAATGTCACTAGATTTAATTCAACATTTGATTCAACACAGTGACATGAATACGGCCGTGAAGAGACAATCGATTGTAAGTAAATGGAGAACGGTGGAGAATTAATTATAATATTTGTCATATCAATGTGTATTCTATTTTATATTTATAGACGGAGCCACGAAAATATAAACGGAGAAGGGAATTAAAACCGCACGAGTTGGAAAAATTACGTGCCGAAAAAATGGCAAATTATTTTCGGTTTTTATTTTGAGCATAATTTGCATTTTGATTTCTATACCAATTAATATTCCAGTTACCAAAGTAAGACGGCAATAAAATAATATGAGAATGATAAAAAAAATCGTTACAAAAAAATTTAAAAGAAAAATTCTTTCTGTATATGTACATTGTTTATAGTTTAAAAATTAAATAATTGTCAAAAATAGTTTCTAAGATTTTTTAATTACAAAAATAGTTTTTTAATGCCTCAGAAGTCGACCAACAAGTCGAAATATAAGGTTAAAAACTGTTAAGTTTTTTTTAATTAAATATTGGGTTTTCTTTAAAGTAAGCTGAAATTAAAATATTTAAATAAAATGACTGTTGCACATGATTCGTTTTTATTGGTTTAGATTTTACTCTCTTTTAGTTTCGTAGTATGCGAATGTTTATGTTTTCTACACTGTATTCACAACCGTATCTATACACGATGACGTTTCACTAATACAATCAGTGGTTGAGATAATTTTACAGCAATAGTATACAATTCATTCGGCTTTCTAAAGAGAATTTTAGCAGGTTTTGGTTATATACATACTCGTATACATATGTATCTACAACCAGAACCGACTGTAAAAATATAGAGACGAAGTAAATAAATAGGGATATCTTCAATTTTATTATTTACATGGTTTGGATTTGAAAACATTTGAATCCAATTCATTTTATAAAACAAAAACGGTTTTGTTTGCTACTCGTACATTAAAAACTAAAATAAAATAATTTTCTTTTACTCCTTTCTAGCTGCTTTTATTTAGTGTCTCGTTTTCGTGTGTAAGTTGAAACAAAAAAAATTTCTATAAGTATATGCGTTAAATATCAACACCATTTTACAATTGTTTATGTATTGCATTTTTTATGTTGTTAACTTGGTCGTCACTCGTCCGTATATAAAAGCGACGATCATCGTAGTTCCAAAAATTGGAATATGTTGTGTGTCGCTACAAAAAAATTACCATTCAAGAAATACACCACTTGAATTATCTTATATATTCCCATGATTTTTGTATAAACTTAAACCATTTTAGTACAAGTTGTGTCAAAACAGAAATTATGGGAATATATAAGATAATTCAAGTGGTGTATTTCTTGAATGGTAATTTTTTTGTAGCGACACACAACATATTCCAATTTTTGGAACTACGATGATCGTCGCTATTATATACGGACGAGTGACGACCAAGTTAACAACATAAAAAATACAATACATAAACAATTGTAAAATTGTGTTGATATTTAACACATATACTTATAGAAATTATTTATGTTTCAACTTACACACGAAAACAAGACATTAAATAAAAGCAGCTAGAAAGGAGTAAATAGTTATTTGTGTATCAAGAGCGCAAAGTGCCAGTTTGTCACGCGAGAAAGGAAATTGCTGGCCGACGGGACGGAGGCCAGCAACCTTTCGAGCGTGACAAACAACTTCGCGGACGTGTTTCACAAGAAGATATGTGTTTAGCAGAAATCGCACAATTACTTGATCCGTATTTTGACAATATGTTGCAAGTAAATGCTCCAATGCTATTGCGAAAAAAATTAAAAAAATATCGAGGTTTACCGATCTTTAAATCGAAAGTTTTTTTTTTCAAATTAACAAATTGCGAAATGATAATAAGGAATTACGAAGAAAAATTAAAAATTTAGAGCAAAGAAATCGAATTGCAAATAAAAAACTGATCGATTTGAAAAATCAACCCAAATCATGTTTAACTGATTTAATTACCAAAGCAAATAAAAGTGAACACTCCAAAAACTTTTGTCGGTTGCTACTTTTAGAAAGAGAGAAAACGCAGAAGTGGCCGAAAACATTTAAAATACATGCGCATAACATTTATTACCGGTCCCCGAAATCATATAATTTTTTGAGGAACAGGTTGAATTTCGATATACCATCTAAATCTTCGCTTATACACGGTGGCAACCAATAAAACATTTTTTCCCAGGTTCATATAATGTACAAATTTTTAAACAAATTAAAAGAAAAAATCGGCACTTTAGATATTTTCGATAAACAATGCAGTTTAGTTTTTGATAAAATTAAGATTCGCAAGGATTTGAAATATAATTCAATCCGAGATTGTGTAGACGAATATGTTGACTTGGGCGACGATTGCAGAGAAGCTAAGATCGGTAGGTATATTTGTGTTTTCATGGTTTGCGGTATTATTGGAAACTGGAAAAAAAATTTATGCTACTACGTCTCTGAGAATGCCATTTCATCAAATACATTAACCAATTTAGTACAGACCAACTTGAAATTGTGTAATTCCTTATGTCTAACGGTTAAAGCTGTTATATGTGACCAAGGATCGAACAATCGAAAAGCTCTGAATAATTTGGGAGCTAATACTAATAATCCAATTTTAAGCGATGTTAGCTCTTCTCAAATTGTAGGTTTATTTGATCCCCCGCATTTATTTAAATCTTTCCGAAATTGTATGCTGAAATCTGGGGTGCTATTCTTGAAACATTACGAAAATTTTCGTATTGCGAATTAGTGTAAAAGTATTACGAAAATAATAGTTTTCGTAATACTTTTACACTAACTCGTAAT
This sequence comes from Tipula vernalis, assembly GCA_958295665.1. Taxonomy (NCBI): domain Eukaryota; kingdom Metazoa; phylum Arthropoda; class Insecta; order Diptera; family Tipulidae; genus Tipula; species Tipula vernalis. The sequence continues at coordinate 260,694,518 of OY282558.1, read as the reverse complement.
ACGAAAATTTTCGTAATGGTTCAAGAATAGTACCCCTGATTGATCTCGAAGCACGTGATGGTATTGCGAGCTGGCAAGTTGTTCGTGAGCTGTATACATTAGAACAATCGTTCTCCACTCGAATGTGTTCTAAGTTAAGTGTTAAACACGTAATCCAGGCAATTTCGATATGATGAAAGTTAAACTATCCACCCAAGTATTTAGCCGGACCGTGGTAGCTGGAATAAAAACAGCATTTTAGTTAAATAAATTCTCTCTGATTCTGTCAAAAATAAAGCACCTGCCACCTTGATTCTTTTTGATAATTTTGACTAATTGTTTGATTGTTTAAATTCAAAATGTTTATATGCTGCAATGCTGCAAGTAAATTTAAATGCGCTCTAACAATTGAGGAAAGCTGTTGCATATTCAAATTCCTGATTATCAAATTCCAATAACAGCGAGTTGGTTTCAACATTTTGCTTATTCAATATTTTTCATGTATCCAATCACTAAGACCAAAGATCATAGCATATTAGAGATGAGTCTTTCAGTACAAAAAATATATTACCCCCCCCCCCTCCAATTTCTTTATATATATTACCTTTTATGTACATGTAATAGAACAAAAACCGGCACATTAACGTTAAAATATTTATCCCATATGTAATTTGCATGGAAAATATTTACATACATAGCAACGGTACGCTGTATATTGCATCGGGGTCCTCTATTTTTATTTTATATTTTTGTACTGAATGAATCATCTTTTATATGGGATTACCTTTGCTAAAACCTATAGAAAAGTATACACACTTATATGCTTTTTCGTTAGTTGTTCTTTTCATATTCTTTAAAACGAAACGACGGTAGCGGCCGAAATTAACAACACACAAACCCCAAAATTTCACTAAAATTAGTTTGTATGTCACAGAGCTACCAAACTCATGGCCGGAGAATACAAACTCGAATACAATTTTTGATGTCCACTTGTTTTCCAACGATATTGTAACGGAAGACCCCTAAAAGGATTCGACTCAGAATCGAAATTAACTGAGAACAACCATTTTTACGGTTGCTTCCGCCAACAGAAATTATCCATCTGGTAACCTCAGAGCGGTCCGAATTTGCTGAGTTTAGTTCAGGGCTTGGGGTGGGTGTTTCTGAGGAATCAAACGGATCTGTATTAGACCGCTAGAATAAAAAAAATAAAAATGAAAAGAAATTGGGAAAACCAACAAAGAAAAACGAGAGAAAAAAAAATCCAATCATTAACCAAAAATAGCCAAAATACACCTGCCATAACTGCTCCATACTCACTCTAGTTCATCCTCTTCAACTGACAAATTTCTACTCCATTTTCTCAGATAATATTAATAATAATAATAATAATAAGGTCAAAAGCAGCATTTTAAATTTTGAACTTTACAAAACATTAGCAAAGATCGTTTATTTAAACAAAATAAATGAACGCAAAATATAAGTTTGGTTAACAATGAGGAAATTGTGAAAACTATGCTACCCTAACACCCTAACTAACTAATGATTAAATGTATTTAATAAAATAAAAAGAAAATGTAATAATAAGTAATTGAATAATAATAAATTAATAATAATTGATTGTAAACATAAAAATAAAAAAAAACTTAACTTAATGAAAATATCAATAAAACCAAAATGTGGATGTTGGCCGTTGTTTTGTTGAAGGTTGAATTCCGCAATTAATAATTGTTTGTAAATACATGTTCGACTAGTGCTTGGTGTGCTTTATTGGGTTAGGTATGTTGTACGTTTATTTATTTAACGTTAACTTATTATTTTTATTATGTTTGGTATTTTATATTAAAGTATGGTCTTGAAAGTTTTCACCGGTTAATTTGGATTGTTATATAATTTTTAACAGTTTATTTTTATTAACATCCAACCACACGTCACTGCTCACAAAATATTCATATTCAATTATTATTTAAATCATTAAATAGTTATTTTAACATAATTATTAATCCAACGTTTATTTAACTATCGTTTCTAATACCCAAAAGCTCAAAAGCACATTCCACTCAAAATCGTAACACTTTTCGGTAAAAACACATTTTGGTTTTTCCCTTTTTTAACATCACGTTTTCTATTACAGTAAATTAGCTAGATCGCGTTTTTATTTTTTTATTTATTTTTTTGCACTGATCTCACTCATCACAGTTAGATGGATTTACAAGACTTGTAACGTTCAGCCTTAATAATAATAAAAATGAAGTGAATGTGGCTGATTGTGTACATAAAAAAAATGGTAACTGTGTTAAATAAATAAAAATTCACCATAGCACTCCTGACTCAGCTGGTAGAGGTATATTTTGGTCGTGGGTAAAAAAAAAGGTAACACAGCTGTGCTATGGCAAAGAAATACTTTACTGGAACATACCACTCTCACTCAACTCACCTTCCATGGTAATTGATTGACTTAAGCTCTCATTTGAACGGAAATAAGAACAATTAAGAACATGTTAATACCGTTAATTCAAATTTTTATTAATTCAATTCCTAATACAAATATAGAACATTTGAATCAGAATCACTTAGAGAAAGATGGAAGGGGAAAAAAAAATCCTAATTCAAAATTACTACGAAATACTAAAGTTAATTAACTCGCTCCGGGATATTAAAATGATATCAAAAAAAAACCAAAATCTAATAATTAAAATTCACATACCTGATCCAAATCGCTGACGAAGAAAGCGCTTCCAACGGCATCGATCTTGCTCTAGAGTAAGGAAAAAGAATAAATCACCAAATTCTTAAATAAAAACCAATACACGTTAATTAACTAAAGTTTACACCAATCACAAAAAAAAAATATCGAATGTATAAAATTCAGAAAACCCGTCCACCAAATAATTAAGTATTGTAAAAAAAAACGATTTAAGTTATAATAAACAGAACTGATTCTGATCAAAAATAAAATTTAAAAAAAAATATACAAAAAAAAAATTGATTTAAATAAAAGTTAAACAAACTGACAAATATTCATGAGGTCAAGCCTGGTTGCCTGTACCAACTTCTCCAATTCTTACGGCTTACGCCTCCTGTTTAATTACGTTCCGTTTTGCTTCGTCTACAATAATTGCCCCATTAATGATACGTACGGCTGCGTTGTTCATTTGCAAAATGCTTTGTAGGTTGCAGCAACAAATATATTTTTCGAAAAATATTAATTTAATTTGTGTAAATCGCGAAACTGATTTAAAGGCACGCTATTAAGGCCGTTATTTCTATGTTTACACGTTTGTATTAGCACTATTCGTGCTACATTCAACTCGGCGTCTCCAATGTTCTGCTTCCTTGACGATACCGCTAACTTCACTTTAAACTTAAACTTCGGAATCCACTAACACGAAATAGTTTTTATTTGTTTCGAAAATAATTCAGTGAAACACAATCACGAATTCACAAAATGATTTATGTTAGTTTTTTTTTCTTTCTTGATGATTTTTAATTTCACAAGGTTATATCACCAAGATTTTGTTTTTGTATCTTTTGATATGATGATAAGTTGTCTATTTTTGGTTTTTTTTTTTTTTTAATGCACTTTTACTTATACTCTGTCTACTTGTTTAATTTTTTCTTCACTTTGTTATTTTCAGATTTGATTTTCTTACAAAATCATCTATACTCGATAACGATTCTCGACCAACTCTCCCAAAAAATTTCTTTTTTCCACCAAAAAAAAACATTTACAACCGAAACTTCAACGGAACCATCAAAAGTAAAAATCCCGGTTTTCCAAAAAAAATTAATTGTGTATGTATGTATGTGTATTGGCGTTTTTGATTGTAAACCTATATAACCGAATTGCATGACCAGTACAAAAACTCCATGATTAACGATGAATGAAATATTCATTGATCACAAATTTAAGAAAATTTGAAATACAGTCCCAACCTCACAATCAGTAACATTACTGCAAAGGGACCGAAGTAAATGTTACAATCGTGGGAACGTACCCATTGATCCCTGAGTGTCTCAAAAGCCGGGCAAGAAACCTTATAGGTATATTATCTTTAACTTAAGTATGAATATCCTTGGCGTGGTAGATTCCAATAGGCTTTCCGTTATTTGAGGTTAATTCATAGGCAACATTGCCTGTTTTTCGTGTTACTGTTGCTTTTAAAAATTTTGGTGCTAACTTCGCCGAATAATTTTTAACAGCTTCGCTCAAAGTAAAGTTACGCACAAAGACCGTTTGACCGATTTTAAATTCACGCGATCGACTCCGTAGATTGTAAGTGTGTGTACTTTTTTTATAAGCATCTTCTAGGTGTGATAATACTTTATGTTGGGAGAGACTCAATCGATTTGTTTTACTTAAAATTGAAATTTCTCCATTTGCGACCAGATGTAATTCTTTCAATAATTTGTATTCACTGCCATGGGCTATAAAATGTTGACCAAACATCAAAAAATGTGGCGAATATTTGGTTGCGCCATGGTTTACATTTCGCAATGCTGAAGCAATTTCATGCAGGTGCTGATCCCATTTACGGTGATCGTCTTTAATGTACGATCGGATAGCCGCGAGAATTGAGCGGTTTACTCTTTCGGACGCATTACATTGGGGAGAGTACCTTGGGGTAAACATATGCTTCACTCCAAATTTGACTAATAGCGTTCGCAAGCAAACTGCGTTGAACTGGGTACCATTGTCTGATGTCATTGTTTCAGGAACTGAGAATACTGAAAATATTTCCTTTTCCAAGAAATTACAGACATTGGTAGCTAACGCTTGCCTCATCGGCTTTAAGAATACAAATTTGCTATAAAGGTCCAACACGATAAACAAATACGCATTTCCATTGGAGGATCTTGGGTATGGCCCCAGAAAATCCATGTACAGGTGTTGCATTGGTCTTTCAGCAATTATTTGGTTACCCATCAAGGGTTGCGTCGAATAATTTGGTGCCTTTGTCTGCTTACATGTCTGACAATTAGCAACATAATCTCGGACGTTCTTGGACATAGCTGGCCAATAGAAATACCTTTGTAAGCGGTCAAGTGTTTTTGCCATTCCCAGATGCGATGAGGAAGGGGGATCATGGGCCAATTTAACCAATTGATCTGTAAGATTATGTGGAACATATAACTTCCATAAAGGAATGTCCGTATAACTATCTTCGACAGACTTAGACGGATTAATGAAGAGCTTATTCTTTTCAACACGAAGATTTACATATTCGGACGGATTATTTTGGACTTTAATTACCAGTTCTTGGTAACTAGAGTCATTAAAAGCAGGGGAATCTAGGTTTATGTTCAATAATTGTTCATCAGGGTTCAACTTTTCGTTAGACAACTCCTCCATAAAGACACGTGACAAAGCATCTGGCACAACGTTTTGGGTTCCTTTACGATGCATAATTTTAAAGTCAAACCCCTGTAGCTTTAACGCCCACCGTGCCAGTCTGCCAGTTAAGTCACTTTGGTTCATAAGCCATTTTAGGCTTGCATGGTCCGTGATGATGATGAACGAGTACCCCTCGATATATGCCCTGAACTTCTTTACGCTTAGCACAGCGGCCAAACATTCTAATTCCGTTACGGAATAATTCCGCTGTGCCGCGTTAAGTTTTTGCGACATAAAAGCGATAGGGTGCTCGCCACCATCATCACCGATCTGGAATAATACACTTCCAACGCCTGTACTGCTAGCATCACATTGAATATGAAATGGCCGTGTAAAGTCTGGGTGAGTCAAAACCGGTGCTCTAGATAAGGCCAGCTTAATTTGGTCAAAGGCATGCTGACACTCATTACTCCATTTAAAAACCCTTTGTTTTTTTAAAAGATCTGTTATTGGAGCTGCCAGAGTAGCATATGAAGAAATGAATCTACGATACCATCCTGACAGACCCAAAAACCTACGCACCTTTTTCACAGTATTAGGCACAGGGAATGATAGAATGGCGTCAACTTTATCCTGGTTTACCTTTAAGCAACCATCTCCTACCACAAACCCAAGGTAGTGAATTTCCTTTAAAAGGAATTTACTTTTACTAAGATTAACGGTTAGGCCGGCAGATTTGAGCAACGATGCAACTTGCTTTAATAACTGGATATGCTCTTCGAAGTTCTCGGATGTAATGAGGAGGTCGTCCAAATAAACAAATATTTTTTCGTGCAGTTGATGTGGTATCACCCGGTGCATCAGCCTACACATTGTTTGAGGCGCATTGCAAAGTCCGAATGGCATGACCGCAAACTGATACAAAGGACGACCAGGGACCGTGAATGCAGTTTTATCTCGTGACTCCTGAGACAACGGGATCTGCCAAAAAGCATCCTTCAAATCTATGCTTGAAATAAATTTGGTTTGATCCAGTCGACTCAAGAGTCCGTCAATTATCGGTAATGGATACGCATCCCGAGTCGTCACTTCATTCAGTCTGCGGGCATCCAAGCACATTCGAACCTTACCATTTGATTTTGTGACCAATGTTACCGGGGAACTCCAAGAGCTATTTGACTCCTCTATTACACCGAGTGCTAACATTCGATCGAGCTCGTCATATAGGGCTTTCTGTTTGATAGGAGATACGGCGTAATGCCGCTGTTTAATAGGTTTTGCATCTCCTACATCAATGTGATGAGTGACAATTGGTGTACGACCTAAACCCAACTCCTCAAATGACGGAAATTCTTTTATGATTTCGTTTAAAGTGTTTGTCTGATGAGGATTTAGTTCATGCTGGAGGAATTCAGGACCCTCGGAATTTGGTTCGAAATGCTTGAGTTCCGATATAATTGGTGGCGGACTTATATTTATACTGAACTCACGCCAGAAATCTATACCCAAGTAAAGTGGTTGGGTTAAACTTGGAATGATATAGACTTTAAAATTTTTGGTTAATCCATTATATTTAATCGTGGTGTATATATATCCAAATACCCTCTCTTGATGCCCTGACGCAGTTTTTATTTTTGTTGGCATGTAAAAAATTTTATATTTGGGATTTTCAAGAAATCTTTCACTTCCAATTCCCAAAGCTGTGATTGTTGCTCCACTATCAAGCAACCCAAGATATTCTTGCCCATCCAACACCACTTTTGCATAAGGCCGTTTGTCGATAGCATCATCGAAAAATGCTTCGGACACTACCTCGCGAAGTGCTCGTTTATTTTGCCAATACTTGCGGACTCGATGAGATCTTTTCTGAGTTATATTTTGGTATGGGGATGAACAAGAGAGGTTTCGGACAGGTTGACAAATTGGTTTGATTGAAGTTATTGTGGAGGTTGTGTTTTCGGCAGCGGAATAAATGCCGCATCCGTAATTTGAGCTGCGTCCATGCTGGGAAGAGGTGAGGGTGGATGTATCGGATTCCCAGAGATTCGTACCCTCGCTGTCGGGTTTCCCGAACATCTAAAACATTTTGGTTTTAGAATTCCAGGACGTCCACATCCAAAGCAGAATATTTTCGGAGCTTTTGGGCAATCGACATACAAATGCCCTATGTCTTGGCAATTCCAACAAATGGACAAGTTTTCGTTTCCGGTCTGATAAGTAGAACCTCTTTGGCGTGCGGATTCAATTCTGTAATCATTTTTAGCACGAGCATTTATTTCCTCTACATGAACTGTATTAAATTGTGAATCTTCCAATGAAATTTCGTTAACATATCCCCGAGAACATAGTTTTTCGGGTTCATAACCCGTGCGCCTCCATGTATCTTCTAAGGCTAAACATCTTCGCACTAGTGCTGCAACAGAGGAGATTTCTTGATCTGCCAGCATGTTTTGAAAACCTGTCCTCATATTACGCCGAATGATGTGAAGGATTTCGGAGTCAGGCAGAGGGTTCCGAAATTGTAATGAGAGGGCTATAATTTCATTATAGAATGATCTAAAGCTCTCCTTGGGGTTTTGCCTTCTTGACTCGAGTTGCCTCCTGATATCATGTTCAGACCGTCGGTCCTGAAATCGCTCGACCATATCAAATTTCAATTTAGCCCAATTAGTATTTGGGTTACGCTCGATATGACACCAGTACCAATTCAAAGCGGCTCCTGTTAGTAAAACTCCCAATTGGTTTACTAAATCCTCCTTTGATAAATTGTAGGTTTCAGCCTGGTGTTCCACACGAAACAGAAATCGCTCAACCGCCAAATCCTGAGAGTCACCACCAAATGATAACTTCCACTTACTGATATTATTGGGAGAATGATAATGCGAAGTATGTTTTGTTTGTGAGTTTGAAGGATTCTGGTCTGTTGTCATATTTGTGGTAGCTAATAAACTGGATAATTCCAAGTCTCCTCTTTCCTCATGTGCTGATGGCGAAGAGGTTCTGGTGGTTTTAGCCGTGGGTTGTCCAGACTTCGCCTTTTGTTTTTGGAATGGCCTCTCATCCTCGGAAGTGGAAAGATCCTCAGGATCTACAAATTGAGAGGATTTCATCTGTTCCAGTGTCTCATCAAGATTAGTTTCTCCTTGGATTAATGTCTGCACCGCCGCCAAAACCAAGCCGATCGCCTTTATCTGATCCCGACATTGAGATTTATATTTCTTGGTGCTGGAAAGTAGTCTATTTAACCTACCCTGCACATGCAATAATCGGGTTTCTACAGTGCGCAGTGTTGCTGGTTCGATGGTAGTCCCTGGTTTAAACGCGGTAATCAAATCCCGATGTTCTTTAAGTTTAATGGCGCATCTCTGTAGTTCACGTTGTGGTGCTGAGCGCGCTGCAGCATGTGCCTTGTGTGGTACTAATACGGGATTCTTCTCTTCATTCGCAATGGCCACCTGGAGGGCAGCAAGTCTGTTAACCGGAGTTCCCAATATATTACGTGCCAAACATTCGACTTCAAACTCATCGGGCAATAAAATGTTGATATCCATGCTGAACCAATTCAAAATTCAAAAACAACAACAAAAAAATTGTGTTATAGGAACTAATATGGTAGGTTTATACCTGTTCCTAGGATTATTTAATAAATGGAATGGATATAGATAAACTATACGAATGTACAAGATTAAATGAGTCTAAAACACAAATGAGCAAATCCAAAAATATTTGTGAGATAATTCAGGCTCAAAATAACAAAATTTGTAATATCTGCACTAATATGGCAATTAATAACCGTCACCAAAAAAAAAAATAATGAATATGATTAAATGTATATGAAAAAGAAACAAAAATTGATGTATAATAATAGACCATGGTTTAAGTGAGTTGAGTGAGGTGAATGTGAACTTTGACAAATAAAATGAAAATTTACAGATTGCACTTTAACAAAGGTAATCCATCAACCTTAAGGGTAACTACCTAGTCAAAATACAATGTAGATACAGTACAAAAAAAAAACAAATTCAACTCCCTAAAAGAAAATGTTTGTAAACCAGAACAATCTACATTTCATCGCAAGCACCTTATCAAATACACATAATGTATGGTAGTGACTGTAAAATGGAAAGTTCAGTGGAGAAACAAAATCTTAGTTCAATTTGAAATCCCTGTACTGAATGAAACAAAATTTAATAATAATAAAGGAAAAAAAAATAATAATTATAAAATAATTGATATGGGACAATTTCTTAACATCAAAATATTTTCTGTTTAATATCTGTTAATCTGTTAATGAAACCAATCAAGTAATCCGTAGTCAACGGTGAAATACTGACAACAATATCAAACTCAAGGTGAAAAATGTCCAAGTACCTCAACGGTAATCACAATAAAAAAAAATGATTGGTTTGCAAACACGACAACTAAAATAAAGTCCCTATTTGTTTGGGCGCCATATGTAACGTTCAGCCTTAATAATAATAAAAATGAAGTGAATGTGGCTGATTGTGTACATAAAAAAAATGGTAACTGTGTTAAATAAATAAAAATTCACCATAGCACTCCTGACTCAGCTGGTAGAGGTATATTTTGGTCGTGGGTAAAAAAAAAGGTAACACAGCTGTGCTATGGCAAAGAAATACTTTACTGGAACATACCACTCTCACTCAACTCACCTTCCATGGTAATTGATTGACTTAAGCTCTCATTTGAACGGAAATAAGAACAATTAAGAACATGTTAATACCGTTAATTCAAATTTTTATTAATTCAATTCCTAATACAAATATAGAACATTTGAATCAGAATCACTTAGAGAAAGATGGAAGGGGAAAAAAAAATCCTAATTCAAAATTACTACGAAATACTAAAGTTAATTAACTCGCTCCGGGATATTAAAATGATATAAAAAAAAAACCAAAATCTAATAATTAAAATTCACATACCTGATCCAAATCGCTGACGAAGAAAGCGCTTCCAACGGCATCGATCTTGCTCTAGAGTAAGGAAAAAGAATAAATCACCAAATTCTTAAATAAAAACCAATACACGTTAATTAACTAAAGTTTACACCAATCACAAAAAAAAAATATCGAATGTATAAAATTCAGAAAACCCGTCCACCAAATAATTAAGTATTGTAAAAAAAAACGATTTAAGTTATAATAAACAGAACTGATTCTGATCAAAAATAAAATTTAAAAAAAAATATACAAAAAAAAAATTGATTTAAATAAAAGTTAAACAAACTGACAAATATTCATGAGGTCAAGCCTGGTTGCCTGTACCAACTTCTCCAATTTTTACGGCTTACGCCTCCTGTTTAATTACGTTCCGTTTTGCTTCGTCTACAATAATTGCCCCATTAATGATACGTACGGCTGCGTTGTTCATTTGCAAAATGCTTTGTAGGTTGCAGCAACAAATATATTTTTCGAAAAATATTAATTTAATTTGTGTAAATCGCGAAACTGATTTAAAGGCACGCTATTAAGGCCGTTATTTCTATGTTTACACGTTTGTATTAGCACTATTCGTGCTACATTCAACTCGGCGTCTCCAATGTTCTGCTTCCTTGACGATACCGCTAACTTCACTTTAAACTTAAACTTCGGAATCCACTAACACGAAATAGTTTTTATTTGTTTCGGAAATAATTCAGTGAAACACAATCACGAATTCACAAAATGATTTATGTTAGTTTTTTTTTCTTTCTTGATGATTTTTAATTTCACAAGGTTATATCACCAAGATTTTGTTTTTGTATCTTTTGATATGATGATAAGTTGTCTATTTTTGGTTTTTTTTTTTCTTTTTAATGCACTTTTACTTATACTCTGTCTACTTGTTTAATTTTTTCTTCACTTTGTTATTTTCAGATTTGATTTTCTTACAAAATCATCTATACTCGATAACGATTCTCGACCAACTCTCCCAAAAAATTTCTTTTTTCCACCAAAAAAAAACATTTACAACCGAAACTTCAACGGAACCATCAAAAGTAAAAATCCCGGTTTTCCAAAAAAAATTAATTGTGTATGTATGTATGTGTATTGGCGTTTTTGATTGTAAACCTATATAACCGAATTGCATGACCAGTACAAAAACTCCATGATTAACGATGAATGAAATATTCATTGATCACAAATTTAAGAAAATTTGAAATACAGTCCCAACCTCACAATCAGTAACATTACTGCAAAGGGACCGAAGTAAATGTTACAGACTTATGTACTGTAATCTTAAATCTTGTTGAACACAATACTTTACTTAAAACTAACAAATGATTCCGTCACAAATCACAATTTAGTTCGTCTAGAGATTATCGAACAACAAAAAAAAATCGCAATAGCTTTTTTAACTAAAAGCTTCGATACAAACTATATTATGGTCTTAATATGTACCAACGAAAAAAAAACTCCGACATAATATTTTTAATTTAATCTTAATTTAATTTACTGCTTCTGCCCTTCATCAACTCAAAATTTCAACTCCCCGATCTCACCTAGCTCAAACAATTTTTCTTTTTCTTCTTCCCCTTCATCTTGTTCACATCTTTTCAATAAAATCAATTCCCCAGCACAAAAAAAAACCCGATTTACCGAGACAAAAAAAAATTAATCATAATCATTGTTATCGCAACCAACAGAAAAATTATTCATTAAACCTCGAGTTGACACGATACAACGTTCATCGTAACAATATATCCGTGGTCGCAAGGCGTAACCGCTTAAGTCAAATTTGATAATTTTTCTAGAGATGTGGAAAAAGTTGAATATTAAATTTATTTTCGTTTATGCCGACTAAAGCTACTACGGCTTTCGACCACAGCATTTGGCCACAAGGATTTACCACTTAAGTCAATCATTTAGTGAAGTTAGAAAAGAGCTAGAAAACGTTACACACTGAAAATTATTTTTATCTTAAATCGAATTAAGCGGTTATGCCTTGTGTCCACAGATTTGTAGGTTGGGGTGATCAAGTCCAACCCAAATTCAAAGCTTACCTCATTGAAAATTACTTTTCCTTTGAGGGCCAAAACCAATCGTCAAAAAAATCGTATTGTTGCTTCGTCTCTTTGTCAACAATGTTAATGATTTTACAAAAAATAATAAAACAAGAAAAATGTTGAATATATCATTTTATGTTTTATGGGTTTTAAATTAAATTTTGAAATTTCAACCAAGAACACAATAGTTATTTGTGTATCAAGAGCGCAAAGTGCCAGTTTGTCACGCGAGAAAGGAAATTGCTGGCCGACGGGACGGAGGCCAGCAACCTTTCGAGCGTGACAAACAACTTTGCGGACGTGTTTCACACTTTATTTTTCCTACAATCATTTTAAAAAATATAATAAAAAGATAATTTTGTAGTAAAATTTACTATACTGACAATACGATTTTATTTTAGGACCGACATTTTGTTCAATCGAGTAGTCAAAGATTTTTTTTATTTTTCATAAAGAAAAACAAAAATTTGGTTTGATGTTTTATACAAACATTAGTCTTTCTTTAAACATGCGTGCGGTTTCAAGTTTTGTCACACGTTTCTAAGAGAAACGTGTGACAAAGTAATTTGTTTATTAACTGTCAAAAAAACAGACACTTTGGGCTTTGAAAACAGAGAAAAAAAGCCTGCTTTTCACAGCGATTGTTTGACGTAAAATATCTATACTTGTTCCAAGTTTAGTATAATATTTTTTTTTAAAAATGTCGGCAGACGATTTGGCTAAATTGGATCTTTTAAAAAAGCAGTGTGCAGCTTATAAAGGCCAATTGACATACAGTGAAATTCACTTATAATGACATTGAGAACCGGTTGTTATAACCGAATGTCGTAATATCCGGATTTTAGTTATACGAGTAACTGTTCGATATCATTCTTCAAATTAAACTAATTTTGATTATATTTGTATTAATTTAAAGTTTATTATTATTATTCATAAAAAAACTGAACGTTAGATGTCGATTCAGCTTGAACCTAAAAACAAAATTAATGAATTAATATACCTGAAATAACATCTAATAATTTGTACGTTTCTTGGTAATCTGCATTACCAAAGCTTTGATACGATAATTCTGAAACAAATTACATTATAAATTTAATATTATATAATTTAAATAATAGTTTACTTACCTTAATAGTTATTTGAATCCTAAAATATTATTGTTGTTGTTAGCACTGTATTGAATTAATTATGTTCTTAGAATCACTAATGTCAATAATGATTGTTGAAGCAGTTGCTGCCAGAATCCTACAACATAAAACAATTATTAGAATTAATTACAAAATTATATTGAATTACCTATGCTTGAAATTTGAATTTGTATTTGTAAGTCATCATGGATGATTCTTTAATTTAATGAATATGAACTCCTGTAATAATGATAATTTAGCATTAATTTATATTTAAATTTATTATTGAAATATTTCTCACCTTTGTATTGTTTACTAAATTCACGTCAGATATTTGAAAAGCGTAAATTTAAACCTTACAAATGTTAAAATGATATTTCGTAGCTCAATTCGAAATAGGGGTGCGTTCATTAAATATTATAGATTAACCATAATATTGGCCACCTATCATAAATAATATTAAACTAAACCAATGTAAATAAAAAAAAATATAAAAATTGTTACCCACTTACTTATCAACCATCAAAGGATAAACATATAAGAAAAATAGAGTAAAAATAAATATTGTATACCAACCACCATTTTGTAAAGGAAATTTATTACAACGAAGCATACCATATTATTTATTATTGGAAATAAATCAGGAGTCATCAACAAGTTATTGCATTTTACATTTTGTACCGGGTTTATTTTGCTTGTGGAACCCGTAACCTTGGTACAAAACATTGGTCCTTCGAGCCGGATTTTATCCAAGAACCAAAAGATAAGGAAACCGAATGCCACCATTATCAACACGCATCGTATGGAGAATAAAAACCGCAAGTATAAGAATTCATTATTAAATTAAAGAAAATTAATAAAAAATATCAAAGAAAATAAAAAATTAAAAGGCGTATTTATTGAAAAACAAACTAATTTGAAAATAAACTGGTTAATTTGTAAATAAACTTGCGATTATTAATTACGTCGGTAGAAATAGTGAAAGTGAAAAGTAAAATTTATTAAAATAAAAATGTCCGACATCGCTGGCTTGAAGAAGAGGCGAGCCTATATGAAAGGAAGCATGACCGAACTGTTGAATTATATCAACGCTATAAGCACTACTACCAATATCGAAGAAATTAAAGTGCGATTGAGCAACGTTGAGCGTCATAGAAATGAATATGTTGAACTGGAGAATAAAATAGTTGCCCTTGACGACAAGGAGGAAATCGATGCGGAGTTTGTGGATAACTATTATAGAGCAGTCGCAGGACTAAATATGGCTTTGAGGAGAAAGATAGAACCAACAATTTCGCTGAACGACACTATGAACGACACTTCAATGGCGGGAGCACACGCCGATGTAAAATTACCGAAAATCAGTATTCCATGTTTCACAGGCGACTATACAGAGTGGCAGTCATTCTACGACCTCTTCTGTTCAACCATTCATGATAATCATAGGCTAACACCGTCACAGAAGCTGCAATATTTGAAAGGGACATTGAAAGGCGAAGCGGCTGGACTGTTAAAGCATTTCAGTATCACTGATGCTAATTATATAGAAGCATTGAAGAAGTTAAGAAACCGATACGATAGAAAAAAACACACAATTTATATGTTCATTAAAAACTTCATGTCTCAACCATCGGTAACAACACCATCTAGCACAAATGTTCGGCGACTCCTAGATACTTCTGATGAGGTAATCCGTGGTTTGAAAGCTCTTGGAGAGAAGCAGAATCAAGGGATCACTGGTTGATACATGTCATGGTGAATAAACTAGATGATGAGACTAACAACCTTTGGGCGCAATATTCCGCAGAATTCGACCTACCATCTCTCAAACAGTTCTTTGACTTTTTAGCGAGAAGAATTGATGCACTTGAATCAGTAAAGAGCGCAAGCAAACGTTCAAATCCACAACCAAATCAGCATAAAATTAACATCAGAAGTAATGTAGTATCAAGTACACAACCGTGTTCAATATGTGCAAAGGAAAACCACAAGCTGTTTTAGTGCCCAAAGTTTATTGAAATGCCATTATTCGAAAGAAAAAATTTGCTAAAGAACGAAAATCGATGCTTTAATTGTCTAAACGATAACCATTCAGTGTATTCTTGCAAGTCTAAATTCAGGTGCAGACAATGTAATAGGAAGCACCACAGTTTATTGCATGAAAACATCACAACAATTACACAATCGGACTCTCCAGATAGTAATATTCAACCAAACGAAATAAGTACAGATAAATGTTACACGTCACCTCCACCATTCAGCTAGGCTGCTCTTTATTACCTACGGCATTACTAAATGTTAGTGACAAATTTAATCAAAAACAATTGTGTCGAGTCTTGCTAGATTCCGGTTCGCAGGGCTCATTTATTTCAAGAGATGCGCACAGAGACTGCAGTTAAAACGAACAAAGGAGAGTGTTGCCATATCTGGCATAGGAGCGTCAACAAACGGCTTTACAAAGGGATTGGTGTCTATAGTATTAACACCATGGAACAAAGAAGAACC
This sequence comes from Tipula vernalis, assembly GCA_958295665.1. Lineage (NCBI taxonomy): Eukaryota > Metazoa > Arthropoda > Insecta > Diptera > Tipulidae > Tipula > Tipula vernalis. The sequence goes on along the minus strand of OY282558.1, from coordinate 260,678,566 downwards.
TCATATAAAAATTGAAGCTTTCGTATTCCCAAAGCTGACAGCAAAACAATCGTCAATTTCTCAATTTATCGACGTCAACTATTTTAAGCAGTTTGACTTGGCAGATCCACATTTTTATATTGGAGCAGACATCGATATAATAATTGGAGCTGATGCTTTCTTTCAGTTACTCTCTGAAGGAAAATTAATCACAAAGGAGAAATTGCATATGCAGAAAACATTGTTGGGATGGGTGGTTGCAGGACAAGCCGGAGAAATGAATTCATACCAATCTGACACCATTACCGTTAGTTATCCAGAAGAAAGTACAGACAATTTATTACGTAAATTCTGGGAAATAGAGGAAGTTGCCACCTCGAATTACAATCTGTCTGAAGAAGAAAAGTTCTGTGAGAGACATTTCCTAGAAACAAAAAGTATAGATGATAGTGGAAGATTTGAAGTTCGGCTTCCATTCAAGTTACCACCATCGAACATAGGAAGCTCATTTCGCACAGCGATTCAAAGGTTGCATTCCATTGAGAAAAAGTTTGTAAGAAATCCGGAATTCGCATCAATGTACAAGCAGTTCATGTTAGAGTACATTCAGCTGGGGCACATGAAACTACACGCAAGATTAAACGAAGGCACATGAAACTACACGCAAGATTAAACGGGAACTACTTACCGCATCATGGAGTCATAAAGAGTTCGAGTAGTACAACTAAGTTACGAGTGGTTTTTGACGGTTCAGCCAAAACCAATACCGGAAAATCGCTAAACGAATGCCTTGCAGTAGGCCCGATAGTTCAGTCAACGTTGTACAACATATTGTCTCGTTTCAGGTTGCTTAAAGTGGTGTTTACCGCTGATGTGGAGAAAATGTTTCGGCAAGTTCGCGTGGCAAAAGATGACACAAAATATCAACTCATTGTATGGCGAGACACACCTGAAAAACCCTATTGTACGTATGAGCTTCAAACAATAACATATGGCACAGCAAGCGCGACCTACCTAGCAACACGAGCACTTAATGAAAGTACAGAAAGATTTAAGGAAGCTTCTGCAGACGCTGTGAATCATATAAGGAACAGCATGTACGTGGATGACCTAATGGCAGGGGCCGATACAATAGAAGATGCAATAAAGCTAAAAGATGAAATAAGTTCAATTCTCTCTAATTCCGGGTTTCACCTCAGAAAATGGCTAACAAACGAAAGAATTGTACTAACGAACGTCGCTCGAACCAATAACCCAACAGATATCTTAGAGATAGAAGAATCGAATTCCACCAAAGTCCTAGGGTTATATTGGAATCCAATTAGAGACTGCTTTCAATTCAAAGTTAATTTGAACGATCAGCCAATTTTAACTAAAAGGGGAATCTTATCGGAGGCTAGTCGTTTGTTTGATCCGTTGAGATGGCTCGCTCCGGTAACTATAAAAATAGAAATATTTGTTCAATCACTGTGGGTTAAAAATTTGAAGTGGGATGATCAACTACCGCATGATTTAGCAACCGAATGGCTAAAAATTCGAGATAATCTACCCAAAATTGATCACATCGAGTTGGAAAGACATATTGAAACAAATACAAAAAGCAAGTTAATTTTGTACGGATTCTCAGACGCTTCTAAATATGCCTATTCGGCAGTAGTTTATGGAAAAATAACGAAACCAAACGGTGATTCTGTTATTAAGTTGTTATCCTCAAAGACAAAAGTGGCACCCCTTAAACAGATATCAATTCCACGCTTGGAATTTTGTGGCGCATTACTCCTAAGCAAACTACTTGTAGCAGTAAAACAAGCCCTAAACATTAATGAAACGGAAATTACAGTTTGGACCGATTCTACCATAGTTCTGGATTGGCTCTCAGCACATCCCTGTAAATGGAGTACTTTCGTTGGCAACAGAACTGGAGAAATTCTCACGGCCATGAATAGATCACAATGGAGACATGTCGCTACTCAAGACAACCCTGCTGACTGTGCTTCCAGAGGTACCGAACCAGAAAAATTGCAGAAATTATCTCTGTAGTGGAACGGTCCAGAGTGGCTAGTGAACCCAGAAAACTGGCCAGTATATACAGCGAGTAAATCAAATACTATAGAAGAAATGCGCAGCCAATCAATGCCGTCTCAAATACAACAAACCAATATATTAGATAAATTGATTGAGCAAAATTCCAGTTTTAGCAAGATAATTCGAATCTTGGCCTATTCATTTCGATTCATCAATCTTAGTCGAAACCAAATACCTAAACAATCCGTTATACCATATCTTCAGAGTTCAGAACTGCAGAAACCTCAATGTCTTATCTTCAAACACATACAACATAAGCACTTCGAATTGGAAATTGCGTTGATATCAGCGAACAAAGACCTACCAAGTTCAAGCAAGTTGAAATTTCTTAAACCATACCTCGATGAGTCAGGCATTTTACGAGTCGGTGGCATAATAACAAATGCCTCCGTCACTTACGATTTAAAACATCCATTAATATTACCATCGAAAGACACGCTAACTGAAAGTATCGTAAGAGAACATCACCTTAAGTATCTACATGCTGGGCAAACACTGATGATGGCTACTCTACGTCACAAATATTGGGTATTAGGATGCAGAAATTTAATTCGCAAAGTTGTCCACAGCTGCGTGAAATGTACCAAGTATAGAGCAAAGGAACAAACTCAAATCATGGGTGATCTTCCGAAGTCGAGAGTGGAATTAGTCAGGCCATTTTATAAAGTTGGAGTAGATTACGCCGGTCCATTTCAGACACATTTGGTTAAGGGAAGAGGGCAGAAAACTTATAAAAGCTATATATGCATCTTTATATGTCTAGCCACCAAAGCTGCACACATAGAGCTAGTTTCTGACCTTACAACAGATGCATACATCGCTGCACTTCGAAGATTTATAGCCCGCAGAGGAATATGTACAGAAATCCACAGCGATAATGGGACAAATTTTATTGGGGCCCGTAATCATTTATATGAGTTTTTCAAGTTCTTACGACAAAATGTTAATATCTTCTCTGATTTTCTATTGACAGACCAAATAGCATTCAAATTTATACCACCAAGCTCACCACATTTTGGCGGACTGTGGGAAGTCGCGGTCAAAAGTGTTAAATACCATCTTAGAAGAGTAACCGACGGTCACATACTTACTGTAGAAGAAATGTCAACGTTGTTAGCAGAGATTGAAGCCATGATCAATTCTGGAATTGATTGGCCTGGGCCAATTAGTGTATTATCAAATGATGAGACTATTTGACACCAGCTCATTTTTTAATTGGTCGACCAACCACACAACTTCCTACCGAGAATTTGAAAGACGCTAAAATTTCAAAACTATCCAGATGGCAAATAATAAAGGAGATGAACCAACATATCTGGAATAGGTGGCATCTAGAGTATTTGACGAGTCTACAACACCGAAGCAAATGGCATCAAAAACAAAACAATATCATAATCGGAGACGTCGTTGTTATAATAGAAAACAATTTACCCCCATCGAAGTGGTTATTGGGTAAAGTAATTGAGCTGCATCCAGGAACAGGCGGCCTTGTTCGAGTTGTAACACTCAAAACACAACACGGGAATTTAAAATGTCCAATACGTAAACTTTTTCGATTACCAGTAAATTGAATCAACCGATTCAAGCCGGTCGGGATGTTGAAGCAGTTGCTGCCAGAATCCTACAACATAAAACATAACATAAAGAATTAATTACAAAATTATATTGAATCACCTATGCTTGAAATTTGAATTTGTATTTGTAAGTCATCATGGATGATTCTTTAATTTAATGAATATTGTTATATATGTATGTATGTATGTATGGCAACACTTGAAATAAACAAGAGTTCTCTTTTCTGCAATTCTCTTGTCTTTAACATGGTGTCAGATATGCTAAAGTAAAAAATATAAAATAAAATAAAATAAATACAAGTTAAATAATAAAAATATAATAAAAGGGTAGCTAACTGTTTAATAAAAGTTTTGTAATAAAAATTTTAATAAAAATCAATTGATAAAATAATTAAAAACATCGATGTAATAATTATAAAATATAACCTAAAAATCATAAAGCATAATCAAAAAGAGACAAATATACATATTTTGAATACGACAAAAACGGTATTCGAAAACACCTGATAATAAGGAAAAATTCAAAATGGAGGAAAAAGTAAAAGAATTGGAAAACGTATTAAAAGATCTAGCTGATAAAAATAAACAATTAGAAAAAGAAATGAAAAATATAAAAATGGAGAAAAATCAACCAGAAAAATCATTTCATGCATCAATACAAGTGCCACTTCCAAAACCAATTAATTTAAAGGAAGGTGACATTAAACAAAATGTAAATTTTTTCAAAAGTGCTTGGGAAAATTACATGTTGGGTACTGGATTAAAATATGCTTCAGAAGACGTCAAAGTTAGCATTCTTTTATTCGCAATCGGTGAGGAATGTGTAAAAGTGTTCAATAATTTACAATTGACGGATGAGGATAGAAATTCATGTAAAAAAGTTTTAGAAAAAATAGAAGAAAATTTAGTACCACGAATACATAAGCGATATGAACGAGCAATTTTTAATACAGCTACTCAAAAAGAAAACGAGACAATTGATCAATTTGTAAACAGATTGAGAGAATTAGTAAAAAATTGTGGCTATGGTGAATTAGAAAACCAATATATCAGTGATCGATTAGTTGTATCAGTGCGTAATATAAACTTAAGAAGAAAATTAATGCAAATGAATGACGATGACGATTTGTATAAAATTGTTAATGCATGTAGACTAAACGATGAAACGGAACAACGATTAAATGATCTTGATAATCCGGAATCTGTTAAAAAAATTATAGTTAAAAAACAGAATTACAGGCGAAATCAAGACAGGAATAATTCAAATCAAAGAAATTTTACGAACAGCTCAAAAAATGTTAGCGAAGTAAATAAAAATCAAAAAGCTTATGTAAATTACAACAAATATGGCAAAAATGACAATAGATTCATAGAAAATTGTTATAGATGTGGTAGTAATCATGCTATTAGAAAATGCCCAGCTTGGAAACATATGTGTAATATGTGGTAAAAATAATCATTTCGAAAATAAGTGTAATAAATCGAAAAATAAAAACGTAAAAATAATAGAAAAGAATGACAGTGATAGTGAAATTTCTGAAATTTGACAACCATATCTCAAAGACGATATAAACATTAATTTACAATTGGCGGAATTAAAATCAAACGAATTTTCAAATATAAAATGTCAAATAGATACTGGTGCATCGTGTAATGTCATGAGTATAGAAACTTATAAAAGTATAGCAAATAATTTATCGAATATTAATAAAAGTTCAGTTATTCTAAATTCATTTGGTGGTAATAAAATTGTACCAGTAGGAGAAGTGAAATTAAAATGTATAAATAAAAACAAAATAAATAAAATAAACTTTGTTCTTGTGAATTTTAAAACAAAACCGATAATATCAGCCAATACCAGTATGAAATTAAATATAATTAAAGTATCTAAGAACGTGAATCAAATATGTACAATAAATTTAATAGAGAAATATAAAGATGTTTTTAGTGGAATCGGTAAATTAGAAGGCAAAATAAAATTAGAATTAGATAACAGTATCAGTCCTGTAATACAAAGTCCAAGAAGAATTCCTGTCAAATTATGTTCAATACTAAAGGAAAAGTTAGAGGAAATGGAACGAGACGGAATTATAATAAAAGAAAATCGACATACTGAATGGGTTAGCAACATTCTAATAGTTAAACGTAATAACAAATTTCGCATATGTCTTGACCCCTCAGAATTAAATAAAGCAGTTAAAAGCAACGATTATGTAATTCCAAAAATCAACAGAATTAAGTGGTGCAAGAATTTTTTCAACGTTGGATGCTAAAAAAGGGTTTTGGCAATTAGTACTCGACGAAGAAAGCTGCAAATTAACAACATTTTGGACTCCAATGGGAAGATACAGATTTCTACGATTACCATTTGGTATCAGCCCTGCAATGGAAATATATCAAAAACGACAACATGAAGTCATTAATGGATTAAGGAATGTAGAAGTAATAGCTGACGATTTACTAGTGTTTGGAAAAGGAGAAACAAATGAAGAAGCTAGACGAGATCACGATGAGTGTTTGGAAAAATTATTAATTCGTTTAAGACAAGTCAATATGAAACTGAATTTAACAAAAAACAAACTAGCTCAGAAGGAAGTCAGATTCTACGGACATATAATTTCACAAGATGGACTGAAAATAGATCCAACCAAAATATCTAGTGTGTTACAGCTAGAATCACCTAAGAATAAGCAAGAATTACTTAGGATAATAGGTCTTTTCACCTATATTTCAAAATTTATAAACAATTTTTCGGAAAAAACAAAAAATTTAAGAAATTTAACGAGGAATGATATTCAATTTAATTGGGAAAACGATCATCAATTGGAATTAGAACAATTAAAAAAGGAAGCAACGTCATTACCAGTGTTAAAATTTTATAATCCAGTTGAACAATTAACAATACAAACAGACGCATCTTCTTATGCATTAGGATGTACTTTGCTACAAAAAGAACAACCAATCGCGTATGCATCCAGAGTATTGAAAGGAGCCGAATTAGGATATGCAGCAATTGAAAAAGAAACTCTTGCAGTCCTATTTGCATTAAAACGTTTTGATCAATATGTCTGTAGAAATAATAATATAATAATACATACAGACCATAAACCATTGATTTCAATATTTAAAAAATCAATTCTGAAAGCTCCAAAACGCATACAAAAAATGATGTTGTACTTACAACGCTACAATTTTATTCTGCAATACAAAAAAGGAAAGGAGATGCTGGTAGCTGATTGTCTGTCACGAGCTCCAATTCATGAAAATGAATTATTACGAGACTATGAGGTGTATTCAATTAAAGAAGAACAAACAATGTACAATGATCTTCAAGAAATAGATGTTTCTTGCAATCTACGAATAAAACACCCTACAATGGAATCAATTAAACAGGCAACAGTCATAGATGACGAAAGCAAAAGAATAATAGAATATACAATCAATGGATGGCCAGAAAAAAGTGGGAAAATTGATCCGATCTTACGACAATATTACAATATAAGAGATGAAATTTCTACAGTCAATGGTATGCTATTTAAAGGACAAAGAATAATAATTCCTAAAAAATTAAGAATTGACATACTGCAAAAACTTCATTTAAGTCATCAAGGAATAAATAATACAATAAGATTAGCCAAAGAAGTTGTATATTGGCCAAATATAAATAATGATATTAAAAGTTTAATTGAGAAATGTCAAACATGTATAAAATATTCCGACAATCATCGACACGATGAGATGAAAACACATAAAATTCCAGACTATCCCTTTCAACGAGTTAATATGGATGTTATGGAAGTTCAATATAAAAATAGTACCAAATTATTCTTAATAACAGTCGACCAATATTCGGATTATTTTGAAATTGATGAAATAAAGAATACAAAAGCAGAAACAATAATTAATTGCTGTAAGAAAAATTTCAGCAGATACGGGATTCCTGAAATTTTGATTTCAGAAATCCAAAATATTTTATCAATGAAAAGTTTAATGAATTCGCGACAGAATGGGAGTTTAATCAAGCTACTTCGAGTCCCTACCATCAGCAAGGTAATGGAAAAGCTGAAGCTGTCGTGAAGATTGCAAAGAAAATAATTAAAAAAAGTATTCATTCGAATAAAGATTTTTATCTTTATCTAATGCAATGGAGAAATACGCCAAACAATATTGGGATCAGTCCAGCATGCAGATTATTCAATCGAAATTTGCGTGACAACTTACTACAATTGAACAAAAACAAGTTAATACCAACAGGTGCTGAGAATATAAAAAAATCAATAGAACTAAATAAAAAAAAAATTAAATATCAGTACGATAAAACATCGAGAAAACTTAGAGATCTGAAGTTTGGAGAAGAAGTTTTTGTAAAGAAAACATTAAAGGATAAACAATATATAAAAGGTAAAATCGTCGAAAATCTAAATAACTCTTCGTATATTGTGGAAGTAAATGGTCAACAATTCAGACGAAATAGAAGTTTTATCAGACCAGTGAATCTACATGAAGAAGTCACAGTTCAGGAAGAAAGTCGTAATGACATCACGAATACACAACAAAATCGACAAATAGAAAGAACAGTAGTAGGAGATCATAATAACGAAGCAACCGAACCTCAACCTCGCAACAAAAGGAAAGGCCAAGAAGATTTATTCGAGTTCCTGAACGTTATAAAGATTTTATAAAATATTAATTAACCTTGAATTGTTTTAGTTATATTTTATTTTTAATTAAAAAAGAGAGGATGTTATATATGTATGTATGTATGTATGGCAACACTTGAAATAAACAAGAGTTCTCTTTTCTGCAATTCTCTTGTCTTTAACAAATATGAACTCCTGTAATAATGATAATTTAGCATTAATTTATATTTAAATTTATTATTGAAATATTTCTCACCTTTGTATTGTTTACTAAATTCACGTCAGATATTTGACAAGCGTAAATTAAAACCTTACAAATGTTAAAATGATATTTCGTAGCTCAATTCGAAATAGGGGTGCGTTCATTAAATATTATAGATTAACCATAATATTGGCCACCTATCATAAATAATATTAAACTAAACCAATGTAAATAAAAAAAAATATAAAAATTGTTACCCACTTACTTATCAACCATCAAAGGATAAACATATAAGAAAAATAGAGTAAAAATAAATAATATAAATAGAAAAACAATTTTTTCTATTTTTATTTCACTATTAAATAGATATTTCTATTTTTGTGATAATTTTTGTTTATTTTTATATATACCGGTTTCGAACTTCGTTCTTCCTCAGTACCTATACATCTATTTGACTTTTCAAAAAAAAATTTTAAATATTCTATTGTTGTTTGTTGTTTTTTCGCGTTGCTCCGTTATAATTTTAAAATCATTTCGTAGGTTTTATTAGTTTTTGTATTCAACTTGTCATTGAGTATCGATATAAATTTCTTCTTTATAAATTTCGAGTTCTTCTATTCTGTCCATAATTTGTCCTTTTTTCATTTTATATAAAATTTGTAAATTTGTTTTCATGTCTGTATATGTGTGTTTTTCGTTATATAAATGTTGTGCATAATTTGATTTTATGTTTGTTTTTGGATGACTGTTGTTTATTTCTTGGATATGTTCTTGACAACGTTGTTTGAAAGTTCTTCCAGTTTGGCCAATATAGAATTTTGTGTAATTGTTGCATATTAATTTGTATATGTATTCCACAGTCCAGTTCATTATTTGTGTGTACCTTTAATTGTTGTTGTAATTTGTGGTTGGTTTTGTGTGCTATTGTATATCCGTATCTGTTTAATATTTTATTCATGATATTGCTGGTGTTGGCATTGTATGTAACCGATATGTATTTGTGCTTGTTTTCTTCCGTTGTATTTAGTGACGTTAAATTTTGTTGATATATTTTATTTTTGATTTTATAATTGAGGCGATGTATTAAATTTTCTTTGTATCCGTTTTCTATTGCAATATGTATGATGGTATTTAACTCTTCTGTATAATCATTGTTATCCATTGGTATGCGATTTAAACGGTTGATCATATGGTTAAATGTTGAAATTTTGTGCTGGTATGGATGGTTTGATGTACTGTGTATGCTGTGATCAGTTTGCGTTTCTTTCCTGTATATTTTGAAATGGTGTTGTTGGTTTTTATTTTGTATTGTCAAATCCAAAAAATTTATGGGTTTTGTTGTTTCCATCTCTAGTGTAAATTTAATGTTTTGGTGTATACTGTTTATGTATTGATGAAGAATGTCGAGTTGTCTGTTAGTACCTTTAAATAAAATTAATATGTCGTCGACATACCTGTACCAGTATATTATGTTGTTCTTAAATTTGTTTTTATTATTGTTGATATATGTTTTTTCTATATGGTTTAAATATATGTTTGCCAGTGTTCCTGACAGTGGATTTCCCATTGCTAATCCATTTTTTTGTGTGAAAAAGTTGCTGTTGTGTTGGAAATAATTTTGTTCAGTTATGGTATGTAGTAAGTTTATTGCTTCTGTAATTTTTCTTTTTTCTATGTTATTTTTTATTAACAGATCTCGCGTTATTTGTAACGTTTCAGCGATTGGTATGTTTGTGTACATATTTGTAATGTCAAATGACGCTAATTTTGCACCATTTGGGATGTTTATTGATCTTATTTTATCAATTAGTTCCAAATTGTTTCTTATGGATTGGTCGTTCTCTATTTTTATGTTTTTTGTGAGCCATTTATTTAAAAATTTTGCTATTTTATATGTAGGTGATGTTGTGTAATTTATTAAAGGGCGTATCGGCATATTTTATTTGTGTAGTTTTGGAAGTCCAGTTAATTTTGGTGCTTCAGGTTTTACCATTTTATTGTAGTAAATTTGTTGTTTATTCAGGATATTTGTTGATTTATTAATGGTATTATTTATATTTTTCAGGTATATTTTTGTGGGATCTTCATTTAATTGTTGTATGTTATTATTGTTGATGTATTCCATTATTTTTGTATTGTAATTTAAATTTTGAATTATTACTATTGTATTGCCTTTGTCTGCTTTAGCTATTTTTGCGTCGTTGTTTGTTAGTTTCTTTTTGATGTTTTTTACGATTAGTGTTTCATTATTTTGTTTTATTTGTGGTGTTTTTTTGGATTTTTGGTGTATTTCATCTATAACAAGTGTTCTGATTTCATCTTGGTATTGAATTTCGGTTTTTAGAATTGCGTTTTCTATATCCATTAATATTTTCTTCGTTTCCTTTTTGTTGTTTTTTGTTTGTATGTTATATTTAAATCCTTTCTTTAGTAATTGTTCCTCTTGATTGCTGAACTGTATGTTGGTCATGTTATGAATGCGTTGGAAGTAATTATGGTTGTTATTTGTTTCTGTTATGGTTACTGTTGATTGTTTTTCTTTTTCCATTTTCAATTTTTTTATTTTGTTTCTGATAGTTTTTTGTTTTATTTTCATGCTTTTTTCAACAGCGATTTCTACTTGTTTTATAATATTAATGTATTCGAGGTAATGAAAATTTTTAGCAAGTTCCATTTGTGCGTTATATGTTCGTAATGTTAACATGTTGATTTTAGAATATAATTCTTTAATGGATTTTGATAACCATATTTTTTCACTTCGTCTTTTAAAAATAAATATTGTATACCAACCACCATTTTGTAAAGGAAATTTATTACAACGAAGCATACCATATTATTTATTATTGGAAATAAATCAGGAGTCATCAACAAGTTATTGCATTTTACATTTTGTACCGGGTTTATTTTGCTTGTGGAACCCGAAACCTTGGTACAAAACATGATAGTAGTATGATTTTAATACGAGTATGTTCCGAAGATTGTATACGAGAATTCAATCCAGTTTCGAACTGATGAGCTTATGATTATGAAAAAATCAATTTTCTCATCAGGCCGCGGCGACTGTACTGATTATACCACAATTTACATTCTATATATACAGAATGTGCTGTGCATTTAAGTATTAGCGAATCCTAACTAATACAGATGAATTCTCTTACAATTTTTCTTCTTCACAATATTCACACAGCTCTATTTCTGTGTACGCTAATTTTTACTTTATTAATTTTTGTTGAATATTAATTAATTCATGTAATATCTAATATGCTACCGGTGGTTAGACCATTTTAATTGTGTTTCGATTAACACGAGAAGTATATTAGTATCTACGAACAGTAATTCAATGAAACCGACTAATAGACGTAATTCTATTTATTTAATTATATGATTTTAATACGAGTATGTTCCGAAGATTGTACGAGAATTCAATCCAGTTTCGAACTGATGAGCTTATGATTATGAAAAAAATCAATCTTCTCATCAGGCCGCGGCGACTGGACTGATTAAACCACAATTTACATTCTATATATATACAGAATGTGCTGTGCATTTAAGTATTAGCTAATACAGATGAATTCTCTTACAATTTTTCTTCTTCACAATATTCACACAGCTTTATTTCTGTGTACGCTAATTTTTACTTTATGAATTTTTTGTTGAATATTAATTAATTCATGTAATATCTAATATGCTACCGGTGGTTAGACCATTTTAATTGTGTTTCGATTAACACGAGAAGTATATTAGTATATTACTATGTAGTTAACTGTAGATCAAGACTATCTAGAATTTATAATTTAAGTACAAAAGTCTAAGATTTTACACCCTATGCAAAAATTTTCTAATACGCCGATGAAATTTGCATTGTAATTTCAGCCGATAATCATGATAATTTACAATTAATAATAGATTCTACTTTACTCTCGTTAACGGATAAATTACAATATTTAAATCTACAAACTAACACTGATAAATCTCACTTTTTAAGACTATTCACTAATAAAAATAATTCCAAATCTCTAAATTTAAAAATTAATAATATCTGTATAAAAGAAAGATTAACTACCAAAATACTGGGTACAACTTTAACTAACAGACTTTCATTATCAAATGATTACACAACTTACTTAAAACACTCACTCATTTCAATGGAGGTGTAAATCCTGAAACAATGATCAATATTTTTAAAGCAATCGTTAAATCAAAACTTGGATATATGTACATATATGTTTACAGACACCAAATATAAAAAAGATCTTAAAATCTGTCAATTTATTAAAAATGCTTATCTGAGATCTTGTTTAGGCTTCTTAAGAACTACTCCGATTCCGGCTATTTTATCTGAATCCCTAGAAACATCTTCAGATCTGGATTTTATTAAAAAATCGTTAATTTATATTACAAAAAATCTATATAATAATTCCAAAATCGGTATCGATATTTAATGCAATAGATCTCTTCCTAAACTTAATAAATTACTTATATTATAACTATTCTTTTCTGTCCAAAATTAAACCATTTCAAAAAAACAAACTTCTCCCACTAATTTTAGCATTATAACAAGTATTGAAGGAATCACAAACAAAAATCTTATAAACCATTCTGAACAATATGCGTTATCTATGGCTGAAATTAATAAATATAATAACTTTGCAAAAATTTTCACAGATGGCTCCATAATTAACAATAAAGCCGGAATTGGAATTTTCGTTGAGGATAAAACTTGGAAATTCGCCATCCAACTAAATAACTCTACTGATATTAAAAATATCGAAACCATTGCTATCAAAATTGGAATTACTATATCACTAATTATCAAAAACAAATAATATTATCATTATTACTGACTCTCAAAGCTCTTGTATTTCCTTAAAAACGGCTCTATCACACGATACAAATAGACACTATTAAAATCAAATTATTGACACTGCCGGCCATAATCAAATTAAAAATTTTGTCATTCATTGTTTCCCGGGTCACTGCGGCTTAAAAGGAAATACCATAGCAGATTGTTTAGCAAAAAAAGCAGTTTTTTCTCCTACTCACTTTCTTGATAATGAACCTACTCTCACAGACCTGTTTAATGATATCTCCAGATCTATGAATAATAAGTGGATGGAAATCTACACATTAATGTGTAATTCATCCGGTCATTTTTATAAACAAATTTGCCCTTCTCCAAGACCATCTTTCCTCTTTAAAGACTCTAATTTTACATCCTGTCAAACCAGATTAATTTACAGATTAATCTCGGGTCATACAGTTAACAAAAAATTTAAATTCCTTTTAGGACTTGAAACTACTACACCTAAGTGTGAGATTTGCAACACCATTGAAGATAACGAACATATTATTAACGATTGTGTCATATATAACAACATAATGGCTGTATGATACTCACTTTTTTCAAGTGCAATAAAGTGCTGCAATACTAGTAAAGCGAAACAGACAAGGGTAGTGTAGACAACACTATATGAAAATATTTTGAAGTATCAGATACGAGTAAATAAAATATGTAAATAGAATCAAAATTTTTTTTGCGATGAAATAGCCATTTTGAAGAATATTTATTTTTTGGTTCTTAATTGATTTTTTACGTAAGAAATATCAGGCCCGCGCATAATAAATTTTGCATTAGCTGCAGCAATTCTGCAATTAATTTATATGTTAAGTTAATTTATATATTATTTTCCTTTGTACACAAATTTTCTTTGGTAGAAATGTCAGAAAAAAGTATCTAATGTCAAAAAAAAAGAATAAAATCCAATTCATTTTTTGCTATATTTGAAAAATTGAGCTACCACTTTTTTTTTGACGTTTCTATATTTTTTTTCAAATCTATGGTGTATACGCTCACTCTCACAAATATTTTGCATATATATTTTTTCTCTCACTCCGTTTGTCTTTTCTACTCACTAAAAAAGTGGGAAAAAAGCGAGTATCATACAGCCATAAGGAATAATTTCCCACTTTTATACAGAAAGTCCTTGTTAAATATCTTGAAGGATCAGAAAATGGAAGAATATAAAATATTGTGTGATTTTGTGGATAAAATTAATTACAAACTGTGAATTAAGACTACGTAAAATTTTTATTGACTCATTTTCACACAATGATGTTTTCCTTTTGGAATCATTTTCTATTTTCTTTAAAACATTATATTACTAAGACTTGTAACACTTGGCATTGTCTGGAGGATACCCAAGTTAAAAAAAAAACAAATTGAAAACAAAAAAAAATTAAAGTGGCTTTACAAGAAAAAAAAATTATCCTCCAAATCATGCATCGTGTTAATCAGAAAATTGGATTCACGCAGGGACTCTTTGGCAGTTGTTGCCGGCTAAGCATCAGGGTTATGGGCGTGGGGATTTAAGGGTATCCGTGAATCAGGTTCAACCGCGTGAAAGGATGATTCTGAATAACTACCTACCTAATCTGGACACTTACCCTGCCCTAATTCATCCTCAGCTTGGTGTTCTTTTAAGTTCTCATATTCATTTTTTTTTTTTTATTGAAAACCCCTAATTCAGTATAAAATCATCATTTTTATTTGACAGAACAAAACTAAATTGCAAAAAAAAAAAAAATGAATTGATTAACCAATAATCAATAAGAATAAAAAAAACAGAAAGGATAAAGAATTATTACCTAATCCTAAGCTAATCCCTACTACCCTAAAATGAATCTAATTTTACTAAAAATCTTTATTGTAACTTTAAAGTTATTGAATACAATACAATACAATTGGAATAATTTGTATGCCAAAGAAATTAAAAATGTTGTTTTAAAATTTCCCACTTAGTTGTGTTGCGTGATGAAAGTCATGTTGCTTGTTGGATGTATATTGATAACAAGATGTATGTTGTGATGAAAAAATTTTTTATTATAATATTTGTTTTAAAATTTCCCACTTAGTTGTGTTGCGTGATGAAAGTCATGTTGCTTGTTGGATGTATATTGATAACAAGATGTATGTTGATGATGAAAAAAGTTTTTATTTGTTTGTATTATCAACACGACAATCAATTGCATTACAAAAATCTTAAGTAATAAAAACTAATTTTGTCGCAATTTCAAAATTTTAAATTTTTCCTCTTTTCTTTTGTAGCACTCACAATTTCTTAATTCATAATTTTAAATTTTTCTTCTTTTTTTTTTGTGTAGCACTCACAATTTCTTAATTCATAATTTTAAATTTTTCTTCTTTTTTTTTAGTAGCACTCACAATTTCAAAATTATATTGTATTAATTTAAATATAACACAACAACAAAAAATTTTGAATAATAAAAAACTCACAAAAAAAAACTTAACTAAAACTTAACTAAACTTAACTTAAATGCTAAAGAACCCGATCTATACTTAAAAAAACTCCCAGACTGACTCATTCAAAAAAAAAATCACAACGGTTTTTCCATTTCATTTCTTTTCAAAGCAATTATTATTTTTTTTTTTTTAGAACGGAAACAGAATATCCAATTTAATTACTATACTTAATGATTTTACAAAAAAAAAACGAAATTACATATGAGTTACCGGATTACATTATTTTTTTGCATAACAACAAAAAATGTGTGAGAATATTTGAATTGAAAAGAAAAAAAATAAGAACTGTTGTGACGGCGTACACGTGTGCTGTTACAAATCGTGGGGACGCCTCACACCCTGAGAAAGTTTCATGCCGGGCACTAAATCCATAAACCAGATATACTAAGGTACTGGGTACAGCCAATAATTAATCCTTAGCTCGCTAAATACTAAACTCAATGTCAAGTGCGAATATCTTTTAAGTGGTATATTCCCAAAGTTTTTCCAGCCGAATTTCGAACTTTATACGCAACATTTCCCATTTTTTCCTCGATAATGGCGGGAATAAATTTCGCAGACAACTTCGCAGAAAATTTATTTACCGCGTCGCTTTGAGCAAATGAGCGCACAAACACAAACTGTCCCACAGCAAGCTCCCGGTTCCGACTGCGCAAATTGCGCAAATCAAAACGTTGAGCAGATCGATCATACGCAATTTTGAGATAATGTTTGATTTGATTACGAATCAAATTTAATAGATCTGGTTTAGACAAGACGCCAACTTCGTTCTCATCCGAGTTACACAATAATCTTCGTAATTCATAATCGGCTTCATGCAATGTCATGTGCTGACCAAATACCAGGTAGTGGGGCGAGAATTTTGTAGATGCATGTATAACATTATGAAGAGCCGCAGCAATCACCTGAATATGTAAGTCCCATTCGTTATGCTGATTGTCACTGAGATAACAGCGAATGGCCGCTAGAATTGTTCTATTGACCCGCTCAGACGCATTGCTCTATGGTGAATATATAAATGGATATAACTTGGATATAAATTGTTTACCATTGTCGTTGGTGCTAAATTCCGGTACCGAAAATAGGAGGAATACGTCATCTTCTAGAGCCTTACATATCAAAGCGGCTGAAGCTTCTCGCAGGGGTTTGAGAATCACAAATCTGGAATAATGGTCTAAAACGATAAAAATGTACGCGTTGCCTCGCTTTGAACGAGGATATGGTCCCAGCAGATCCATATATAACCTTTGGAAAGGTCGTTCGGATATACATTGATGTCCCATTTCTGGCTTTGTGGTGTAATTAACGGGCTTGTTTGTTTTGCAGCTAATACAATTGGCCAAATATTCGTTGACATCTTGAGCCATTCGCTGCCAGAAGAAATATCTGCGGAGCCTCTCGATGGTTTTGCAATACCCATATGTGCGGAGGATGGTGGTAAGTGGGCTTGTTCAATCAAGGAATGAGTGAGCTTATTCGGAACAACCAATCGCCATACAGGCAAATCCGTTTCTTCATATTGTGTGTCAAATGAAGGCGTAAAAAGTAGTTTATTACCCTTTATGCAGAAATTAAGGAAATCTTTCGCTATTTCTCGAATTTTTACAATTTGATCCTGGTATTCAGGATCACTAAAAGCCGCTCCATTATATCAGCATTATTCAGGCCGGACTTCTTAGTGGCTTTTCACGGTTTTCATCCTCGCCAACGAGGGCAGACAATATAGGTGTTTCCTCAGAATAAACCCGAGATAACGCGTCTGGCACAACGTTGACGGACCCTTTTCTATACCCAATTTCAAAATCAAAGGCCTGCAATTTTAAACTCCATCTGGCAAGCCGCCCGGACAAATCCTTCTGAGATATCAGCCAGCGTAAGCTGGCATGATCGGTGTAGATGGTAAAATGGTAACCCTCTATATACGCACGAAACTTTTTAACGCTCAATACTGCTGCGTAACATTCTAATTCCGTGACCGAGTAGTTCCTTTGTGCGGCATTTAGTTTATGGGAAAAGAACGATATGGGACGTTCTTCACCAGCGGAATCTAGTTGGAAAAGCACGCTTCCTACTCCAGCAGTACTGGCGTCGCATTGTATGAAGAAGGCCCTCTCAAAGTCAGGATTTGCCAGAACGGGAGCTGTTGAGAGAGCGTTTTTGAGCAGATTAAAGGATTCGTTTGGATCATCTAACCATCTTTACCCCTTTCTTTGTCAGGTCCATAAACGGGGCAGCTATGGTAGAAAACTTGCTAATAAAACGCCGGTACCACCCACACATGCCCATGAATCGCCTCACTGTTTGGTGGTTTTTGGAATAGGATATTCCACTATTGCCTTAATCTTTTCTGGATCGGTACGGAGACAACCGTCGCCAAGTAAATATCCCAAGTACCGCACCTCCTTGAGCAGGAACCGACTTTCTTCGGTGTTAATTGTTAAGCCGGATTTCTTCAGCAAATCCGCGACCTCACAGAGAAGCGCAAAATGTTCGTCTTGGGTGGCCGAAGTGACAAGCAAGTCGTCTAAGTAAACAGAAACACGATCATGGAGTCGGTACGGTATCACTCGGTGCATGAGGCGGCACATCGTTTTGGAGCATTGCACAATCCAAATGGCATGACAGTGAATTGATACAAAGGCCGTCCGGGCACCGTAAACGCCGTTCTGTCTCTGGATGCTGGGTCGAGCGGGATCTGCCAAAATGCGTATTTTAGATAAATTGTCGATATGAACCGGGTTTGATCCAATCGACCAAGCAATCCATCGATAATCGGCAACGGGTAAGCATCCTTGACGGTTACTTTGTTCAATTCACGGGCATCCAAACACAAACGAACTTTGCCATTTGCCTTCTATACCAGAGTAACCGGCGAACACCATGAACTCTGACTCTCTTCAATGACACCTAATGACAACATTCGGTCCAACTCTTTGTACATCAGTTCGCGCTTCACAGGTGAAACAGAGTAAAATCGTTATTTCAATGGTTTTGCGGAACCAACGTCTATGACGTGGAATACCAAGTTGGTTTTTCCGAGTCCTAACTGCGCTGATGACGGAAACGAAGCAACGATTTCTGCCAGTGTTGCCTTATCTTTTGGGGAGAGATGATGAAATTCGTTAAGTTCGCTGAAGGGTGAGGTGGCCGATATGGTATTTAGAGTAGATATATTCGGGGTGATTCCAAATAAATTCCAAAAATTAATACCCAAGTATAGTGGTTATTCTAATGAAGGTACAATGTAAAGTTGCATTGTTCGTTCTCTGTTGTTAAATACGATTTGTGCATTGATGTAGCCGAAAACCCTTTGAGCTTGTCAGCTAGCCGTATTTACTTAACTAGGAAAGTTATGAAACTCTACTTTAGAATCAGTTAACAACCGATCGGATCCAGCTCCAAGTACGCTGAAGGTAGCACCACTATCCAACAGACCATTGTACTGAATACCATTGATGTATACTTGGGCACAGGGTCGTTTGTCTATAGAGTTGGTGTTAATGATTAATGATACAATGTCAGATTTGCGATTCCGTTTTGATTTCCAATAAGAACAACTTCTTAACCGGTGTTTAGGACTATAATACCGCTTAGGCTTTGCACCATTGGGTATCGGAACGTTAATTTTGAAATTATATGGCGGTGGTTCGTCAGAGGAATGGGAATCCGTAGCTTCAGAAAAAGTTATTTCGGATTGATCGTCGTCCAGGTTTCGTCAGAACTCTCCACGCTGGTTCTGCATTGGCGGCAGCGTCTTGTTCAATAGGTCTGGGATGGACCAGTCTTTGGGTACTGTAATTCCCAGTTCTCCACAGTCCCTGCTGATCGTTTCCCTTACATCGGGTGCATCTTGGTGTAACCATATCTTTCATACCGCAACGATAACAAAACCATCGCAAGGTTAGCACCGGACATTCCGTAAAAACATGGCCTATGTCGTCACAATTATAGCAAAATACGTTTGACTGATTAACATTATTATTCATAGTTGGGGCGGTGAATCGTCCCGCGTGAATTTGCCCACGAGAGTTGAAATTGGATGCCGGTAATTCATCAATTTGGGGAACTGAATAAACGTACCAGTATTTGCGTGAGCATCGAAATTCGTGATTTGGGGCCCATTGTGGTTGAAATTAGCGGCATATGTAGCATTAACTTGGGGAACTGAATGGGGCGGAACAATATTTGTATATGATTCGCATTTCAGGGGATTTTGATAATAATTAGGACTATAGTCCAAGTCATTGTTCGCTCGCCTATGAGGGTAATTACCTTGTTCCGTTACATGGGGGGTTCGCTTAACAGACACGAAGCTATCTGGGTCAACCCTCAGCCCGGCCCATTTACTCTCCCAACTCGTACAACTATTAATGACACAGAGATAGATGTACTCTTGACTACGTAACTTTTTGCAAATGTCAAGCTATGACGCTAAGATTTAGAGGGAATATCAACAACAGATGTACCAACTTAACAAAAAAACAGAACTCAAATCGGAATGATGGGAGCGCCACACGGTGGTTATTCCGGGAACTTGTTGATCAAGGTAGTATTCAATATACAAAAAAAAAATCTTCAAATATCTAATATAGTGATAAAACAAAATAAAACAAAATAATGTGATACAATCTGAAACGTCGTAAATTTACAAAAATGTTAACTTATTTCTTTTTCCTTAAGGCATTGATTTCAATCAATGAACGAGAAGTGAAAAAAAAATTACAAATGATTATATTCAAAATTTTATCAGCAAACAACCAACGAAAATTACTATTGATTTAAGTCGAACAATGATTAATAAAATTAATAAACTATAAATTAAATACCCAAATAGATTTAAATAGTGATGATTTATCGATGAGGATGAACCAAGGCCAGAGCAATGTCCACGGAGAACGCGCGATCTCGATATGCGTTCGCTACTTGTCTTTGGTAGGTAATCAGAATCGTAGGGTAAGAGAAGGAGGATTTGGGAAATAAATCGAAAAAGGTAAAAACAAAACTTGAAGTCACCACTCGTCAAACCAATAACTCAAACAGTAATCTACCGGAAATATTTGTATTGACGATCAGTGAATTAAACCATTCAACAGAGCTTTCACCGCCGGATCATAAAAATCAAACTCTTAAAGAGGAAATAATGTCCGAAGGTAAAGAGCATCCGCTAAACAAGTGACACTTTGAAAAACCAGACATAAAACTAATAATAAACACCTCTGGCGGAAATAGCTGAATTATCTCTGGTGTTCCAAAAATAACTAAACAGGAAAAGAATATATAGAAAGGAATTAAACAGGATGACTCGAGAAGAAATGAATAAATTGGATACTACTGTGTTCAAACTTCAAATCAACAAATGGAAGAAAATTATTTGAAATCTTCATTACTTCAGAAAGTGAATGAGAACACATAGAAATGTAAATTATCAATGAAAACAAAATAATTAGGGGGAAAATAATTACTAATAAGTGAAGCCATATTGTCTTGGGCGCCACTGTAACACTTCGCATTGTCTGGAGGATATCTAAGTTAAAAAAAAAAAAATTGAAAACAAAAAAAAATTAAAGTTACTTTACAAGAAAAAAAATTATCCTCAAAATCATACATCGTGTTAATCAGAAAATTGGATTCACGCAGGGACTCTTTGGCGGTTGTTGCCGGCTAAGCATCAGGGTTATGGGCATGGGGATTTAAGGGTATCCGTGAATTAGGTTCAACCGCGTGAAAGGATGATTCTGAATAACTACCTACCTAATCTGGACACTTACCCTGACCTAATTCATCCTCAGCTTGGTGTTCTTTTAAGTTCTCATATTCATTTTTTTTTATTGAAAACCCCAAATTCAGTAAAAAATCATCATTTTTATTTGACAGAAGAAAACTAAATTGCAAAAAAAAAAAAAAATGAATTGATCCAATAATCAATAAGAATAAAAAAAAACAGAAAGGATAAAGAATTATAACCTAATCCTAAGCTAATCCCTACTACCCTAAAATTAATCTAATTTTAGTAAAAACCTTTATTGTAACTTTAAAGTTATTGAATACAATACAATATAATTGGAATAATTTGTATGCCAAAGGAATTAAAAATGTTGTTTTAAAATTTCCCACTTAGTTGTGTTGCGTGATGAAAGTCATGTTGCTTGTTGGATGTATGTTGATAACAAGATGTATGTTGTGACGAAAAATTTTTTTATTTGTTTGTATTATAATTAATTTCTTTTTGTTGACAATCAATTGCATTACAAAAATCTTAAGTAATAAAAACTAATTTTGTCGCAATTTCAAAATTATTTTACATTAATTCATAAATTTTAAATTTTTCCTCTTTTCTTTTCTTTTGTAGCACTACAATTTCTTAATTCATAATTTTAAATTTTTTTTCTCTTTTGTAGCACTCACAATTTCTTGATTCATTATTTTAAATTTTTCGTCTTTTTTTTCTTTTGTAGCACTCACAATTCTTAATTCATAAATTTTAAATTCTTCTTCTTTTTGTTTTTTTTTGTAGCACTCACAATTTCAAAATTATATTGCATTAATTCAAATATAACACAACAACAAAAAATTTTGAATAATAAAAAACTCACAAAAAAAACTTAACTAAAACTTAACTAAACTTAACTTAAATGCTAAAGAACCCGATCGGCTCTACACTTAAAAATTAACTCCCAGACTGACTCATTCAAAAAAAAATTCACAACGATTTTTCTGTTTCTTTTCATTTCAAAGCAATTTTTTTTTTTTCTAGAACGGAAACAGAATATCCAATTTAATTACTATACTTAATGATTTTACAAAAAAAAAAACGAAATTACAAAAATTTAATATGAGTTACCGGATTACATTATTTTTTTGCATAACAGCAAAAAAGTGCGAGAAAATTTAAATTGAAAAGAAAAAAAATAAGAACTTGTTACGACTGGCATACGTCTCCAGTTGAAACAGGGAAAACATTTTTGCGAAGATCCCAAACGCTCAAATGATCAAAAATTTTTTTTTATGGTTATAAAATACCATGACCACCATGGTGTTATATTTATGCTCGATTTTATGGTTTCCAAATTTAAATTTAATATTCCCTCCGATTGTTATGTAAACATATTTTAAATTTTTATGCATTTACTTGTTTTCTTTCTATTCTATGTTCTCCTCATTGTCATGTACAAGCATATATATATCTCTTGCGAGTTGGTGTGTACATGTATTATGTAGTATCCCAGTAGGAAAGTTGTCAACATGCATGTAAATTTAATTTGAACACCAAAAATACGTTCTTTCTCTTCCCTTTTTGTATTGCATGTGTTTGAAAGAGAAAAAAATATTGGCATGTCGTAAATTGCTATGATGTTGACTAAATGACCAATTGATGACATGTCTTACAATGTTCACATAAGACATGTCGAAGAAATATTCACCATCTAGGACAAACATTTGACATATCAAAAGCATTACTAATTTCGCGACGGCGTCATGCATGAATCATGTAAGTCAAATACAAACTAGTTCCTTTTTTTAATGCGATCTAAAGAAACAAACATATATTTTTCGGTTCTTCCCTTGTTCATACATTGTTTTTTATAATTTGTTTTTCATGTTACATAATATATCATAACACGTCTTAGAAAATATATTTTGTTATCTTGTTCGCATTATTTTAAAAATTAAATTTTAATATTTTTTAGAATTTATAAAGGAAAATACATAATTTCTCGTGCTTTTAAAATATAAATACATATTTTAAAATTTAATCCGGTAATTATATTTTAGTAATAAATAACTAATAGTTATTAGTGGCTGTCCCGAAATTCTGCAGCCCCTTTTTTTTAATTTGTGTTATTCTAAATTGAACCGAAGTGCAAGTTAGTTCGATCGATTTGTTATACAATTTAGCTAAAATAGATATATAATATTTTAATAATATGTAGTTCAAAATCAATATGTTTAATAACATAAAAGGATTTTCAAAAACCAATTATTACAGAAAAGTAAAAAACTCAGAAAGTGCAATACAAGAACAATGGCTGGAAAGTGTAAGTGAAATAACACAAAATCGCGACAGAAAATGTATTGAAAATAATCAGAAAAAATTTAAAACAATAGAAAGTGCACCTAATCATGATGAAGGTTATATTGTAGATAGTCCGAATTATGATTTTATTAGCGATAGTGAAATTGACATTGAAATGGTTTCTAACTCACTCTCAGATAGTGAACCTGAGAGTAAATTAAATTTAAATAAAAAGTTACCTAGTTGGGCTGTTAAATATAACATAACCAGAATTGCTTTTAATGATCTAATTAGAATATTAAATCATTCAAGTAAGATCATCAAATCGAGTTCTGCGAAAACATCATTAAAATGTACAGGTGATATGCCAATTTTAAAGGAAATACCCGGCGGAAAATACATGCATTTTGGTGTTCAAAAGGCAATTATAAATTTAAATTTAACGGATAAAATGTTAAATAACATTGATACAATTTTTATTGATGTGGGTATTGACGGTATTCCAATATTTCGAAGCAGTTCCACCACATTATTGCCAATTTTAGGTCCAATAGTAAATTTTCCAAATTTACATCCATTTGTAATTGGATGTTTTGAAGGGCCTGGTAAACCGTTGTCGGTGAATAGTTTTTTGCAGGATTTTGTATCGGATATTACAAACTTGAATAAGCACGGGGTTTTAGTTAACAAACGTGGATTGAAAAAAAAACATTTTTGTGCGACTTTTTTCATGTGATGCACCCGCAAGATCTTTTTTAATCGGTACAAGAGGGCACACATCTTTCGACGGATGTAGCAAATGCTGTCAAAAAGGAAAAAAAATCAATGGACGGGTTCGCTATTCAACTTTAAAGTCAGATGATAGAACTGATGAAACATTTTCTAAAAGACTACATTTGGAACACCATTCCAGTGAGTTTTATCACAATAAAACGGTTTTGGAAAATATGATTGGAATGGTTTCCCAATTTCCAATCGAACCGATGCACTTATTGGATCTGGGAATAATGAAGAAATTATTACAAATTTGGACTGGTACCAACTTTGGATCGGAATTTAAGATGTCTACA
This sequence comes from Tipula vernalis, assembly GCA_958295665.1. Lineage (NCBI taxonomy): Eukaryota > Metazoa > Arthropoda > Insecta > Diptera > Tipulidae > Tipula > Tipula vernalis. The sequence continues at coordinate 260,653,681 of OY282558.1, read as the reverse complement.
ACAAATTTACAAAAAATGTCGAACCAACTAATAAATTTCAATGATTTCATCCCGAAGGAGTTTCAGCGGAAGCCAAGATCTTTGAAAGAACTTTCCAGATGGAAAGCCACCGAGTTGAGACAATTTGCACTTTACACTGGTGTTGTTGTACTAAAAGATAATATTGATGTGAAACAGTACCAGCATTTTTTGAGTTTTTTCTGTGCTTATCGGCTATTATCCCACCCCAGTGATTGTATAAAAAATTCGTTTAGAGCCCATCAATTTATTCAAAATGTTGTGACTGACTTTGCAGCAATGTATGGAGAAAATCTTATCTCCTATAACATTCATAATCTACTTCACTTAAGCGATTGTGTTCGGCAGTATGGTTTTCTGGCGTCTTTTTCAGCGTACAAATTCGAAAACCATTTACAACTATTAAAGAAAAGAATTAGAAAACCGACACATATCTTACAACAAATCTACAACAGAGCTCGCGAATTAAATGAGTTTTCCGAAATTGAAAACCCGGAATCCTTCACCAAATTGTATATAGGAAGCACGAAATCCAACTGCTTTTGTATTATTAAAACCAATATTTTTTTTTCAATTTCGCTGGTCGATAATTTAACCATTGTTGGATATAGATTCCAAACGAAAAAAGATTTTTTTAAATATCCAGTATCATCATCATCGTTAGGAATTTTTGAAGTAAGCGATCTAAGTAATGAACTTGAAAGCTACAATATTATGGACATTAGTTATAAAAGTTTTGCGTTACCTTATAAAAATGTTCTAATTTTTATCCCGTTATGGACTTACACAATTAATTTAATAATATTATTAGAAATAATCACCAACAATGGCAGAGTCATCAAATTTGTTTTCATCACGCCAATCTGATGATGTAATATATGAAGAGAGCCAAATACCACAATATACAATTCGTAAGTAACCTTTTTTTTTAGTAAGGCTTCTTTGTAGTTATTTGAGTGCATTGTATTAATATAATTTTAAATTATTATTACAGATTCAACAAATTCGACCTTCTGTCCTGAAATTGAAACACATCGCCACATAATTGCATCACCACTATTGCCAGTAATATCATCACATACCAAACCAACATCAGAGCATTATCGACCCTTAATCGACAATTGTCCTTTAATGGCAGAGTCACCAGATTTATTCAATTCGGTTGAATCAGATGATGCAGAAGTGGACGAGAATACCTTATCAAAGAATCCCATTCGTAAGTAAAAGTTTTCGTAAATTTTGTGTGATATAAAAATAGATTTAAACAAAATCTATATTCTGCCACAAACAGGAAAATGCAATAAAATTTTTAATTCTCCGATACAATCACAACCACGGATATCATCAATACACCATCAAAAACAGCCAAATGAAACTTTTTCTTTAAATATGTCTAGTCAAATATATGCAAGAACGCCGTTAAAGAGAGTACGACTTAGCGGAAGCCATCTTTGTAAGCCATCTACATCCAATAAAGCATCTACAACATCCAATGCGGCCACACAAACGGAATTCGACAATATAGAGAACACACACCATAATATTACAGGTATGAGTATATTATTAAAATTTCTATAAATGACATACATTATGTACATATTAATATGTACATTTTTACTATTTTTAAATTGTAACAGATATTTCTTATTTTTATTTACAGACGTACTACAGCATTTTCTAATTAAGCCATTCTCAAGTATTAACACCCGACTTGATAGAATAGAAAACACGATCAAATCTTAAAAAAATATAGATTTAGAAATATTGTTACCAATAGGATCCATCGAAGGACTAAAAGAATTGGAAAACAAATTATTAAATGAAAATTTTAAAATTAAATTTGTAATTTAATATTAACAACTCTTCTGTTATATTTTCGTATATATTCTTCAAATTATTTTTATTTTATGATAGATGGACTACGTAAAGAAAATTCAGGGGAACGATGAAGATTATGCCCGACTATTAAAACATCTATTTTCTAACGAATTGTTGTTCGAGTATAACTGGAATGGGGAGAAAGGAAAACGGGGACTAAAATTTATAGCAATATTTGCTGAAGTTTTGTTTGGTAAGGTTATTAGTAATATAATCTGTATATACATGTACGAGTATGTAATCATTTTACTTTTATTATTTTGTTTTATAGACGCAATTGGAGAGGAATCGTTGGCGTTATATGAAGGCAAAATTAAAACAATCATTAAGCGCACTCATCAGCGGCACTTAAAACGCATTAGCCGAGAAAATAAAGAAAACATGAAATGAATTAAAATTTTTTTAAATAATAAGTGCAGTCAGTATTCACATATTTGTACGCAATTATATTTTTTAAATTATGTCAAGTAACATTTAATTTATTATTATGTACATAATAATACATACATACTATTTTTGAATTTTTTTGCGCTATTTAAATAATTTTTTGATACTATTTAATTTATTTATTAATGTCGTATGAAATCCTTAAGACCTACTTTATATTGAATTTGATTATTGTGATTTCTGTTGAATTTCTAAAATAATTTTTAAACAGAAAATAAAAATAAAAGTATATATATAAAAGTATATAAAAATATAATAATATAATTTTATTATGAAATCAGGAGAACTTTATTTAATTACTTACTATTTTGGAATTTTATATGTTTAATAATATACACGGTTTAATAATATATATAAATGTAAGGATAAATAAATGTTTTATAAATATAATAGTTATCCATCAAAGTACAATACAATTGAATTATGTTTTGAAATGGCTTGGCGCAGGACTGTGTCATTTACCATCCATGTTATGTCTCATACTATTACATTATGAACCATCATAGCACTGCCAACCATGTTGAGTCACATACTATAAGCTTATGATGCATCGAAAACGATTCGTCTATGAACTGCCACATTATTGTCAATCAGGACAAGTCACATACTATTAGTTTATGAGGTATATGAACCGATTCTCTATGAACTGTCATGTTATTGTCAATTATGACTAGTCACAGATTAATCGTTTTCGATGCATCATAAGCATGATGCATCGAAAACGATTCGTCTATGAACTGCCACATTATTGTCAATCAGGACAAGTCACATACTATTAGTTTATGAGGTATATGAACCGATTCTCTATGAACTGTCATGTTATTGTCAATTATGACTAGTCACAGATTAATCGTCTCAGCATGTCACGTATGAAAACGAGTTCCGCTTTTTGATAAAATTCTATATACGTGTCATGCATGAATGTCATTTACAAGTCACTAGTCTTTCTCAAATGATTTTCCTGCTGGGATGAGATGGAATGTTTGCATTATTAAAATGTTCAATCTGGAATATTCTATTTTTCTTTCTGGTATCATTGGATTAAATTGACGCGTGATATTTGCTCTGAGTGGGGATTGAACCGATCGGTGTATTCAACATGAGTCCGATGCGGCCGTACAGATAAGTGTGTACATATGTCCGTCATCGTTGTTCGTCTTATTCGTTGTATTTGTGTACAAAAAAAAAACATAAATACCAATAAAGATTTTACAATAATAAAATTTAAAAAACTGATGAAATATGTGCACAGATAGCGAAATGGTGAACATGAAGAAAATAGAGGGGGAAAAAATTGACTGATTTTTTTCGGATGAAAAATAAAACAAATAAGTAAGTCTAGTTTTTGCATTTGTGACTAGAACTCAAATTTCTTTATATATAAAAATTTAAAAAAAAAAAGTCTAATTTTGGATTCGGAAAGAATCAAGTCTAGAGTTATTTGTATACCAGAAAATTTGTAAAAAAATAAATAATAAAATGGTGTTGACTTAAAATTAAATTGAGTAATTTAACAATAAAAAAAACTTTGTATCTAACTACAGGGTGGCTGAGACCAAGTGTTACCAAATGAAAACGCTGTAATTTTTTTAATTTTGATAATTTTTTATTGAAATTTCGTGGAATATGTTGAAAACATATTACATTTTATGAAAAACATGTTACTGCTCGATATGACCTCCTTTGGCTTTGATTATTTGATTCAGTCTTCCATAGAAAGCATTGCATGCTGACCGAACGTGGGCTTGCGGAATTTTATTCCATTCTCGAACAAGAGCTGACTTCAATGCATCAACACTTTCGTATTTTTTAGTGGACACCTTACTCTCCAAAATGGACCATATGGAGAAATCCATGGGATTGAAGTCTGGTGAATATGGTGGCCATTCTTTCGACGAAATCAGCCGCGGAACGCAATTTTGTAAAAATTGCTGTGTCGCTCGAGCTTTGTGTGACGGTGCCGAGTCCTGTTGGAATGTCCAACGGTTCGTACCAAAGTGTTTACGTGCCCAAGGTAGCAAAGCATCGTTTAGGATCTTTTGGCGGTACATCTCTTGGTTTACCTTGACTCCATGTTCGATGAAAACCAGAGGAGTGCGTCCATCTGCAGTAACTGCAGCCCAAACCATAACATAAGCTGGTGATTGCTTGCGCATGGCAACTCTTGTGTCCAAATTATCGTTGGACTTGTCCTCTAACCAAACACGATCATTTTGTTTATTCACATGCTGTTGAATGGTGAAAATTTTCTCATCAGAAAAGACAATTTTTGGAATCTCATCACGTTCGGCCAAGGCCTTCAATGCTCGTGTTCTTTCAAGCCTAACTTTTTTTTGTGCCTCCGTAAGATCTTGAACTTTTTGTATCTTGTAGGGCTTCAAGTATAGTTCATTTTTCAATATGGTTTGAATGCTGTATCGTGAAACATGTAGACGTGCGGCTAATTGATTGGCACTTTGACGAGGATTTCGTTGGATTCGTTTCTTCACCTTTCGTATCATTTCTTTTGATGTTGCTGTCTTTTTAGGACCGCCTCTGTTGCGTTTAGCGATGCTACCAGTTTCGTTGTATCGAGTTATGGTTCGATACACAAACATTTTATTCACATTCAAATGCTGGAGCTGACGAACTATTGCTGTTTGTGAATTTCCACCCAAATACAGTGCAATTACACTATTACGTTTGAATTCCATTACGATTTTTTTATTAAGATATTAATTTAGAACAATTATTTATTGACCACATATAAACAACTAACCAAACTTCAATCTGTCAAAAAATTAATGCGCGAAAATGACAACTACACAAATGACAGCAGAGTGAAGTTAGTAACATTTGGTCTCAGCCACCCTGTATAAACATTGATTTTTTTTTATCTTTATAAAAGTGTATGCATATTGTGATTTGGTTGTTTCCGATGTCTTTGAGACATAGGTGTTCTAAAAACTAAAAGTTATGTAAAGTCTGTTACTAAATGAATTAAAAAAAAAAAATCTTTAGTAGTACAGCTATTGAACAAATTGCGTTTTTCTTGTTTGGTTGAATGTCGAATGCATTATATTGAATTGCATAAAATATTATACAGAAAAAAATAATGAATGTGAATTTCTTCCTAAACTTTCCTAAAATAACAAAAACAACAAATAGTGCGAATGTATGTGTAAAACTATGCATTAACGAATAAATTACAGATAATCCATTAGGTAAAAGAACATTAAAAATTTTGTATTGAACCGTCTAAACATAACCTAGTACTATTTTTTCAATATTCTGTTATTATTAAAAAAAAAACAATAATAGAAAAAAAGATTAAAAATATTACTGTTCAATACCATATGTGGATTTTCCGAACGTTTTCCGATACTTAGAAACACCGGCCCAAAATCCTAAGTATATTTTTGGGTTGGTATGGACATAACCTAACAGAAAAAAGTAGTCACTTGAAAAGTTATTATTATTATTATTATTGGGGGGGCCATGCGGGCGATCAGCCACTTCGCACTGCGACCTAAAAGATCTATTGTGCTGGCCCCTGCTTAATTATCCGTCCAGTCAATATTCAGGTTCTTAATGAACCTGACGATACTGCCTCCCGGTACGTGATACATACTATCTGGGCTTATTGCTCTCCCTCCTAGATGTTTACTACAGCATGTAGTTCCGCTAGAAAGACGGTAGCATTGGAGTCCAAGGACTTCGAGAGGGTTGTCCCACTCTCGTATATTCCTACTCCTGCCCCGTATTCCGTTTGATTTTACTCTTACGAGTTGCTCGGAATTGCAAATCACCTGTAGGTCACCCAGCTTTACTACAGGAAGGCTAAATAAAACTGGAGGGTGCCTGGTATCCAGAGTCCGCATATTTTGGACTGATTAACCTATCAGCCATTCATCTTTCGGCATATGCTGTTCCACCTTAGATTAGGGTTTTTTGTCAAGGTTTTCTCCTTTAGCGCCGTACTTTAGCCTGTGCCAAATGGCCAAAAATGTGCCAAGTGGCCTTAGTTACCAGTGGTTGCCACGAGGAGGCAGTACGTACACTTGCGAATTGTGAACAGGTTACCCCTTACACAATTGTACCCATCACGCAGCTGCCTAATGACAAGACCAGAACAGCTCGCGTGATGCGCACCCTACTGGAAGGTTACGGAGCTGGTAGATTAATCTACTCAACTTTGATCCCCCCCTCCAATAGACGCCAAACCACCACACTTGAAAAGTTAGAGGGGCCTTGGTCGTTTAGTAATCAAAAAACCCGATATGGTAATGTTCAATATCATATGTGGATTTTCCGAACGTTTTCCGATACTTAGAAACACCGGCCCAAAATCCTAAGTATATTTTTGGGTTGGTATGGACATAACCTAACAGAAAAAAGTAGTCACTTGAAAAGTTAGAGGGCCTTGGTCGTTTTGTTACGCCTCTGGTATTCGTCGTCCCAAGTGTTGGTATGTGATTTGCGTTTGTGGTTTGATGGACGACGCTGTTATTGGACTGGTAGAGGAATTGAGGAGAGAGAGCGAGATAGAGAGTATGCAAGGAAGGGAGATGGCTATGTGAGTAGAATGATCGGTAGCTTGGTTGAAAAAAAACAACGGTGGTCACTTGGTCAGTTAAGTTTTGGAGCTGGAGGAAGTCGGGTGTTTTCTTTTTAAAAAAAAAAAAAAAACAAAAAAAAAAAAATATTGATAAATTTTTGATAAAATTATTTTGTGCGTGAGAGCACCCCTAATGCTTAGGAAAATAAATATATTAAGTCAATTTTTGTCTTCTTTATTTTTTTGTGAAGAATCCCTGTAAAAATAATATACGCGTGGGGATCGCGTTGAAGTTAAATACTATATATCTACTAAATATCGTTCAAGTGATAACGTTTATAATTTCTTCTATGTAATAATTTATACAATGAACTATTATTGTTTTGTCCTAAGTGAATTTATGGTAAAGCGGTATATCATCTCGGTGTTTCTTAGTTTGTAAAACTGTTACTGATAATTTGATACCAAAATGCTAAAATGAACAATCATTAAATTATATACTAACTGTCCTTGCCTTGTCATTGGTGAATTTTTTTTGAACAACAAAAAAATATATATAATATAAACTTTGAAAATTAGTGAACAATAATAAGTAAATGAATAATAAATAATAATAAGTAAATGAAAAATTAATAAAAATTGAAAATATCAATCATTCAAGTGTGATATATAATTATGTTATAATTAATAAACTTAAGTTTAAACTTTAAACTGTAAAAAGAGGAAAAAAGAAAACTGTTAACCGTGTTAGTCGTAGTCATACTGTGTTATGTGGTAGACAATATCTATGTTGTTTGCTAAAATTATAATAACTTTACGAAGTGTTTGTTGTTGTAGAATGAAATAATATTAAAATTTGGAACAAATAAACTGATCATAAAAAAAAAATCATAGAAAATATAATAAATGTTACAACACACAACACTATGTATTTAAATCTATGAATACTACATAGGTACAACCAAGTATACTCGTATATGTAATCTACGATGCTATGTTACTTTATTTACACCTCGTATACTAACGGTGTGAAACACATTATCCGGAAAGCAATCATCTAATTCAACTTTAAGTATCATTTTTGTATTATTATTACATAATTATGTATATTGTAGTTATTTATTGAATTGATTAAGTATTCATACATTTCCTATTTTGTCAATATTAAATTAAATATTTTTTTTTCCAATAAATTTTCATTTGTTTTTCCACCTTAATCATTATTATAAAACAAATTAAAAAAATATATATACATTACATATACATTATACATTACATATATATACATTAAACATATTAATTCATTAATTTTTAAGTAATTTGTCAGTTAAATACCATTAAGTGGTTAAGTTAAAAAACTTAAGTCCGGACTTTAAAATAGTTTACTAAGATTTTTGTTAGTATTTAGTAATTTCATTGTGCATGCTTACTATTTTTAGTCCATTTTTTTTCAATTTGATTAATATATTATTATTGATTTATAAATTATTTGTTAGTTTATAAAAATTCACCAATATTAATTAGTCCTGAAATATAATCTGTTTTCCATATTTTCACATATTCATATTTTTCTTTTTTTTTTTAAATTTTTTTTATTATACAAATTTTCCTTTCAGCTCTCTCTCTCTCTATCTCATTAATTTTGTCAGGTTTCATCATATAGGTTCATAGCGATCCGATTTTATTTTTTTATTGAGGTTTGAAGATGGAGATGGGCTAGTGTACGGCACGGTTAGTCGAGATATGTGATTAGTAAACGGCTTATCTCTTCGTGCCTATATGACCCAATCCCTGAGGTTTTGTACTTGTTTTGTAGAGCCTGGAGGAATGGGATATTTTATGATTTGATTCTTGTTTTATTTGCCCCTCACCGAACATGCCTGCTCTAATTGTCCCATGTTAGTTTTCTACGTGTGGTTTATTCAAGCATCATGTAAGTCTGGCATTCCCCACGCCCAAGCCCTGACGCCTAGCCGGCTACCACAACCGCGTCAGACCTCTGCATGATGATCTGTCAACGTCTGAGCTGCATAGCCAAGACTCCCGTTTTGGCATTGTTGATCATTCGTTACAGTTTATTAATCAAAAACACGATATGGTAATGTTCAATATCATATGTGGAATTTCCGAACGTTTTCCGATACTTAGAAACACCGGCCCAAAATCCTAAGTATATTTTTGGGTTGGTATGGACATAACCTAACAGAAAAAAATAGTCAGTTGAAAAGTTAGAGGGGCCTTGGTCGTTTAGTAATCAAAAAACCCGATATGGTAATGTTCAATATCATATGTGGATTTTCCGAACGTTTTCCGATACTTAGAAACACCGGCCCAAAATCCTAAGTATATTTTTGGGTTGGTATTGACATAACCTAACATAAAAAAATAGTCACTTGAAAAGTTAGAGGGGCCTTGGTCGTTTAGTAATCAAAAAACCCGATATGGTAATGTTTAATATCATATGTGGATTTTCCGAACGTTTTCCGATACTTAGAAACACCGGCCCAAAATCCTAAGTATATTTTTGGGTTGGTATGGACATAACCTAACAGAAAAAAGTAGTCACTTGAAAAGTTAGAGGGGCCTTGGTCGTTTATTAATCAAAAAACACGATATGGTAATGTTCAATATCATATGTGGATTTTCCGAACGTTTTCCGATACTTAGAAACACCGGCCCAAAATCCTAAGTATATTTTTGGGTTGGTATGGACATAACCTAACAGAAAAAAATAGTCACTTGAAAAGTTAGAGGGGTTTTGGTCGTTTAATGAGTAAAATTTTGAGCACGGTCTGTGAACCAGTTTGTTTACAGCAATTGGTTCAGTCAGTCGACCTCATTAGTGCAATGTGATTTTTACGATGAAATTATTGAACAAAGTGTTTGCGTTAAATTTTGTGTTGCATACGAAATTTCTTGTGCTGATGCGATAAAAGTGACCCGAATTATGGGAAATAAAACTTGTGGATTTTTACAACGATAACGCGCCATCACACCAAACTACGATTGTGAACGAATATAAGGCCAACAACTCAATCAGTACCATCGATCAACCACCACATTCGCCTGATTTAATACCAGGACAGCGATTTTGGTCGCAATTTGATGATTGAGTTGAGAATTACCGGAAGGCAATAGTATTGGTAAATTGTATTGGTGTCCAAAGAATAGAGAAAAACAGAGAATAAACATTTGAAATATAAAAAAAAACAATTCAGTGTCATCTCATGCGTACGAAAGGTTGTACATATTTTTATTTCCAGTAATTTTCTGCAAAATTTAAAACTAATAAAATTGTTAATTGAAGAATGATTTAAAGATAAATAAATATTAATTAAAAAAGGCAAATAAGTCAGAAAAATATTTATAAACTATAATTTTATTAATAATTTTAAGTTAGAAAAATTACACGACGTACATACTCCCTTTCCTGCGCTTGGATTAACACTAAAAGTTAAAATCACTAATTTACTTCTTTCATTTTTCAAATTATCCCTCTTCGATGTTAAACCAAAAAATGCCATGTTATATTAAACAAAAACTAAAAAATACGCACATTTGACAGTGTCTAATCTGCGTTTTTTTAAGTTTTTTAACATGATGCAAATAAGAGAGATAAAATGACACGAAAAAGAGAGATATAAAATATAATGTGGTAAATATAAGAAGTAAATTAGTTATTTTGGCTTAGTGTTAATTCAAGCACAGGAAATGGTGGATGTACGTCGTGTGATAATCATTTAAATCTCATCATTTAAAATTATTAATAAAATTATAGTTTATAAATATTTTTCTGACTTATTTTCCATTTTTAGTTAATATTTATTTATCTTTAAATCATTCTTCAATTAAAAATTTTATTAGTTTTAAATTTTGCAAAAAATTACTGGAAATAAAAATATGAACAACAATCCTTTCGTGCGCATGAGATAACACTGAATTGTTTTTTTTTTTATTTTTCAAATATTTATTCTCACATAATTCACAAAAAAAAAAAAAAGGTAAAAATTATGAATGTGGTCGACGAAGAATATGTACATAAATTAAAAACCATTTATTTATGCTGCTTTTTGTTTTTTATATTGAAGATCACGAGCAATTGATTGCACATATTAAGCGCGTTTTTTTATTCGCTCCGGATAGCTGCTATCGAGAGCCGTCATTTTTCTACCCCTAAATTTACATTTGACGCGCTATTTATTGGTACACTAAACTTATTTAACATCAAACTATCATTTTTAATTCAATTGTTTAGCGAAAACTTGATATACAAAATATTTGGCTCTACCTATTTATACGGAGCGCTATCCGGAGCCACTTTTCATATGACGGCTCTCGATAGCAGCTATCCGGAGCGAATAAAAAAACACTACAATTGTTTTGGATTTTTGTTAACGAAGTAAAATGAATGTCTCGATTACAACAACAATATATAGAAAAACATGAATTCCTCATGTTAGAAGAAAAATAACTCAAGGCGAGCGGAAGCAACAAAAAGTTGAACCGATTTCACCCGCTTAGCTTATTTTTCATACTTACCATCATGAGAAAACATACTAATACAATAAAAATATTTGACGGCACACAATAGAAAAATGTGTATTATACGCCGTGTATATATACAAAATTCTCAATCCTCAATCCTCGTTTTACGACCAAAATCGACGTACAGGTGACTTTTTTCTGTTTCCCAAACTCAAATTGCTACTCTGTGGTACCCGTTTTAACTCTGTGATTTTTTCGTAATAGCAATCAAATGGTGGATCCAGTTCGATTATCGGTTAATCCGAACAAAATATAAAATGGTCACAAATACATTTAAATATATTACGAGTTAGGAAAAACTTCACAAGATTGCGCAAAAACGTGAAGTTTTTCCTAAATTTTCCTAATTTTTTTTTTTTTTTTTGTTAGGAAAGTTTAGGATAAAGTTCACGTGAATAAAAAATAAAACTAATTAAGACCAAGTTAATAATTGTTGTTAAAATAAAAAAATCAAAATCACAAAAAAATCAAAAGGGACTTGATATTGTTTGATTATAATGTGATATAAGAAAAAAATATATATATTTAAGTTACGTAAGCTAACTGTAACAAAATTATATCTTGTTCTTAATAAAAATAAATACAAACAAAAAAAAAAATAAAAAATTCTGCATAAAAAGGGGGTGATCATTTTTGTTTATAAAAAGCAAAATAAAAATAATAAAATACAAACTAAATTCAAATGGTAATTTATACATAAAAAAAACCCTGCAGGTGTTCTTGCTTTGAGTTAAGTGAAGTTGTGTGACGTTGCTGTACTGAATCAGTATTCCCGCCCGTGCGGGCAGGGCAACCATTTGTGTGAGGGGGATCCTGCGTCGGCGCTGGTTGCAGTTGGTCGGACCGGTTTTAAAAAAAACAAGGTAAAGCTAAACCAAGGGACAAACAGACTGGGTAACTGTAAATTGTAGTTTTCCAAAGTCTGTAACAGTTTGTTTCTCCCCCTCTATTTTCACTATATTATATGTATATTGCTATTTTTACCGTTTGTTTTCGGCGTTTCGTGGTGGTGCACCGATTTGGTAAAAACCCCACTCAGAGCAAATTATTGTCAGGTTATTTTTTTTCCGTCGTTTTGAGTAATTGCGTTTGGAATTTTCGCTGTTTTTTTTCACTTCGCTTCGGCTCGGTTGTCCGTTTTTGGGTGTGGTTCGACCCCATAACGGTTAATTTTCTTTCAGATATTTTTTAGTGTTATTTTCTTAATTTTCTTAAAACAGTGAATCGTGATTGTGAAACTTAATATTAACGTAGAATCAGTTTTAACGTAATCTATCTTGCATAATTTTCATTCTTTTTCTTTTGCTTTTTTACCGTAACAAAGATTCTCTTTGAATTTTCTTGTTATTGTGTACTCCGACGCACCATGTGCGGTTAATCCAACCTAATTGATCGAGTGATGTGAGGTGTGGTCGTGTGAAGGGTCGGTCTTTTCCACCCTTTTCCGTGCGTGCCGTTCGTTCCTCCAGGACAGGCTGTGCTGGAGGGCGGCACGCCATATGAGTTGATCGCGTCGGGGTGACGGTCTCCATTCCGGGGGATTGTCGCTGGGATGGTCATGCGGGCGTCCTTCCCTCATAATGGCATCGGTGGCCGTCACGACTGGAAAACAGCATCCCAGTGGGCGGGCCGATGAGGGGAGGCCCGTGTGGCAGTCACGGCGGTGATCGCCTGGGATTGAGACGGTCACTCCGGACCGATCACTCCCTTCTTCAGGCTGCCTTTAAACTAACTAGAGGGGATTTTGAGGGCCCTCAGCAAGTGCGGTTCCAAATTCCTCCTGCTTTAGTAGAGTCCCAAACGGTCCCTGATGACTTCCTGCGTTTTGACATTCCTTCGGGAGCTCCTGTCTCTAAAGAGCGTTCATCTCTGGAGTCGGCTACTCCCTTCTTAAATAAAACTGGGTTACCATATACCCCTGATTTACATAATAGTACGTTAAATCCCGTTCATACTCCTCCTGGTTCTAGTAATCCTGTATCTGATAGACGCTCTCTGTTTCGATGCGGAATTTCCTACTGTGGTTCACCTGCAGGAATTACTGTCGACATGTTCCTATTTCAATTGGATTCCGTCGTGGCGTCAATTAAAATATCATCTGAAGTTCTGTTGCTTGATTTACATCTTCTCTTGAAGGATGTGGCCTTGCAGTGGTATTGGACGTCTCGTCGCCACAATCCTTTAGCCTCCTGGGATTGTAACGCTACGCCACCACTCCAGCTGCACGACCTTACAACGTACTACTAGAATGCCCCGTAGCGTTAACAGAAAATCTCTGAGCCGTTTGTGGACAGCTGCAGCACATTTGCCGGCTAGGTGACAGGGTAGGGCGTGGTTGTGCTATCAACAACTCAGCAACAAAGCACTGTCACAGCCATAGTTTATATTATAGTGGTCTGAGATGGTAGAGACCACGCGCGTTTCCCCTTCCTCCCATGAACGTTAATACACGGTATTTATTTAACGTTCCCTGTATAAAACAACACTAAATCACTTTAATTATTAACATTTATTCACACATCACGACTGAAAAAAAAACTAACACAAATCATTGACTGGCATCAAAGGCAATTGTGGCGAAAAGTGAAAAATTCGGAAAGTTAGAAAACATAATTTACAGTAAAGCAATTTAATTTTACATAATATCGTACGTTATAAAAATTGTTCTTAATATCTGTACCAAGAACCGATTTGATTTATTTTTTTTTTTTCTAAATTCTTAAAATTAAATCTGACTGTGACTTATGGTTTTAAATATAAACAAAATAACTAATAATAATATTATAAATATAATTAAAGGTTAGTAATATAATTTAGGGTTAGTTTGGCCACTTAGCTCTATTATTAGTCCCTCATTGGACATTGATGATGCTGATTGACCTTCACGTTATGCGCGTTCTTGTTTAAGTGCAAAATGGCTGGAGGGTTTATGGAATAAACTCAAATATTCCCAAAATGAAAGAAAGTTGATCCTGGACTATAATCAAAATAATTTTTTTTTTATACAATGTACATAACTACAAATTGCAGTTTATTTACCTTGGTGATAAAATAAAACTAATATAACAGCACGGATCGTGTGGTGAGTGGTTGCAACAGCCAACCCGATTTTACGGAATACGTACACTCACTTACACACAAAATTTAAGCAAAGATGCAAGTGCAACAAATCATAACACGTATGCCTTACAATTTAACTAATAGTTCTAGTATCACTACACGTTGCACTTGTAATTTCTGTGTTAAATATTGATTAATCACACTTTTATCTATAATATTTTTTTAAATTACTGTTTGATGTCCAGCGATCAACTGAAATTCAAAATAATTTTATGCTAATACAAAAAGTATCTGCACCTCACACATACACAAATCTACCATCATCATCAACATCACAAATTCACAATTATTACCGTCAATTATATTTTCTCCCGCTCTTGTCGTGACCAAGCAACAACAATAAATCATTTTAAATATTGCCACCACTGCCACCACTATTGCCACAATTGCCACCACTTTTAATGCCCAAATATTGCGCTGTGTAGTCAAACCATTTGTCAACGTTCTTTTTACAAAATAAAAACTTGTAACGAGCAAATGTTACAGGATCATCTGCGTAGAACGTTCCTTGAGCGTTTTAAAGACCGGCGAACCCCTTATGAGATACGCCGTATGGTGGAATCTCGTAAGCAAATGCCTAACGAATCCTTTATTGATTACTATCACCACATGTGGAGCTTGTCCCTGCAGTGCCACACTCCTTATAGAGATGATGAATTTATCCAACTCCTGATCAATAACATGAAACCTGTATTACAATACCATCTAACGGATCGGCACTTTTCACACATAAATGAATTGATGAAGAGTTGTACGGCTTGGGAGGATTCTTTAAAGCGACTTCGCGCTCCTACTGATTATTCTGTTTATCCTCGTCGTACCACAAATGAACTGGATATCATTGCTACTGATGAGAAGGTATTGGCAAATGAACAGCAAGGGTTACCTCCTATTGCTTTACCCGCAGGTACGTCTGTAGCAGCTTATCGCGCTCCAATGGAAGAATCTGTTACTACGCCAAAACCTGTTATCCTGACCAAGAGCCCTAACCAGCCTAATTCATATCGTGGCCATGGTACGGGCAACCATCCTATCTGCTTTAATTGTTTAGATATCGGGCATGTATTTTCAGTGGCTCCGTTTGTTTTAGCTGTGGATTGAAGGGCACCATTACCACCAAATGCAGTTGTTGCTCGGGAAACCAAGCCGGTGGCTCATGGAGATCGGGGACTCAGGGGCCACAAAATCGTTCAACCCTTTTTGCCAAGAAAGAAGACACTGGCAGCAACACCGACCAATAAATTCTTCAGTGGAAGTCGATGCCAGATGTGAGAGAACCGACGAACCCATGATAGCTCTCGTTGATTCTTTTGATTCCGAATCATCGTCTGGATTGGCGACGCCTGTTCTCAATCAAATGGTATCTGACTCTCCACTGACTACTTCTAATCCTTCACATTTTTGTTCTTTTGATAAATCTCATTTTTCTAATTCCGTTCCGTCTGTCCTCGACACTTTTCGAAAGTCAACCCACTTCGTCAGCTACGTTCAAAAAATTTTGGGAGAACCGTCGGGTCATGAGATCCTTCGTTGTCTCTTTAATACTCGATTCTGAAACGAGTGATAAACGGCCTTATGCCAATATCCTTGTTAATGATGTTCCTTACCGAGGTCTGTTAGACAGTGGAGCGAGTGTCAGCGTTTTGGGTTGTGGTTCCGAAGAGTTGTTGAGTGACACCAATTTTAAATTCCATAAATTTCCTTCTTCCATTCAAACTGCCAGTGGTAAAAAACAGTCGATAATTGGTTATGTACATGCTCAGGTTCAGTTTAATTCTCAATGTCATAATATGCGTTTCTATTTAGTACCTAACTTAGAGCAGTCGTTGTATTTGGGGATCGACTTTTGGAATCAATAAATTTCACCCCAGATATCTGCTTTGAGTGATATAACTGAATCTGTGGATTTACCTGTCTCTCCGAAATTTCATCTGCTCTCTCCAGAAGATGACAGCAAGCTCTCTACGATTGTAAAGAAATTTCCATCAAGTGTTAAATTAGGCCTTGGTCGAACCACGTTAGTATCTCACGTTATTGATGTCGGTGAAGCCAAGCCTGTGAAACAACGCTTTTATTCGGTTTCACCTGTGAAACAGAAATTGATGAATGATGAGCTAGATCGCATGTTATCTTTGGACGTGATTGAGGAGAGTCATAGTTCATGGTGTTCACCTATTACCATGGTGCAAAAGGCTAATGGTCAAGTGCGCTTGTGTTTGGATGCCCGTGAGGTGAACAAGGTGACGGTCAGGGATGCGTATTCGCTTTATCTTATTAATGGATTGTTGGGTCGATTGGATCAAACTGGTTATATTTCGTCAATCGACTTAAAATATGCCTTCTGGCAAATACCGCTTCACCCACAATCGTAGTCGTCCCGTGTATCATTTCAAGGTCATGCCATTTGGGTTGTGTAATGCTCTCCAAACACTATGCCGCCTGATGCATCGGGTAATACCGTACCAACTTCACGACAGAATCTTTGTCTATTTAGACGATCTCTTAGTTACATCGTCTACTTTGTCCGAACATTTTGAACTTTTGGAAATGATTGCTCATTTACTCCGTAATGCAGGATTAACAATAAATGAGGAAAAAAGTCAGTTTGCGTTAAAAGAGGTTAAATATCTGGGATATTTAGTGGGGGAGGGTTGCCTTCGCACCAATCCCGAAAAGTGTAGATCAATTAGCGAATTTCCGAGACCCAAAACAACCAAACAGATACTTAGCTTCTTGGGATTATGTGGGTTGTATCGACGTTTTATTAAGAACTTCGCTTCATTAGCTGCTCCACTATCTGGCTTAACGGGAAAGAAATCAAAATCTAAATGGAATCTTCACGCTGAGGAATCGTTTCTAGCTCTTAAGTTGGCTTTGTCTTCTGCTCCTGTTTTGGCGAATATTGATTATGGGCGCCCGTTTTATATTCAGTGTGAGGCAAGTGCTATTGGTGTGGGTAGTGTTTTATTTCAGTTAGACTCGGATGGCGCTGAACACCCCATTGAATTTTTTTCACACAAACTAAATGCTGCTCAACGCAATTATTCTGTAACCGAGCTTGAGTGTTACGCCGCAGTACTTAGTGTGCAAAAATTTCGGCCCTATATCGAGGGATACCCGTTCACGATTTATACCGATCACGCTAGTCTCCGGTGATTGATGTCCCAAAAAGAATTAGCAGGTAGACAAGCGTATAAGTTTGATATCGGATATCGTAAATGATCGGTGAATGTTGTTCCTGATGCCCTTTCAAGATCTTTTTATATTGACTCAACAGATGATCTGGATCCTGAACAAAGTACGGCTGTTACTAAAAATACTATGATTAATGATTCTTCACCACCTGTTAAGGCAACCGCTATACAAGGAAATGTGTCAAGCCTTAATACTCCTAGTGACAATTCGGTTCTACATATTGATCTCAATTCGTCAGCTTTTCAGGATGATGAATATCTTCAGCAAATCAAACGAGTTCAACAACTGAAAGACTGATATTATTTTACCATCTTATGCCTCGCGAGTTACGTCCGGTGGACTCACCGTGCTCAACGACGAGTCATCAACCGACAACAACAACAACAACATCTTCAATACTTTCTTCAGTATAATAATTATCAATATTTAATGTCATAGTAATATTTAATCAGCATTTCGTTTTATTGTAATATAATAATATTTTATTCTTAACAATCAGCATTTCATTTAACGTAATATAATTATTTTTGTTTTGACTAAAATTAATTTCGATAACAATAATTATATCTGCACTTGCATTTTCTCAATGCGTTTTATTCTAATTCTCAGAAGTATATTATATATGTACATACATACATAAGTATACTTCTTTACTTACTTTCTTCTTTATATTTGCATTGTATAAATAAAAATGATAAAATATAAGAATCAGAATTATTGTAACCTCCGATCAATCCAGTAGTTAAAATTATTAAAAATAAATTTATTATAACAAAATTAAAGTAACAAATCGTGTTTTCTTTAAATTCCATGACTGCAAGTTATAATTGGCGCAGCTGGTAGGATTTTTTCTAAAATCCAAAGACAGTCAGTGTTCTAAAGTGAAATAAAATTAAATAAAAGTGTTAACGTGATAGTTAAATATCGGCGGCTTACCGATATAAAGTGCTTCGATTTTTTTTTTTACTTGGAACGCCTTGAATCAACGACGGTTTATCGTTTATTTTGGGAACAACATGCTGAAACTTGTCATCTACGCATTAATAATTACACTGGTTACATGGTAAGTGATATTTTTTATATATGTGATCAAATCCATTAAATAAAATTTAAAATCCTAACCTTTAATTCTCAACCTCACGGCATATGAGGAAAATCTTGTTAAACAAGAACATATCTTAGTGAAGATATTAGAATAGATTCCGCGGTTTACGGAATAATATAATTTTAATAGCAATAAGAAAGTGAATATTAATTGAAGTTTGTTAAAATAATTGTGTTAGAACAGTGAAAAATATAAAATAAATTAGTTAATCCACGGTTTATGGATGAATTAGTTTATTTATTTATTTACAAATTAATTTATATTGTTTTTGGCACACTCCATTTTGAGCAAGAGCTCATTCATAATGGAGTGTACTAAAAGAATTAAAGAATAACAAATAATTTAAGAACGTGGATTCTTCCTCGAAGGGAAAGTTTTCCTTTCTTCATCAGCAACTCTTCCATCAAAGGGTAGGCTAACATGAAGTCAACGGCAATAGCGTGTTTTGTATGTGTTACCATATCTGCAGCCAAGATCACAATATTGTCCCTCAACTCCGGTAATCACTACTCTCATCTCTCATCTAACTGCTGCATACATTTCAGATTATTTTACTATTAGGAGTCATCAGAACTTCACGTATCATCATCGACGGGTCCCCAAGATAGTAGGAGTATTAGTTTAATAAAAATACAAAGTGACTAAAAAAAATTTTTTTTAAGGAAAAATAAATAAAAAAAGATACCAACTGATTCAAAAGTCAAAGCCAAGCCAGCATTTAGTTAACCTAATAAGAAAAATAAAAATTAATAACGAAGATATTGATTCAATAGAAGAAGATACAGTTCAAGAAAATTTTAAGATAAATCATTCTGATAAAATGTCGTTAGAAAACATTAATAATTTAATTAGTTGTCTTAAACTACCAGATTCCATTAGGGATTTGCCAAAATTTGAGGGATCAAAACATACTCTGCACGAGTTCATCGACAATGTCAATGAAATAATAGAACAATGTGAGTCAGTATTAGGTAAAGGTAAAATCCCAACAACATTTTTAAGAGCTATTCGTAATAAAATAATAAATGAGGCAGATGAAATCCTTAATATGTACGGAACTCCTTTAGATTGGAATTCCATTAAAGAAAATTTGACCACGCATTATGCGGATAAAAGAAACGAAGTAAGTCTCATTAGAGATTTACATACACTTCATCAAGGAAATGATACCATTGAGACGTTTTTTTCCAAAATAATTGATATTCAGAGTACAATGATTAATAACATAAAGTTAAATTAAGATAATCTCACAGCTCGATCTATTAAAAACACCCTATATAAAGAAATGTGTTTAGCGACCTTCTTGGTAGGTATCAAAGAACCTATGGGTGCAATGATAAGAGCTAGGGATCCTAAAAATATAGCGGATGCATTTTCACTATGCATCACTTAGCAAAATATGCACTATATTAAAAACAAACCCAATTATATCCCTCTAAATTCTCAACGAAAAATGGTTTATAATATTCCACCACCAAATCCTCATTTTCAAAGGTTGTATAATCAGCCATTCCAACCCAAGTTGAATATTTCATTACCACACAAATCATATGAACAAACCCCACATAACGAATATTATAATCACAAGCCGTTTAAAAATAATTTTAGTACCCAATTTAGAAATAACTTCCAATATAACAAACCACCTACCTTACTTCCGCCAAAGCCTCAACCGAAACCAGAGCCTATGGATACGACATCCATTAGCAATAAATATAAACAACATACGGCAAACCAGGGTAATAATTATAATAATTATAAACCAAATCAAGGATTTCAACCTAGACAAATATTTCAACCTACACCAAGATTCATATCTCAAGAATTATTCAACTTGGAAAATCCAGAAATAGTCTACCCAGATTCCGACTTACAGGAAGAAACTCCTTAAGATCTGAATTATTTCCCTAATTTAGATACGGAGTACGAATATGAATCACACTCACATGAAATAAACGAGATTGACGATGCGGATTTTCTCATACCCGCCTCGATAAAACCATCGGGTTCATAAACATAAATTCATTTTAAACTGAGTTATTACCGTATATACATGTAAAGCTTAATCCAAAAACCACATTAAAATTATTAATAGATACAGGTGCTAACAAATCGTTTATCGATCCACAGCATATACATCCTTCACGGATAACCAAAATAAAACCCATAAAAATAACAACTGAAAAGAAAATACCCAAAGAATTAAACGGAAATACTATTTCCCGAAATTAAAAGTCTTGATAAATAGTATTATAAATAAATGTGAGATTTGTCAAACTCTCAAATACAATCGCAACGAAAGACCAATCAAATTAGAACTAACAGAAACTCCTAGTAAACCTATGGAAATTATCCATATAGACATTTTTGCCATAAATAAAAGAAAGTATTTAACAATAATTGATAAATTCACAAAATTTGGATCAGCGATCCTACTTCAAATCTCAGAAGGAGTAGAAGTTTGTAAACTCATGAAGGAGTTCATTGCCATTCACGGCATTCCTATTAAATTAATCACAGACAGAGGAACCGAATTCACTTCTATTGTCTTTAAACAATTTTGCAGCCTATACAAAATACAACTGCACTTAACATCTCCCAAATCATCAACGGGTAATTCACCAGTTGAAAGGTTCCATTCAACCCTCATCGAAATCTTTCGCATATTGAAAGCAAAGCACCCCGAATATAGTCCTGATGAGTTAATGTCTGATTCTATTATAACATACAACAATTCAATACACTCTAGTATTCAAATGACTCCGTTCGAATTAAAAAACGGGCATTATCAAAGGCAAGAAGTATTTCCTCATAGGGAAAATCCGACAAATCCACACGACTACATAATACAGCACCAGAAAGAGTACGACAAAATACGAGAACTAGTACACATGCGTAACCAACATAACAAAGGAAAACTTATTGAAAATCTCAACAAAACTAGGAAAAATCCCCCTCTGTTCAATGTAAATGAAATAGTGTACGAAAAGAATAATAGAAGGAATAAATTAGATCCCAGATTCCAAAAACATATAGTTCTAAAAGATAACAAAATCACGGTACAGACTAACAAACGAAAAGTTCATAAAGCTAAAATCAAAAAACTTTTACAGGTGCCAGGAATTAGAAATCAATAGAAATCATAGTCAAAATTTACTGAATATTCTGAAATTGGATCAACATCTATATCAAATACGATACAATATTGAATATTTATATAAACATCTAGAAGATATAATAGAAATAATTGTTTTAGCTAAACTTCAAGTAATCTCTCGCCATATATTAAACAATGATGAACTTCACTATATAAATGACCACTTGTTAAAACAAGACGTTTTCATCAAGTCCGAAAATAGCTTGTATAATCTATTATCATTACAAGCCTAACAATCAATCAAATATAATTTTATCTATCCAAATACCGAACCTCCACAACGAAAAATTATTCCATTATTTTATAAAACCTATCAAT
Source organism: Tipula vernalis (assembly GCA_958295665.1). NCBI lineage: Eukaryota > Metazoa > Arthropoda > Insecta > Diptera > Tipulidae > Tipula > Tipula vernalis. The sequence goes on along the minus strand of OY282558.1, from coordinate 260,631,361 downwards.
ATTAATCAATCCTATACCATTCCTATCACCTACAATTATATCATTTCCAACGATCACATATACCAAGAAATAGTTACGCCATGTAACCAAGTAGAAGATATATTATATTGCCAACAAGGAAGTATAAGAAAAAGTAAAAATAATTGCATCACTCAAATTATCTACAATCAACCAGCAGCCTGCAATCTAACAAATACCTTACACATGGATGAAATACGTCAAATACTTCCACAATATCTCTTCATCCACAAAACAACCAACGGAAATCTCATCAACATGCAACCAAAAACAGAAAAATATTGTAGGAATCAAACTAATTCACTTCTCCAACTGCACAATTGACATAAATAATCAACGGTACTCTAATCAAATAATGGGTACATTCATTGATACAACAGTCCTTCAGCCATATAACGATATTATCATCGATACAGTATACGAACCTATCAACATTACCAAATTAAAGGAATGGGTGATTCAGAATAATGAAGAAATCAAAACATTCCGTCATAAAACATTACGCAATTAAACACATCAATATGTTTCATGGGGAATCATTTTCCCCATACTACTAACCATAATTATATATTTTTTAGTAATATTCATCAACAGACGGAAATCCGGAAACAATAAAAATGTAATTATTGAAGTCCACAAATCCTGCAGATTTTGGCCATCTCTTAGAGGGGAGGAGTTACGTCCGGTGGACTCACCGTCCTCAACGACGAGTCATCAACCGACAACAACAACAACAACAACAACATCTTCAATACTTTCTTCAGTATAATAATTATCAATATTTAATGTCATAGTAATATTTAATCAGCATTTCGTTTTATTGTAATATAATAATATTTTATTCTTAACAATCAGCATTTCATTTAACGTAATATAATAATTTTTGTTTTGACTAAAATTAATTTCGATAACAATAATTATATCTGCACTTGCATTTTCTCAAAGCGTTTTATTCTAATTCTCAGAAGTATATTATATATGTACATACATACATAAGTATACTTCTTTACTTACTTTCTTCTTTATATTTGCATTGTATAAATAAAAATGATAAAATATAAGAATCAGAATTATTGTAACCTCCGATCAATCCAGTAGTTAAAATTATTAAAAATAAATTTATTATAACAAAATTAAAGTAACAAATCGTGTTTTCTTTAAATTCCATGACTGCAAGTTATAATTCGCGTTACACCTCGACTGATTTATCCGAATGGAAGTTGGTAGTTCCATTATCCCTGACTACCAAATTAATTGAGCTGGCACATCCTCCTCCTACTGCCGCGCATATATTGCAAAAACGTTAGAAAAAATTCAACGACAATTTTTCTGGTCTGGTCTCTAATTGTCCTCATTGCAAGATGAATAAATCTGTCAACCGTAGTACACAACCTCTTATGGGTTCTCAAACGGTGTCTACCAGGCCTTTTGAAAAATTTTTCGTTGACTTTTTTGGACCATATCCGCGTTCGAAAAAGGGCAATACTTGTATCGCAATCGTGTTAGATCATTATTCAAAATTTGTTCTCGTTAAACCTCTGTGTGAAGCTTCGGCCTCCTCTCTGTGTGCATTTTTGGAGAATGAAATCTTCCTGCTCTTTTCAGTACCTGCTGTAATCACGTCTGACAACGGTAAACAATTTCTTTCGAACATATTTCAAGATCTGTTAAAAAAATATGATGTTAGTCACGTCCGCACTCCCATTTATTCACCACAAAGTAATGCGTCAGAAAGAATAAATCGGACGTTACTAGCAAGCATTCGTTCCTATCTGGATGACAATAAGCACAATGAATGGGATTGTCATTTGTCCGGAATTACTGTTGCCCTTCGAAACGCAAAACATGATGTTACTCACTTTTCTCCCCATTATGTGGTCTTTGGACAACACATGTCTTTGAGTGGATCTGATTATGCTATACGTAAATTATTATCATTTCAAGACGACAATGAAATTCATGTTAGGTCAAAAACAAACCAATTAAATTTGCTACGGGACCAGATTATCCATTACCTTAAAGTCGCACACGAGAAGGCTTCTGACCATTACAATACAATCTTCGAAGTAGAAATCGAATTTTTCATCCTGACCAACCTGTGTTTGTAAGATCCTTTGCACAAAGCAGCGCTCCTAATAAATTTTCAGCGAAATTAGCCTCTAAATTCATTCCCGCTATCATTATCAATAGAGTGGGTAATGTAGCTTATACCGTGAAAGATCTGAATAAAAAACCGTGGGGCACGTATCATGCCAAAGATATTCGTGTTTAACCCTATTATTTGTTTATTATATGCCTGGCTTGAGACCTTATATCGAGTGTGGGTCGTCCCCACGTTTGTTACGACCGGCATACGTCTCCACTTGAAACAGGGAAAAGATTTTTGCGAAGATCCCAAACGCTCGAATAATCTAAATTTTTTTTTTTTTTTGGTTATAAAATACCATGACCACCATGGTGTTATATTTATGCTCCATCTCCGATTGTTATGTAAACATATTTTAAATTTGTATGCATTTACTTGTTTTCTTTCTATTCTATATTCTCCTCATTATCATGTACAAGCATATATATCTCTTGCCAGTTGGTGTTTGTACATGTATTATGTAGTATGAGATGGAATGTTTGCTTTATTAAAATGTTCAATCTGGAATATTCTATTTTTCTTTCTGGTATCATTGGTTTAAATTGACGCGTGATATTTGCTCTGAGTGGGGAATGAACTGATCGGTGTATTCGACATGAGCCCGATGCGGCTGTACCGATAAGTATGTACATATGTTCGCCGTCGTTGTTCGTCTTATTCGTTGTATTTGTGTACAAAAAAAAACATGTAATAATGGATAAGCCTCTATAGTCTATAGGGCAAACCCAGTTACACTTAATTTGTTGCCTCTATCCTTTTACACATCCCACAGGCGGCATTAACCAGCTAGCTAAAGCGATGAGGTTAAATTAGTCGTGGGGATGGGGATGTAAGAATAGGAGCCTAGATTACCGCCTAAGGTAAAAAAAACTAATTTGGGGATAAAGTGAGGGCATCGGACCCCTTAAATAGTGAATTGGGCAACCAGCCCATCGCGGAAGATTGATCAAACGCTGACCATGGTTGTATGTTGTAGCTCTCTAGCCGAAATTTTTTTTTATTTTTATACTTATGCCCTACCTAACTAAATTGAAAAACCTATGGACCCTATTATCATAATTTAATTGAAATTATAAAATTACAGCATTAAAAAACTGCAGTATATAGTGTTTTGTATATACGCTTGTGATTTATATTTATATGGTTTACAATTTTGTAAGCAAAATAAAAACGAATAACGAAAAAAATTCGTGAGTGTCCATTTTTAACGTTTAGTGGAAAGTAAACAAATTTTCAAGAAGAAATTATAAATTTTGAAAGAATTCATTGAAACGACAATAGACAATAATTATGACAAAGACTTGTGTCAAGTGCAACAACACCAAAAGGTGCAAAGAGCTTCTACACTGTTTTGGGCCTTGCAGCAAGTTCTTCCACGTTGACTGTCTGGATTGGAAGTTCCCTTCGAATGACGGTTGGATCAAAGCCGTTAATGACTGTCCTTATGCTGTTTTCATGTGCATGGAGTGTCAGCGTTTATTAAAAGATGAAAATTGTATGGCGTTGGACGAGATCAAATCATCGCTGGATAAAATCGACTCGAAGATATCATTAATTGCTGACACCACTCTTCCAACCGTTAATACTATAATTAGCCAGGCCGCCGAGTCTTTGGCAAATTCGTGTGCTTCGAGCCTTTCATCTGTTTGCAGTAAAATTGGGGACCAGATCGCTGAACAAATCCGCGATTGTTTCGCTCAGGCGTCGTTCCTAGCCGCTCACGCTGGCACCCCTTGTTCCGAGACATCGACTACAACTATCCCGGTTATTTCATCAGCAGCAGAAACCGCGCGTCGTGCGTCGTACGCGTCAATAAGTGGAACCAAACCATGTTCTCTGCCTAACAGTATCCGGATGATTAAACCGAAGTTTTGGTTTCATTTGTCGCAGTTCGATACCACTGTTGAGGATGCTGCGATTGCCGAATTTGTGAATGTCAACTTTGGTATTTCTAATGCTGTGGCTACCAAGTTGATACCTAACGGGCGTAAACTTACTGACATGGAGTATGTCTGTTTTAAAGTGGGAGTTGATGCAGATTTAACAGCAAAAGTTATGTCCACGGTGAATTGGCCAAATGATGTGTGTATCAGACCTTTTATTAATACAAATTTTCGGCAGCGTCAATCACACCGTATGCCAGAAACGAGACAAGGTGTCTTTCTGAACCAGAAAATATCGACCCTGAAGCCTCCAGTGGTTATTACGCATCAAACTGTGCCGGATTCCGGCAAGTAAGTTCTGATCGCTCTAGCTTTACCTCAATTTATTACCACAAGGCCTCTAGCATCCGAGGTAAAGCTAAGTCTTTTCGCCTAGGCGTTTTGGACAACGATTATGATATCATAATAATCTGTGAGACCTGGCTTACTATCAATATGTATTCTGGAGAATATTTTCCACCGGACTATGTCGTTCACAGGAAGGATAGATATGATTTTGACACCAGGCTTAGAGGGGGCGGGGTATTGATTGCGGTTAAAGTTTCTATTCCTAATGAGTTGGTTGCCTGTCATCCTAGTCTCGATGTTATTGCTGTTCGAGTCAAAGTGGCCAATTCCTCTATCGTTGTCATCGCAGTGTATGCTCTCTACGGATCGAACTTGGACTATTTTGTAATGTTAATCAATTTCATCGACTCAGTTGTGATGCCATCAGTGCATGCTAATGATCAACTTGTCATTGTGGGTGACTTTAATCTGCCCGATATTGCTTGGATTGATGTTGATGGTGTCTTTACATCGCTTTCCACTGACGAAAGGGCATTACACATTATCGACTATTTTGCTAGCATCTCAACCAAGCAGCTAAACCGTACTAGCAACAGTCTAGGGAAATACTTGGACCTGTTATTTGCCAATGACGTCATGCATTCCGAGGTTTCGTCATGTCTGGATTTCACCGGCTCCCAGAGCATCTACCACACACCGATTATGATAAATATTTTTCATGTGAATTGTACAACTGATTCTATTTCTAACAAGTTCTATTTTAATTTCAGAATTGCCGACTACGCTTCCTTAAACGAGTTCCTCAGGAATTCTGATTGGGACTTTTTGCAACGTGGCGGTAATTTAAATGACATTGTTTTAATGTTTAACGTCCTTCTCAGGAGTGGTATTGAAAGACACGTTCCGTTGGTTAAAAAACAACCCGGCTTTCGGGAGCCATGGTACAACAATAGGTTGTTAAATCTGGAGAAACGCCGCAATAAGTTCCATTCATTATACAGACGGTACGGAGTACAATTTTATCCCAATTTTGATAAAGCTCGCAAAGAGTTTAAAAGTTTAAATTGGTTTTTATATAACCAATATGTTGTGCGAATTGAGGAGGAATTAACATCAAGTCCAAAGGAGTTCTGGAGTTTTATGAATAGTAAGAGGAAAGTGGTTGGTTTCCCTTCTCCTATGTCTTACCAGAACGCCGTCGCTAGTCAACCCTCGGAGATCTGTAATTTATTTGCTAGCTTTTTTGCCTCAGTATACGAGCCAGCCACGATGCCTCCTACCATGTCCACAAGAGGTCACAGTTCCGTGGACTTTAATTATTTTAAATTTACTGAGCAGGAAGTTCGTGATTGCTTGCTTAATCTGGATGTTAAAAAGGGCGCTGGTCACGATGGTATTCCGCCGATCCTTATTAAGCATTGTGCCGAGAGTTTGTCCCGCCCAATTACCTTCATGTTTAATGAAAGTTTACGTAGTGGGTTTTTTCCAGAGCCTTGGAAAATTTCCTGCCTTCATCCCATTTTCAAGGCGGGTAGAAGAAACGAAGTAAGTAACTATCGGGGGATTGCCATTCTTTCTGTCATACCCAAGCTATTTGAGTCTATGGTTCACAGGGTCTTGGTTTTCCATACTAAATCATTAATTTCTTCTGCTCAGCACGGGTTTTATCCAGGCAGATCCACAGTGACTAATATGGTTTCTTTCTGTGGCAAATTATTTAGCAGTTTAAACTCCAGGCAGCAACTGGACGTTGTTTATACTGATTTTGCGAAAGCTTTCGATAAGATCGACCACTCGCTCCTGATCACTAAATTAAAGAACTTAAATTGTCAGTGCATCCCAATTGATTGGTTGTGTTCTTACCTTTCCGACCGCTGGCAATCCGTTAGGATTTTTGATTCTAGTTCCCAGCTATTTCGCGCGACATCCGGCGTACCGCAAGGAAGTCATATTGGCCCTTTATTATTTACATTGTTTATCAATGATATTGTTGACTGCTTTGAGTTTGCCAGTTGCCTCCTGTTTGCCGATGACATGAAAATTTTCGCCCGGGTCAACAGCGTGTCCGATTGCGTGAAGCTGCAGGATGATTTGGACAGATTTTGTAGTTGGTCTATTAGCAATAGACTGAAAGGGGTCTCAATGTGAGTAAGTGTAAGACTCTTTCATTTTATCGCATCCAGTCACCTCTGTTTCATCAGTATCGTTTGTGCAATGAGGAAGTCGACAGAGTGGAGTTTATATCCGATCTGGGTGTAATTTTTTCAACTGATGCCACCTTTACCAAACATATTAACACCATTATACCTAAGGCATACATTATGTTGGGCTTTATTAAGCGGAACTGTAAGGACTTTATCGACCCGATTACTCTAACATCACTGTATGGTTCCTTTGTCCGTTCTATTTTGGAATATGCATCGCCGGTGTGGTCACCGTCTTATCACTGTTATTCGAATAGAATAGAGAGTGTTCAGAAGCAGTTTGTTTTATACGCACTTCGAGGTCTACCATCTGCACGGTCTGTTGAATATGTTCTTCCACCCTACCAAGATCGCTGCAACCTGTTGAAACTGCACCGGTTAGATTGTCGACGTGTTGTAGCATCGGCATTGTTCATTTGCGATATTTTCAGTTCTCGAATCGAATGTGCCGAGCTGCTTTCGCGCTTAAATCTTTACGCTCCAGAACGTCAAATGCGTCCACGTGATGGACTGTTACTCGTCAACCGGGTATCAACAAATTACGGCCTTTCGGAACCACTTTTGAGAGCTTCGCGAGATTTTAATTCAGTGTATGGTGTTTTCGATTTCAATATGTCCAGAGAGCCGTTTAAGAAAGCTTTATTTAAATTTTTATAAAAACTAAATAGTCGGCGTTTTCTATCTATATTTTATTCCTTTTGTGTTTTTTTTTTTTTAATGTTTGTATAGCTGATTGTTATCACTGTAGGCTATACATAATATATATAAATAAATAAATAAATAAATAAATATTGTTTGTTAGTAGGAAAAGTGGCTGTGGTATGCTACCGTGAGCACCAGGAAAGGAAAAGATCAGTCAAGCTTCACCATCAACATTACCAAATTAAAGGAATGGGTGATTCAGAATAATGAAGAAATCAAAACATTCCGTCATAAAACATTACGCAATGAAACACATCAATATGTTTCATGGGGAATCATTTTCCCCATACTACTAACCATAATTATATATTTTTTAGTAATATTCATCAACAGACGGAAATCCGGAAACAATAAAAATGTAATTATTGAAGTCCACAAATCCTGCAGATTTTGGCCATCTCTTAGAGGGGAGGAGTTACGTCCGGTGGACTCACCGTCCTCAACGACGAGTCATCAACCGACAACAACAACAACAACAACATCTTCAATACTTTCTTCAGTATAATAATTATCAATATTTAATGTCATAGTAATATTTAATCAGCATTTCGTTTTATTGTAATATAATAATATTTTATTCTTAACAATCAGCATTTCATTTAACGTAATATAATAATTTTTGTTTTGACTAAAATTAATTTCGATAACAATAATTATATCTGCACTTGCATTTTCTCAAAGCGTTTTATTCTAATTCTCAGAAGTATATTATATATGTACATACATACATAAGTATACTTCTTTACTTACTTTCTTCTTTATATTTGCATTGTATAAATAAAAATGATAAAATATAAGAATCAGAATTATTGTAACCTCCGATCAATCCAGTAGTTAAAATTATTAAAAATAAATTTATTATAACAAAATTAAAGTAACAAATCGTGTTTTCTTTAAATTCCATGACTGCAAGTTATAATTCGCGTTACACCTCGACTGATTTATCCGAATGGAAGTTGGTAGTTCCATTATCCCTGACTACCAAATTAATTGAGCTGGCACATCCTCCTCCTACTGCCGCGCATATATTGCAAAAACGTTAGAAAAAATTCAACGACAATTTTTCTGGTCTGGTCTCTAATTGTCCTCATTGCAAGATGAATAAATCTGTCAACCGTAGTACACAACCTCTTATGGGTTCTCAAACGGTGTCTACCAGGCCTTTTGAAAAATTTGTCGTTGACTTTTTTGGACCATATCCGCGTTCGAAAAAGGGCAATACTTGTATCGCAATCGTGTTAGATCATTATTCAAAATTTGTTCTCGTTAAACCTCCGTGTGAAGCTTCGGCCTCCTCTCTGTGTGCATTTTTGGAGAATGAAATCTTCCTGCTCTTTTCAGTACCTGCTGTCATCACGTCTGACAACGGTAAACAATTTCTTTCGAACATATTTCAAGATCTGTTAAAAAAATATGATGTTAGTCACGTCCGCACTCCCATTTATTCACCACAAAGTAATGCGTCAGAAAGAATAAATCGGACGTTACTAGCAAGCATTCGTTCCTATCTGGATGACAATAAGCACAATGAATGGGATTGTCATTTGTCCGGAATTACTGTTGCCCTTCGAAACGCAAAACATGATGTTACTCACTTTTCTCCCCATTATGTGGTCTTTGGACAACACATGTCTTTGAGTGGATCTGATTATGCTATACGTAAATTATTATCATTTCAAGACGACAATGAAATTCATGTTAGGTCAAAAACAAACCAATTAAATTTGCTACGGGACCAGATTATCCATTACCTTAAAGTCGCACACGAGAAGGCTTCTGACCATTACAATACAATCTTCGAAGTAGAAATCGAATTTTTCATCCTGACCAACCTGTGTTTGTAAGATCCTTTGCACAAAGCAGCGCTCCTAATAAATTTTCAGCGAAATTAGCCTCTAAATTCATTCCCGCTATCATTATCAATAGAGTGGGTAATGTAGCTTATACCGTGAAAGATCTGAATAAAAAACCGTGGGGCACGTATCATGCCAAAGATATTCGTGTTTAACCCTATTATTTGTTTATTATATGCCTGGCTTGAGACCTTATATCGAGTGTGGGTCGTCCCCACGTTTGTTACGACCGGCATACGTCTCCACTTGAAACAGGGAAAAGATTTTTGCGAAGATCCCAAACGCTCGAATAATCTAATTTTTTTTTTTTTTTTGGTTATAAAATACCATGACCACCATGGTGTTATATTTATGCTCCATCTCCGATTGTTATGTAAGCATATTTTAAATTTGTATGCATTTACTTGTTTTCTTTCTATTCTATATTCTCCTCATTATCATGTACAAGCATATATATCTCTTGCCAGTTGGTGTTTGTACATGTATTATGTAGTATGAGATGGAATGTTTGCTTTATTAAAATGTTCAATCTGGAATATTCTATTTTTCTTTCTGGTATCATTGGTTTAAATTGACGCGTGATATTTGCTCTGAGTGGGGAATGAACTGATCGGTGTATTCGACATGAGCCCGATGCGGCTGTACCGATAAGTGTGTACATATGTTCGCCGTCGTTGTTCGTCTTATTCGTTGTATTTGTGTACAAAAAAAACATGTAATAATGGATAAGCCTCTATAGTCTATAGGGCAAACCCAGTTACACTTAATTTGTTGCCTCTATCCTTTTACACATCCCACAGGCGGCATTAACCAGCTAGCTAAAGCGATGAGGTTAAATTAGTCGTGGGGATGGGGATGTAAGAATAGGAGCCTAGATTACCGCCTAAGGTAAAAAAAACTAATTTGGGGATAAAGTGAGGGCATCGGACCCCTTAAATAGTGAATTGGGCAACCAGCCCATCGCGGAAGATTGATCAAACGCTGACCATGGTTGTATGTTGTAGCTCTCTAACCGAATTTTTTTTTTATTTTTATACTTATGCCCTACCTAACTAAATTGAAAAACCTATGGACCCTATTGTTTGTTAGTAGGAAAAGTGGCTGTGGTATGCTACCGTGAGCACCAGGAAAGGAAAAGATCAGTCAAGCTTCACCATCAACATTACCAAATTAAAGGAATGGGTGATTCAGAATAATGAAGAAATCAAAACATTCCGTCATAAAACATTACGCAATGAAACACATCAATATGTTTCATGGGGAATCATTTTCCCCATACTACTAACCATAATTATATATTTTTTAGTAATATTCATCAACAGACGGAAATCCGGAAACAATAAAAATGTAATTATTGAAGTCCACAAATCCTGCAGATTTTGGCCATCTCTTAGAGGGGAGGAGTTACGTCCGGTGGACTCACCGTCCTCAACGACGAGTCATCAACCGACAACAACAACAACAACAACATCTTCAATACTTTCTTCAGTATAATAATTATCAATATTTAATGTCATAGTAATATTTAATCAGCATTTCGTTTTATTGTAATATAATAATATTTTATTCTTAACAATCAGCATTTCATTTAACGTAATATAATAATTTTTGTTTTGACTAAAATTAATTTCGATAACAATAATTATATCTGCACTTGCATTTTCTCAAAGCGTTTTATTCTAATTCTCAGAAGTATATTATATATGTACATACATACATAAGTATACTTCTTTACTTACTTTCTTCTTTATATTTGCATTGTATAAATAAAAATGATAAAATATAAGAATCAGAATTATTGTAACCTCCGATCAATCCAGTAGTTAAAATTATTAAAAATAAATTTATTATAACAAAATTAAAGTAACAAATCGTGTTTTCTTTAAATTCCATGACTGCAAGTTATAATTCGCGTTACACATCGACTGATTTATCCGAATGGAAGTTGGTACGTGTAACGAAATCCCACAAAAGGGATTACGTTAACAGACATGAGAATAGCGGTCTGATGCGGTATAGTAGCTGGCTAGAGCTCACGGTGCGGCGTGGGGATTCTCAGACATATTTCTCATGCTTGAATAACCGCATGAAGAACAAAATTAGAGGGGCAAATGGAAATTAAAAATTACACTGCCACGGCCTCAGCGGCAAAAGGAAATAATAAGCCGGGAGTGATCGCTTCGGAGTGACCGTCTCAATCCCAGGCGACTACCGCCGTGACTGCCACACGGGCCTCCCCTCATCGGCCCGCCTACTGGGATGCTGTTTCCCAGTCGCGACGGCCACCGATGCCATTTATGAAGGAGGGACGCCCGCATGACAATCCCAGCGACAATCCCCCGGAACGAGACCGTCACCCCGACGCGATCAACTCATGTGGCGTGCCGCCCTCCAGCACAGCCTGTCCTGGAGGAACGAACGGCACGCACGGAAAAGGGTGGAAAAAGGCCGACCCTTCGCATGACCCCACCTCACATCACCCGATCAATTATTTATTTACGCGCACATGGTGCGGCTTAGCACACGACAGTTAAAAATGCAAAAAGAAAAAAAATTGTTACGGTAAAAGTAAGAAACTGAAAAATTCGTTAGAAAAAACTACGTTACCACTGATTCTACGTTATATTAAAATTTTACTTTCACTACTCACTGTTCAAAAATCAAAAAAAAAGAAAATAACACCAAAGTACCTGAAACAGAAAAATGGACCGCTATGTGGTCGAACCACACCCAAAGCGGACAACCGAACCGAAGCGAAGCAAAAAGAAAAATCGCGAAAACTCCAAACGCAATTACTCAAACAACGGAGAAAAGATGAAATCGGCGTGATACTTGCTCTGTGTGGGGTTTCCACCAAATCGGTGCACCACCACGAATCGCGCGTATGACCGCAAACTAAATATATAATATATAGAAAATAAGCGGAGAAAAAACAACTGTTACAATTAAAAATTTACAGTTGGTTAATTTCCGCTGATAGCGTACCTTTTTATTTCTTACCCTCCCGGCCCGTCCGACCACAGCAACCAGCGTCGACGCAGGATCCCCCTCAAAAATGCCGCCCTTCCTCCACAGGCGGGAATATGTCTTAATACACAACTCAATTCAATAATCACGGTGGACTTTAGTTTTGGAAATTTTTATTGTTTTATTTTTATTTATCGTCCATAAAAATCCAAAATTTACTTCACGTTAAATGAACGAACAAACTCAGCACTTGCACATTATTTCCCCTTTCTGTTCTTTTATGATTAGTATGTATATATATGTATATACATATATATGGAAGGGTACTTAATGAATGAAGAGATAATCAACCAAATTTTCCCGTTGTTTTCAATCACACAAAAAAAATTATTATAATATATGGTATGTATTTCTTTTAATGTACATATAAAAAAAAAATTTACAAATTACATTCACACTTATTTTATGTAATTTCTTATTTTTATTTGCTTTTATATAAAAAAAAATAATCACTCTCTTCTACAGAATTTCTTTGCCTTATTTACTTTTATTAAAACAAATCGAATTTCATTCGATCAGAAGAGTTATAAATATACACAATTTTTTTTTTTTTTTGTTGTAATTTTTATTTTAAATTGTCCAACAAAATCACCACTCATCACATATGTATGAAAATTGGTCTTTACTAAACCATCTCAAACCACGAGAACTCTTGTCTCCAAATAAAAAAAAAAAAAATATTTTATACAAAATTCCAAACTGGACTCTTAATTTTAATTTATATAAAAATATATATTTCTTTAAATGGGACTCATTGTCCCAAAGCACAAACTAGCCTCCTTTGAAATACAAAACTATACTTTATTATATAAAATAATTCGAAACTAGACTAACTCTAAAAAAAAATATTTTACATCAATTACCCAAAATCAGAAAGTTTTTCCCCCTCTTATTTTCCCTTCGCATCGTTGTTTGTCCCGCTCGCTGTATCTGTGCACACACACAATCAGTTTTATTATTATTATTATTTTTTTTTTTTTTATTATTGTAAAATCTTTATTCATGTTTATGTTCTCTTTTTTTTTTTTTTTGTTATATGTGCACAAATACAACGAATGAAACCACCAACGACGACGAACATATATATATACTCAGTTGTACGGTCGCTTCGGCTTCATGTCTAATCAGCCGATCGGTTTTCTTCCCCACACAGAGCAAATATCACGCGTCAATTCAAGCCAATGACACCAAAAAGAAAAATGGAATATTCGAGATTGAACATTTTAGTATCGTAAACATTCCATCTCACACTACACAATACATGTACACACACCACTTCGCAAGAAATAAGTATGCTTGTACATGACAATATAGAAAACAAGTAAATGCAGGGGGAAAAAAAAAAAAATATTTTTACATAACAATCGGTGAGAATATTAATTTGAATTTTGGGAAAGCATAAATTAGAGCATATGTATATACAACACTATGGTGGTCATGGTATTTAAAAAAAATTCAAACTATTTGAGCGTTTGGAATTGTCGCAAAAGAAAATTATTTTCTTTTTCTGTATGAAGTGGAGACATATGCCCGTCGTAACAAACGTGGGGACGACCCACACCCGAGATAAGGTCTCAAGCCAGGCATATAATAAATAAATAGTGGTGTTAAACCCGAATATCTTTGGCATGGTATGTGCCTAACGGTTTTTCATTCAAATCTTTTACGGTATAAGCTACATTACCCACTCTATTGACAATAATAGCGGGAATGAATTTAGAGGCTAACTTTGCTGAAAATTTATTAGGAGCGCTGCTTTGTGCAAAGGATCTAACAAACACAGGTTGGTCAGGATGAAAAATTCGATTTCTACTTCGAAGATTTTAATGATCAGCAGCCTTCTCGTGTGCGACTTTAAGGTAATGAATAATTTGGTCCCGTAGCAAATTTAATTGGTTTGTTTTTGACCTAACGTGAATTTCATTGTCATCTTGAGATGATAATAATTTACGTATAGCATAATCAGATCCACTCAACGAAATGTGTTGTCCAAAGACCACATAATGGGGAGAAAACTGAGTAACGTCATGCTTTACATTTCGAAGTGCCGCAGTAATTTCGGACAAATGACAATCCCATTCATTGTGACTGTTATCATCCAAATAGGAACGAATGCTTGCTAGTAAAGTCCGATTTACTCTTTCTGACGCATTACTTTGTGGTGAATAGATTGGAGTGCGGACGTGACTAACATCATATTTTTTTAACAGATCTTGAAAAATGTTCGAAAGAAATTGTTTACCGTTGTCAGACGTGATGACAGCAGGTACTGAAAATAGCAGGAAGATTTCATTCTCCAAAAAAGCACACAGAGAGGAGGCCGAAGCTTCACGCAGAGGTTTAACGAGAACAAATTTTGAATAATGATCCAACACGATGGCGATACAAGTATTGCCCTTTTTCGAACGCGGATATGGTCCAAAAAAGTCAACGAACAATTTTTCAAAAGGTCTGGTAGACACTGTTTGAGAGCCCATAAGAGGCTGCGTACTACTATTAACCGCTTTATTCACCTTGCAACGAAGACAATTAGAGATAAAAAGCTTAGTTTGTTTAGCCATACCAGACCAGAAAAATTGTCGTTGAATTTTTTCCAACGTTTTGGCAATACCCATATGCGCGGAAGTAGGAGGAGAATGTGCCAGCTCAATTAATTTGGTAGTCATGGATAGTGGAACTACTAACTTCCATTCGGATAAATCCGTCGAGGTGTAACGCGAGGCATAAGATGGTAAGATTAAAAGTTTATTGTCGCGTATTTTAAAATTATGTTCGCAGTCTTTTAGTTGTTGAACTCGTTTGATTTGCTGAAGATATTCATCATCCTGAAAAGCTGACGAGTTGAGATCAATATGTAGAACCGAATTGTCACTAGGAGTATTGAGGCTTGACACATTTCCTTGCACAGCATTTGCAATAACAGGTGGTGCAGAATCATTAAACACAGCACTTTTATTAAAAGCAGTATCCTGTTCCGTATTTAGATCATCCGTTGCATCAGTATAAAAAGCTCTGGAAAGGGCATCAGGCACCACGTTTACCGATCCTTTACGATAACCGATATCAAACTTGTACGCTTGTAGTTTTAAACTCCAGCGGGCGAGTCTACCAGCTAAATCTTTTTGGGACATCAGCCACCGGAGGCTAGCGTGGTCGGTATAAATCGTGAACGGGTATCCCTCGATATAGGGCCGAAATTTTTTCACACTTAGTACTGCGGCGTAACACTCAAGCTCGGTTACAGAATAATTGCGTTGAGCAGCATTTAGTTTGTGCGAAAAGAATTCAATGGGGTGTTCAGCGCCATCCGAGTCTACCTGAAATAAAACACTACCCACACCAACAGCACTGGCGTCACACTGAATATAAAACGGGCGCCCATAATCAGGATTCGCCAAGACAGGAGCAGAAGATAAAGCCAACTTAAGGGCTTGAAACGATTCCTCAGCGTGAAGATTCCATTTAGTTTTTGATTTCTTTCCCGTTAGGTCAGATAGTGGAGCAGCTAATGAAGCGAAGTTCTTAATAAAACGTCGATACCACCCACATAATCCCAAAAAGCTACGTATTTGTTTGGTGGTTTTAGGTCTCGGAAATTCGCTAATTGACTTACATTTTTCAGGATTGGTGCGAAGGCAACCCTCACCCACTAAGTATCCCAGATATTTAACCTCTTTCAACGCAAACTGACTTTTTTCTACATTTATTGTTAATCCTGCATTACGGAGTAAATGAGCAATCAATTCCAAAAGTTCGAAATGTTCAGACAAAGTAGAAGATGTAACCAAGAGATCGTCTAAATAGACAAAAACTCTGTCGTGAAGTTGATACGGGATTACCCGATGCATCAGGCGGCATAGTGTTTGGGGAGCATTACATAGCCCAAATGGCATGACTTTGAAGTGGTACAAGGGACGACCAGGGACCGTAAACGCCGTCTTATCTCTGGATAAGGCATCTTTTAAGTCGATCGACGAAATATAACGTGTTTGATCCAATCGACCCAACAATCCATTGATAAGGGGAAGAGGATACGCATCCCTGACCGTCGCCTTGTTAACTTCCCGGGCATCCAAACACAAACGCACTTGACCATTAGCCTTCTGCACCATGGTAATAGGGGAACACCAAGAACTATGACTCTCCTCAATCACGTCCAAAGATAACATGCGATCTAACTCATCATACATCAATTTTTGTTTTATAGGGGAAACCGAATAAAACCGTTGTTTAACAGGCTTGGCTTCACCGACATCAATAACGTGAGATACTAATGTGGTTCTTCCAAGACCTAATTTAACACTTGACGGAAATTTCTTTACAATAGTAGAGAGCTTGCTGTTATCTTCTGGAGAGAGCAGATGAAATTTCGGAGAGACGGGTAAATCCAAAGGTTCAGTTATATCACTCAAAGCCGATATCTGGGGGGAGATTCCAAATTGATTCCAAAAGTCGATCCCCAAATACAACGACTGCTCTAAGGTGGGTACCAAATAGAAACGCATATTATGACATTGTGAATTAAACTGCACTTGAGCATGAACATAACCAATTATTGACTGTTTTTGACCACTGGCAGTTTGAATGCAAGAAGGAAATTTATGGAAGTTAAAATTGGTATCACTCAACAACTTTTCGGAACCACAACCCAAAACGCTGACACTCGCTCCACTGTCTAACAGACCTCGGTAAGGAACATCATTAACAAGGATATTGGCATAAGGCCGTTTATCACTCGTTTCAGAACCGAGTATTGAGGAGACAGCGCAGGATCTCATGACCCGACGCTCCTCCCAATATTTCTTTGAACGTAGTAAACGAAGTGGGTTGAACTTCCGAAAAGTGTCGAGAACAGACGGAACAGAATTAGAAAAATGAATTTTATTAGAAAAGCAAAAATGTGAATGATTAGAAGAAGTCAGTGGAGAGTCAGATACCATTTGATTGAAACCAGACGTCGCCGATCCAGACGATGATTCGGAATCAAAAGACTCAACGAGAGCTATCACGGGTTCGTCTGTTTTCTCACATCTGGCATCGACTTCCACTGAAAAATTTATGGGTCGGTGTTGCTGCCAGTGTCTTCTTTCTTCTTGGAAAAATGGGTTGAACTGCTCTTCTCCTGGCAATAACATGCCGTCAGTAGGAACGATATCCAGTTCACTTATGATACGTTGAGGATGAAAAGAGTAATCGTTAGGAGAGCGAAGTCGCTTTAAAGAATCCTCCCAAGCAGTACAACTCTTGATGAATTCACTTATGTGTGAAAAGTGCCGGTCAGTTAAATGGTATTGTAACTCAGGTTTCATGTTGTTAATCAGAAGTTGGATAAATTCATCATCACTGTAAGGGGTGTGACACAGCAGGGACAAGCTCCATATATGTTGATAATAATCAAGAAAACATTCATCCGCCAATTGTTTTCTAGATTCCACCATGCGACGTATCTCATAGGAGGTTCGCCGGTCTTTAAAACGTTCACGAAACTCTCTACGAAGATGATCCCATGAGGCTAAAGGATTATGACGACGAAACGTCCAATACCACTCCAGCGCCACATCCTTCAAAAGAAGATATAAATCCAGCAGAAGAACTTCATGTGATATTTTAATTGACGCAACGACGGAGTCCAATTGAAATAGGAACATATCAACAGTAATTCCTGCCGGTGAACCACTGTAGGAAATTCCGCATCGAGATAGAGAGCGTCTATCATATACAGGATTACTAGAAAAATGAGGGAGATGAACGGTATTTGACGTAATGTTATGCAAGTCAACAGTAGATGGTAACTTATTTGTGAAGGGAGTAGCCGATTCCAGAGATGAACGCTCTTTAGAGATCGGAGCTCCCGGAGGAATGTCAAATCGGATGAGATCATTGGAAACCCATTTGGACTCTAATAAAGCAGGAGAAGTTTCGAACCGCACCTGCTTATGATTTTCAGGATATTTAGTAATCAATTTAGAAGCAGCCTGCATTGCATTCAATTGATCAGTCAACCCCTGTACCTGAGCTTCCAATGACCTCATCATTTCCGGATAACTTATTTTTTAAAAAAAATGAAAAAAGTTAAATGAAAAAACAATTTGCGGAAGGCAGATAAAAAAATTGTGTTTAAAAATAATAACCATTTTAATTGTATAAGGAATTCAAAAATTAGGAAGCATTAAAACGGAAATTAAAATAAATTTTATTAATCTAATTAATTCTATACGTCAGCGACGTGAAATAAATTCAAGAAATGAAAAATGTAAAGTTCCTCAACCAGAACGAAAAGACAGAAGTTAATAAATGGAATTAGAAAAAGTGTGATTATCAATTAGCGTTTCCCAAAAATTCCCAAATCCCCAAAAAACAATTTGTAATAACAATATTTATTTATAAATGATTTATATTTATTAAAGAACTCTAAGTAAAATAGTGTTGATATCGCCCACGAAGTAATAAAATTCCTAATAAAATAAAAAAAATAAAAATATAAAGTTTCCCAAAACCCAAAGAAAATAGTAATTATACCCGTTTACCAAATAAAATTAAATTAATTAATTACCCGAAAGTGAAATTAATTATTTAAACGAAATTCAAATGAATGGATTAGACAAAATTAACTAAAACTAATTAACAAAGAAAACCAAAGTTAATATATGAAACCAAATTACGTTTATTATTGAAAAAAAAAAAATTAAATTAATTAAATAAATCCACAAAATTAAATTAGAACTTCAGTAATAACGTGAACATCCACAAGTTGGGAAGCGTGAGGAGCTACGAGAATATTATTACTGTCACAAGGACTCACTCGCGTCAATTGTTGACTGCCGCTCACTCAAACGCTGATCAAACAACCGTACTTGAAGGATTATCACACGATGATACACTGGCGTTCATTTAATTTTGTACTAGTTTCGTAACAACAAAAAAAAATGTTTATATAAAAAAAAATCAATCAAAAATCAAAAATAAATTGGCTTAATTTATTAACGAGCGTTAAACTAATTAATTTTAAATGAATTAAAAAAAAAATTAAAAAAAAATAAAGAAAAATGGAAAGGTAATAAATCGATAAATAAAGCGAATATACGTAGAGAATTAGCTGCTCCACTATGTTGTAAGGAATAAAGCCAAGAATATTGAATGGGAAGAGAGTAAATAAAATTTTCCAAACAGTAAAAAGTGAAAGTAAATAAAGAGAAATAAAGAGAGAGTTGATCGAATGATGATCGTTGTGGCCATGCGTTGGGCCGGTGGTAAAATAATAATAAGTAATAATAAAAAAAATGGTTGGTCTCCTCCCCCGTTGGCCTCACAGCCGCACTCTTAGAGCTCCACCATGAGACGCGGGGTACTGTTAAATATAATAATAACACCGCTGAGGTCCAATAATTTTAATTAAAGAAGATAAGAAATAAGAAAATTAACAAAAGAATGAACTAAGGATGTGCCATTGACCAACGAGACCACGAACTGTCCAATCAACACCACATTGGTGGAAACAACAAGTTCGCGATCTCAATGCTCATGGCACACGGAACCAACATGGCAAACGATCCAGCGAGGTCGAATGACTCGAAGTCAGAACTCGCTTGGATCGCTCCCCATGAAGGTAGTTGGAACAAATAAATTTAACTGAAAAAAATTGAAGTAATTACTTAAAGGTTCGTAGATCTGCAAATAGGAAAATAAAAAATTGAAGAAAGCTAAACTCAGAACAAAGGAAGAATGAGTCTAACCACAATCTAACGCCACATGGCGGAAATGGTAGACCCACTCAACCGATGAACTGAGAATAGGGATTGACACTCACAACTGTATGTAATCAAACAGCATACGCTGGTTACAATACAGGTGCGGGTGCCAACCGGACAAGGGAAACATTGATGTGAGCATCCATACAGATCAAACAACGCAAGCGTTGGACTTTGTACGTGATGCTCACAACAAGTTTGAAGAAAAAAAAAAATCTGAAAAATGAAAAGTCGAAATATTGAATTGAATTAGCCGAGTAGTTTGGGCGCCACTGTAACGAAATCCCACAAAAGGGATTACGTTAACAGACATGAGTATAGCGGTCTGATGCGGTATAGTAGCTGGCTAGAGCTCACGGTGCGGCGTGGGGATTCTCAGACATATTTCTCATGCTTGAATAACCGCATGAAGAACAAAATTAGAGGGGCAAATGGAAATTAAAAATTACACTGCCACGGCCTCGGCGGCAAAAGGAAATAATAAGCCGGGAGTGATCGCTTCGGAGTGACCGTCTCAATCCCAGGCGACTACCGCCGTGACTGCCACACGGGCCTCCCCTCATCGGCCCGCCTACTGGGATGCTGTTTCCCAGTCGCGACGGCCACCGATGCCATTTATGAAGGAGGGACGCCCGCATGACAATCCCAGCGACAATCCCCCGGAACGAGACCGTCACCCCGACGCGATCAACTCATGTGGCGTGCCGCCCTCCAGCACAGCCTGTCCTGGAGGAACGAACGGCACGCACGGAAAAGGGTGGAAAAAGGCCGACCCTTCGCATGACCCCACCTCACATCACCCGATCAATTATTTATTTACGCGCACATGGTGCGGCTTAGCACACGACAGTTAAAAATGCAAAAAGAAAAAAAATTGTTACGGTAAAAGTAAGAAACTGAAAAATTCGTTAGAAAAAACTACGTTACCACTGATTCTACGTTATATTAAAATTTTACTTTCACTACTCACTGTTCAAAAATCAAAAAAAAGAAAATAACACCAAAGTACCTGAAACAGAAAAATGGACCGCTATGTGGTCGAACCACACCCAAAGCGGACAACCGAACCGAAGCGAAGCAAAAAGAAAAATCGCGAAAACTCCAAACGCAATTACTCAAACAACGGAGAAAAGATGAAATCGGCGTGATACTTGCTCTGTGTGGGGTTTCCACCAAATCGGTGCACCACCACGAATCGCGCGTATGACCGCAAACTAAATATATAATATATAGAAAATAAGCGGAGAAAAAAACAACTGTTACAATTAAAAATTTACAGTTGGTTAATTTCCGCTGATAGCGTACCTTTTTATTTCTTACCCTCCCGGCCCGTCCGACCACAGCAACCAGCGCCGACGCAGGATCCCCCTCAAAAATGCCGCCCTGCCTCCACAGGCGGGAATATGTCTTAATACACAACTCAATTCAATAATCACGGTGGACTTTAGTTTTGGAAATTTTTATTGTTTTATTTTTATTTATCGTCCATAAAAATCCAAAATTTACTTCACGTTAAATGAACGAACAAACTCAGCACTTGCACATTATTTCCCCTTTCTGTTCTTTTATGATTAGTATGTATATATATATGTATATACATATATATGGAAGGGTACTTAATGAATGAAGAGATAATCAACCAAATTTTCCCGTTGTTTTCAATCACACAAAAAAAATTATTATAATATATGGTATGTATTTCTTTTAATGTACATATAAAAAAAAAATTTACAAATTACATTCACACTTATTTTATGTAATTTCTTATTTTTATTTGCTTTTATATAAAAAAAAATAATCACTCTCTTCTACAGAATTTCTTTGCCTTATTTACTTTTATTAAAACAAATCGAATTTCATTCGATCAGAAGAGTTATAAATATACACAATTTTTTTTTTTTTTGTTGTAATTTTTATTTTAAATTGTCCAACAAAATCACCACTCATCACATATGTATGAAAATTGGTCTTTACTAAACCATCTCAAACCACGAGAACTCTTGTCTCCAAATAAAAAAAAAAAAAATATTTTATACAAAATTCCAAACTGGACTCTTAATTTTAATTTATATAAAAATATATATTTCTTTAAATGGGACTCATTGTCCCAAAGCACAAACTAGCCTCCTTTGAAATACAAAACTATACTTTATTATATAAAATTCGAAACTAGACTAACTCTAAAAAAAAATATTTTACATCAATTACCCAAAATCAGAAAGTTTTTCCCCCTCTTATTTTCCCTTCGCATCGTTGTTTGTCCCGCTCGCTGTATCTGTGCACACACACAATCAGTTTTATTATTATTATTATTTTTTTTTTTTTTATTATTGTAAAATCTTTATTCATGTTTATGTTCTCTTTTTTTTTTTTTGTTATATGTGCACAAATACAACGAATGAAACCACCAACGACGACGAACATATGTATATATATATACTCAGTTGTACGGTCGCTTCGGCTTCATGTCTAATCAGCCGATCGGTTTTCTTCCCCACACAGAGCAAATATCACGCGTCAATTCAAGCCAATGACACCAAAAAGAAAAATGGAATATTCGAGATTGAACATTTTAGTATCGTAAACATTCCATCTCACACTACACAATACATGTACACACACCACCTCGCAAGAAATAAGTATGCTTGTACATGACAATATAGAAAACAAGTAAATGCAGGGGAAAAAAAAAAAAAATATTTTTACATAACAATCGGTGAGAATATTAATTTGAATTTTGGGAAAGCATAAATTAGAGCATATGTATATACAACACTATGGTGGTCATGGTATTTAAAAAAAATTCAAACTATTTGAGCGTTTGGAATTGTCGCAAAAGAAAATTATTTTCTTTTTCTGTATGAAGTGGAGACATATGCCCGTCGTAACAAACGTTAGAAAAAATTCAACGACAATTTTTCTGGTCTGGTCTCTAATTGTCCTCATTGCAAGATGAATAAATCTGTCAACCGTAGTACACAACCTCTTATGGGTTCTCAAACGGTGTCTACCAGGCCTTTTGAAAAAATTTTCGTTGACTTTTTTGGACCATATCCGCGTTCGAAAAAGGGCAATACTTGTATCGCAATCGTGTTAGATCATTATTCAAAATTTGTTCTCGTTAAACCTCTGTGTGAAGCTTCGGCCTCCTCTCTGTGTGCATTTTTGGAGAATGAAATCTTCCTGCTCTTTTCAGTACCTGCTGTAATCACGTCTGACAACGGTAAACAATTTCTTTCGAACATATTTCAAGATCTGTTAAAAAAATATGATGTTAGTCACGTCCGCACTCCCATTTATTCACCACAAAGTAATGCGTCAGAAAGAATAAATCGGACGTTACTAGCAAGCATTCGTTCCTATCTGGATGACAATAAGCACAATGAATGGGATTGTCATTTGTCCGGAATTACTGTTGCCCTTCGAAACGCAAAACATGATGTTACTCACTTTTCTCCCCATTATGTGGTCTTTGGACAACACATGTCTTTGAGTGGATCTGATTATGCTATACGTAAATTATTATCATTTCAAGACGACAATGAAATTCATGTTAGGTCAAAAACAAACCAATTAAATTTGCTACGGGACCAGATTATCCATTACCTTAAAGTCGCACACGAGAAGGCTTCTGACCATTACAATACAATCTTCGAAGTAGAAATCGAATTTTTCATCCTGACCAACCTGTGTTTGTAAGATCCTTTGCACAAAGCAGCGCTCCTAATAAATTTTCAGCGAAATTAGCCTCTAAATTCATTCCCGCTATCATTATCAATAGAGTGGGTAATGTAGCTTATACCGTGAAAGATCTGAATAAAAAACCGTGGGGCACGTATCATGCCAAAGATATTCGTGTTTAACCCTATTATTTGTTTATTATATGCCTGGCTTGAGACCTTATATCGAGTGTGGGTCGTCCCCACGTTTGTTACGACCGGCATACGTCTCCACTTGAAACAGGGAAAAGATTTTTGCGAAGATCCCAAACGCTCGAATAATCTAATTTTTTTTTTTTTTTTGGTTATAAAATACCATGACCACCATGGTGTTATATTTATGCTCCATCTCCGATTGTTATGTAAGCATATTTTAAATTTGTATGCATTTACTTGTTTTCTTTCTATTCTATATTCTCCTCATTATCATGTACAAGCATATATATCTCTTGCCAGTTGGTGTTTGTACATGTATTATGTAGTATGAGATGGAATGTTTGCTTTATTAAAATGTTCAATCTGGAATATTCTATTTTTCTTTCTGGTATCATTGGTTTAAATTGACGCGTGATATTTGCTCTGAGTGGGGAATGAACTGATCGGTGTATTCGACATGAGCCCGATGCGGCTGTACCGATAAGTGTGTACATATGTTCGCCGTCGTTGTTCGTCTTATTCGTTGTATTTGTGTACAAAAAAAAACATGTAATAATGGATAAGCCTCTATAGTCTATAGGGCAAACCCAGTTACACTTAATTTATTGCCTCTATCCTTTTACACATCCCACAGGCGGCATTAACCAGCTAGCTAAAGCGATGAGGTTAAATTAGTCGTGGGGATGGGGATGTAAGAATAGGAGCCTAGATTACCGCCTAAGGTAAAAAAACTAATTTGGGGATAAAGTGAGGGCATCGGACCCCTTAAATAGTGAATTGGGCAACCAGCCCATCGCGGAAGATTGATCAAACGCTGACCATGGTTGTATGTTGTAGCTCTCTAGCCGAAATTTTTTTTTATTTTTATACTTATGCCCTACCTAACTAAATTGAAAAACCTATGGACCCTATTGTTTGTTAGTAGGAAAAGTGGCTGTGGTATGCTACCGTGAGCACCAGGAAAGGAAAAGATCAGTCAAGCTTCACCATCAACATTACCAAATTAAAGGAATGGGTGATTCAGAATAATGAAGAAATCAAAACATTCCGTCATAAAACATTACGCAATGAAACACATCAATATGTTTCATGGGGAATCATTTTCCCCATACTACTAACCATAATTATATATTTTTTAGTAATATTCATCAACAGACGGAAATCCGGAAACAATAAAAATGTAATTATTGAAGTCCACAAATCCTGCAGATTTTGGCCATCTCTTAGAGGGGAGGAGTTACGTCCGGTGGACTCACCGTCCTCAACGACGAGTCATCAACCGACAACAACAACAACAACAACATCTTCAATACTTTCTTCAGTATAATAATTATCAATATTTAATGTCATAGTAATATTTAATCAGCATTTCGTTTTATTGTAATATAATAATATTTTATTCTTAACAATCAGCATTTCATTTAACGTAATATAATAATTTTTGTTTTGACTAAAATTAATTTCGATAACAATAATTATATCTGCACTTGCATTTTCTCAAAGCGTTTTATTCTAATTCTCAGAAGTATATTATATATGTACATACATACATAAGTATACTTCTTTACTTACTTTCTTCTTTATATTTGCATTGTATAAATAAAAATGATAAAATATAAGAATCAGAATTATTGTAACCTCCGATCAATCCAGTAGTTAAAATTATTAAAAATAAATTTATTATAACAAAATTAAAGTAACAAATCGTGTTTTCTTTAAATTCCATGACTGCAAGTTATAATTCGCGTTACACCTCGACTGATTTATCCGAATGGAAGTTGGTAGTTCCATTATCCCTGACTACCAAATTAATTGAGCTGGCACATCCTCCTCCTACTGCCGCGCATATATTGCAAAAACGTTAGAAAAAATTCAACGACAATTTTTCTGGTCTGGTCTCTAATTGTCCTCATTGCAAGATGAATAAATCTGTCAACCGTAGTACACAACCTCTTATGGGTTCTCAAACGGTGTCTACCAGGCCTTTTGAAAAATTTTTCGTTGACTTTTTTGGACCATATCCGCGTTCGAAAAAGGGCAATACTTGTATCGCAATCGTGTTAGATCATTATTCAAAATTTGTTCTCGTTAAACCTCTGTGTGAAGCTTCGGCCTCCTCTCTGTGTGCATTTTTGGAGAATGAAATCTTCCTGCTCTTTTCAGTACCTGCTGTGATCACGTCTGACAACGGTAAACAATTTCTTTCGAACATATTTCAAGATCTGTTAAAAAAATATGATGTTAGTCACGTCCGCACTCCCATTTATTCACCACAAAGTAATGCGTCAGAAAGAATAAATCGGACGTTACTAGCAAACATTCGTTCCTATCTGGATGACAATAAGCACAATGAATAGGATTGTCATTTGTCCGGAATTACTGTTGCCCTTCGAAACGCAAAACATGATGTTACTCACTTTTCTCCCCATTATGTGGTCTTTGGACAACACATGTCTTTGAGTGGATCTGATTATGCTATACGTAAATTATTATCATTTCAAGACGACAATGAAATTCATGTTAGGTCAAAAACAAACCAATTAAATTTGCTACGGGACCAGATTATCCATTACCTTAAAGTCGCACACGAGAAGGCTTCTGACCATTACAATACAATCTTCGAAGTAGAAATCGAATTTTTCATCCTGACCAACCTGTGTTTGTAAGATCCTTTGCACAAAGCAGCGCTCCTAATAAATTTTCAGCGAAATTAGCCTCTAAATTCATTCCCGCTATCATTATCAATAGAGTGGGTAATGTAGCTTATACCGTGAAAGATCTGAATAAAAAACCGTGGGGCACGTATCATGCCAAAGATATTCGTGTTTAACCCTATTATTTGTTTATTATATGCCTGGCTTGAGACCTTATATCGAGTGTGGGTCGTCCCCACGTTTGTTACGACCGGCATACGTCTCCACTTGAAACAGGGAAAAGATTTTTGCGAAGATCCCAAACGCTCGAATAATCTAAATTTTTTTTTTTTTTTGGTTATAAAATACCATGACCACCATGGTGTTATATTTATGCTCCATCTCCGATTGTTATGTAAACATATTTTAAATTTGTATGCATTTACTTGTTTTCTTTCTATTCTATATTCTCCTCATTATCATGTACAAGCATATATATCTCTTGCCAGTTGGTGTTTGTACATGTATTATGTAGTATGAGATGGAATGTTTGCTTTATTAAAATGTTCAATCTGGAATATTCTATTTTTCTTTCTGGTATCATTGGTTTAAATTGACGCGTGATATTTGCTCTGAGTGGGGAATGAACTGATCGGTGTATTCGACATGAGCCCGATGCGGCTGTACCGATAAGTGTGTACATATGTTCGCCGTCGTTGTTCGTCTTATTCGTTGTATTTGTGTACAAAAAAAAACATGTAATAATGGATAAGCCTCTATAGTCTATAGGGCAAACCCAGTTACACTTAATTTGTTGCCTCTATCCTTTTACACATCCCACAGGCGGCATTAACCAGCTAGCTAAAGCGATGAGGTTAAATTAGTCGTGGGGATGGGGATGTAAGAATAGGAGCCTAGATTACCGCCTAAGGTAAAAAAAACTAATTTGGGGATAAAGTGAGGGCATCGGACCCCTTAAATAGTGAATTGGGCAACCAGCCCATCGCGGAAGATTGATCAAACGCTGACCATGGTTGTATGTTGTAGCTCTCTAGCCGAATTTTTTTTTTATTTTTATACTTATGCCCTACCTAACTAAATTGAAAAACCTATGGACCCTATTGTTTGTTAGTAGGAAAAGTGGCTGTGGTATGCTACCGTGAGCACCAGGAAAGGAAAAGATCAGTCAAGCTTCACCAATTTCCCACCTAGCGATCACCGTGTCAACCCACAGCCGTTATTTAGGGTGTTATCTTAACGCCTCACTCGTCTTACTTACCAGTATCTCTCTTGGAAGAGAAAACACGACACGAAACCACAATGAAAAAAAAACTGTCACTTTTCCTTTCTTTTTTTATTATAAAATTAAGGAAATAGTTCAACAAAATTTACCCCAAAAAAAACACAAAATACACAAAACACAAAAAAAAACTTCCTACTTTGCTTACTTAAAACAAACTAAAAACTGAGAATTATAAAAAAACAATCTAATTATGTTCTTGGCTAGGTAATATATTTTCACAATTAAAACACCGGCCGGTAAAATGATTTACTAAAATAACACTGATTTGAAACTTAAATATTATTTTACTACAATGTTTAATTTAACTCAAAATTATTTCACAAAAAACAAATGATAAAGATACCGTCCAATAAAACAACTTCAATTCTAAATTAAAACCAAACTCTCTTCACAACAAATAAAACCTTACCATCTTTAGCCACACTTGGCTAAACTCCAAAACCAACTATGTACCAAAAAAAAAAAAAACTCCACGCGATAACTTTTTTTTCAAAAAAAAAAACAGAAAAAATGTTTAATCGAAAGTCAGGGGAATTTTTATTTTTGCTCAGCAAAATTGAAAATGCACTTTCAATCAATCATTAAAAATTTTCTTTTTCTGCTGATAAACCAAAAATCGGCATCAATTACCGCGCGTGTTAAACATTTCCATTCTTCATACATATATCTCAAATACAGAATTCACAATTCGATATAGTATCGGTCATTTACTTATACTATATAAAACAACAACACCTGCACTCAACATGAAAATGCCATTGAAAATGAAAGAAAAAGGTGTTTATTCAACTGAGGCTCATATGAATTTATTATGAATTAATATGCTGACCTTCAATTAAATAAGTGTATAAAAAAAAATGTAAACAGAAAATTCAGCATGACCTATATATTAATGAAATTTAGGTGAAGATGTAATCTTCAATGTCATGCTGATTACTAAATTAAATTTTTTCTGGGCTAGGTTAGTAATGGAATTTCTTTTTAGATAAGAATTCCGTTACAGCGTGGGGAAAACCTAATCCCTGAGATGAAAAGAGATCTCATGCTCTATTAGAAAAGGACATGGTTTGGTAAGTTTGTCTCTTAATCGCCCAACGTGGGGACGCCCCACACCCTGACAAGTTCAAAGCTCTATTCACTGAGTCAGCCAGGCGGTTTCTATAGTTAACTAAAGCTAAAAATATCTCTTAACTATCTACTTATCTTACTATCTAGCTACTATACCCTTATTACTAGACACATATTTTTCTTTATTATTATTTTTTTTTTTTTCATTTTTCGGTCCATTTATTTATTTATTTTTATTTTTTTTTATTTTTTTATTTAGTTTCTCACTTAATTTTAACTTAATTAATATTTCTCCCCTTATTACCTTTATAAAAAAACTCAAAACTTATTATATTTTATTATTAACTACCTATAACTGAAGCTTCAACCTGCAATCTACTTTACTATTGGTTAGTGTTTCCAACAAGTTTCCTTAATGCCTGTGGCGATGTGACGTTGCGTGTCACTGCGCAGTGATGGCGTTAGCCGTTCTGTTTTGGTGGGATGATGTAACAATTGTCCCTGCTGGGGTCGTTTCCACCAAGTCGTAAACAACCGCATTACCAAAAAAAAATAAAGATACCTGACAGGTGAATATACTGGTGTATATTCATGGATGTTCAGATGGTGCCATGTCTCCTCCTGGTGTCAGGTTTGTATCACCTCTAATGTCTTTTTGAATAATGAAATGAGCTTGGTTAACTGGAGTATCGCCCATGAATTCAGCATGACTGGATAGTAATCTTATTTCAGTCTGATTTTGATGGTACTGTATCAGAATCTGGTCTTATTGTTTTTGAAACAGATTTACAGTAACCTCCAAGACATGAGTTTGTTGTCGTATTAGTAGTGTCTTTTACTCAAGTAGAACGACCCGCTTGTGGTTCCTTGATTTAAGTTTCATGCTGAACTGTCCTCTTTAGTCTAACACTCCAAAAGCTTCGTTCAGGAAGGTTCCCACGAACCCTGATGGTGCCAGTCTTGCCCTTGCGGTCAGATTAAATATTAAATACGGTACTTTATCCCCGCCATCTGTATAATTCCAAATTGAATGTACTTTCGCAGTGGGCCGCAGTCTGACTGTTGTTCTCCCGGTTGAGTGTTATTTTGATTAACGTCCCTGCAGGTTCTTCGGAAGTGACACGCAGTGACCATTCAGTTCATAATGCAGGTCAGCCCTCTCACTCATATCAGTATTGTTGAGGCCGTAACATAACATTAGCTTGCACTCATCGTGTGTCAGGTATGCTCGGCCAACTTCCTTTAGGTAGGTTCTTGATTGACTGAGACTGACGAATCCGTCATATATTACCTTTCTCTCGGTTGATGCTGCATAAATTTCCAACCCGTAGATCACCCAAACAGAAGGCCTATCACGTTGTTGTTTGCTGCTTTTGCTTACTTTTTTTTCAGAGGTAAAGTAGATCCGAGTTACAAATTTTATCTATTTCTACAAGTTATTGGTTATTTCTAAATTTCTCTTTTTATAATTATCAAAACACAAAACCCTATTCTATCTCCTATCTAACTTAACTAATCATCTAAACTAGTTACTGCTGTTTATTGGCTTACTTCGATAAACCAAAAATCTATCAGTCTTCATCTTACCTTTACATTACCCATTTACAAATATGTAGGTATTGAAAAGGGAAAATGGTAAACCCGGGAAAACTATATTTTTGCTAAGACCAATCGCCGGTTCGACCTGGCAAGCACCTCATCCTCTAAACGCAAATCCAAAACTCCTGGCAGATGATCTACTCATGTTTTGCTTCGCGTTGAGCACACCTCAACCCAACTTTGAAAAAGCACCATTACGCGAACGGCGCCGCGATGTCTCCTCCGACGGGCTCGCGCTTTTGATTTGCACTGTAACCGTGATTTGCGCACGCGAATTCTGGGAACACCCCTGAACTTACCTCTGCTCTTGCCTCTGGTGTTGCCCCTGATCTTACCTTTGATCTTAGTGGGCAATTTGCACAACCCAACACAATCTTTGGCTGCAGAAGGGCATAGCCCATCTGATGCCTCAGATAATGAATGATCCATCTGTGTCCCAGGATCTTGTGCGGAACTCTTCATTATACCTGTGTTGATGGAACTGATGTTGGGTTCAATTTCAGTGGATTGCTCTACGTTGTCATTAAGAGTCTGATCCTCCACTTGAATCTCTACATTCCTCTGTGCGTGATCTTCTTCCTGCACTTCTTCGGCTTCTGCCTTTGCTCTACTTACTCCCCCATCTATGCTCTCTGGCTCCCACTTCTCTTCCTCAATTTTGACTTCGCTAATTTCTTCATTATTGGGTACTAATCCTTCATCTTCATCGTCTACCTTCTGTTCTTCCGGCTTCTCAACTACACTTTGCAGACCTATCACCTCCTTTTCTTCCGCCACTACTGCTTGGTTCATGGGTTCTTCGATTTTTATCACTACTCTGGATAGCTTAGCAGCCACATCTCTTGGTGAGCCTAAGCCTTTCTTCAAATCAAGCACCATGCGACTGATCATGCTCCCTATTATATGCGCCCTCATACCCTGTGCTCTGAGTGTTGGGCATTCTATTCTGCGACCAAGCCTCCCCTCAATGTGCATTAGTTGGGTCTTCAGCTTAGGATATATTTCTGCCACCGAGTTACCGGCCTGAATTTGTCCCAACAATGACTGATGAGCCAACCATAACTTCTTCCGGCAGATGTTAATCTCCCGCTCTGGTTGCAGTACTGCCGCTTCATGTGGTTTTATAGGTGCATCCCACCAATCCACCTGTTCAACTCTGAACCTTTCGGCCAGAATCTTTTTAATTTCGAGGGTAACCACGCCCCTCCGCGGGTCTATTCTAGAGCTCATCCTCTCCCAGCAACTCCACATCCATTCTTCACAAATATATAAAAATCATCGTGTACCTAATTTAAATTGAACACATTAAACTAATTATAAGTCAACTAATTTTTCTATCTTTCAAAACTACATACAACCACGGTATCATTTGACCCCATCCGCCATGGAATGATAGCCAAATACTCATTACTTGGGTCAAAACTAGGAAAGGAAAAGGATTTGAGATTGATTTGGATGAAATTCAAAATGACAACCCCGATCAGCAATGCCATTCGTAACTCCAACTATAATTGAAGTGAGACACATTGCATAGGTGGAATCGTTTCATATTTCATTAAATTACCTAAATGAGTGAGACAATCCTCTTGCCCTCTTATCTCACAGTCATCATTCGATTACATCTTGTAAGAAGACCTGACTGTGTGAGTGGCAGACTGAAACGTTCATTCAACTAGGAACAACAACTCGCCGGCTGCTGTTGCGAATTTCCATCACTTTACGATAGCAACTTGACTGATTTATGGCCAACTTGTATTCGATGCACATCCACTTGCAGACTCCTAAGTGTGACCAATCAGTCCTGTTGTACCCTGGATGCAATAATAACTAAAACGAGTAGACTTGCGATTCCCATCCCTAAGGATGATAGTTTAATATTTGAGGTATGTAGTATCGGTCATTTACTTATACTATAAAAAACAACAACTACTGCACTTAACATGTATATGCCATTGAAAATGAAAGAAAAAGGTGTAATCAAATTACAAAACATATTTACGTTTATTTAACTGAGGCTCATATGAATTTATTATGAATTAATATGCTGACCTTCAATTAAATAAGTGTATAAGAAAAAAAAATGTAAACAGAAAATTCAGCATGACCTATATATTAATGAAATTTAGGTGAAGATGTAACCTTCAATATCATGCTGATTACTAAATTAAATTTTTTCTGGGCTAGGTTAGTAATGGAATTTCTTTTTAGATAAGAATTCCGTTACAAACATAAATACCAATAAAGATTTTACAATAATAAAAATAAAAAAATGTTGAAATGTGTGCACAGATACAGCGAGTAAGACGAACAGCGATACAAAGTGGTAAACATGAAGAAAATAGAGGGGGGAAAATTGACTGAGTTCTTTTTTCCGATGAAAAATAATAATAAATAGGGAGTCTATAGTTTTGATTTTTGCGATAAGAGGTATCGTTTTTTTTATATATGATGTCGATAAGACCCGTGTTTGTTTTATAAGTTTACTTGTGATTTGAATAAATAAAATGCATGTTGGCATTAATGACATATAAACTATTACATTTAATATTAAAGGTTGAAATCAAAAGTTTTTTTATATTAAATGTAAAACTTAGTTATAATATCCCTCTAGCAGGCAGTCCTGCCTTTAGACGGGGTACAAAAAAACAACAAAAATAAATAGATACTTGTTATTTTCTCTTTTACTTTCGACATAGAGTTATGCATGTGTAAGTTCTCAATACTATAATTTAGTTGTTTATATTGTAACGGTTATCTTTTGTGTTATTCAAGCAGTAGAAGTCGAATTTGCATGTCAAAATTAGAACAAAATTATTTTTAGTGCATTGGAATTTTAAAAAATAAATATAAAATATTTGGAGTCGTTTGATTTTGTTCAAAAAATTATTGGTAAGTTGGAAAATTTGTGTATTTTGTGATAGTGAAATTTGTTTAGTGATTCAAATATATTAGCATGCTTCTGTGCCCCATTATGTAAACACCGTCCAAAGGCGGACTTGCCGGTTGATGGATTTTTTTTATATATAAATGTTTGTTTATATTTGAATCTATTTCAAGTAGATTGGGTCTATTTTTGGTTGTTTTGTTTTCGCTATTTTATCAACTGAATTGGACTTTTGCTTTCAGAAATGCCACGAAACATTAAACCGAAAGAGGTTAAAGTACGCCCAACAGGTTTTCGTCGACCATACAACCTTAGCTCTATGACTGATGAGGAAATTCAGGATATGTGGAATTCAGTAAGCAGTGCATCAAGCGACACTGAAGCGGATGATGGTGACTTTGATGACGATGACTCGATTGCTGATCCTGATTTTAATTTATCAGTTGAAGATTATCAAGAAATAGACCTTCAGGTGGCTCAGTCAGAGAGCAACACTTCAGCTGGAATTTTTACCGATAACATAAATACGAGCCTCGATTTACCTCCCATTGAATTTTCATCACAAACACCTACAAGAGAACAACATATAAAACCAGTAGAATTTGAGCCACAGCGCCTTGAATTTTCATCACAAACACCAATAACAGAACAAGATATACAACCAGCAGAAGTTGAGCCACAGCCAGACACCTCGTCGATAAAATCACAAATAGAACAACAGCCACAAGCACAACCGTTATCGAAGCTCCCGAAGAAACCTGCAAAGCGGCCCCGTTCTCCTTTACCTGTGTTTGAAAAATGCGGCGCTAGTTTGAAACCAAATAATGGTGGGTTTACTGGTAGTGCTGCAAACATTGACTTGAAGTCAACAGAATTCTCTAAGATAACTTGGAGAAAAAAAAATCTTGTTCTTCATCGAAACGAAATTGTGTTCAGGGGTGAGTCGAAACTTCCAGAGAGTTTTAACGATCTCAAGACGCCTTA
The DNA here is from genome assembly GCA_958295665.1 of Tipula vernalis. Lineage (NCBI taxonomy): Eukaryota > Metazoa > Arthropoda > Insecta > Diptera > Tipulidae > Tipula > Tipula vernalis. The sequence continues at coordinate 260,597,086 of OY282558.1, read as the reverse complement.
TTCCTGTTTTAATTATTTTTTTAATGATGAGTTGTTCGAAAAAATAGCAGAAGAAACCAACTTGAATGCTCTCCAACAAGACATTCGAACCAAATTTTCTGTAAATTATGTTGATATCAAGAAATATATCGGTATTTTGGTATATATATCTATTTACCGTTATCCAAGTCTGGAGCGTTACTGGGGGCAACATTCATTCGAGGCAATAAGGAATACAATGACGTCAAAGCGATTTTACGAAATACGGCGCTATCTTTGTTTCAACAACATCACTTTTAGAAAGAAAAAATGTGAAGCCGGCTACGACTCGCTATTTAAAATTCGGCCAGTTGTTGATCATTTGAATCGCAGGTTTGATTTAATTCCAAAAAATGCACGACTGTGCGTGGATGATCAAATGTGTGGTACTAAAATGAAATCGCAATTTCGTCAGTATATGCCAAACAAGCCACATAAGTGGGGCATAAAATTATTCGTTTTATGTGACTCGTACGGCTTTTCGTATAAGTTCGAAATTTATACTGGATCAGGAGATAATGTAGTGCTTCCAAATACACCGAATTTAGGGACTTGTGCTAACGTTGTTGTTCGCTTGTCACAGTCAATTACTGACTTTAAATATCATATCCTTTATTTTGATAACTTTTATACGTCACTACCACTACTAGTGTATCTACGAAGTCGAGGAATATATTCGTTAGGCACAATTCGCGCTAGTCGCATAAACAACTGCAAACTTCCAAATGACAGAGACAAGGAGCTTCAAAGAGAGCCTAGAGGGTACTCAGTGGAATATGTGAGACGTGCTTGTGGAGTTAATTTAACAGCTGTTTTATGGAAAGACACAAAAAATGTAAGGCTAGCTTCAACTTATGTTGGAATAGTTCCATTCAAATCTGCAGTCGAACCGCGACCAGTTAAAGCGACTAGATACGATCGTAAAAAAAAAATATATTTGGAGGTACATTGCCCTAACATAATCAAGGAATATAATTATCATATGGGAGGGGTAGATTTAATGGATGGGTTGCTTGGACGTTATCACATACGCTTGAAGACGAGAAGCTATTCATTGCGACTATTTTATCATTTAATTGATATGACAATAGTAAATGCCTATCTTCTCCACCGACGCATTCACAAAGGATTCACTTCATTTGAACTTGCTGATTTTCGATCGGAAATTGCTGATGTTTTGTGTCGTTTCCAACAACAACAGCAAAAAAAGGCCGTTGGAAGGCCATCTCAAAATACGCAAAAAATAAACACTAAATATGCTGCTTCTTCGAAGAAAGTGTATGCGCCACCGCGTGATATTCGATTTGATGGTGTTGGCCATTGGCCTGATATGTTAGACAGAACTGGCAAAAAACTGTGTAAATTGCCTGGTTGCAAATCCGAGACACAAATTATTTGCGTGAAATGCAAATTAAATCTATGTTTGTCGCCAGCCAAAAAGTGCTTCCAAATATTCCATAATGTTATATAGATGTATCGTACACAATACATCTTTATTATTTTTTATAAGCTTACATGAATTATTTAATTTTTTTTTTTGCTATAATTTTACTAATATAGATTTGAAAAATTTATGTTATAAATCTGTATTATTTCTCCCGTGTAACGGCCAACCCGCCTTTTGGCGGCCTACCTATTATCACCCCTGGCACTCGTAGTTTTTATCTGAAATAGTTTTTGACTTCGTTTTCGATTTTTTTACACTAAAAATACCCTACCATAATAATCTCAACCAAAAAAAAAAATTGGCCGGCTAGAGGGATATAGTGTCTGTGTGATTAAATTGAATAAAACACACACACTAATACGACGATTAATGTTTATATTCAACATTTATTTTTTTTGGTTTATATATTGAATTGTGAAGAAGAACCTGAAACTAATATTGTACAATTTATAAGTTAATTAGAATTTGCATTTTTTGTACCGCAAATATACATAAGTGGGACAAAGAAGAATTTTTACTGTTTTAAGAAAATTGGTGTAACTAATAATGTAAAAAAAAAATAAAAAAATAAAAATAATAATAATAATAATAAAAGTAATAAATAAATAAAATAAAAAAAATATATACCGGGAAAAATTGATTGGTTATTTATTTTATATTAATTACCCTTCCATATAAATATTCAAAATCATAAAAAAAAACAGACAAAGTGTGAAGAAAATTTTATATGTTGTGACACAAGTCGAAAAGTTTAAAAGAATAATTTCATCAGTGTTCCCTGATTTGAGTGAAATTCATCGGGTTGAGAGATTGAAACAGTATTCCCGCCCGTGGGGGCAGGGCAACCATTTGTGTGAGGGGGATCCTGCGTCGGCGCTGGTTGCAGTTGGTCGGACCGGCCTTAAAAAAAAAAACAAGGTAAAGCCAAATCAAGGACAAACAAACTGGGTAACTGTAAATTGTAGTTTTCCAAAGTCTGTAACAGTTTGTTTCTCCTCCTCTATTTTCACTATATTATATGTATATTGCTATTTTTACCGTTTGTTTTCGGCGTTTGGTGCACCGATTTGGTGAAAACCCCACTCAAAGCAAATTATTGTCAGGTTATTTTTTTCCGTCGTTTTGAGTAATTGCGTTTGGAATTTCCGTTGTTTTTTTCCACTTCGCTTCGGCTCGGTTGTCCGTTTTTGGGTGTGGTTCGACCCCATAACGGTAAATTTCTTTCAGATATTTTTTAGTGTTATTTTCTTAATTTTCTTAAAACAGTGAATAGTGAAAGTGAAACTTAATATTAACGTAGAATCAGTTTTAACGTAATCTATCTTGCATAATTTTCATTCTTTTTCTTTTGCATTTTTACCGTAACAAAGGTTCCCTTTGAATTTTCTTGTTGTTGTGTGCTACGCTGCATCATGTGCGGTTAAACCAACTAATTGATCGGATGATGTGAGGTGTGGTCATGTGAAGGGTCGGTCTTTTTTCCACCCCGTTCCGTGCGTGCCGTTCGTTCCTCCAGGACAGGCTGTACTGGAGGGTGGCACGCCATATGAGTTGATCGCGTCGAGGTGACGGATTCCGTTCCGGGGGATTGCGGCTGGGATTGTCATGCGGGCGTCCTTCCCTCATAATGGCATTGGTGGCCGTCGCGACTGGGAAACAGCATCCCAGTAGGCGAGCCGATGAGGGGAGGCCCGTGTGGCAGTCACGGCGGTGATCGCCTTGGATTGAGACTCCGGATCGATCACTGCCTTCTTATTATTTTTTTTAGCCGCTGAGGCCGTGGCAATTTAATTTTAATTTCCATTTGCCCATCTAATTTTGTTCTTCAAGCATGAGAAATATGTCTGAAAACCCCCACGCCGCACCGTGAGCTCTAGCCAGCTACTATACCGCATCAGACCACTATTCTCATGTCTGTTAACGTAATCCCTTGGGGGATTGCGTTACACTATGCACGCAAGATCAATACAATTACTCTAAATTGTGAACCATGCACACTATGAACATATCTTTAACGTTGTAAAAAACTGATGATGTAGTTAAAAATAAATAAAAAACATAAATTGCTTACTAATAGTAAAAGTGTTGAACGGCGTTGAATATAAAAAAATCAGTTCAACACAACATTGTATCAAAGAATATTAGACAATTAGAATTTATAAATTCATGAGAAGTGCAAACTACGCAAATTGTAATAAGCGTGTTGTAATAGGAGTAAATGACTTTTGTAGTATTAACACTGAGCATAATATTAATAGAGGAGTAATTTGTATGAAATACAAATGTCCACTAAAAATAAAATCGAGTTTTCCTCGATTTCAATTTCGATCTCAGCGAAACAATCATATAAATTTCCAATATTTCCGAATGCCTCTTTCTATCTTTCGTATTTTCTATAAGCACAAATTAAAAGGAGAATTTAAAGGCGTTACTAAATTTTACGCTGAAAACAAAGAATTAAAAGTAAATACAACCGTACATTTATCAATGAACTGACAATGTTGTCAGTTTTCGTTAAAAACAAACCAAACTACTACTTTACAGTGTTGGTATTATTTTTATTTGCTTGTTTAGAAAAAGAAAATTATGAAACCGCAAAAAACAAAACATATCGAAATCGTATTTAAAGTTTTATTAGGTAAGAATTTTTAAATATTTTGAATTACGTATTGCATAATGTAAAGTTTCTTACTCGATTGTATTTGAATATGAATTTTACATAATATCCTTAATCTGTTAATTAAAAATGAATAACAATCTAATATAAAGCTTTATTCGAAATAGTGTTTCACATAAACTCTAATAGTGTTTTACATAAACTCTAATAGTGTTTCACATAATGGGTGGGACAACCATTTAGAAGTTTCAAAAAATCGATTTCTTTTTTATGCTTTAAAAGTTACTTTAATACTCGTATGTGTAGAATACGAGAAACTTCATGACTTAGGCCAAAACTCAAAGCTAAACATATTTTAAATTTCTCGAAAATATCTTTTTTTTGATTTTATGTCTACCATTTCTCCAATTCTTAACTTATTATTAAAATTTTAGGTTTATCAAGTGAACACAGTGGGAATTCAAACACACTTTTAGTTTTACCGTTATATGTGTTAGCGGTGCAGTTACAGTGACCCGCGATAACTATTTAAGGTGGGATTATCGAAAGTTACCGATAGGTAAGATCAAGTATTTCGAGGGGATTGAGTTTTTGGTAAAAAATGTACTTACAAATTGTTAAGGTTTAAAAATTTTTATAGAATGATATTATTTAATTCGCCTTGGGATTGACCTTTAAAAGATTCGTAAGGGTCATCGTGAAAATGTAATCGACAACCACTATTTTTTTTATTACGTGATCGTTTAATTAAAGTCGGGACCTTTTCAGGTAAAATTTAGTACGAAAGATTTCCATTAGTGAAAATTAGCGCATTAACGGTTTCATTGAAATTTTATAAAAAGTTTGGATTACAACTTTTTATGTAAGAATTGATGATCATTTATTGGATAGTAGTTATCTAAGAATTGAAAATCATTAATAGTAGTTAGTCTAAAACGTCTCCGCCATTTTTTCTGGAATTACAAATGCCCCATTTATTTATTTTCTTTTTAACTTTATTAAACTAAATATGTACTAATTTGGTTGACAACTTACTGGTATGTTTCTGGTAAAACCATAATCCCGTCACTGTAAAATTTCTGTGCTCTTTAGGGGAAAAACTGTTCTGCAGTAAACGACACAAATGACAGTCTGATGGTGTAAAATCAGGACTATACGGTGGAGGCATTACAACTTCCCAACGTAGCTTTCTCTAACCTAGGTGCTTGTCTTGCACCACTATTTGCATGATTATATCGGCTTTTTCAGTGATTGGTCGTGCAGAGCAAGGTGCATTTTTGACATCGACATTTCGAGAATGAAATCGAGCGAGCCTTACATCGAGCGAACCACATACATTTTTTTAGCAGCCTGCGTAGTCTTTGTTTTTTTGAAATAGAATTTTAAAATGTATCTAATTTCTTCTATAATTTCATTCATTTTTTACACGGAATAGCTTTTCACGGAATAAACAAATGTCAAATTTTTTTGTATAATGATTTAGGAAATGTCACCTTTAAAACGACATATCAAAAATGACTTGTCAGCCTTTAAACAAATGAAATATTAATTTTACTGACACCTAATGTAAAAACGGCGGAAATTTTTTTCACCATCAATATTTTTAATCAGTACTCATTTAAGACGCAAAATAATTTTAGAGATAATTATTTAATTTACTAACAACCAAAAGCTTTAATGTATTATATATGTAAACTAGAAACAAGTTATTCACCATATAAAATCTTATATTTCAAGCGTAGACAGTTGGACAGGGGCGGAATCTACAACTGTATATAATTCACAATGTTTCTTAGCAATTATGTTGCACGTCCGCCAAAACAAAACAGGGCTCTTAATTAAATACCCGGGTAGGATGATCTTAAAGAAATGTGTTAATCAAATTAAAAAAATATTGGGTCTGGTAGAATTCGTGTAGCTCCCGAAATGGTCTTAAAGGTTGTTATTTATTTGGCAATTCTTCATAATATTGGAAAGCAATTAAATGGTGTACATGGAGTCGAGGAAGATATAGACAATAACAGCAATCACGATAAGGGACTAAATAGAGAATGCGAAGAGGGAGACCGACTGATAAGAACGCTGCGCCAACAAACAAGAGCTGGTTATAAAATACAAAATAATAAAATATCTTCATAAATAAATAGAATTAATTTATCAGAAGAACTACTCTAGGAATAAGTGAATATAGTATGTCAAAACTTCTAAGTATACAGTAACTATTATTCGTTCAGAAAAATTAGAGGAAACCTACTTAACAGTATTGTTTTTTACGAAAAATGTAACTCTTGTTATCAGTATTTATTTTGTATTAATGGGTAAATGTATAAAAAAATTAAGTTCTGATTAGAGTTAAATTTTCCGTAAAAGATAATGGCCCTTAGTAATATAAAAAAAAAATCAACTTAGTTTTTAAAGTCAACCCTTAACAAATATATTACACCGAAATTTTCGTTTAGGGTTGACTGTAAAACCTAAGCTGGTAAACTTTTAAATAAAAGTTTTCTCTAATTTTAAAGTACATAATAGTTGCCCTATACTTATAATTAATTATTACGGGTACGGGTTTTTACTAATTTCTATAGTAGTTCTTTTGATAATTTAATTCTATTTATTTATGTAAATAATTTGGTACTCATTTTGTGACAATTACAGTGCGAAAACTTGAATCTACTAATCAGCTAATTTTGTTGTCCCGAGTCTTTACCTATTGGTCTACATCTGTGTCTTTTCCACCAAATCCTAGACGTGACAGGTGCTGTTGTTTGCACCCCCCTCTTAACTGCAAGCTGTTGCTTGCACCCCCCTTCATTTAAATGCTCTCCATTAATCGACAGAACTGCGCCTCACAGCCATGATATTTTTTTCAAGAGCCACATGAGAATTGACACTTCAGGCAAGCCACTTTGATACCCAAGATCACCTGAGTAGCGAAAAAGATTAATACACCCCACCTCTACTGTCGCTATTTTCAACCAAAATGTAGACCGCTACAAACTTACTTTTTCATCGTTAATTCTCAAAAGTTGTTTACTTTTGGTAGGACGCCGCGAAATAGGCACTCACGAAAGTTTTTCATTTTTTGTTTATTAATAATTCTGGCCATTCTAATAAAGTCTCCTGGTATCCAATCTAGTAAATCAAGTATACTAGGAAGAAGAACAAGGATTTCCTTTCTTTCTGCACAGTGTTTTAGTTGTCTATTGGAAGATCTTAAGTGTTTGCTAATAAAAAAAACAGTTACTTAAAACTTCAAGTGAACCGAGAATCAAGAAAATACACAAATTTTACATACTGGTAAAACCGAAGTAAAAGCACTTATTTGGTTTTATTAACTCTACCCATTTTATTTCTTAAAGAATTATGGTGACGGTCAGTTATGTAGACTGAACTACAGTATATTTCGCAAAAACATATCTCAAAGAAAACAACAAAAACACAAAAATATACTAATTGATATTTATTTCTCAGAATAGACATTAAAACTAATTTCGCAAATACTTTAGTATGTAGTTCAGTTGCGCTTTTTTGTTTATTAAAAACTGACAGCTCCTAGTGGAACTTTCACTTAATTTGGCCGCATATTCTGGAGTAGGATATTTTCGAATGTTTTTGAGAATGCAAACAATCTGCTGTGTATTTATTATTATATTTCCTCTAAGCCTTGCCTTCAAAAGGCCCCAGTTTTGTTTGCCCAAATTAGCTTTTTCCCGATGTGCCACTATTTCAACAAAGGTTTATACTACGTGTACCTATTTTTAATGTCGAATTCTCCAAGCCTTCGTCGAATTGTGTTGATTGACACTTCAACACCGTTCACACATAGTTTTTGTGTTGCATGTGTTTGGCATAAGATCACGTCTGCGAGTATGTTTCCTGAAAATTGTACCCAAAACGGAAATAAGGACAGTATATTTCATATAGTCCAAGAAGGGGTATCCGGCAATCTCGAAAATATTAGTATTCATGAAAACACAGACTTCAGAGAATAATATTTTTAAGAGAATTAATATTTTTTGTTTTTCTATTCCAGAACTTCATCTAAAAATCATTTTAGTTTGATCGGGTATGGCGAGATTCACCATAATCAGTTCAAATGTAGCCAACAAGATCCGTCTTTATGTCAGAGTAAAATCCAAAAAATGAATCGAAAAAACTATAAACTTTAAGAAAATATTTACTGAACTATTTTCATATAGTTTGCATTATTTTTTGGATTCACAGGCTTCTCTCTCTAACATTTGGAACCTATTGGTAATAAATAAATTCTTGAGATATAAAATGAAAAGAATGAACGAGTTGGGTACGAATGCCCGTTTTTATTTCTCGTTTTCTAAAGTCCAATTTCAAAATAAAGATTTTTAAAATCTCGCGTCGCACAAGTCGTGTTTAAATTCTGGAAAAGATAAAATTTAACTTCAAAAAAACACTAAAATAATAAATTTAATTCAAAACAATTAAAAAGTGGTAAAAAACATAAAATTCAGTATTTAATAAAAACCTTGCCAGTGGCCCTATTCTGGTAATTCCCGGCGAATGGGGATTTTTTTTTATTTTACAGCAGTTATTCCCCAAATAAATTTTGTTAACTCTTTTTTTCCCCATTTCCGAAAGTGCATTCTGTCAATTGGTGAATAAATATACAGGGAAATAAATTTAGTTTTATACGTGTTCGTCGTGGAATCACATTAAATATTAAAATGAGTAAAGATCTGCGAAGAACCCTTCATTATGTTGATGATGATAACGATGGCCTTAATCAGGTTAATCTTAATACCATAAATATAAAAATATCAATATATATTATTTATTATTATACTATCTTTAAAATTATTGGGTATTTTAACCCTTACAGACAATATTAATATGATTAATTATTAATATCAACTGGAGATAGACAAACATTCTCGTTAAAGGTATGGAAGGACAAACGTCAAAACTGATGTAATTGGGAATAATTTTTTCCTAATAAATTTTTTTCCCCAAACACCAGAATACACTTTGGGGAAAAGGTAATAAAACTGCAATGAAATTTAAAATCTCTATTCCCCAGGGAATTATCAGAATAGGGCCACAGATATTGAAAATGTTGGATTAGATAATTGGTTTGAAATTTTGGACCAAATTTCACTCAAAATCTTATTTCAGTTGAAATCACAAGAGAATTTTTTATGATGGTAAAATGCAGTTTATTTTGTTCCAAAAATATTATAATAAATATGGGCGAAACTAACAAAAAATATTTTTTGGATTTTGTCCCATTTAAACTTTTTATATTTGGGTTCTGTCGATAACGATTTTGTCCTATTTACCTTTTCGCCTCTGGATTCTTAAAATAATTTGAATTTTGTACCTTTTGGATTTGTTTTTGAATTTATTGACACCTGTCGAATTTTATTATAATCAGTTGAACTATCTAAGTTCCATTCATCATAATTTACGATTTCCAGAGCTTTATCTTAACATAATTTGAGAAGCCCATTTCCATCGTAGATACATACATCTACACAAAGAAGTTCATCCTAAACAGTTATAAAAAGCCAAACATCCTAAACAGTTATAAAAATCCAAATTCCACCCTAAGGATATATTCCAGAATATCAGCTTACTATTATATTTTATAACCCCATTTCCATCGGACATTAATAAATCGGTTAAGGAAAAACCGGTCGAAATCGGTTAAGGAAAAACCAGCAAGTTCGGTCCTAATTGGCCAAATTTAAACTTAATTAATAATTTAGAAATAGGTTTAATTAAAATTTGATCCTTATTCCAGAATTATATCGAAAATTCATTTTAGCATCCCGCCAAACATTTTTTTTTTTGTAAAATCAAATTTTTATCTTTACAAGGAAATGCGACGAAAACTAAATTGTTTTCATTATTTTCATTCACTTCAAGACGTATAGTGTTTTCCATGACCTGCATGGTGGTTGGTTTTCCCTTTTAATTTTTGCTTATAGAAATTACGAAAGATAGAAAGAGGCATTTGGAAATATTAGAAATTTATATGATTGTTTCGTTGAGCTCGAAATTGAAATCGAGGAAAACTCGATTTTATTTTTAGTGGACATTTGTCGTTCATACAAATTATTCCTCTAATAGTATTATACTCAGTGGTATTACAACAAAAGTTATATGTAGCAATATTGTTGTTAGTGTAAAACATTACACACTTTTTTAGTATATAAGATAACGGAATTTTCACCAATTGTATCTTAAAACTCATAGAGTCAATGCTAAAAATAATTGTATTTCTGAACGTTATCAAGAACAATACATTGTATTTTTAAAAACTAGAATAAACCACAATCAACCAAGAAGTCCAGTCTTTTCATTAAACCAAAAAGGGAAAAGCACCATCCAGCCGTCAACCGCTTCAGCCAGAAAAATTGTAAGTATCGCTACATACTAATTACGCTCGCCCAGGCTTAGTTCTAACATTGGTGTCAAAACATAAAAGTGCTACGCACACGTTTTTGCCACCTCTTGTTGTTCTAAGTATCCGAATAGCACAAATAACACAGTGCCTTAAACGGCATTCTCCGCTTAGATTAACTTTTCTGTCAACACGACACACCTGGGTGTGTATTTGTAAGAATGAAAAATTAGTGTAATGGAAAGTTCCTATCATACTGAGTATTTCAGTAGCCGCCAATAAAATTGGGTCAATATTTACGATTTTCATATAAAATGCACTATAAAATTTAATACACACCAGGGTATGCTCGTGTTAATGAAAAGTAGTTCGATACTCGTGTTGACACAAAGGTTAAACAATTCACAATTTGGTAATAGCCCCCACCAGTGGCAAGCTCAAATTGTCGAATTGATTAGTTTCTCCAACAGTTTAGTTTAGCATTCCTATTTTTATATGAATAGTTATAATAGCTAGAGAAGCAATAATTATTAAAGTAATATTTAGGTTTAGTTAGGTATAAACTAAAACAATTATGTTATAGTTATAACATACTGTTGCTAGATGAGCAGCAAAAGCATTGGCTTTTTCTTCATCACTTCTCGCCCAATTTCCAGTTGGTAGTCTATCGGTGGATTCGAATTTGTTGGCCTTTTTAAATTTTTTGTTGCCTTCCACAAAGAATAATCTGTCCTCTCGGTTGCCGAGAGATCACTTAAATAGTTATTTACGCAATGTTTTTCTTCTTCCCTCAAAGCAAATCTTAGGGCCTTAATAGCTCGATTTAATTTCCATTTCAATAACGGTGATTTTGTTTGCTACCATTGACGGCGATTTTTTTGCTTTTCCTGGATTAGTTCCTTTATATTATGTGACAGTTTATTAACTTTTTCCGAACTACTTGTGCCGGGTGTAGCCCTTTCAGCGGATAATGTCATGACATCTTTTAGATTTTCTGCCGCCGCATCAATATCAGCTGGTGTGATCAGAGGAATATTAAGTAGACACTTTTGTTCGACTAGCCTCCTATATTGATCCCAATTAGTTTTCTTGTTTGTAAGACGGTTCGGTATTTCGTTCATTAGGACATCGGTACTCAATGTTACTATTACCGGTGAGTGATCAGAAGACAGATCATAGTAATCGGTGGCCTTAGCGTATGTACGTGGAATGCCCTTAGTTACACAAAAGTCAATTCGATCAGGAATTTTCTTTTTATCCGACTGTTCCTGTATAGCATCATAAAGTTGTTTGCCTTTCGGCGATGTTAATCTGGAACCACAATGAGTATGTTTAGAGTTTGTAACGCAATCCCTAAGGGATTACGTTAACAGACATGAGTATAGCGGTCTGATGCGGTATAGTAGCTGGCTAGAGCTCACAGTGCGGCGTGGGGTTTTCAGACATAAACTCATGCTTGAATAACCGCATGAAGAACAAAATTAGAGGGGCAAATGAAATTAAAATTAAGTTGCCACGGCCTCAGCGGCAAAAAAAAATGATAAGCTGAGAGTGATCGATCCGGAGTGACCGTCTCAATCCCAGGCGATCACTGCCGTGACTGCCACACGGGCCTCCCCTCATCGGCCCGCCTACTGGGATGCTGTTTCCCAGTCGCGACGGCTACCGATGCCATTTATGAGGGAAGGACGCCCGTGTGGCAGTCACGGCGGTGATCGCCTGGGATTGAGACGGTCACTCTGGATCGATCACTCTCAGCTTATCATTTTCTTTTGCCGCTGAAGCCGTGGCAACTTAATTTTAATTTCATTTGCCCCTCTAATTTTGTTCTTCATGCGGTTATTCAAGCATGAGTTTATGTCTGAAAACCCCAGGCCGCACTGTGAGCTCTAGCCAGCTACTATACCGCATCAGACCGCTATACTCATGTCTGTTAACGTAATCCCTTAGGGGATTGCGTTACAGTGGCGCCCAAAGGTAGGGGGCAAAATAGTATAAACCAGAATACCACCTTAGTATCCATTGCTTGTCGTAGGAGGCGACTAAACGGTTGGAGGTCGGAATAACAAACCACCTCCGTAAAATTTGTCATGTTCACCATAGTTTTTTACAGTTTTTAATTTTGTTTTAATTCACTATTCTGGGGCATTGGAGCTGCGAACCACCATCGTTTCCACTTCAAGTGTTTGACTGCGAGGGGTTTCCAGTTTCTTTGTTTCAGTTTTAGAGTTCGAGTTCATATTGTTTCGATCCTTATGACATTGATGTCGGTGTCCACTACTGCTTCTGCTTTATAGTGTTTGATTTCAGAGTGAGATACCGGATCAATAGTTGTAGGGTTAGATTCAAGGTTTAATTAATTTCAATATTTCATTCAATTTCTGTTTCTCAAATTTTGTCGCACTGCAACTTCGTTACACTGGCGCCCAAGTTCGGCTAATTAATTTAAATTTTTTTTTCGTCTTTTAGTTTTTCAGATTTTTTTTTAAACTTGTTGTGAGCATCACGTACAAAGTCCAACGCTTGCGTTGTTTGATCTGTACGGATGCTCACATCAATGTTTCCCCTGTCCGGTTGGCACCCGCATCTGTATTGTAACCAGCGTAAGCTGTTTGATTGCATACAGTTGTGAGTGTCAATCCCTATTCTCAGTTCATCGGTTGATTGGGTCTACCATTTCCGCCATGTAGCGTTAGATTGTGGTTAGACTCATTCTTCCCTTGTTCTGAGTTTAGATTTTTCAATATTTTATTTTTATTTGCAGATCTACGTTCCTTTAAGTAATTTACTCAATTTTTCAATTAAATTCATTTTTGTTCCAACTACCTTCATGGGGAGCGATCCAAGCGTGTTCTGACTTCGAGTCATTCGACCTCGCTGGATCGTTTGCCATGTCGGTTCCGTGTGCCATGAGCATTGAGATCTCGAACTTGTTGTTTCCACCAATGTGGTGTTGATTAGACAGTTCGGGATCTCATTGGTCAATGGCACATCCTTAGTTCATTCTTTTGTTAATTTTCTTATTTTGTTATCTTCTTTAATTAAAATTATTGGACCTCAGCGGTATTATTATTTTATTTAACAGTACCCCGCGTCTCATGGTGGAGCTCTAAGAGTGCGACTGTGAGGCCAACGGGGGAGGATACCATTTTATTTTTATTATTATTTATTATTATATTTTGTCTCAACCGGCCTGAAGCATGGCCATTCCTACATCATTCGATCAACTCCTCTTGTACTTTTCTTGATTTCACTTTCACTCTGCGTTGTTTGCGAGAACTTTATTTTTATTACTTCGTTATTTTTCTTTTCTTTATTTTTTTATTGATTCCTTTAAAATTAATTAGTCTAACGCTCGTTAATGGATTAAGACAATTTATTTTTTTTTGATTTTAATCGAATTTTTGTTTATATATACATTTTTTGTTACGAAATTATTTCAAAATTAAATGAACGCCATTGAATCATCGTGTGATAATTCTCCAAGTGCGGTTGTTTGATTAGCGTTTGAGTGAGCGGCAGTCAAACCTTGACGCGAGTGAGTCTTTATGACAGTAATAATATTCTCGTAGCTCCTCACGTTTCCCGACTTGTGGATGTCCACGTTATTATTGTAGTTCTAATTTAATTTTTCGGATTTATTTAATAAATTTAATTTTTTTTGTTCATTAATAAAAGTTAATTTGGCTTCATTGATTGACGTTGGATTTTGGCTAAATAATTTTTAATTTTGTGAATCAATTCATTTAAATTTTGTTTGCTAAATTGATGTAATTGATAATTTTTTGTTTTAGAAAACGTTACTTTTGATTAAGAATATTGATAGTGCATATACGATACTAACACTATTTTTTGAGTTCTGTTAATAAATATAGATAATTTAAAAATAAATATCTCTAGTGTTTGTAGCATAATTTATTTTGGCTTGGGTAAATGTTATTTTATATTTTTCTAGATACTTCATTTACAAACGCAAATTTTTGGGTTATTGTAAAAATTTTTTTGGTTAATTTTTTTTAACTTTCTAAATTCACCTTTATTTTCTACGAGATACCTCCACACATTTAATTTTTTGAGTTACCAGCTTTCGTTGAGTTTAACAGTTTGATTTTTTTTGATTTTGCTTGGCGATAAATTTTTGTGTGGAACAAAAAAAGGGAAAAAAGGAAATCTTCCTTTTGTTGATTTTGCGGGATTACAAGCTTCATTTCTTTTATTTTTTAGCTAGCCTATAGTATTTTCGTTTTGTTGTTTGTTAAATAGATTTATTTAGTTAATACATATATTAGTATTTCTTGGTTAAAGGGTTATTCATTATTTTCTCCATATTCTTTAGTTAGTAATTTCTTATTCACCTTATTATTTCGTTGGTTGGGGGTCTTACGTTAATTCTAAAAATCAGTTGAATTTTTTTATATACGAAAATATTTATTTGTCACCGTATGTAATATTATATATATTTTTATCAATTCTGGTGTGGTCGATACAGTGTAGACTGGTTCTTACTTTTATAAATTAATTTTGCGTAATCCCAAGTAAAGAAAATGGATATATCTCCGTTGAGCGCAAATGAACTTGAGGTGGAGTGCGAGGTGTGCGGACTTTCCTCTCAGGATTCACAGGCCATGAAGAAGTTGCAATCGTTACTGAAGTCTGAACGCGAAGGTCAAACACCAGCACCTGCCCGAATGCATGCGAGAGCCTGCCAAAACCCTCAAAGAGAGATTGGTTATTGCCATGATCGATTGATGCAGTTCAAGGAGGATATCGCCACGCTACCAAACTTCAACGTTGAACAGCAACCTATAGCTGCCAGAAAAATCTGTTCCAAACTTTGGCATGTGAGAGGACGGTTGGAGCGGGCGATATCGTCACCAACTTACGGCGGGGAGGCTCAAAAACAATTAGATGCTTGTATCCCGTTGATGACCGTGTTGGTGTCGTATTTGGAAGATGAGAATCTACTGAATACTTCTCTTGAGATCGCCAAAACGATAGTAATTGAGAAAGCTCCTGAAGAAAATCTCGTTCAAAGGTCGGAACCCACCGGAAATCCAGTAGGTGGCTCGGCCGTTTCATTTTCACCTGATCATGTCACTCACCAATCACAACACATACACGATTCGTCGGCACATGTAGCTACTCTACAGCACCAAATCACAATGTTATCCGATCAGCTGCGGGCTATAACTAGTGCAACTCCGTCCGGTGGACTCGCTCCACCCGGTACGCCAAAGGATCCTTTACCTCGATCACTATTCGTACCTACTTTTGGGGGTATTCATGTTCCGAAAGGGCGTTCATCTCTGGAGCATGCTATCCCCACTGATGGCGCTTTCGTTTCCAACCAGCCAGATACCTTACATAATAGCACTTTTCATGGTCAGAGTTCTGATCCTCTCCCTCGTCCGTATGCTGCAGCGAGTACTTTAACCCCTTCTACCCCAGGGTTTTCTGGTTACCGTTCCTTAGGGCGAAGCGGTATTTCTTTTTCTGGTTTATCGGACATGTTTTTGTTCCAATTGGAAGTTATTGCCACTTCGATGTGCCTGCGCCCCGAAACCTTGTTCTGCGCTACCTGGATAGAATTAAAACGAGATCTGGTAGAAAGATTTAAGGACCGTCGTACCGCTTTTGAAGTTCGTCGCGCTATCGAGAGCAGAAAGCAACAACCGAATGAAAGCTTTCTTGATTTCTACCATTGCATGTGGGGTTTATCCTTACAATGTCAAACTCCGTATTCAGACGAAGAATTCATTCAGTTGCTGCTTTCTAACATGAAGCCTGTTTTGCAGTTCCATCTCACCGACCGACAGTTTTCGACTATAGGGGATCTGATTAAAAGCTGTACTGCTTGGGAAGATACTTTGAAGCGTTGCCCTGTCCGACCGGAAGCCGCTGCATTCCCCAGACGTGTTGTCCACGAATTATCCGTGGATTCAACTGATGAAAATGGGCTGCCGGGAGTTTATCCAGACGTAGCGCCAACTGATGTCTCCACCGGGTATTCGTTGGCTTCCTTTCAGGGTCCGTCAGCGGGTCCGGTCGTCAGACCAAATAACTCAGTCAGAATACCACTAGTTAACAAGCCACCAGCGGTACCTCATGCACCGACCGGAAATCCTCCTCTCGTCTGTTATAACTGTTCTGATATTGGGCACACCTTTATATATTGCCCTAAACCTATGTTTCGATATTTCTGTTTCCTTTGTGGATTACCTGATACTATTTCTCCGAATTGTCCTAGATGTGCGGGAAACCGATCGAGTGGCCAGTGGAGATCGGGGAACCGTGGGTCACAGAGTACCGGAGCCCCAAGGAATGCGTTGGAGGATGCGGCCAGCAACACGGATCCGGAACTTCATCAGAGGCCTGCACTCTCTTGGAGAAGACCAGCGGAACAGCGAAAGTCTTCGTAGAGCCCGTTTGCTCCGAAAACAAATCTGGACCGGTTCCGTCTGGTTCCAACCAGGTGAGTGCGGGTTCTGCGGGACTCCCATCCGTGCCAAAATGTCGAGCTGTCCAATCATTTAATGTTAGGAACTCCATTTCACTAAATCCGTTCTTCCAACCTATTGCTTCTATGCCTTATACGTCACTTTATAATTCTACACCTAATTCGTCTTTACCTGCTATGTCATCTTTTTTCTCGTCAATACTGGATATTTCTATTTCGAATATAACTTCCTCATATTCAAGACCTTCCGTCAAACCTGTTTTTCCAACCCTACCAATTACAAAACCATTTAGTTCTCACCTAGTAAAATTCCCCTATTCTAACTTGTTCTCTGCTTCTCAGATGCAAGCCCGAACTCACAATTATAGCCGTTTGCTGCGCTCCAAACGTTATTGGGAAAGGCGGAAGAGTATGCGATCTTTCGTCATATCTTCCATGCTCGGTGCTGAAACCAATGATCTACGGCCGTATGCCGAAGTCTTGGTTAATGAAGTTCCATACCGAGGTCTTTTAGATAGCGGAGCTAGCGTAAGCGTGTTGGGTTGTGGATCGGAAAAACTGTTATCAAATCCGTTTGTCAAAATTCATTGTTTTCCAACTAAGATCAAAACCGCCAGCGGACAATCACAGCCAGTACTTGGGTATTTAAATGCTATAGTCCGATTCAATAACCTCGCTCATAACCTTACCTTATATTTAGTGCCTTCATTAGAACAGCCGTTATACCTTGGAATTGACTTTTGGAATCGCTTTGGGATCATTCCAAAAGTCTCTTCTTTGAGTATTTCTTCTTTAAGTGATATCAACGATCTTGCTGATTAACGTACTGAGTCTAAATTCCACCTTCTGTCCGGTGAGGATCAGCATACGTTAAATGGCATCAAAGAACTCTTTCCTTCGAGCGCTAAATTGGGCCTAGGTCAAACTCCTTTGTTGTTTCACTCGATTGATGTTGGATCCGCGAAACCAGTGAAACAGCGGTTTTATTCTGTGTCTCCTGCCGTCCAGAAGCTCATGTATGACGAGTTGGATCGGATGTTGTCTTTGGGGGTCATCGAGGAATCACAAAGTTCCTGGTGCTCTCCAGTTACGCTCGTGCGTAAGGCTAATGGGAAAGTTCGTCTGTGCTTAGATGCTAGAGAACTGAACAAGGCCACCGTTAAGGATGCGTATCCGTTGCCTCTTATCAACGGATTGTTGGGTCGTTTGGATCAAACCAGATTTATATCTGCAATTGATTTAAAAGATGCCTTTTGGCAGATACCACTCGACCCACAATCCCGCGATAAGACAGCGTTTACGGTACCTGGGCGGCCTTTGTATCAGTTCACCGTAATGCCCTTTGGGTTATGCAACGCTCCACAGACTCTTTGCCGCCTCATGCACCGAGTAATTCCTCACCGATTGCACGATAAGGTCTTCGTGTACCTTGATGACCTCTTAGTCACATCCGCCAATCTGGATGAGCATTACCTCCTTTTAAAAGTCGCTTGCTTATTAAAGTCCGCTGGTTTAACCATCAATCTAGATAAGAGCCAATTTGTCCTTAAAGAAGTTAATTATTTGGGTTATGTGGTTGGACACGGTTGCCTTCGCACAAACCCAGAAAAGTGTAAAGCGATTGCAGAGTTTCCTGTTCCAAAAACCACCAAACAAATACGACGCTTTCTGGGAATGTGTGGGTGGTACCGTCGGTTCATACCTAACTTTGCTACCTTGGCTGCTCCATTGACTGATCTTACAGGCAAATCTGGTAAATGTTCATGGTCCTCTGCTGCGGAATCCTCCTTTGTTGCTTTGAAAACTGCTTTGACCTCTGCTCCCGTGTTAGCTAACCCCGATTACAGTAAGCCCTTCTACATACAGTGCGATGCCAGTGCTGTCGGCGTAGGTAGCGTCTTGTTTCAAACCGATCCTGATGGGGCAGAGCATCCCATTGAGTTTATCTCGCATAAACTTAATGCGGCCCAGCGAAACTATTCAGTGACCGAGTTGGAGTGCTACGATGCGGTACTCAGTGTGCAGAAGTTCCGGCCTTATGTAGAGGGGTATCCTTTTGTGATTTATACAGACCACGCTAGTCTACGCTGGCTGATGTCACAAAAGGATTTGTCGGGGCGCTTAGCCCGGTGGAGCCTCAAATTACAAGCTTTCGATTTTCAGATTGGGTATAGAAAAGGGTCGGTAAATATAGTGCCTGACACTTTATCTCGAGCTTTTCCTGAAGAAACTTTGTTACGTTCGATGAGGAGAGGGTGAACGTTAAGATGCTATACAAGCCCCGCACAGCTCGCGTTCCAGTTTGGGGGACCAGGAATATTGAACCCGAACCTAGAACAACGACTTACTTCAGTAGCTAAGTTACCCAAGCCACTCCTAGAAGCAAGTCGAGTCAGGAACGAGTCCTCACCGATCATCGCAGAACCCCGATCCAATCATCCCTTATGTGTCGCACGTTGCCGTGAACGACACTCTCGTAAAGGATGATGGGCGAACTGGATCGTCCGCTGTGCGTAACGCCTCCCCCATCACGCACACAGAAATTTATCCATGGTGTCCTTCACCCGCAGCTAGATGTCCGGCTTAACTCAGTCCCGAGGGAGTAGGTGGATTTGGTGAAGGCCCAACCACAGATTACATTGCTGCCGTCATGGATTCCCGTTGCACAACACTTTACCTACCTAGCTCGCACATTCCCACGATGACTCTCACATTTCCGCACAAATTAACAACACATAATTACTTTATTACGTTATAACTGGTACTAATTTTTATTGAACATAAGGAATGGTTAACAAAGAAAAAATACCCCTCGTATTCGAGACTCGATTTCTTCGTCCCGATGAAGAGCTGAAACACCCGGGCACGGTGCGAACCACGGAAACTGAGGATCTGCGGATTTGAGCTCACACCCGTCGATCCCTAGAAGTATACAACCAAAAAAAAAAAAAAATATGCTGCGCCACCAGACTCGGTGCCCGCGTTTAGCAATTAATCGGCCGAGAATTCGGTCCTCCAATACTCACAAATTTGATCAGCCCTCTGCTACCGGACGCTGCACACCATCGCAGGACTGCCGCAATCGTCGAAGGAACAACACCGTCGAAAAATT
This sequence comes from Tipula vernalis, assembly GCA_958295665.1. Taxonomy (NCBI): domain Eukaryota; kingdom Metazoa; phylum Arthropoda; class Insecta; order Diptera; family Tipulidae; genus Tipula; species Tipula vernalis. The sequence continues at coordinate 260,577,056 of OY282558.1, read as the reverse complement.
AAGCTTATTAAATCCCCCCAACAAGCTAAGATAATAATCCGTAGTGGTCCACAATATTTCGGTATACCAAAATGCACCAATTTGACAATTTACCAGTTTGAGTGCTCGTCCGTTGCTGCCGTCGTAAATTGGTTGTGATGAAATTCGACAATATCCGTGTCTACTCTAATTATTTCACAATTAAATTATTTCCTTTCAATTTTTTTTTTACATAAATTCCTTGTTAATTTAATACCGCCATATTTTAACAAAAATAATAAAATTATAACGTAAAAACAATTATTTACTCAAAACAAAAAAAACTTTACTATTTTCCATAATTTTGGCATATACGACATTTTGTAAATTTTTGAAACTTGAATACAAAGTCAACACAGTGCACGATAGTGATCTTTTTTTTTTTTTGCAATTATCCACAAAAACAAAATGCACGTACCGCAACACAGAATATTCTATTATTTTTATTTCTGTGTGGTTTATTTAATAAAAAAGTTTTTTTTTCATAAAAAACACAACGAAACTGATAAACTGTTTTTTTTCGTTTTTTTTTTTTTGTTTAGGAACACAATGTTATTTAATTACTTAGATGTTCATGTAATGTACTTTATTTTTCATGTACAAACTTTATTTAAGATGGTATTTTAACGTGGAATAATTAAATTTACTTCGAAAATTTATATTTAGAGCAGTTGACACTGTTGACAGTATAATGAATCGCCAGACACAAGAGGCCGAATAACAATTTGACATCCGTTTATATACATTTTTTTTTTCAAGTACCACAACAATGTTTGTTATTGTTATTATTATTTTTGTTTATTTAGAACGATCACCACGCTCCTACATATAGGCACCCCTAACTTCCATGTGCATGCAACCAAACCCAATGATATTTTCACAAAAAAAATTCTCTCGAACACACAGACAAGAGTAGTGTTACTTTGGGACAAATTTAAATTTGTTAAATTCCCTTTTACCAAAGCAACACTACAAAACAACAAAACAAAACAAAAAAAATAAAAAATCCAAACCAAAAAACACCACCAGCTGATGTTAGTGAATTATTTGTTTTGGTCGGTGCTGTTGTTGTTGTTTGCGAAGTTGTGACAGGTAGGTGTAATTGCAAAATTTTGGTAATTAAAAGCCGAATCTATAGGTTTTGGGTTAATTTTATGTTTATTTTTTTTTTCTCAGAAACTACAAGTGAAAGAAAAGGACCTGATGGGTTGGATTACGATTTGTCAGATAAGTATTATGAAATATTAAACGAACTTGTAATGAGATTTTTCTTTTTTTTCTTTGACAGATACGGTACGCGAAATATACATACGGTGCGCGAAGCAACCCAAAAAAAAAAATTGTAAACACCAAAAAAAAAATTTAAAAATAAAGAAAATTTGAAATTTTATAGAAAATGAGTGTTTGTTTTATTCCGACCCAACGAAGATGCCTCGCATCGTAACACCGTGGGGAAGATCCACACCCTGAGAATCTCAAAGCCGGGCATTATTTTACCAAAATAAAACAAACCCTCACAAAGATATCATGAGAAAACCTTAATACTGCTGTGCTGCTTATCCCAACGTGGGGACGCCCCACACCCTGAAAAGTCTCATAAGCCGGGCTAGAAAAGAAAAAGAAACGTAAATGATAATTCCGAACGCAAAGAATGATACCGCGGTCCTACACAACAAAAGACCCACTGCATCCCTATACGTCCTATCTAAATTAGGTTCAACAAATAATAGGTTACAAAAAAAAATTCGGTCGAGCATCCTACGTTCGAATATCGTGGAGATGATACACACCCAGGGGTTTGCCGGTCGGATCAGCCAGACGGAAGGCAACCTGTCCAACTTGCTCAACCACGATGGCTGGTACAAACTTCGGTGCTAACTTAGAAGAAAATTTCCGGACCGCACTACTTAAAACGTAGGTTCGGACAAATACAGCTTGTCCCACCGACAAGAAGCGTCTTCGACTAGAGGAATTATAGGCGTGTTCACCCTTCAAATGAGCCGCGCGTAAATGTTGTATAATTTGCTCCCGCAATCCATCCAATCTATTCGCCGTAGTAAAGGCGTGACTATCGCTATTATCATTACATTGGAGTAACCGCCGAAGTCGGTATTCGGATCCATGTCCGATCCGATGCTGGCCGAACACCACAAAGTGCGGGGAAAAGGAGGTAGCGGCATGAATTACGTTCCGCAAGGTTGCTCCCACAGTAGACAAATGCTGATCCCAAGCCGTGTGTTGTAATCCAATGTATGCGCGGAGTGCCGACACCACAGTCCGATTGACGCGCTCTGCAGCATTACTCTGCGGGGAATGGAAGGGGGTCCGGTCTTGCTGTACTCCGTATTTAGCCAACAACTGGTTAAACAGCACAGACTTAAACTGCATTCCATTATCGGTGTGCACTATCTCAGGAACTGCGAACAGGTGAAACACGTCTTTTTCCAGGAATTCGCACAAAGCACTAGTTGAAGCCTCCCTCATTGCCTTTAAAAATACAAACTTGGAAAACTTGTCTAATACTACTAATACCACAGTATTATGATTGGATGACCGAGGGAATGGACCCAAAAAGTCCAAATATAAATATTGAAAAGGTCGGGTAACCTCAGTGTCTACTCCCATAGGAGGCCTTAAAGGAACATTGCTAGCTTTAGTCATCTTACAGACTGAACAGGAGTTAATAAAAGATCGAACGTCCCGATGCATCGTAGGCCAATGAAAGTGTCGTTGTAAGAGTTCCACGGTTTTAGCAATTCCCATGTGACTCGCTGACGGCGGAGAATGAGCGGAAGTGATTAAGGGCAGAATAAGAGGAGCCGGAACGACCAATTTCCATGGTGACAAGTCGGTAGATAGGTAATGGAGACCAACAGAAGGACGGACCAGTAATTTACCATTCTCGACCTTAAAATCAGCAGATGGAGCATCAGTTATTCTACGAATTTGTCCCACATAATCCTCATGTTGAAAAGCTGGATCATCCAAATTGATGCATAAGCAATCATCGTTACAGGCGCTAGACGGACCAGGCTCTATCGCATCGCAGTAAGCGCGAGATAGAGTATCTGGTACAGTATTTAGGGTACCCTTACGATGAATGATGTTGAATTTATAGCCCTGCAGTTTCAAGCTCCATCTGGCTAAACGGCCCGACAAGTCAGACAAATTCATCAGCCAGCGGAGACTTGCGTGATCAGTGATGATTGTAAACTCAAATCCCTCCACGAAAGAACGGAATTTCTTGACGCAAAGTACAGCAGCATAGCATTCCAGTTCAGTAATGCTGTACTTGCGCTGGGCAGGATTGAGCTTATGCGAGTAGAAGGCTATAGGATGCTCGGACCCATCATGGATCTGATAGAGCACCCCACCGACCCCCATTGTCGAAGCATCAACTTGGATGAAGAACGGCAAATCATAGTCGGCGTGTACTAGAACCGGAGCGGTGGTTAATGCTTTCTTCAGCTCGATAAACGCAGTATCGGCCTCTGGATTCCAAATGATTTTCTGTTTGGCTTTTAACAAATCAGTTAGTGGAGCCGCGATAGAGGAATAATTTGCGATGAAGCGACGATACCATCCACTCATCCCGAGAAAGCGACGAAGTTGACGAGTCGTAGTTGGCGTTGGAAATTTCGTAATCGCCTCTACTTTCTCGGGATCGACCCTAATGCACCCCTCCCCAATCACATGTCCCAGATATTTGATCTGCTTTAAGACGAAGTGGCTTTTGTTCACATTTATTGTCAGGTTGGCCCACCGCAACCGCTCGGCAACTAAGCGCAGCAAGGCAAGGTGTTCCTCAAAAGTACTTGACGTTACAAGGAGATCGTCTAGGTAGACGAACACCTTGTCGTGATACTCATGAGGAATCACCTTGTCCATTAACCGGCACATGCTCTGCGGCGCGTTGCATAACCCGAAGGGCATAACGGTGAATTGGTAAAGAGGTCTACCAGGTACCGCAAACGCAGTCTTATTTTTAGCATCATCGTCGAGTGGAATTTGCCAAAAGGCATCCTTCAAATCTAAACTAGAAATGAAGGACGTGTTTTCCAAACGACTCAGAAGACCGTCGATTAGCGGTAACGGGTAGGCGTCTTTAACCGTCACTTCGTTGACCCTTCGAGCATCCAGGCACAAACGTGATTTCCCATTAGACTTTTTCACCAGTGTAACTGGTGAACACCAGGGACTTTCACTTTCCTCTAACACTCCCAATTCGATCATCCGATCGAGTTCAGCATAGAGCTGCGACCGGACAGCCGGGGAGACTGCATAATGCCGTTGTTTTAGAGGAGAAGCAGCCCCTGTGTCTATTTTATGGGATAATAAATGGGTGCGACCCAATCCCAAGGTAGTTGACGATGGGAAAAGGTTAACGACGTCAGATAAAGATTTAGACTGAACATCAGTAAGTGCATGTGTAGGGAGAATATCAGTAGTGTCGGAAGGAACGGAGGAATCAGAACCACCACCAATCAGCTCAGAAATATGGAATTCCACCCCGAATGCACGGAAGAAGTCCATACCTAGGTATAGCGTTTGTGATAAATTGGGGACCAAATGTAATTTAATTCGTCGAACTTTATTATTGAAGGTTATGTCTACGAAGATATGACCAAGAATACGTTCTTTAGCACCATTTGCGGTAGACAGGTATGACGGCATGTGATGAAAAAACAACTCAGAGGACTGAATGAACTTTTCGCAACCCTGACCCAATGCACTAATACTGGCCCCAGAGTCTAACAAACCGCGCATTTGACAATCAGCAACTAAAATATCAACAAACGGACGATTATCCCCTTCGGTATGCAAAACAGACGCACAAATTTCCTTCCGAACTCGTCGCCGGTATCGGAAATATAAATATGATCGATGGAAGCGAGAGTGAGCTTTATGAGTAGGTAAAGGAGAAGTTAGTCGCGTTTTGGACGCTGACGTAGGTATAACTCGGGGTCCGTGTTGGAAGCCGCCTCCGAGCTTAGGATTCTTGACGGAATAACGTGAGTTTGAGGGAGCGGATCCCGTGTGTATCGGTCCCTCGCCGGTAAGTTTCCCGAAGACGGGTTCTGGCACTTTGGACAATCGGGAAGATAAGTATCGGTACGGCCGCATCCGTAACAAAATATCGTCCGAGGTTGTCGACACAACTGAAAGGTGTGACCTGGCGATTTACAATTCCAACATTGGAACGTAGTGTGATCACGTTTTATTATCGCCTTACGACCTGATTGTTCGCTCGTTCTATTAAAAGCGCACACTGTTTCTATCTCCGTCGGAGGGACTACTGATGTACTCTCTGAGGTGTTAAGCTCATGCAAAAGGCTACGCGAGGCACCAATGTTAGCTTCGGGATTGTGCTTGACTTGCTTCCACAACGTTTCCAAATAACGGGCCTCTTGAGCTAACTGACCAAGGTTATAAATATATTTGCCAGCCAATGCTAATTGCAGACCCGGACGCATATTATTTAATAGCACGTCTAGAAGCTCGTTATCTGGGATAGGAGGAACTCCTTGCAACCCAATTTGCAGAATGGCATCCTGGAAATCGCCATAGCATTCCTGTGGATATTTTTGTTTTCGGGCATCTAACATTCGACGGATCTCACGATTAGTAATTCCCCGATTGAAGCGTAATATTATTGCTGGTTTCAAGTGTTCCCAATTTACACCCGGATCTCGTTCTACCGTCCCACTCGAGAGCTACTCCTGACAACAAACAGGTCAGGTTTTGCACGCATTCATTTAGGTTTATCCCCGAGCATCTGGCCATTTGATCTACTCGGGCTACAAAGCGCTCAACGGGCACATCATCGTTTGAACCACTAAATCTTAGGTTCCATCCCAATAAAATCCTTGATACATTGGAGGCATTTGGTAAAGACGTTCGGTTGGAGTTACAACGTTCCGGAGTTGTAGATGTAGTTTGCCTCGGTTGGCTAGAATCGGCCAATGAACGACGAAAGTCAACTAGCATTGATCCGAAGGTTTTTACTACGTCTTGTAGATCCGTCTGAGTCACCGGATTGACCGCAGGAACTTGTGGAGATTCCTTAGGATTGGTCACCGGAATGTCCTTCTGGTCAACAGTAGGTCTGAGGAAATCTAGATGAGCCCCACCAGGTTCTGACGAGGATGTAGTGGAAGATGGCAACGGTGCGAGGTGTAAGGAATCCGAGGAATTTTCCGCGGAGAAAAGATCCATCAGATTTCCCGAAAGTGAAGCATAACGGTCAACCTGGGAAACTGTTTTAGGTTCCAACCGAGGGGTTTTATCTATATCTGGAACCGGGGTATCGAGGTTAGAATCCGATTGAAACGGTGTTTTTGATGAAGAACCGTATTTGCCTGTGCGTGGAGGCTCCCTGATAGGTCTGGGTTTATCCTCAGCATTCTCCATCATACCTTGACAAGAGTTTGGTATTTGTTCCATTTGCTCCAAATAGGTCAGTAGTTGTTCACAATGGTTGGCTACCCATTCCATCCCATCTGGATCCAAATGTTGGTATTGAAGCCTTAATAACCGACCACGAATGTGGTATAGACGTGACCGCACTTGTAGTATGACTTGCTCATCAACCGAGGGTTTACTATCCAAAAAAGAAGACGTTCGGGATAATTTTAAGGCACACAAACGTATTTCTGTAGCGGGATGTCGGATACCAGATGCATGCGGGGTTTTTGGAACTAGAATCGGGAAGGATTCCTCGGCCTGAACCTTGGCATGTAATAACTCTAAACTAGTTGGGCCTGCCATTAAGTGCCGAATCTCGAATTCTACATTTAGTTCGTCAGGTTCTAAGCAGCGAACGTCCATGATGGACACCAGATACTACCGTCCCACCACTAGAGAATTATAATAAGATCAGAACACTCGCGCTAAGATAAGTAAGTAACGCGTAAAAGAATTTAATAAAAAAAAAATATATAGTTAATAAATAAACACAAAATATGGCTTGTATGGATCTTGAATAAATATATTTATAGTTATAGTTGAATTTAAATTACCACAAATTTTTAAACCAAAACTCACCCACAAAAAAAATCACCAACACTAAAGCGAGCCGAGATAATCTACTCAAAATATGAGTTAAATTAACAAAACGTATATGTAAATAACAACGTGAGAATCATCGAGGTACCTGTGCATGCTAACAAATAAATAAGAAAAGAAACGTTAATATAAAAGGAAAACGGAACTACTTGCTGAATCAGCGATCTCATGGTGATCGACGAAACACGGACAACATGAGATCGCTGAAACCTCAATTGACCGGCGAAAACACACTCGTCAAATATCATCTAGCGGTCAACACCCAGAGGGGACAAACCAGAAGATTATCGGAGTACATCTTCGAACGGTAAAAGAAACTATATGCGAATTCATCAGCGTCCGAATCACGCTTTCATTTCTAGACACGAGTCTACAAGAAAGCTCTAACCGTCGGTGATGCACACGCACAATAGAATTGAACCTGTAATTAATAGAACAGAAAAAAAATACATGAAGCTGAAAAGAAAGGAGATAAACTTGTAGGGAACATGAGGCTACACACAACGAGAACTACAACGGTTACACCATTATATCTCGTATAGAACCACATGTTCCGAACTGAAACAAAAAGTGGATAGGCAAAATGTTGTGCAACTTAAATACAAAAATTTTTATTAAATCAAATTGTATTACCGTGCCATTGAATAAAGTTTGGGCGCCACTGTTACGTTCGATGAGGAGAGGGTGAACGTTAAGATGCTATACAAGCCCCGCACAGCTCGCGTTCCAGTTTGGGGGACCAGGAATATTGAACCCGAACCTAGAACAACGACTTACTTCAGTAGCTAAGTTACCCAAGCCACTCCTAGAAGCAAGTCGAGTCAGGAACGAGTCCTCACCTGATCATCGCAGAACCCCGATCCAATCATCCCTTACGTGTCGCACGTTGCCGTGAACGACACTCTCGTAAAGGATGATGGGCGAACTGGATCGTCCGCTGTGCGTAACGCCTCCCCCATCACGCACACAGAAATTTATCCATGGTGTCCTTCACCCGCAGCTAGATGTCCGGCTTAACTCAGTCCCGAGGGAGTAGGTGGATTTGGTGAAGGCCCAACCACAGATTACATTGCTGCCGTCATGGATTCCCGTTGCACAACACTTTACCTACCTAGCTCGCACATTCCCACGATGACTCTCACATTTCCGCACAACTTAACAACACATAATTACTTTATTACGTTATAACTGGTACTAATTTTTATTGAACATAAGGAATGGTTAACAAAGAAAAAATACCCCTCGTATTCGAGACTCGATTTCTTCGTCCCGATGAAGAGCTGAAACACCCGGGCACGGTGCGAACCACGGAAACTGAGGATCTGCGGATTTGAGCTCACACCCGTCGATCCCTAGAAGTATACAACCAAAAAAAAAAAAAAAATATGCTGCGCCACCAGACTCGGTGCCCGCGTTTAGCAATTAATCGGCCGAGAATTCGGTCCTCCAATACTCACAAATTTGATCAGCCCTCTGCTACCGGACGCTGCACACCATCGCAGGACTGCCGCAATCGTCGAAGGAACAACACCGTCGAAAAATTAAGCTTATTAAATCCCCCCAACAAGCTAAGATAATAATCCGTAGTGCTCCACAATATTTCGGTATACCAAAATGCACCAATTTGACAATTTACCAGTTTGAGTGCTCGTCCGTTGCTGCCGTCGTAAATTGGTTGTGATGAAATTCGACAATATCCGTGTCTACTCGAATTATTTCACAATTAAATTATTTCCTTTCAATTTTTTTTTTACATAAATTCCTTGTTAATTTAATACCGCCATATTTTAACAAAAATAATAAAATTATAACGTAAAAACAATTATTTACTCAAAACAAAAAAAACTTTACTATTTTCCATAATTTTGGCATATACGACATTTTGTAAATTTTTGAAACTTGAATACAAAGTCAACACAGTGCACGATAGTGATCTTTTTTTTTTTTTGCAATTATCCACAAAAACAAAATGCACGTACCGCAACACAGAATATTCTATTATTTTTATTTCTGTGTGGTTTATTTAATAAAAAAGTTTTTTTTTCATAAAAAACACAACGAAACTGATAAACTGTTTTTTTTCGTTTTTTTTTTTGTTTAGGAACACAATGTTATTTAATTACTTAGATGTTCATGTAATGTACTTTATTTTTCATGTACAAACTTTATTTAAGATGGTATTTTAACGTGGAATAATTAAATTTACTTCGAAAATTTATATTTAAAGCAGTTGACACTGTTGACAGTATAATGAATCGCCAGACACAAGAGGCCGAATAACAATTTGACATCCGTTTATATACATTTTTTTTTTCAAGTACCACAACAATGTTTGTTATTGTTATTATTATTTTTGTTTATTTAGAACGATCACCACGCTCCTACATATAGCCACCCCTAACTTCCATGTGCATGCAACCAAACCCAATGATATTTTCACAAAAAAAATTCTCTCGAACACACAGACAAGAGTAGTGTTACTTTGGGACAAATTTAAATTTGTTAAATTCCCTTTTACCAAAGCAACACTACAAAACAACAAAACAAAACAAAAAAAATAAAAAATCCAAACCAAAAAACACCACCAGCTGATGTTAGTGAATTATTTGTTTTGGTCGGTGCTGTTGTTGTTGTTTGCGAAGTTGTGACAGGTAGGTGTAATTGCAAAATTTTGGTAATTAAAAGCCGAATCTATAGGTTTTGGGTTAATTTTATGATTATTTTTTTTTTCTCAGAAACTACAAGTGAAAGAAAAGGACCTGATGGGTTGGATTACGATTTGTCAGATAAGTATTATGAAATATTAAACGAACTTGTAATGAGATTTTTCTTTTTTTTCTTTGACTGATACGGTACGCGAAATATACATACGGTGCGCGAAGCAACCCAAAAAAAAAAAAATTGTAAACACCAAAAAAAAAATTTAAAAATAAAGAAAATTTGAAATTTTAGAGAAAATGAGTGTTTGTTTTATTCCGACCCAACGAAGATGCCTCGCATCGTAACAACTTCTCCTGAGGAAGACGTTCGCCTAAATAAAAACATTGCGTCTTTTAATGCTCAATTTGAAAATTGTCGGCCTCATCCTGCTTCTTACATAGAACTTGCGGACATCAATAGTTTATCAAAGCCTACGTCTGTTCCTGTCTTACATCTTGATTTGAATTCTCCTGCTTTTAACGATCCTGCTTATGTGGCACACATAAACCAAGTTCGTAAATTAAAAGACGGTGAACACAATTTCCATATTCAAGACAACAAACTGTTAATTGATCCTTCGTATGGTGCGCGATATTTGGACACTGATCTTCCCGTTTATCGTCTGGTAGTACCATCTCCTCTTATTGAAAATCTGATTGAGCAAGCTCATAGTCCGCCCACCTCTGCACATCTTGGTGGTAGTAAAACTCTTGAGCGGTTGCAAAGGCAATTTTTCTGGCCTCAAATGTCTCGTCAGGTTAAAGATTACGTGGCGAAATGTCAAGAATGCAAAAAGCATAAGGGCGTTAACTTTTCCACCCGTCCAGCTATGGGAGCTGCAGTAGTGTCCACACGTCCTTTCCAAAAATTATACGTAGACTTTTTAGGACCTTATCCGAGATCGAAGCGTGGCAATATTTGTATATTGCTTGTTTTGGATCATTTCTCCAAGTATGTATTTATCAAGCCTCTGCGAGAAGCTTCCGCTGCTTTGATGTGTACGTATTTGGAAAATGAGGTTTTCCTGACATTCTCTGTTCCTGAAGTTATTACTTCAGATAATGGCAAACAGTTTATTTCACAGCTCTTTAAAAATTTGCTACCTAAATATGGAGTTTCGCACATCCGCACACCTGTTTACTCTCCGCAGAGCAACGCTTCGGAGCGGGTGAAGCGCACACTATTGGCTGTCATTAGGTCATATATTGATGATCACGAACATAATGAGTGGGACAAGCATTTGCAAGAGATCGCAGCTGCCTTGCGCAACTCGATTCATGATACGCTGCATTATTCCCCCCATTATTTAGTCTCTTCATGGTTCAGATTATGAATTACGGGCATTGCTCTGCGGAAAGGATTCCAGTGACGTCCACGGATGGTCCAAACCTGATCGGATGAACTTAGTACGAGATCCAATTCTTCATTACTTAAAAGTGGCGCATGATAAGGGAGCTCGACACTATAACCTGCGAAGCTCAAACCGTACCTTTCATGTAGGACAACCTGTATTCATACGATCCATCGCTTTGAGTGACGCAGTTAACAAATTCTCCGCCAAATTGTGAGCAAAATTCAAACCAGCAGTAATTAGTTCGAAAGCTGGTTCGGTATCTTATAATGTGGAAGACTTAGTTGGTAAACCATTGGGATTGTACTATGTTAAAGATATCCGAGCTTAATTTTATGTCTTTAATCTTGTGCCTGGCTTGAGACCTTTTCTCGGGTGTGGGTCGTCCCAACGTTTGTTACGACTGGCATACGTCTCCACTTCATACAGAGGAAAAAGAAATTTTTTTTGCGAAAATTCCAAACGCTCAAATAATTTGAAATTTTTTTTTATCGATATAAAATACCATGACCACCATAGTGTTTGTACCTATGCTCGCTTTTATGATTTCCGAATTTAAATCCAATATTCCCTCCGATTGCTATGTAAACATATTTTAAATACATGTATACATGTATTATGTAGTATGAGATGGAATATTTGCGTTATTAAAATGTTCAATCTGGAATATTCTATTTTTCTTTCTGGTATCATTGGCTTAAATTAACGCGTGATATTTGCTCTGAGTGGGGATAGAACCGATCGGTGTATTAGACATGAATCCGATGCGGCCGTACAGATAAGTATGTACATGTGTTCGTCGACGTTGTTCGTCTTATTCGTTGTATTTGTGTACATAAAAAAACATACATGTCAATAAAGATTTTACAATAATAAAAAAAAATAAATAAATAAATGATGAACGATGTGCACAAATACAACGAGTGGGACGAACAGCGATGCGAAGTAGAAAATAGGAGGGGGAAATTTTCTGATTTTTTTTTTATGTAAAATATTTTTTTGATTGAGTAGTCTAGTTTTGATTTTGAATAAGATTGGTCTGGTGTTTTAACTCGGCAGTATTTTGATCGAGAACTATCTTTTGTTTTTTTGAGTACAACTTCTCTTAAATTATTGTTAATTTTAGTAATTTAATTAATAATTACTATGCAAAAATTTTGTAAATACGAATGTTAAATAAAAATTCGAATTAAAGTGTAATAAATCTATAAATTAGTGCATTGATAAATAAAATCTAGTTTGAATTTTCGTATAAATCATTTCTTATAAGATTAAATAAATGGTTAATTGAAAAATATTTAATTGTGTACCGAAAAAAAAAAATAATAATAATATAAAAATGGCGAAAATATGCCATTAAATAAATTTCCTTTTTGTTATATAAATAATTATAAATAAATAAATTAATAATTGATAATTATTTAATTGTATATCAAAATAAAAACAAATAAAATTAAAAAAAAAACCCAATAAAACTTTATATGTGTCAATAAACGGAAAAAAAAACTTAAGACATTTTTGTTGCTTTTTTTTTATACTTGTTTGGGTGCGGTCAGTGGATTTTTTTTTTTTGTATTTGATCATTGTGCGAGTGTTAAACGAAAGGAAATCGCACCGTGTCGATATACGTAATGCTGATTTTATGCTTACTTGGTGGCTGCTGTAAAATTATCAATTAATGACGTTGCTTTTATCCGTCATTAAGTTTTGTTTTGAAACCACATTCTCTGCTGACAATCATATGTACAAATAATATTGTTTGCTTTGATATTGAGACAATATTCCCGCCCGTGGGGGCAGGCAATCAATTGTGTGAGGGGGATCCTGCGTCGGCGCTGTTTGCGGTGTGGTCGGACGGGCCTTTAAAACAACAAGGTAAAACAATTAAGGGATAAACAATCTGGCTAAGTAAATTTTAGTTTCTTAAGTTTGTAACAGTTTGTTTCTCCTTTCTATTTTCATTATATTGCACATATATTATTATTTTTACCGTTTGTTTTCGGCGTTTCGTGGTGGTGCACCGATTTGGTGAAAACCCCACTCAGAGCAATTATTGTCAGGTTATATTTTTTTTCCGTCATTTTGATTGATTGCGTTTGGAATTTCCGTTCTTTTTCTCTTCGCTTCTGCTCGGTTGTCCGTTTTTGGGTGTGGTTCGACCCCATGACGGTTCATTTCTTTCAGGTATTTTTGTGTTTTCCTTAATTTTCTTAAAACAGTGATAGTGAAAGTGAAATTTAACATTAACGTAGAATCAGTTTTAACGTAATTTATCTTGTTTAATTTTAAATTTTTTTTTTTTTTACCATAACCTAAAATTTTTTCTTTGAATTTCTTACTGTAACCGCACCATGTGCGTGTAAACAAATAATTGATCGGATGATGTGAGGTGTGGTCATGTGAAGGGTCGGCCTTTTTCCACCCTTTTCCGTGCGTGCCGTTCGTTCCTCCAGGACAGGCTGTGCTGGAGGGCGGCACGCCATATGAGTTGATCGCGTCGGGGTGACGGTTTCCGTTCCGGGGGATTGTCGCTGGGATTGTCACACGGGCGTCCTTCCCTCATAAATGGCATCGGTAGCCGTCGCGACTGGGAAACAGCATCCCAGTAGGCGGGCCGATGAGGATAGGCCCATGTGGCAATCACGGCGGTGATCACCTGGGAATGAGACGGTCACTCCTGATCGATCACTCCCAGCTTATCATTTTCTTTTTGCCGCTGAGGCCGTGGCAACTTAATTTTAATTTCATTTGCCCATCTAATTTTGTTCTTCATGCGGTTATTCAAGCATGAGTTTATATCTGAAAACCCCACGCCGCACTGTGAGCTCTAGCCAGCTACTATACCGCATCAGACCGCTATACTCATGTCTGTTAACGTAATCCCTTGGGGGATTGCGTTACAAGTTGTAATAACCGCCCGCAAGAAATTTATTACCCAGCTGGCTGAAATAATCCAAGAACTGGAGTTTTTTTATAGCGTGTTTTGGAGGGCAGTACACTGCCGATATGACACAGTTTCCAGACCACTCCTGCAGACAAATGCTCGTTGATTGTATATAGTATGTTCTTTCTCATATTTCGTAGTTCGTAGTGTTTTAATCTTCGCTTAATCAATATAACAGTGCCTCCATGTGCTTTACCATCTGGTTGCTTGGTGTCATAAATAGAGTACCTATTAATTTTGAAATAGCTATTTTTGGTGAAGCGTGTTTCTGATATTAACATTATGTCATATTGTGCTCAGTGAGAAATGCATGTACCTCCGCTTTATGTTGTGCTAGGCCGTTTTCATTCCATATGGCTATTTTGATGATGGCCATTTCTGGCTTTTTACGACTATCTGCATCAGCGTGCTCATATTCTGCATCATTAAAGCCATGGTGCTCTCCATCACCGCCATAAAGCTTTACATCATATTAGTCAATTTATTTAAAGCGGTTGAGATGTTTCCCTCTTCCCTTGCTTGAACTTTAGGAGCGGTACCTTTAAGAACACTTGCGTATGAAACCCCTTGGTGCACGCTGCCGTTTACATTTGCGTACCGTTTTGCATTTTGAGATTTTGTGTTTAGAATTTCTGGTCGTGCTTCTTTTCTAGCTGAAGAATGAAAATTAAGCATTCGTTGTTCTGCTCGCTGCTTTGGATTGATTCTCCTTTTCAATTCTAGATAAATTGGGCACCCTCTATAATTAGCTGTGTGATTTCCATCGCAGTTGCTGCATTTTCTCACTGATGCTTCCTTTTTTGCTTTATTGCAAACCTTTGAATTATGGAGTTCACCAAATATAACACAAACATCGTTCAAAGTGCAATATGGTCTTGTGTGCCCATATTCTTGGCACTTAACACACTATACCGGCCCATTTCTTTTCCTGGGTTCCTCGATGGTAACTCGATGAAAGTGTTGTAACTATATCAAAATTCTTTTCATTCCTTTTACCTTTCGGTAAAAGGAATGAAAAGAATTTTGATATAGATACAACACTTCAAACATTTTTGCTTAATTACAGGACAACAAAGCATTCAACGATGAATGAAACGTCAGCTAAGTTGATGTTTAAGCGGGAAATTAAGATGCACTTTGATTTATTGAAACCTCCAAGTATTGATAAAAGGGTAAAAATGAAACAGGAAATCGTCATACATAATTATAAAGGCAAGAGACATAAGTTTTACGAGCCGGGGGAAGATGTATTGCTCAAAGATTATTCCAATCCTAATAAACCGCAATGGGAGGATGCCAAAATACTGCATAGAATTGGACCAAGAACTTATTTGTGCAAATTAAATAATAATCGTCGTATAAAGAGACATCTAAATCAAATTCGGGATGGTATCAAAATGAATGAGTCATTGATTCAAATCTCAAATAGTAATAATAACTAATCAAATGGAAATAATAAGAAAAACATTGTGAATCCTTATTTATACGTAGTAAAAAATAATGAAAATAGAAATATAAGAAATCAAAGCAATAAAATTGTGGCAAATAATAATGTAGACGATTTTATTGCTGTAGATTGACCTAGAAGAGAAATTAGAGTACCAGCTAGGTATCGGAAGTAGTTTTAAGGTATTGCATTATATAAGTAACATAGTATACGTACATTAAAATTTGAAATCAAAAATTATTGTCATGTAAATGTAATAAGAAAAAAAGAAATGTATTTTAATTTTATTTAAGTGGGGAGGTATTGTCATGTTTAAATGCCATCATTACAAACTAAACTACCCACATAAACGTAGTCATTAGTACTAAACTGCCGTGCTAAACATGTTTTACTGATCTGCAAAAATCGCATTTCGAGAAAATTGATGTTAAAGTTTTTCGAAATATTTGGGGAATAACTTGCTTAAAAGCGGATTTAATTTACTTTCAAAGCCTTCAAATTATGCATTAGATCATAAATAATATGTTTCTCAAGAAAATATCAATAATTTATACATAATTAATTAATAATTTGCAGAATTAGTCTTTTACTTTAAATAGGCTTTATAAATAATCGATTGGTACTAAACAAAAATAACTTAAGTGCAATTAAGTCATTTATATCACAAAAGAAAAACTAAAATCCTGTGTTAATAAGAAGAATATATACCTTATCTGCCATTTAAGGTATTTATGTTTAGTTTATCGTTACATTTATTTTCAAAATAAACTGTAGAATACAACCTTAAATGCTATCAAAGTCGTGTTTACTACAAAGAGAAGTTGAAATCGTTTATTATATATAAAAAATATATACTTTATCTAAACTTTATGATGTAAGACCTTAAACACCCTAGTTTCTCGGATTTTATGAAATACGATTTGCAAATAGGATTTGGTAAAACTTTTGTAACAAAATACTAGTTTAATTGCTATGTTATATTTATTTATAACAAAATAAAAAACAACAACTATTGAAATCATAAAATTATTTATAAGATCGTTTTTTAAATAGCTTAAAAATCTAGTATGTAGTTTAAATTAATTCATAACATTTCTTTTTTATAAAAATAAATTCAAAACATGTCAGTCAACTGAAAAATTACAAAAATTCAATCAAATTGAATTAAAAATTAATATTTTTTATCACAAGAATAAAATTCAAGACTTATAATAATTGACGATCCATTAAAACAATTCAATCTATACCGATTGCCGGAGGATCCGAAATTGGTAAATTCATTAAGTGGTTCATTTGTAGTACAGAATAACATTACATGAAGATAAGTTAAAAGTCCTTGTTTATAAGTTATTATTTATTTATTTATTTATTTATTTGTTTAAATTTACAAATATTTTGCGTTTAAGAACAACCCCAAGCTACACAATCCATTTTGAGCACGAAGCTCATTCATAATAGTTTGTGTAGATGGGATCATTTAACGTAAAAATACAAAGAAGACAGCTTTATAGAATTATGCAAGATACCTCCTTGGCCTCCATTAAAATTGATTAAATTTATCCAATCCAATAATGCTGTTGTATAGCTTGGAACATAATCCGTCAGTGCTATGGTACTTCTATTTTTATATTTTCCAGGCGAGTAATGATAATTGTGTACATTGGTTAAACACCTTCAAACTATATGCTGGCCCCATAGGTTGAAGCATTTCCGAATTTGTAAATTTGTACCAATATGTAAATTTATTTGTAATTTTTCATATGTAAATTTAAAAGAAATATTTTTTTAGAAAATAAATAAGTTCGACTGACTCGATAGTCATAGCCTTTTATTGATTCAATTCACGTATAGAAAATTTCAAATAAGTCAATTTTGCTATTGAAAATGAAAATTCTTAAATTGCCTTAAATGCAATTTCAATTATGAAAATAAGAAAAAGTAACTTAACTTACATATTTGAAAGAAAATGACCTTATTTGTGCCATAGATAAGGCGTTCATGTTTAATATCAAGTAGTTAAGTCGGTGTTACTTCAAATTTGCTACTTTTTTCGATTAGAACAAAATTTATTTTGTTTAATAATGCATTTATTAAAGTAGATTTAATTATATTTATTTATATAAAATATAAAGAATATTAATACCTTTTAATTGGCATCAATAACTCAATTTCGCCAAAAATGTAGATCAGTAAAACTTGTTTAGCACGGCAGTAAAAAGAACATTCTGGGTAGAGTGAGCAAAAGAGAAAACACAGATTCATTGTGGTTCTATAATACGTGATGAATGTCACATTTAATATAAATTGAAATAAATAATTTAAAATATAAATAAAAAGGTATATATTTAAAAGGAGATAAATACCACAATATGTTTGATAATGACAGTACCAATGTTTAATATTTATTAACTTCTAGAATAAATCAGGATGCTCTAGAAAATACCTTTGCTCTAATAAGATCTGCAAATGGAAATAATACACACCCCTCAGTTCAGGAATTTTATTTCACTGTAGCGAAATTGTTGCCTGTAAAATTTCTAACCTCCTTCACAACCCTCTCGAACTGTGAAGATGATAATGACTACAAATTATTAGATATTATTCGAGATGTAATTGAAAAAGAACCTGAATTCTTCTGAATTGAAGAAGAATCTAATAAAAATGGACTAAACCAGCCCGGAATATGTAACGATTCACGAGTTAAATGTTGTACAAATATTTGTGATGTTTCCCATAGTGATACCGACGAACCAGCTTTAGGCAATAATCCGGAGTCATTACCTTATATAAAAAATTCAGATGCTTCCACAAGATACTTTGTTGGATATTTAATTCAAAGAGCATTAAAAAAATGTAACTGTGTTAATTGTGCTTTGACATTAGTTAAGGAAAATGATTACTTGGAATATAATTCTGAGTTACTAATAAAATATAAAAATTACATGAACGATACTTTTGGAAAGTTGCAAACTGTGGCGTAGATTTTCAAAGCGATATTCGTGTAATACGAGTAGGTAAAACATTATATTAAATTGAGTTTACTTAAGTTGAATATTTTAAATACGTTTTTTCTGTTTCATACAAGTGTATCATATAAGTGTATCACGAGAATAATATTATTTTGAATTTATTGGAGTTTACAATCGATTTTCTTTTCTGTTGGCCCTCAATTTTTGTTGTTTCATCTTCCCTGCCATATTTATTTCAATTTGTTAGTAGTTGCAAACTCCCTCTACGACATTTTTTGAACTTTGTAGCAGGCAAATTTATCAATTCGAAGTTTTCTAAAAGAGCAATGCTCACATCATTGGAGTCAAACAGGAAATTGTTAATATTTTACAAGTCAACAACCAAGAATTTTATAACAAACATGACTTATGCTTTGAGCACCGGATATTTTTATTAAACTGGATGACTTTAATTTTATTGAGAAAGCACAGTAAATGGCACATGAGAGTATTAAAAATGAACAGAGGGGACAAGGCAAACTTGGATCTACTAATAAACAAACAAGAAGGCGGTGGAATTCGACCCTCAATTAAATGATAACAAAAAATAAATAAATATATATATATATTCATAAACTGTCTGAGTATTCAACTGAACTGTCAGCTCAGATCAAATAAAAATGTCCCATGTAACCACCAACCCAAATTTTCAATCAGGAGTTAGATGTTGTAACCATCACGTTTTTCGCTTCGATGCATTTTCGATACAATAACGGTACTGCTTTGTTAAAAATATAAAATTTTAAAACAATTTAGTTCTAAAATACCGTTATTCTATCGAAAATTCATCGAAGCGAAAAACGTGATGGTTACAACATCTCACCCCAGATCACTTTCAGATAAAACTCAGTCAGATCACTTTCGGTTTAACATGTATCTTTAGTAATAGCCATATTAAATGAAACACGGACACACCTACATAACAAACCACAAATGCAGAACTACAAGTTAATGTCAAAAAGCAGAGAGGATGGATTCGGAGGTGTAGGTTTCCTAGTCCACAAAAAAGTAGGAGTAAAACAAATAGATACAAATCTAAACCTAACACACATTGAAATAATACAAATAAAAATAAAAGTTCTAAACAACAATTTAAATATAATAACATTATATAACCCATCAAACGGTAATAGAAACACGGAAATAGAAGAATTCCAAAAATCATAGAAAACATGGAAAACAGCGAGAACACAATAATAGCCGGAGACATAAACGCGCACAGCAATATGTGGGGACACGCAATAAGAGAAAACAAAACAGCAAATAAAATAGCTGAAAAAATATCAAATAGCAATCTACATTTGCTAAATAATGGAAAACCAACAAGGATAAACCTAAGGAACCACACAATGTCAACACTGGATATAACCCTATGTACTTAGGATATTTTCAACAAAGTGTCATGGGACTGCATAGAGGAAAACGTCGGATCGGTTCACTTACCTACAATAATAAACATCAACATAAATAGATTTACAAGGAAAGAAATTATAGACTGGAAAAAGGTAATTCAGGAAACAACAAACATAGAGGAAATAGATAACAACGAGAAAAATAACATCGAAACGATATTAGAAGAAATAATAATGCAAAACCAAAACCAACACTGATGTAATACTACAAGCCAGATTCAGTGATGAAGCACACAGATACCCTCTTACATTTAATACCTTATACTTGAAAGTGTTGGTGCGAAAATAGAATAAAAATACTCTCGACTAACCAATCCCAATTAGTTTTTTTCATTATTAACATACCCAATTTTCCCTCCACAATTCGTTTGTTTTGTTGTATCTACAATTTGTATGTTTTTCTCACTCATTTATATAATCTGTCGATCACCAAAACTTTCATGTATAAGCGCAAAATAAATTTATAATATTGGTGACAATCAGGGTTGTAGTACATTAATGTTGGTTTTGTGCAAAACACAAGAATAGTAACGTGTAATCATAAAAACAACCCGAAAACATGATGGAATGGACAACTACAAAGGCTATGGAACATAAAAGCACAAAAGCAAAAATTGTACAATAAACACAAGGACTTATAAACGGCCACTGAATTCTTGAGATCAATTGCAATCCTAAAAAGGGAAATAAAGGCAGCCAAAAAAAAATCATGGGAGACTTTTGTAGCAAGTATAAATCCAAACATAAATACAAAACAATTATGGAATAAAATAAATAAATTAAAAAATAAAAGAGGAAGAGGCTTCAACCTGTTGGAGGATTATGATATGGCGAAAAAGTTTCTAAACGAAAACTTTCCAGAATCTATCAAAGAAACAAGACTCCCGATGGAAATAACAAGAGTTAAGCAGTATACATTTTATGATAAAATAATAATAGAAACATTAAAACAAAAACAAAATACAGCACCAAACCAGAAAATAAAATTTCTTATAAAACACTAAAAAATATAATAGAAATTAACCCAAAAAAAAGAGAAAAATGGAAAAAAACAAAAGTGATTCCAATCAAAAAACCCAACAAAGATGAATACGAAACAGGAAGCTACAGACCGATTTGCCTGCATAACACAATATTAAAAATATTTAATAAAACCATACTGGAGGAGTTGAATAAACACATACTAGATAAACAAGTACTACCAACAAATTCATATGGATTTAGAAAAGGATATAATATAATGGATTATTTCGTGAATCTATTCAGCGAAATAGAAGAAGAAAAAGACAAGAAAAAAATACAAATATTAATAACCACCGATATATCAAAAGATTTCGATAATGTACAAAAAGATATACTAATACAAAAACTAAAGGAAATAGATACACCAAAACATATAACCAACTGGATATATCAATTTTTAACGAACCGAACAATAATATTAGATAATGGAACAACTACAATAAAACAAATTACTAATAAAGGAATCCCGCAAGGAAGTTGTCTAAACCCATGTCTTTTCAATACATACACCAAAGAGATACATAATTTACAAAAAGCAGAAATATCATTATATCAATTTGAAGACGATGTAGCAATATTAGTGAAAGAAAAGAATGAACGAGCAGCAATAGCCACAAGCAACATAATCTTAAGAAAACTAAACGAAGAACTAAGAAAGATAGAACTAAATATAAATCCGGAGAAAAGTACATTCATGAGGCTATACAAAAATAAACCCACAGAAGAAGAGGTGAAAATAAACCAGATCAAATTATCGGAAGTTAAAGAAATAAAACTGTTGGAAGTAACATTCACAAACAAAATATCACTACTACCACATGACAAGTACTTAGAAAAAGAAATAGGAAGTGCAACAAACCTGCTAAAAGCCATAACTCACAAAAATGGAGGAGCCCATCCACACATGATAACGAACGTATACAAAGCAATCATACAAACAAGGACCAAATTTGCAGACACAATCACTTCAACAAAAATAAAAACAGCAGAAAAATAAAACAGCAAATAATCAATAAGAACTTAAGGATTTGCACAGGAATGTTAAAAACGACGCCAATACCAACACTACTAGCAGAAACAGCCACACTACCAGCGGAGCTAGATAATAAACTAACATCATTAAAGTACATAGCAAATAATATAAATAAAAACAGCGTTACTGCCGCAAAAATTAAAAATAATCAAATAATGGGAAAACTGAGGAAGCTATATGTCGAAAATAATTTTCTAGAAAAAATAGCGCAGCCAGAAAACAAAATAGTAAACAAAACAAAAAGTATAGAAATACAGGAAGAAATAAAAAAAAATAGTGGGAAAGTAAACATGAACCAAATAGAAATAATGTCACTCTACATAGAGCTACTAAACAAATATAAAGGACATCAACAAATTTACACGGATGGATCACTAAAAGACGGAAAGGGAGGAATTGGAATATACTTCAAAACCCTGGACGAGCAACTTAAAATAAATGTGAAGAATAAAGCAACTATAAAACCCATAGAAACATTGGCAATAAAAATAGCAATAGAAGAACCAATACAGCGTGGAATCACAAAAATAGCCATATTTACGGACTCAAAAAGCAGTTGCTCATCTCTAAATAGAGTAATAAAAGGGGGAAAGTCCAAATATTATGAAAAGGAAATATTAGATAAAGCAGCAGAAAACGAGAACACACATATCATAATACAATGGATACCAAGCCACATGGGAATAGTGGGGAACGAGAAAGCAGATGAACTAGCAAAAGAAGCAATAGAAGACCCAAATGAAACAATAGAAAACTTAATAACTATAGAAGATGCTCATCAAATAATAGAGGAAGAAATAAGGCAGGAATGGAAGATAAGATACAATAATTGGACAACGGAAATAGGAAAATATAATAAGCAAATAAATAAAGTACCACTAATAAAACCATGGTACCACAAAGCCCAGATGAGCTGGAGAAGTGTATAAAATTCAACCAAATACGCCGAAAATACACACTAATACAAAATAATAAACTAATCTGCCTGTTCAGACGTATATTTACTACAACAGCATCATTACACACATTTCGCGTTCACACATAAAATGTTGAACGTTGCGTCAATGGCAATTTATCTACGTATGTGTGAAATTATTTTCATTTCATTATGATGTTTTGAGAAGAAATGTACTCAACAAGAAAATGAAACATTTTTAACAAGCAATTTTTTTTAGTCGTCACCATTTTGACTAGCGTATATATTTATATGTATACAAATAAATATAAATTTATATTTATACATATTATTTTAGTCTTTTATAAAGAACGATAAATAATTTAGTGGTAAATTTGTGAGTGCATTAAATCAAAAATTTCAATTAAACATTTGAAAAACTGTTCGTGGTTCTATTTCTCGTGGCTGATTCCTACACAAGAATGATAATTTTAAAACTTTAGGGGCTAATGCTTCCCATTAAAATTTTTTATTTTACCGGCATATTTCAAATGAATAGCGAATAAAACAATCGAATTTATACCTAAACCACGTTTAAAAAGACGGAAATCCCTAAAACAAAATCGAAAACATATGATTTAATTTTTTTATGTTACTCCCTCAATGGTCATATTTCAAATGAATAGCAAAAAAAATAAAAAATAAATTTGACCCAAAAATTTTTTTATTGCTTTTTCAGTGTATTAGTGTGTACAACATCGTTCCGCAATAAAAATTTTTGAGGAAAAAGTGCAACAGAAATATCCCCACTCCAAAATTTAGTTTATAGGCAAAAACAGTGCAAAGAGGTAAGAGACGAAGAAATGCAACCGTGTAAGCGCGGCTCGTGTCGAATGGCTGAATTGATATCCTAAAATCAGAAAATATTAAAAACTATAAAATACTTTGTGATTACCTAAATGAAATAGAATACAATTTATAAAAATATTTATGTTATGCCCTTTCCGAAAGTTATACTTATTTATTTAGACATACTTATTTAAATAAGTATGTTGGCGAGGTAACTTAAAATAAGTATGTTCTTACAAAAAAAAAATCTTAAACGAAAACAAAAATTCTGTTAATTTCATTGCATACATATTTTGATATTATGTAGTAATTAAGTTTTATAAAAAATTTAATTAAAAATTATTTTATAGTTACAGAATAGTCAAAATAAAAAATAAATATGTGAAATCAATTCGGATGATTTTACATACTTATTTAAGATGGCGGCAAATAAGTATTACCGATTTTCCATCGTCGTAGTATAATAGTATAATAGTATTATACTATTATACTACGACGATGGAAAACCGAAGTTGATAGTTTAATAGTATAATTATAATATTTTGTTATACTAGCTATCAAAAATATAATAGGTAGCAAATTGTGTTTTTAACATTGTAAATTTATCTGACAGTGTATTATATTACCAATTCGCAAAATTAGCATTCGATTTTTTTTTGTGGTACCTGCGTAGCTTGTCTAAATATTATCATGGAATTTGCAGTTATTTTTTTTTGAAATTAACATTGTGAAAATCGGCATTTATTTCTAAAAATCATGGAATTAAATAATATCAACGTCAAAATTTTTAAAATGGGAATTATTCCTACGTTCACACAAAAAAAAAACTATAATTGGTGCTAACTTCATCGCGTGCGATGGAAAACCGACAAGGAATAATAGTATAATAGTATTATACTATTATGCTATTATACTGTTGACGATGGAAAACCTACTATCCACCTGCCATTAACATCGAGTTACACCATTAAAATTCGAACAGATGCTAGTGGAGACACGAAATTGCAACGACTTGCCATATGTCATACAATCATTTGCTGCCAAGAAGGCATAACTTGATTGTATACCAAAATTTTACATTTCTTGGCTGGATTCAAAAATTTGGTTACCAGTTTCGAATGGAAGTTTTCTAATTTGTAGTTAGAAACTTTTTACAAAAAGTTTTCCTTCCACAAAAAAAAAAAAAAATTTTGCTGAAATATTTTTAAATGCATAATTAAAAATGTGGCAGCCAAAAAATAATCATTAAAATACATATACGTGTGACGATTTTTTTGCAACAATTTTTGCACAATTTCTTTAAAATAGCAAAACGCAAATGATTTTTAACCGTCAAATTTATTGTAGTTTTTCCTCATCCGACGCCATTTTTTATATTTTTGTTACGAGTTACCCGGCTACTCCACCTGACATAAATTTTACCATTACAATTACCATATCTTGTAACAAAAATATAAAAAATGGCGTCGGGTGAGGAAAACATACAATAAATTTGACGGTTAGAAATCATTTGCGCTTTGATATTTTAAAGAAATTCTGCAAAAATTTTTGCAAAAAAGATAGTCACACGTATATGTATTTTAATGATTCTTTTTTGGCTGCCATATTTTCAAGTATGTCTTTAAAAATATCTCAACAAAAATTTATTTTTTTTTGTGCCACAACAAATTTTTGTAAAAAAAGTTTCTAACTATAAATTAGAAAACTTCCATTCGAAACTGGTAACAATATTTTTTAATCCAGCCAAGAAATGTAAAATTTTGGTATACAATCAAGTTATGCCTTCTTGGCAGCAAATGATTGTATGACATATGGCAAGTCGTTGCAATTTCGTGTCTCCACTAGCAACTGTTCGAATTTTAATGGTATAACTCGATTTTAATGGCAGGTGGAGAGTAGGTGTTATGGAAATTGTAATGGTAAAATTTATGTCAGGTGGAGTAGCCGGGTAAATAAATAAGTATTGACGATTGGAGCATCACAGATTCCACCTAGAGGAAAATTTTTAAACTGAGGTAGCTGCTAATTTGACGTTCGAAATTGTTGTAAACAATTCCAATTTTGAACTGTAAACACAATTTTTACCTACCAGATTGATAATAATTGTAAATAATTTCAATTTTGGATTATAAAAACCATTTTTAATTACCGGATTGCAAAAATTTCTTTCGTCGCATTTATGAGAAATGTCATTTTGGCTGTTGCCTCATTTTAACTTTTTTCCTCGAGAGGCGCTTTCTCTACTTTTACAATCGTCAATAACTTTCGGAAAGGGCTTAAGATAAGAAACCCTATTAACCATAATAATCTTACGAAAATAATACTGGGTGGTCATTTTGTGGTGCTGTGTCACATTTGGTGATAAAACTGTGGTAAACTGACATTTTTCGTAGCTTACTGCGGTCCCATCTTGGATGAAGAACGTCACGTCGTATAATGATTTGAATGAAAATGATCACAATATCTTCCGTCTTACTTCTACAAGTGGAAAAAAAATTTATTTTGTTGTTTATATTTTTTTTATATGGAGTTTGGTTAAAAACACCTCTAATCAAAATTTCAAAAAATGAATGAAATTTACATTGACGCTAATGATAAATAAATGATGTTTATTAACAAAATAATGATTTATATATTATTGAAATAAAATTAATGGAGCCGAGCAAACGGCGCAGTGGTTAAAGCTGCGGCGATTGGATCGGGAGGCACCGGGTTCGAATCCCTATAGGGGCGAGATGCAAAAGGGATTTTTCATCATCTGATTACGATCGGTGATGAAGATGAACACATCTATGACCCCCTGTTGAGAGTGCAGAATCCATGGGCCGACCCACCTTTCATGTCAGCACTACAAGTTGGCATGAAGCAATGCAATGTGCAGGTGGTTTTCAAAAGACGGATCTGTAGCCGCCCGTCCTCGATTTGGCTACTCCAGGCGTAAAGTATGACGGTAAAAAAATAAATCAAAAGAAACAAACAAACAAACGATCAAATGTTATAATTATGGGGCAGTTCCACAAGTCTTGTGGGCTGATGACCTTCTCAGGCGGGTTAGCTTGAGTTGAATATTTGGCCGTAGGTTTTTGGTTTTCCTCATATTTGTGTACAAATCAAAAAGAAACAACAACAACAAAATTAATGGATTATTGTTAAATTTACAGGAAAACGGAATATAAAAATCAACAATTAGTTTAGTTTTGTGTGTAGTTAATCGTATGTTAAAAGAACCATTCTAGTAGCTTAGAATAACAAATTTCACAAAAACAATCATTCTCCTAATAGAAATGGACAAAAAATAAGCAATTCTTAAACGAAAATCAACATAAACCATCTGACATAACCTCACAAAATGCAAATAATGGTCGGTGTTTAAACATGAAATTCTAATAAATCAAAGGGTTTTCTAGTTATGTTAACTTAAAAATATAATAATTAGTCTTTTGTTAACAAACAATTTTGTTTTGCACTTCATATCATGGAAATTTTCATTCATTTTTTTTAAATGTTAAATTAATTTTTTTATATCAAACTAGCTATATGAGTTTTAAAAAAATCAATGAAAATTACTGTGATACGAACTGCAAAACAAAATTGTTGATTAACAAACGACTTACCTATGTCGAATTCTTTTCGTTTTTTCAAATCAATGTAAATTTTGTGGTGCGAAAAGTACATGAAAACAAATTGATGTGGTTTTTTGATGTTACTAACAACAACAAAAATAGAAAGTTCTGAATATACGAAATTTTTGTGTCTTGATTTTAAATCATTTTAATTGTTGTTTAATTGTTTTAATCGTTTAAATAAAGTTTTCAATATAAACAGTTTTTTCCGTCTCGATTTTTATTATTCTTTTGTTTGTTTATTGTGTTTAATTATTTTAATTTTGACGATGAAGATGCCACCAATTCCGCAATTACCTCTTCCATAATTGTTCTATAAATTATATATTTATTTTATTCATATTTCAAAACAAAACACTGAATACACCCGACACAAAACACTATAAAAATCAATTCGAAATCGAGACGGCAAAATCTGATAATTGACAATTTTATTGAATTCAATTAAAATAATTAAGCACAACAAATAAAAGGATAAAAAATCGAGACGGAAAAAACTGTTTATATTGAAAACTTTATTTAATACGATTAAAATAATTAAACACAACAATTAAAATGTATCAACACACAAAAATTCAGACAACTTTGACAACTAAAAATTGACGTTTCTAATTTGTTGTTGTAGTTGATTTATGAAAAAATATATACAGTTAGTCACTTTCAAAGTTGGTCGATAAGAAATTCCTTAAATATGTTTCATTTTCTACAAGCAAAATGCAAAAAAAAAAAAAGATAATATTTTAGGTTTATTTATTATTTCATAAAACCGAAAATACAGTTATTTACATATTTTAATAATGAAATTTAAAAAAAAAATAGTTAACAAAAATTCTGCTAATAATTCAATCACTTTCATAGTTGGTCGATAATGACGCAATTAATAATAATTAATAATAATTTAGTTCAATTTAGATAATTAAAAGAAATTAATATTTAGTTGGATTTCCTTTACATTCAATAACACATGCTAAACGATTTTTCATTGAACTAATCAATTTTTGTGTGTAGCTAGGCCCAATTTTATTCCATTCTTCCTCTATTATTTTTTTAATTTCTGATTTGCTGGTTATATTCCTTTTTCGAACCCTTGATTTCAAATAATTCCATAAATTTTCGATTGGGTTAATATCGGGAGATTGTGGAGGGGCCTGGATAACTTTGGGGCAGTTGTAAATCTAATATTCGCGAACAATTTGCGCTGTATGTTTTGGGTCGTTGTCTTGGTAAAATTTAAATGTTCTGGGAATACCTAATTTTTCAGCACTTTAAGTTTATTTTTTAGAAGGTTGAGATATTGCTCCTTTTTCATTATTCCTTCGATAAATTGTAAATTACCTACACCTGTTGCTCCCATACACACCCCCAAATCATTACAGAACCGCCGCCGTGTTTTATGGTAGAATTTAAATTTTTTATATTCAGCTCATCATTCGCTTTTCTCCACACATTGACCCGGCCATCGCTACCAAATAAATTAATTTTAGTCTCGTCTGCGAAAATAACCTCTTTCCAAAAATCGTCACCCTTATTAATATGCTCTTTAGCGAACAGAACTCTTTTCTTCCTGTTTACATCGCTTATATATACGGTTTTTTTCGGGCTGCTCGACCATGATAACCATTTTCGCGGAGCGTTCTTCTAACGGTTTCTGGATTAACAGTCTTCTCAAATTTCTCGAGAACCATAGATGTTAGTTTTGGGGCACTTAATTTGGGCTGTATCTTAATTTGGTTTACTATCCAACGCTTTTCGCGGGCGGTGAGCTTTTTTTCTCGAGGTTTTGGCGGTATAAAATCAATGCGATCTTCATTTTTGAACCGACGAATTATATTCCCTACAATACTTTTACACAAATTTAATATCTCTGCAATTTCTTTATGTGATTTTCCTTTAGTGTGATGGAAAACAACTAATTGTCGCTTATCAAAAGAAGTACGTTTTCCTTTGTTAGACATTTTAGAAAAATTTGGCACAATTTACAAAATTATTCTCTATAAGGTCCTTACTGACGAATAATTTAAAACAGACTAATGTTTAAAACAAAGAAAAATATTGTTCTTTGTTTGAGTAATTTTACGTGAATGTGTGTGTATAACGTATCGGCCAACAATGAAAGTGACGTAAATAAATGAAAAAATTGTTTAAAAACTGCGAAGTTCGTATTTGTGTGTATTTGTTACGGTACTTTTCTTGCATATGTATTACGGATAAATTAAACAAAATGAAAAACGTCGCAGAATTTAAAAATATTTTTTTTAAATCTAATATTTTAAACAATTAAATTCGATTTTTGCATCGACCAACTTTGAGAGTGACTAACTGTACATTTCGTAAAATTGATGTACAACGAAAAAACATTGATGTTTTTTGACGAAAAGAACATGATTTTCGATGTACATCAATAAACACCTTATTTGTAGAGTAAATAAGGTATTTATGTTTAAAATAGAGTAGTTAAGTCATTGTTGTTTCATACATGCTAACTTTTTTCATTAGAAGGAAATTTTATATTGTTTAATCACGTCTTAATTAATTACATTTTCAGTAAATTTATTAATTTATAACATAAATAATATTAATAGGTATCGATTGGCAACATTAACTCAATTTGACCAAAAATGTAGTTACATATATAAAACATGCTTAGTACGGCAGAATAGGTTGTGTGGATAATAAATATTCAGGCAAAAAAAAAAGACATAAAGTGCCATCTAAAAGTTTTATGTAGTTTGAATTAATGAGAATTAGTAATAAAGTAAGATTTTTGATAGTGTAATTGCCGATCCTAAAACAATTTACAAATTGGTTTCTGTAATTAAAAGAAATATATAGCATAAATTTCCGTGATAATAACTAAATATTAAATAACAATAAAAAAACAATTTTACTGGAAATATATCCGGGACTATCAATTTGTCTCCACTTCTAAATGCGGCGGTTCATCATTTTCTCTAATAGTCGAGTTCAGCACATTCAAACCATTTGTACTTTGAATTCTATTTTGTTTGCCAAATAATACAGGCACATTATATTTAATAGTATCACCATCAATGTCAAACTTTAAATAGTCAGTGTGATGCGGAAACGAGGTGCAAACGAATTTCAATTTGTAAGCTTTTCGTTTGCCATGCACTTGAATTTTAGAAGCAGTGTTAAAGTAATCATCTGTGTTGAATGTTTTATCAAATTTTCTAAATATGTATAAAAAAAGAAATTATGATCAAAATAAAAACCAAATCACTTATCCCAATAAAACCGCATACGTTAGTTTCGTCTTCAGTAAATTCAGAAAAACAACCACTCGAGAAGCGATTTCTTCGCCAGTAAAATTAGCCCGATTCTCATCGAGAAATGCGCATAGCACATCTTTTGTATCTTTTGTTTGACGTGTCACGTGCAGTACAATCACCTGATCTAGCCCTGGTGATACAGAAATTTGTCGTACCTAACGAAATAAAAGACACAGGAATTAATATGTACTTACCTCTTTACTCAATGTACTTACTAACTAAATACTAATGTACCTACTTATTAATTAATTTTACTTACATGTTCCACTGCGATTTTCCGTTTTTGAATGTAGCTATTTCCGGATAGCACCCAAATCCGCATATCGTCGGTGAACGCAAAAATTCTCTTGCGATTTCGTTTGTCCACGACGTGAGATGAGAAAATGACGTGAGTTTTGGCGAACACTTTTGAGCATTTAGAATTTTGAGATAAATTTAAATAATCCATTATATTAAAATTACCTAATGTAAAAAAAATTTTATAAAAATAAAAAACTAAAATAATAACGAGCCTTCATCAATTATCAACTTTTCATGGTATTTTGGAAACTACAATGTATTTGATGTTTATCTGTCAGATTCAAATACATTCTAATGTGGTTTTCCTGTTGCAACAAAAAACAGATTCGGAGTCGAATCCGAGCTGAAAAATGACAGTTTTTTGACGTTTTAAATGGAACAGCCAAAAATCCGGATTCTGCGATTTTTTGTTTTTTATATGAATGTGTGAATATACGTATTAATTGTCAAATTCTATTTTTATACATAATTAGATTGTTAGGTGCTAGGTTGGTGGTTTTCCTCATATTTGTGTACAAATCAAAAAGAAACAACAACAACAAAATTAATGGATTATTGTTAAATTTACAGGAAAACGGAATATAAAAATCAACAATTAGTTTAGTTTTGTGTGTAGTTAATTGTATGTTAAAAGAACCATTCTAGTAGCTTAGAATAACAAATTTCACAAAAAGAATCATCCTCCTAACAGAAATGGACAAAAAATAAGCAATTCTTAAACGAAAATCAACATAAACCATCTGACATAACCTCACAAAATGCAAATAATGGTCGGTGTTTAAACATGAAATTCTAATAAATCAAAGGGTTTTCTAGTTATTTAACTTAAAAATATAATAATTAGTCTTTTGTTAACAAACAATTTTGTTTTGCACTTCATATCATGGTAATTTTCATTCATTTTTTTAAAATGTTAAATTAATTTTTTTATATCAAACTATAGGGCTCGTCACGAGCATTTCGTATTTGCGTATTTCGTAAATTTGACGTCTCTTCTGATTGGTTTAAATTATTTCTCCTAAATAAGCAAGAAACGTCAAAAATAAACACGCTCACAGGCTAATTATTTGCCTAAATATTTTCGTAAGAATGTTTTTCAGCATGAGTTAAAATCAAAAACATCTATAATTCCAAGACGAACTATACGAAATTTAAAGGTACAAAGTGACGACTGCCCATAGTGTTAGTTGTGTAAATATAAGCCTTCAATAAAAAAACTAACCAACACTAATCTAATTTGTTTTGGTTTTGTGCTATGAAATATGAAAAAAAAAAAAAAAAAATACATAAGAAACAACAACAATATACATCACGGCAACGCCGTTTAATAATATCGTGTAAAAACAAATCCTATTTATGTGTATGTTTTGTGTTGGAAAATAATACCAATTACAATAACAACAATGGTCGTACATATTTTTTGACATAAGGAAAAAGATGTATAACCTAACCTAACCTATTTTTATTACACTCTAGACTAAAAATTGGCACATTTCATTGTGTTAAAAAATACGAATAAGCGTACATATTTTAATGCTTTACTACATGTTAAATATTAAAATATTAAGACACAATTCGATTTTTAATATTAAGACACCTTTTAAATTTAAATTATCTTAATAATTTTTTTATTAAATTCAAAAATGAATTCAAAAAGGTACAATATTTTTGTCAAGAGTGTATAAATAAAAAGTAAATATGTGTTTGTATGAAAATAAATGTAAAGTAATATGCGACGTTGCCGTCATCATTTAGTCACCAATACTACCTTCAGTAGCAATTACCAGCCAATAAAGAATAATAGTTTGTCTTGGAATTATAGATGTTTTTGGTTAAAATTATAAATTGAAATTAGACCAATTCCCTATGCTTTTTTGAAAAACAAACTAAATGTTGAAATATTTTTCATATGTATTGTATGAAGTTTTTTGTTGTGATTATTACAAATATTTACTAAATGATATCTATTAAAAATTTAATTGAAATGTCTTCCTGCTAAGCAAAGCCGATAATTTGTTTTGTAAAAATCAAGTGCAAAAATAAAAACGCAAATAAATAGAAAATTCGTAATCTTTAGATTGGATCTTTCGTCGTTTGATTTTTTTCATTTGATTTATTTATTAAAATTAAATTATTTTCATACGTGTTAAGATAGTTTTATGTAAATTAGGTAGTGTTTTTCCCCTCACACACAGTTAAATCTAACATATTTTAGCTGTTGAATAATGGATCTTCTGTGATTAATTGTGATTTTTAATAAATATGTATTAATAAATAAGAATGCAAATTTTGCGAAATGGACAAGATTGTCTACAGCTCATTTTGATGTTTTATAATTCACACAAAAAAAAAAATACTGAAAGCAATCAACAGTAAAGTTAAGTACATATAAACAATAAATTAATTTAATTTACTCAAAATTATCACTAGTAATTACAGAAAAAATTTTAAATCCAGCAATAACCACATACTCTGAAGAATTTACGAAAATAAGTAGCCTGGGAGCGTGTTTATTTTTGACGTTTCTTGCTTATTTAGGGGAAATAATTTAAACCTATCAGAAGAGACGTCATATTTACGAAATTACGAAATACGCAAATACGAAATGCTCGTGACGAGCCCTAATATGAGTTTTAAAAAAATCAATGAAAATTACTGTGATACGAACTGCAAAACAAAATTGTTGATTAACAAACGACTTACCTATGTCGAATTCTTTTCGTTTTTTCAAATCAATGTAAATTTTGTGGTGCGAAAAGTACATGAAAACAAATTGATGTGGTTTTTTGACGTTACTAACAACAACAAAAATAGAAAGTTATGAATATACGAAATTTTTGTGTCTTGATTTTAAATCATTTTAATTGTTTAATTGTTTTAATCGTTTAAATAAAGTTTTCAATATAAACAGTTTTTTCCGTCTCGATTTTTATTATTCTTTTGTTTGTTTGTTGTGTTTAATTATTGTAATTTTGACGATGAAGATGCCACCAATTCCGCAATTACCTCTTCCATAATTGTTCTATAAATTATATATTTATTTTATTCATATTTCAAAACAAAACACTGAATACACTCGACACAAAACACTATAAAAATCAATTCGAAATCGAGACGGCAAAATCTGATAATTGACAATTTTATTGAATTCAATTAAAATAATTAAGCACAACAAATAAAAGGATAAAAAATCGAGACGGAAAAAACTGTTTATATTGAAAACTTTATTTAATACGATTAAAATAATTAAACACAACAATTAAAATGTAATCAACACACAAAAATTCAGACAACTTTGACAACTAAAAATTGACGTTTCTAATTTGTTGTTGTAGTTGATTTATGAAAAAATATACATTTCGTAAAATTGATGTACAATGAAAAAACATTGATGTTTTTTGACGAAAAGAACATGATTTTCGATGTACATAAATTTTTTTTGATGTTTTTTAGCGAAAAGAATTTAACATTATTATTATATTTTTAAGTTAACATGTAGAAAACCAACAAAAATGTTTATGTATAAACATTTTTGTTGGTTTTGTACAAACATTTTTGTTGGTTTTGTTTGTATGTATAAACTAATTTTATGTTAAATTCTTTTCGCTAAAAAACATCAAAAAAATTGATGTACATCGAAAATCATGTTCTTTTCGTCAAAAAACATCAATGTTTTTTCGATGTACATCAATTTTACGAAATGTATATTTTTTCATAAATCAACTACAACAACAAATTAGAAACGTCAATTTTTAGTTGTCAAAGTTGTCAATTAGAGTTTTTGTGCCTTGATTTTATTTAATTCGATTAAAATAATTAAGCACAACAATTAAAAAGATAAGAGACGGAAAAGAACTGTTTATATTGAAAACATTTCATACGATTAAAATAATTAAACACAACAAACAAACAAAAGGATAATAAAAATCGAGACGGAAAAAACTGTTTATATTGAAAATTTTATTTAAACGATTAAAATAATTAAACAACAATTAAAATGATTTAAAATCAAGACACAAAAAACCTTGTATATTCACAACTTTGACAAATACAAAACGAAGTTTCTATTTTTGTTGTTGTTAGTAACGTCAAAAAAAACATCAATTTGGTTTCGTGTACTTTTCGCACCACAAAATTTACATTGATTTGAAAAAACGAAAAGAGTTCGACATTAATGTTAAATTCTTTCGGGTTACTCGAAATAAAGTAACTTTTTTATCTCCTAAAGAATATGAAAATATTTTTGTAGTTGTGTTGGTGTAAAAAGAGCAAAATAAATTGAGGTTATGTTTTACTGTCAGTCAGATCAGTAAAACTTTTTTTATTTTGATAAGAAAAAGATGGAACCAATTAATTTTAGCGCATTAATATTCAATAAACAACAAATGAAATATCAAAATGGAGTTTTATTTTTGTTTCCAATTCACTTTGACATTTCACATTTCTATGTATTTGTAAAGAGTAAAGCAAATCTATGAAAAAATCTAGAGTAAAGCAAAATGCTCTAGAGCAAAAAATAAAGTGCTTTATTTTCCCAGAAAGAATTTGTAATGTCAAATTGTTACCCTTCGAGTAAAATTTTTTACCCTCAGGGTGTTTTTTTTTCCGAAAGAATTTAACATTATATGTACACCAGGGGTGGGATCATGAAATCCGGTCGGATATGCCGGTCGTTTATGAAATCTCACCGCTAGCAAAACCGACCGGAAAAAATATCGTATCATGAAATCCGGTCTGTAAAAATATTGAGCAAATTTTCGTTCAGTGTATATTTTTCTAAGTTGCTGTATATTTTACTATGGAGTTGTCAAAATAATAAATAAAAATAACAAACTGGTGTTTCTTTACGATTGACTTGGGGTAATTTTTTTTTAATTTGCATTAAAATGGCCCTTAATTGGGACTATAGCCCCTAATCATTATTATTAGTGTCCAATTTTTATTTTGTTTTCATATTTATTCAACTCATTCACATAATCGGCCATTAGGTTTTTTCTAAATGGCGTTCATCAACATTTTATAAGTATTAAATTATTCTAATCAATATTATAA
This sequence comes from Tipula vernalis, assembly GCA_958295665.1. Taxonomy (NCBI): domain Eukaryota; kingdom Metazoa; phylum Arthropoda; class Insecta; order Diptera; family Tipulidae; genus Tipula; species Tipula vernalis. The sequence continues at coordinate 260,541,046 of OY282558.1, read as the reverse complement.
AAAGTTAATGGTTGGTTTTTTAATAGATAACATTTTCAAATTAATTTTTGTCATCGAGTAATTTTTGGCTTGAAAATTTTGAGTAAACTCAATAGATAAATCGCTATACTGCCGTGCTAAACATGTTTTACTGATCTGCAAAAATCGCATTTCGAGGAAATTGATGTTAAAGTTTTTCGAAATATTTGGGGAATAACTTGCTTAAAAACGGATTTAATTTACTTTCAAAGACTTCAAATTATGCATTAGATCATAAGTAATATGTTTCTCGAGAAAATACCAATAAATTACACATAATTAATTAATAATTTGTAGAATTAGTATTTTACTTTAAATAGGCTTTATAAATAATCGATTGGTACTAAACAAAAATAACTTAAGTGCAATTATGTCATTTATATCACAAAAGAAAAACTAAAATCCTGTGTGAATAAGAAGAATATATACCTTATCTGCCATTTAAGGTATTTATGTTTAGTTTATTGTTACATTTATTTTCAAAATAAACTATAGAATACAACCTTAAATGCTACCAAAGTCGTGTTTACTACAAAGAGAAGTTGAAATCGTTTATTATATATAAAAAATATATACCTTATCTAAAATTTATGAGACCTTAAACACCCTTAGTTTCTCGAATTTTATGAAATACGATTTGCAAATAGGATTTGGTAAAACTTTTGAAACAAAAGACTAGTTTAATTGCTATGTTATATTTATTTATAACAAAATAAAAAACAGCTATTGAAATCATAAAATTATTTATAAGATCGTTTTTTAAATAGCTTAAAAATCTAGTATGTATGTAGTTTAATAAATTCAAAACATGTCAGTCAACTGAAAAATTACAAAAATTCAATATAATTGAATTAAAAATTAATATTTTTTATCACAAGAATAAAATTTAAGACTTATAATAATTGACGATCCATTAAAACAATTCAATCTCTACCGATTGCCGGAGGATCCGAAATTGGTAAATTCATTATGTGGTTCATTTGTAGTACAGAATAACATTACATTAAGATAAGTTAAAAGTCCTTGTATATAAGTTATTATTGATTCAATTCACTTATAGAAAATTTTAAATAAGTCAATTTTGCTATTGAAAATGAAAATTCTTAAATTGCCATAAATGCAATTTCAATTATGAAAATAAGCAAAAGTAACTTAACTTACATATTTGAAAGAAAAGGACCTTATTTGTGCCATAGATAAGGCGGTCATGTTTAATATCAAGTAGTTAAGTCGGTGTTACTTCAAATTTGCTATTTTTTTCGATTAGAGCGAAATTTATTTGGTTTAATAATGCATTTATTAAAGTAGATTTAATTATATTTATTTATGTAAAATATAAAGGATATTAATACCTTTTAATTGGCATCAATAACTCAATTTCGCCAAAAATGTAGATCAGTAAAACTTGTTTAGCACGGCAGTATATCCGTCAACTAATATATACCGGATGATTTTTGACGGAAATTTACCGTGAAAGCGGTGTTCATGATACCGTTTTTTGTAAAACCGGGCGATTTCCGTCAAAATTCCACCGGTACCGCATTTTATGATACCGCCCCAGTACTGCCGTACTAAGCATGTTTTATATAACTACAAAAATTGAGTTTTGAGAAAATCGATGTCAAAATTTTGAAACAATTTTTGATCATAAAACCAAAATAAAACACTTTAATTGATTTGAAAACGTATTTTATATTGTTGCATTATAATTAATGAATTTGTGGTACAAAGAATCAATATACTACATTAATTTTAAGCGAAAAAGAAGAAATAGTTTTATGCATTAAAATATAGATAACAAAATTCGATCCATTCTAATCAAAAATGACTTATTAATCGTTAAGTCACTTAAATTACATATCTTAAGTGATTTTTATTTTTCAATAAGATGCATTTTTACCTTATCTGCCATTTAAAGCAATTTTGTTTACTTACCAATCGAGATAAAAAATAGGCCAACTGTACAAATAAACCTTAACTGTTTCATGGTAATTCTTCGATAATTTTTATGTACGATTGTAATAAAACCATAATTTTAATTTATATTTTTTTTATTAAATTTGTAAATAATTCATCATCAAAATAATAAAATTCACTTTTAATTTAAAATAAATAAAAATAATGTACGGGTTATCATTGACTTCTAGCGGGTCGGTAATAGGAAGATTTTGCCAAAAAGTATGCCGGTTTTTTGGCAATAATGGAACTATCTTTTTAAGTATTTGTTCATGGTGCTTTGCAGTGACTCCTTTAGAACGTTGCCTTTTCTCCGATAGGACTAAAACATTCTTTTCTATGGAGGTTTTTAAGAAAGACAACTCAATAAAATCATCCTGGTCATATTCTGTAGAATAAAATAAATTACTTTGGTATCGTTTGAATTTTACCTTCACCATATCCTTAAGATATGGCCGGGTTTTTTTTTAGTTTTGCTTGCGATGAATTATCTGGCCAAAGATAAGTCATTCTCAGCCACCACCTCTAAAATGCAATTGCCTTTACTCGATTTTTTAACAGCTTCGTGAAAATCGTTAAAATCATCATCAGAATCAAATAATGGCGGATTACCGCACTGTCAATGCAATTTTTTTCAATTTTGATCATTATCGGAGTTTTAGTAGAAACATTATCATAATCAAGGTTATTGGTTGTTCTCTCACTACTACAACTTCAAACTATAATAACTGCCGCATCGGACCCAACGATTTGGCAGTCGCTCTCGTTTTCCGCATACTCAGCGAATAGCAAATCTATCGTGTTCATAATTATTATTATACACCATAATTATTATGTACTAATTAATTTTTAATTACCGTTTTAAAACAGAAAAATTTATTTTTCTCCTAATTTTTTTTCTAACCACTCAACAAAACATCACAAATCTTACTGAAAATTGAAATTGAAATGAAAAGGTAGACAAAATGGACAAAAATGGAATAATATTTGTAATTTGCATGTTTAATAATATAAATAATTATAATTATTTAATATAACAAATAATTTCGTAATTTAATTATAATTTACGAAGTTGTCGTTTTTTATAGTTATGTCGAATTCTTTTCGTTTTTTCAAATCAATGTAAATTTTGTGGTGCGAAAAGTATGTACACGAAACCAAATTGATGTTTTTTTGACGTTACTAACAACAACAAAAATAGAAACTTCATTTTGCATTTGTCAAAGTTGTGAATATACGAGTTTTTTGTGTCTTGATTTTAAATCATTTTAATTGTTGTTTAATTATTTTAATCGTTTAAATAAAATTTTCAATATAAACAGTTTTTTCCGTCTCGATTTTTATTATTCTTTTGTTTGTTTGTTGTGTTTAATTATTTTAATTTTGACGATGAAGATGCCACCAATTCCGCAATTACCTTTTCCATAATTGTTCTATAAATTATATATTTATTTTATTCATATTTCAAAACAAAACACTGAATACACTCGACACAAAACACTATAAAAATCAATTCGAAATCGAGACGGCAAAATCTGATAATTGACAATTTTATTGAATTCAATTAAAATAATTAAGCACAACAAATAAAAGGATAAAAAATCGAGACGGAAAAAACTGTTTATATTGAAAACTTTATTTAATACGATTAAAATAATTTAAAATGATTAAAAATCAAGATACAAAAACTCTAATTGACAACTTTGACAACTAAAAATTGACGTTTCTAATTTGTTGTTGTAGTTGATTTATGAAAAAATATACATTTCGTAAAATTGATGTACAACGAAAAAACATTGATGTTTTTTGACGAAAAGAACATGATTTTCGATGTACATCAATTTTTTTTGATGTTTTTTAGCGAAAAGAATTTGACAATTAAAGTGTTTTTGGTTAAAAACGATCACTGTTGATGTATTTTTTTTTAAAAACATTTTACTTTTTATTAAGATAAGATGAAAATTCTAGTACTTAAGTTAATTTTGATTAAATCGTCATGTCAATAATTACAAATAAGTCATTTTCACTGGATTATAAAAATTGCCTTAAGTGAAATTTCATTTAATGCAACTAACCAAATTTGACTTAACTAACATATTTGAGGAAAAAACACCTTATTTTTAGAGTAAATAAGGTATTTATGTTTAAAATAGAGTATTTAAGTCATTGTTGTTTCTTACATGCTAACTTTTTCCATTAGAAGGAAATTTATATTGTTTAATCACGTCTTAATTAATTACATTTTCAGTAAATTTATTAATTTATAACATAAATAATATTAATAGGTATCGATTGGCAACATTAACTCAATTTGACCAAAAATGTAGTTACATATATAAAACATGCTTAGTACGGCAGAATAGGTTGTGTGGATAATAAATATTCAGGCCAAAAAAAAGACATAAAGTGCCATCTAAAAGTTTTATGTAGTTTGAATTAATGAGAATTAGTAATAAAGTAATAGATTTTTGATAGTGTAATTGCCGATCCTAAAACAATTTACAAATTGGTTTCTGTAATTAAAAGAAATATATAGCATAAATTTCCGTGATAATAACTAAATATTAAATAACAATAAAAAAACAATTTTACTGGAAATATATCCGGGACTATCAATTTGTCTCCACTTCTAAATGCGGCGGTTCATCATTTTCTCTAATAGTCGAGTTCAGCACATTCAAACCATTTGTACTTTGAATTCTATTTTGTTTGCCAAATAATACAGGCACATTATATTTAATAGTATCACCAACGCCACTACATAAAAAGCCATGACACAAAAATGTGTGGTAGTATGTGTTAAGGGGATAAAGATTTTTATTTTCCTATGAAACGTAAACAAAATACTATGGGATTTTCAAACACATTTTTTTATATCGTCTCTAGTTTCTATTTAAATAAATATTTTTATTTACAAATATAAATAATTTGATATCAAATATATTGAAATGTAAATTGTGAACAATTTTGATTGAAATTAATAATCATTTATTAAGTAATTTTGAATTTTTATAAAAATATTTGTTTCGGCATGCTTCGTGTTCCTCTAATCTTAATAAATTTATTAAGATTAGAGGAACACGAAGCATGCCGAAACAAATATTTTTATAAAAATGCAAAATTACATAATAAATGATTTTTAATTTCAATCAAAATTGTTCACAATTTACATTTCAATATATTTGATATCAAATTATTTATATTTGTAAATAAAAATATTTATTTAAATTGAAAATAGAGACGATATAAAAAAATGTGTTTGAAAATCCCATAGTATTTTGTTTACGTTTCATAGGAAAATAAAAATCTTTATTCCCCTCTTTATATTACTGCCGTGCTAAACAAGTTTTACTGATCTACATTTTTGGCGAAATTGAGTTATTGATGCCAATTAAAAGGTATTAATATCCTTTATATTTTACATAAATAAATATAATTAAATCTACTTTAATAAATGCATTATTAAACAAAATAAATTTCGCTCTAATCGAAAAAAATAGCAAATTTGAAGTAACACCGACTTAACTACTTGATATTAAACATGACCGCCTTATCTATGGCACAAATAAGGTCCTTTTCTTTCAAATATGTAAGTTAAGTTACTTTTGCTTATTTTCATAATTGAAATTGCATTTATGGCAATTTAAGAATTTTCATTTTCAATAGCAAAATTGACTTATTTAAAATTTTCTATAAGTGAATTGAATCAATAATAACTTATATACAAGGACTTTTAACTTATCTTAATGTAATGTTATTCTGTACTACAAATGAACCACATAATGAATTTACCAATTTCGGATCCTCCGGCAATCGGTAGAGATTGAATTGTTTTAATGGATCGTCAATTATTATAAGTCTTAAATTTTATTCTTGTGATAAAAAATATTAATTTTTAATTCAATTATATTGAATTTTTGTAATTTTTCAGTTGACTGACATGTTTTGAATTTATTAAACTACATACATACTAGATTTTTAAGCTATTTAAAAAACGATCTTATAAATAATTTTATGATTTCAATAGCTGTTTTTTATTTTGTTATAAATAAATATAACATAGCAATTAAACTAGTCTTTTGTTTCAAAAGTTTTACCAAATCCTATTTGCAAATCGTATTTCATAAAATTCGAGAAACTAAGGGTGTTTAAGGTCTCATAAATTTTAGATAAGGTATATATTTTTTATATATAATAAACGATTTCAACTTCTCTTTGTAGTAAACACGACTTTGGTAGCATTTAAGGTTGTATTCTATAGTTTATTTTGAAAATAAATGTAACAATAAACTAAACATAAATACCTTAAATGGCAGATAAGGTATATATTCTTCTTATTCACACAGGATTTTAGTTTTTCTTTTGTGATATAAATAACATAATTGCACTTAAGTTATTTTTGTTTAGTACCAATCGATTATTTATAAAGCCTATTTAAAGTAAAATACTAATTCTACAAATTATTAATTAATTATGTGTAATTTATTGGTATTTTCTCGAGAAACATATTACTTATGATCTAATGCATAATTTGAAGTCTTTGAAAGTAAATTAAATCCGTTTTTAAGCAAGTTATTCCCCAAATATTTCGAAAAACTTTAACATCAATTTCCTCGAAATGCGATTTTTGCAGATCAGTAAAACATGTTTAGCACGGCAGATTAGTGGTTTGACTTTTTAGACTGATGTCACGCTATTTATGTAGTGGCATTGGTATCACCATCAATGTCAAACTTTAAATAGTCAGTGTTATGCGGAAACGAGGTGCAAACGAATTTCAATTTGTAAGCTTTTCGTTTGCCATGCACCTGAATTTTAGCAGTGTTAAAGTAATCATCTGTGTTGAATGTTTTATCAAATTTTCTAAATATGTATAAAAAAAAGAAATTATGATCAAAATAAAAACCAAATTACTTATCCCAATAAAACCGCATATGTTAGGCTGGAAACACACTGAATCAGGCGAAACAATTTTACGTCAAACATTTTGTTTCATAAAACCATTGATCTCTAATGAAATGGATACAGTATACAAGAAAATTAATGGGTTAAAATAAAACCTATCTAGTGTGTGACAGAGAAAGAGACCAATTTTGTCCTTGTCTTTAAATTCGAATTTTCGAAAATCAAATTCCAAATTTTGGTTAAGGTCAGTAGAATAATTTTATGGTATTACATTTATTTTCAGATCATCTAAATCATAAATTTTCACAAATATCGGTTTTTAAATAACTAATCCTTTTTAAATAAATGCTAGGTAGTACTGGAAAGGTATTCAGTTTGCAAAAATTTAGTATTAATTATTATTTTAGTGTATTGGATGTGTAATAAAAATATGTTGGTTGGAATAGGGTTAAAACTGTTAGAAATGTTATATAAACCATTCTAACGATTAAATCAGCTTCATTGTTGAAGAAAATCATAAAACATATGTTTATTTTTAAATAGCCAAATTTCCAATCATTTGGAAATTCCCATAAGTATTTAAAAACAATATAGTCTATTGTCCGTCGTCCTTATTTTATTGGTAGTCATAAAGGTAATATTTTAGTTTAGGTTTTAATTACGGATTTAAATAAACGTTCTTCCAAATTTTGTATTGTAGTTAAGATAATAGGTATATAAAGAATATACATATATATATATATTATATATACGAGTATTTTGTAATATTTAAGAAGTCGATGTCTTTGTTTTTAAATCATTCCTGTATCGTTTGTAGTTCAGTGCCATTCGTGAAATTTATTATTGTGTTGAATTATTGTGTTTGTGAATTTTATTATTGTGAGTTAAGTTTTTAAGAATTTGATCTAATTGTTATTTAATATAATTAACAATTTAAAAATTACAAAGATGGAAATTTTGGGAATTTTTCTCAGGTCACCTTATTTTCGTAAGTACATAAAGTAAAATTTTATTCTTTAAATTGAAAAATTATAATTGCATAATTTCACAGATTTCCTAAAAGTGAAGCGTTGAAAAAAATTTGGAGCGATAATTTGGGAATCACTGACTATTGGATGTTTGCAAAATATGATAAATTGCGTGTTTGCTCTCTACATTTTTCATCAGATGCTATAATTTGGGCTGGCAATAGATTTATTTTGACTTTCAAGGATGTAGTTCCAAATAAAATTCCTAAAAAGGTAAAATTAAAATTTATTTAAAATAAAAATGTTCAGGTACTAATAACAAAAAAATTTAATTGGAACAGGAAATTTGTGAATCCTTGGCTGCGGTAGTGGCGCAACCTTCGACATCTTATGATTCACAAACTGTGCTGGATCAGCCTTATCCAATTTGTAATCCTGACGCTTCGATCGAAACGCATGATAACTCAGAAAGGCAGCTTTGCGATGTAAGTAATTGTTTATTGACGAAATTATCCATAGTTTTATTCGATTTAGTTAGATGACGGTTGTGTTTTTATATTTTTTAGGAAAACTTATTTGAAATGGATGAAACTACTGCATTTGGTGAAAAAATGGACAAATAAAATGCACATTTAATTTTTGACGTTTCACTCGAATTTTATTTTATTTTTCAGGGGTGCATTTCAAATTTCAAGGGAGAAATGGTAATTAATTTATCAAATTATTGAAAGAAAATAGGTAAACCAAATTTTATTGATTAAAATTTGATATAATTAATTAAATACATTGATTTTAGTAATATATTATAAAATATTTTTGTAATTTAATTACAAAATTTTATTTCTCGAAATTTAATTTGTGCGAGTACAGCACTTTTTCGGAAATAGGTTTTTAGAGCAAGAGGAGTATATAAAAAGACCGGTAAAACTATATAAAAAATTTGTTCCATTTCTTGTTGTTGTTTTCAATAATAGCCGCATTTCTTGACGTTTGATCTGATCCGGATCAGATCATGTCTCATGAAACGACACAAAAATGCGTAAAACAAACAAACACCAAAATTCAATTTTTTTGTCTCGTTTCGTTTTGAATGCCTCTTCATACTCGTACTATATTCATTATATTCTTTGTCTTTACAAAATATTGTTCAACTACAAAATATTGTTCAACTATTTTTAGATCACCATTTGTGATCCAAAACGAATGTTGGATCAAATGTTGTTGTTGCTTCACATGTAAATTTTGATCTGATCCGGATCACTATGCGTCAAGAAATGCAGCTGTTTTGTTTTCGTTGTATACTGTATCCATTTCATTAGAGAACAATGCATAAAACATAGAACGGCAAACATTGTATTGTGCTTTATGAGTCCATTCGCACATAATAAAGCAAAATTGTGTTAAGTCAAATTTGACTAATGAAACATGATTGAAGGTGTTCATACTCCATAAAGCCGGTATTCCATTGTGAAAAAATGTTTATCAGCAAAAATATATTGAGATAAAAATATAAAATCGGTGGTTGTGTGAATAAGACACCCGACTTCGTCAGTAAACATTTTTATTACAAAAAAGATGTGGCTGTGTTAGTGTGATGCCATAATTATTGACAAAAAGTATCAAATGGAGTACTTTTTATTGCAACCCTCTAACACATATACATAAATTTTGTGTACGGATTATAACATATTTCTCGCACACAATATTAATTTTCATAGTACGTCATTTTTATGGTAAAGATATTTTTAATTTTTAATTCTTTGACGGAAAATAAAGAAAAATAATAATTCTGATATGGGTGAAAATAATATTTAATTTTTTAGATAATTTTGAGAGGTGAAAATATACGAATTAAGAATAACGCATAATTTTCTTCAAATTTGTTGGTTATGTTTTTGTTTGCTGTCAAAATTTATCCATACAATTTTGCTATAAAATAAAATATAAAAAAATTGTTTTTTCTTTGTCACTCTAATGTAACATTTTTTTTTGTCTTCTTTCATTTTTTCCAGCAGTCAGTAAATTTTTCGTAATGCAATACCGGCTTAAATCAATGTGTTAATTCACACTGACACAAATCAAAGCAACACAAGACAAAACTGATTGAATCAAAAAAAAAAGTGTTTGAAGTCGTTTCGTGGTCGCCGTTTTATAAATCAAATTAATAAGGATTTTTATGGTACAAAAAAAATTGTATTAAATTACAATATACATACAACAATATACATATTTATCATATTTATATATAAAATAATATGCACATAATACAAAATCATCCTCTAACTCAGACGACATTTTGTATTCTATGAAATCAATTCACACCAACCTATAAAGCAACAAGAGACAATTTGACTAATAACAATTTGTTTGATTGTATGTGCACTATGTTTAGAGTAATCGTCTTGCCTACTCGAAGCAAAAACGTTTTGACTAATTCGGTGTGTTTCCAGCCTAAGTTTCGTCTTCAGTAAATTCAGAAAAACAACCACTCGAGAAGCGATTTCTTCGCCAGTAAAATTAGCCCGATTCTCATCGAGAAATGCGCATAGCACATCTTTTGTATCTTTTGTTTGACGTGTCACGTGCAGTACAATCACCTGATCTAGCCCTGGTGATACAGAAATTTGTCGTACCTTAATTAATTTTACTTACATTTTCCACTGCGATTTTCCGTTTTTGAATGTAGCTATTTCCGGATAGCACCCAAATCCGCATATCGTCGGTGAACGCAAATATTCTCTTGCGATTTCGTTTGTCCACGACGTGAGATGAGAAAATGACGTGAGTTTTGGCGAACACTTTTGAGCATTTAGAATTTTGAGATAAATTTAAATAATCCATTATATTAAAATTACCTAATGTAAAAAAATTTTTATAAAAATAAATAACTAAAATAATAACGAGCCTTCATTAATTATCAACTTTTCATGATATTTTGGAAACTACAATGTATTTGATATTTATCTGTCAGATTCAAATACATTCTAATATGGTTTTCCTGTTGCAACAAAAAACAGATTCGGAGTCGAATCCGAGCTGAAAAATGACAGTTTTTTGACGTTTTAAATGGAACAGCAAAAAATCTGGATTCTGCGATTTTTTGTTTTTTATATGAATGTGTGAATATACGTATTAATTGTCAAATTCTTTTTTTATAATTAGATTGTTAATACTGATGAATTTTTCCGTAAATTAATAAATAATTTATTTTAATCATGTTTATTTTTTATGAATAATTCAATAATCATATGAAAATAAATTTTGTGTTGAAGTGAAGTCGACAAAAATTGAAGTCAAGTAAACAAATAAGAACATTAACATAAACAAAAATATCGACAAATCAGTCAGAATCAATTTTGAATTAAATACACCACAATTTTGTGCAAGTTCTTGTTTAATGCGTGATTTACACGTTCCAACAATGTTTTTCCAACTTTTTTTGTTGAGACTTAGAGCTACACGCAATAGAAAATATTTACATGCGATAAAAAGAGAAAAGTATAAAACGAAAATGTCGGTCATGCTATAACTTTTTGGCGGTATAAAATCGAATAGGGCGATAATACAACTTTATGTTTCAAAATTACAACTTTTCTGGCTAAAATAAAGCTTTTCGAAAGTAAAATGCCATTTTTAAACAAAAATTTATAAAAAAATAAAACAAAAATGTCGGGCATGCTATAATTTTTTGGCGGTATAAAATCGACAATGTAATTTTTGACGAATGCCGCAGCGATACCACTTTATTTATCAAAATTACAACTTTTCTTGGCTAAAATGAAAATTGTTCGAACGTAAATTTTAATTTTTAAATAAAAATTTTAAAAAATAAAAATAAAGCGCTATAAAAATTTTAGAAATCGCCATTTTTAATGTGTTTGTTGTTATTTGTTTCCATAAAATATACTCGGGTCGAGTATATTTTATAGTCAAAAATTTTTTTATGGAAACAAAGTTGAAAAAAAAAGAAAAAAAAAGTCCAACAAAATTTTGTTTGTTTATATATTTGTTCTTATCTTTCAAATGGAATTCGCGATATACTAATCTCTTCATTTTTTGTTGGGAAACATTGTTGGAACGTGTAAATCACGCTTAATACTTAATGCTGAATCGACATCGTCCCTGCCGGCGCAAAAAAGTATACATAAAAAATGAACCACTTACGAACAGTTTACGAACGGTTTCTTATATGCGGCACTACTGCTACTTCACAATTTCAGATTTCATATATGAATTTACAAAACCGTGTAGTTTTCTTCATTCTATCTTTAAACAGAATGTGATTTTTGATAAAGTAAAGCATGGTGCGCCATTTTAATATTTAGTAAATTTTTAATTTGATATTAATTTTTGTTGTTTATAAATACAATTTAGTAAATGATGTCTAGTGACGACGACATTTATAATAAATACAATACATTATTAGCTATTTCTATTTTCGTATTATGTTATTTTATTTTAATATCTTAATGAATTTGTTGAACTTGAAGTATAACTAAAATTGAGTATAAGTAAAAATAAATGTGTTAAAATTTAGTATAGGTATAATTAATAATTAATTGATATAATCAAGTAAATAAAATCATATATTTGCTAAAAATAAAACAAAATACGTTGTTTTCATTATTAATTCAAAATTAATTGCGGAATGATATTCAAACCGTACGTAATGTTCATTTTAGAAGGCTTATAACCGTTACGCTCATATGAGTTCATAAATGTTACGTAAAAGGTTTACACATTACGAATATTTTTTTATAAACCAATACATAAATAAGTCTTCGCCAATTTGTTTCACTTCTCATGTGACAAGAGTATCATTTATGTAACATAGCCACTCATTTTTAGCGTAACGTTTACGAACACTTTAGTAGAAGAGACTATTCGAAAAATGAACGTTTGTGTTACTCGTGGCCGGCAGGGTACAATAAACTAACATCACAGTTTCTCAAGTTTTTGTTTAATACATAATCCCTCCAGACCAGGTGTATCATAAACGTACGGTTTAAGAAGACTTTGCTATACTAAGGTGTTCGTAAACGTTACACTAAAACAGTACGAATATAGTACGTAATGTGTACTTTTGTCACATGAGAAGTGAAACAAATTTGCGAAGACTTGTGTATGTATATGTATAAAAGTGTTCATAATGTGTACGCTTAAACGTAATGTTTACGAACTGCTTAAGCGTAACATTGACGAACGGTTTAGTGCGAATTGCCCCATTTAATTAGAATAAAACAATTTTTTTAAATCAATCTTATCTTTTATTTGTATTTTTATTCAAATAAGCCGCAACACAAGACACAACGTGCCAAATTTGTTAATTAATCTTTTTCTGAAATGAAATAAAATGTTTCAATCATAGATGAAGTATTTCGAGTATTATTTAAATACCTTTCAAAATATTCATTATAATGATTTTTATATGATATTATGGATATAGTGCTGCTCTTGAATGCCACGAAAAACTAACAATAATTATCAGAAGTTTTTATATTTTCACAATACGACAACTTTAATTTAATTTGTACAAAAAAAAATTGAAACTAAAACAAAGCCGCAATATATAATTGACAGCACTGTGTATAGAGAATGTAAATGTAGCAGAAAAGCGTTCGTAAACTGTTCGTACGCTGTACATTTTTGCTTTATACATTTTTGCGCCGGGAGGGAATGGCTGAATCAATATCGTACAGTAAACTAATCTTTAAACCTAACTTGTACTTGTACGCTTTGTATATAGAAACCTTAATAAGGTTGATAATATCAAGCCAACTAAATCCGTAAAGAAATTGCCCTAATTATCGTAAAGCAATAGGGAATTAATGATACATAGTTATGGAATACATTCTATGACGTTATTATGATTCCCATTCACATTTCACAGCTGCATTTGTGTCCAAAAATTTTATTTTTTCATAACAAAATATTCTTTCTTGAATAAAGCATGGTTTCCACGATGGCGAGGCGAAAAAATTAGTCAAACTAAAAAGAGAAAACAAAAATTCACCAATAGTACGATAGAGAGAAAATACCATTTTGACAGAAAAATTGGGACGTCCAATTTTAAAATTTTTAATTCAGCACTCCGAAATAGGACGTCTAATCCGAAAAAAAGATTAGACGCATCATATTTTTTCGGATTAGCCGCTGATTTTCGGAATCCATATTGTCAATTTAAAGAAAATTTTATATTTATTTTATTATTAAATATATATATATTTTTTTTTTGATTTGGGGAATACATTTTTCATCGCCAGAATCACTCTCAGTGCTACTTGAAAACATAACGGCATATATTGCCATTAGTTACTCAACAGTATCCATTTTTAACAAAATTTAATTTTAATAATTGAAACGTCAAAACTAAATAAATAAAAATTCGGAGTAACGACTTGTTGCAGTTTCATTCACTCTTATGTTATTTTTTATTATTCCTTCCTCTTTTTAATTTGACTAATTTTTTCGCCTCGCCATCGTGGAAACCATGCTTAACTTATTATTTGTTGATTATTTTAAGTACTTTTCATACCAGGCGCCTCGCCTCGAAATATTTAGTTACCACAAATGCGAAGCTGAGACCCTTTCATACCGGTGGCGTTGGCTTTGAACATTCGGTTGCTATCAAATATTTTATTTAGGTCTATTTTACACGTGAATTATAGCAAGAACTGAGATACTCTAAATTTGTAACGTACATATGAGCTAGATTTTTTGGTAAATATGAAATATTTCTGCAAAAAATGTGACTTGTAGGTTATGTTGAGAAAGCACTACGCTTTGTATTATGTACTTTAAAATGTCGCAGTCGAGTATGGAACGCATTGCCTTGGCTTTTTAGATAACTTCATTGTAATATATTTTGTTTTTTTTTTAAATTATCACTTAAAAATAAATTATTTTTCAACAAATTGAATTTATTACTATAAAATTAAACAGTATCAATCGTATAAAACTAATTTACATAGTTAAAAAACGAAATAAAAAATTTTTATTTACGAAGCTCAAAGCCGAGGCGCTTGGTATGAAAAGTACTTTACTGTTTTACTTTCTTTTACTCTAGTAAAATAAAGTATTGTAATCATGAAAATTTTGGACCTTGAGATTTTTAGAGATTTATTTGTTTTGAGGTCCCCTGAGTACGAAAAAGTGGGTTTCGAAATGGTGTCTGTCTGTCTGTCGGTCAGTCTGTCAGTCGGTCAGTCGGTCAGTCTGTCAGTCTGTCTGTGTCCTCTCTATAGCCCGGATGGTTTAACCAATCGAACTGAAACTTCAGATTTATGCTGTTTTGATAAATTGGGAGGTCCCAGTGAATTTTACTCCAAATCGGCTAACCGGAAGTGGCCACTCCCTTAGTCCAGAAAAATTATTTTGCAAATATCTTATAAAGTATAAGGTTTACAAAAAACTACTTAATACAAAATGTTTCCAAAAATTAAAAACAAATAAAAAAAAAATTTAAAAAAAAAATTTAAAAATTAAAAAAAAAAAATTTAAAAATTAAAAAAAAAAATTTTAAAAAATAAGTTGAATAAAATTTCTCAAAATTCTCTGTTCGTAAAAGAAAGTCGTGTGTTGGCCACACCTCAATTTTTTAAATATATTTTGAAACGAATTCCCTCAGCTTAGCTGAGGCAACCCGCTTCTCGAATTTATTATCACTGGTGGCTACATCCCCTGCGGCTTAGCTACCTGCAGCTCAGTCTGGTAGGGGTAGCTTGGTCGTGGGTGGTTGGGGGTGTACCAGTGGTAATCTTGATTACCGCATCATTTGTTTGAAAAGGGACAGTGATGACATCATGCCATCAAGGAAGGGAATTGGGGTTAGGACATATAATAATGTAAAAGGACCCAAATTAGTGGTTCATATGCCCTGAATAAGGTCCGCGCCCGTGGTTGTTTATCGTGTTGTTTAAGGTAACATGACTACCTTAAACTACACATAAATGGAACAGCGATATTTCGGGCAGCAAGCCCACGGGTTAGTATGAGACTAGTTTTGGTTAATTAGTTTATTGCGACCGTTCGGAGGTGGCTGGTTTGGAAAGGGAGTGCAACGCCTATGGCGTCGAAGCACACGATGCTCCCGCCTCAATAGAGGCAAACCAACCAAGCTCCTTTCAGTCTAAACGGGTTCTTAAGAACCCAATACTTACCCAGTGTTGTTCTCCACAAAGCAGCCAAAAAAAAAAAAAAATACAAAAAAACACAAAATTACTTTGAAATTCTACTTTATTCCAACTGAAAAATTTTCTTTTACTGCTTTTACTTTCCCAACACCCCTTTTGGTTCCACAAAAAGACTGACCTCTTTCAAACAAAAATGTACATTATTTATACCAATTTTTCTTGTCGATTCGTCATAAAAGTGCATAAAAAAATGTCCAACAACGTGATATGGACAACGTGACATCGCCATCATCAAAATTTATGCACTTCGATGACAACAAAATATATTGGTAAGACGATAATGGCAATTTTCATAGGTTTTTGTTGTTGTACCTTTTTTTTTGTTAAAAACCAAAGTACAAAAACAGCAAAAAAAGAAAAAAAAATGAAATTCATCAAAACTAAGCGGTAGCTTCGAGTAACCAAGTTCATTACTCGTGCTACACTTTTGCCTTGAAAATTATTTGTTCTTATCTACATAAAAACAAGGATCGTGTTACATTATTTTTGTATTTACGTTTATTCAACTACCGTATGAGCATATACAGTAATTGGAGTGACGTAAACACAGAAAGAATGTGGAATCTCGGCATGGTCGTTTAATGAGATAATAACCGATATTATTTGTGATATCGTTTTGAGGTTTTACCTCGAAGTGTATGCCGATTTGTCGTTTTGAGAATTATGGTTTGGATTGGTAACGGAATTGTAAATTAATTCCGTTACAGCGTGGGGAAAACCCAAACCCTGAGATAAAAAGGATCTCATGCCTTATTGATGGGAAGGACGGGTGGAGTTGATCAGCCTTTAAGTAGTCCAACGTGGCGGACGCCCCACACCCTGAACTAGTCTCAGAGCCGGGCAACTGTATTTTATACAAGAATATCTTTAATTACTAAACCTACATGACTAATGTTGAAAATTGGGACTTGTTTTATTATTTTTATTTTTTTTTTTACCCCTTTTTTTTTATGTTTTTTTTTTTTACTTCCAATTTTCAACCTAAACTATTACGGTCTTACACTATGGGCCTATCCTAATAGGGGAAGGTTTTCCTTTTTTTTTTTTTTTATATATTTTATTTTTTTATTTTTATTTATTTTTTTTCTTATTACCTTTCCCTTATACCTTAATGCTATCTAATGGACCTTCTAATTTTTATTTTACGGGTGGCGTTGAGTCAAACCTATTTTACAAGTGTGAGGATTGAGTCAACCTCATTCCCTACCAACTCATTATGAAAAAAATATTTGTCTTGTAAAATTCAACTTTACATTTACTGTGTCCTTTCTTTTCTAAGTTTTGAATATTACACCTAAAACGGCAAGATCTTTGTGGTCGCTGAATCATGACGAAATTGGCTGGTCGGTTCTGGATGATAGATTGTAGAGCAACTGTACCGGCTGTTTACCCCCTCCGCCAAGCAACGAATAAGATCACGACTGAGATGATGACACCGCTGAATCAATCATACTGCATGGATGTGGTGAATATTCAACCAGTTGACTGTAGTTTTCAGACCGTCTCGACCATATTGTGCACTCCTACCTCTAGGTTGTTGGCTTCTAGTTTCATTGACAGTGTGGCATATTTCTCAGATTAAATTGATAAAACGGAAAAACAACATGATCACCCAGGCTGCTGTGACGTGCTGGGGTTAATACCCCGGTGTATTTATTCTTTATTTCCAAAGAAACTACTGTGGTCCAAAGTTCAACCACACACTTCCCGGTAAAGTGAGGTGTTGTAACATATTGTTGCCAATGATGCTCCGGATCTCTAGTTTTTGTTTGGCTGAAAGATATTACTTATGTGTTCAACTAGATCCTTTTGCGTTCTTATGAAGTGTATCCGCCACTGCTCAGCTGGTCGTAAAATTTCCCCCACAACGGTTTAGCACCTCCTCGGTTATCCTCATCTGATAATACCATCTTTCTTTGAGATATACTCGTGTTATATCTGAAGTAGGTTGTAGCATTTCATCTTGGAGTATTGTTGTCATCAATGGCATCTTTGATTCGAAACTTAAGTATTTATTTACTAGGTGTGTCTCGCCCGCAGGATGTCAACTAGTTATAACCTTATTCGAAGTACCCATTAATTGTGCTCAAAATGCGTTTGCTTCAGCTGGATTGGAATTAACAGTTCTCGTCTTGTTCTTGTGTGTTCACCTTTACATCGATGTTCGCCTGTCGTATTTCTTCGGACATCCTGGTTAGAAGTTGGTTAGAGTTCGATGACAGCTAATTCGGCGTGATTAGTTCGTGATCTTATCATTGTTTGGAACCGGAAGTAATACTGTTGTCTCTGCTCTTGTTACTTCCAGGCCACGTTGGTTGTCATCTTAGCAGGTACACATGAAGTGATTTGGTTTGTATTTCTTCAATCTGCGGATACCCATCTACCAAATAGCACCACACAGATATTATCCCTACTTGATTTTCAAAACAAAACAATGGTGAACCAATCCTAGTTAATAAAACCTAATTCATTATTGCCTAACTTATTATTTACATTAGTATCCCTACTCTATTTCCTATGTTATGTTATTATTTCTTCGACTCCCTCTCTAAACTTAACTAATTCCTAATACTAATAAACTCTTAATACTAAGTACTGGTGTTTCTTGGTGTATGGCGATAAACCAGAAACATACCAGCCTTCATTTTACCTTTACATCACCTAAGTACTAGTGGGTAGGTATTGTAAAAGTAAAATGGTAACCACGAAAAATTTATATTTTTGCTGAAACCAGTCGCCGATTCGACCTGGCCAGCACCTCATCCTCTAATCGCAAATCCAGAGCACCTAATAGATGATTTACTGGTATTTGTAATGGCATCACTAGCCATTCAATCAACGCGTGGGTCTCAGCCTTCGTGCGAGCGCAGCTTAGTCTCCTTAACCAGCCCCACGCTCTGTCATCCCTCTGCCTTTTAATCTTTATTTGAGATTGCTCAACTATGCGGGCGCCGCGGAACCTCTTCAAACAGCCCCACGCCCTTGCTCTGCGCCGCAGCCGAGATTTGTACACGCGCTTATCGGAAACGGTCCTAATTTGGCCTCTGTTCTTACCAATGGTCTTAGTAGCCACCTTACACAACGCAAAGTGTTTCTGGTTTACAGCGAAGCATGCGCCACCTGATAGCTCGGGTACCGAATGATCCACTTGCAACACATTATTTGTGTTGGCACTCTGTGATGTACTTGTCTCAATGGGATTGACCACTAGCTCCGCTTGTGCATGATCTTCCTCTTGCACTTCTTCTGCCTTCTTGAACTCTATTTCTTTCAAAAGTTCAACTTCGCCAATTTCCGCTACATTTGATTCTATCTCTCCATCTCCCTGATCTTCTTTCTGTTCTGCTGGCTTTTCACATATTATTACCAGCCTGGATAGTTTGGCAGCTACATCGCTCGGTGAACTCACGTCTTTATATAAATCAATATTCATCTGACGCAGCATGCGCACCGTTATATATACGCGCTGTAACCGTGTTCGTAATATTGGGCATGTTACATTGCTATAGCGGTACCACGTCCCATGGATGTGCATTAACCTGGCTCTAATATCAGAATATACATCATCCACTGAAGCACCTGCCCTGATCTGTTTTAACCAGAACTGCTGCACCAGCCATAACTCCTTTTGACAGGTTGCAATCTCATGTTCCGTACTCTCGTTTGAGCTTACTGTATCCACTACCAGAGCCTCAACTCGCTTCATCTTGCCTCTAATCTTTGGACGGCCAAAAACCAAACGTTCCAACCGCTCACTCGCTGCTTTCGATGTAATTTGCTTGCCTTTTACCTGGGCAATTATTACGACGAGCTGTCGAAATGCTTTAGACCAAGCCGTTGTTTGTGCATGGAATGTCGGCGAGAGTGAACTTCGATACACTCGACCTTGAACGTGTTCGAGGCGGGTGGTTATAGCCGGGTGTATCTCGACCTCGGGTTGATCCGCGGCAAGTTGTTCGCACAGTTGCCGATAGATATCCTGTACTTTCCGCAAACAGGCCGTTGCTTCCGCCTGCGGCTCTTTGCGAGCCGCTATATGGGCGTCTTGCGGTTTGAGGCACGTATCTGCCTGCTCTTGCTGCATCTTGTGCGTAAGCGTGGCCTTTAATGCGTCTGTTACCTCACGCTTCGCCTCCTCACCTAATGCCCTTATCTCGAACTCTATGAGGAGCTCGTCTGGTTCGAGAAAGCTTATGTCCATTTTCTTGATATACTATCTATGGATGAATAATAACTAACTACTGGTTTGTTTATGTGTTTTGTATGAGTTAAAACAACCACGGGAACATTACCCTTATCCCGAGACATAAATCCCCCTAATTTGGATCAGACAAGGAAAGGAAAGGGAATTGAATAATAAAAAAAAATTTTGATGAACCTGTTTCCTTGTTCCCAATCTCGCAGCGGTCGTCTTAACCTATGAAGGTGATCCTCGCTACTATGGTGAACTTGAAACCAGATAACATAAATGGTACCCAATAGACCATGGCAAAATTCTTGCCCCCTTAGCCGCAGTTGGCAGTCTTACTCTGACTTCAGAGGAGCTCACCTGCGAGGGTGACCGAAACATTACCATGTAAGTCAACTGATATTTATGAGGCCTTTACAGACACTCTAACATCAGCTGCTATGGCTGTCTATTAGGGATGATAACTCGCCGGTTACCACCAAGGATTTCCGCAGTGTGTAGTATAATGATGTTTAGCTTATGTTCAAGACCTCATCAATATCCGTTCACTGATAGAAAACCGGATTGAACAGCTAAACATATTATACTCTGAACGCGACTAAAACTAACAATGGGAGGACTTGCGAACCCCATCCCGAAGGATGAAAATTAATTTTACAAGAATACGAAGTGAATTTACGCAAGAACTAACTATACACTGCGACTTTGAAATCCTTATTTTTTAAAATTATTGATTTTACATCCGCCTGTAATAAACGGTGCAAATTAAACTGTGGGTTAGATGTTAGGTTAGTTCCACAGCATGAACTCGGGTGCGGAAAGATGTTCCAAATTTACTGGGAATGTGCAGCTCTTAATACCTCTCCGGTATACGCCGGTACGGAAAGAGATGATGCGCATTAATTCGGGGGACAATACCATTCTTCACGGTTAAGTTCATGCCATAGAATTAGTTATACATGGTATCGAAAACCGTACAACTTGATATAAACTATGTTTTTAGTGATGTGCAACTTAACCATACTTGGCCGGATATGGGCTCCTGCATTAGGTTGCCTGAACATGTGCATCTCTTTTACCATCCGCTCAACTCGTCGGCAGGAAAAAGATATGCACATTCTAGGAACCAATGCAGTGCTTACCCAAGCACCGTCCAATTGTACAAATTCAGTCGCAGAACACCACTTCAAACAAATAGACTTCTTGGTAAATTTTACCAGCTTTGTTGGGCCAATTTTGGCCCCTTTTTGGGCGCCACTTGAAACGAATTCCCTCAGCTTAGCTGAGGCAACCCGCTTCTCGAATTTATTATCACTGGTGGCTACATCCCCTGCGGCTTAGCTACCTGCAGCTCAGTCTGGTAGGGGTAGCTTGGTCGTGGGTGGTTGGGGTGTACCAGTGGTAATCTTGATTACCGCATCATTTGTTTGAAAAGGGACAGTGATGACATCATGCCATCAAGGAAGGGAATTGGGGTTAGGACATATAATAATGTAAAAGGACCCAAATTAGTGGTTCATATGCCCTGAATAAGGTCCGAGCCCGTGGTTGTTTATCGTGTTGTTTAAGGTAACATGACTACCTTAAACTACACATAAATGGAACAGCGATATTTCGGGCAGCAAGCCCACGGGTTAGTATGAGACTAGTTTTGGTTAATTAGTTTATTGCGACCGTTCGGAGGTGGCTGGTTTGGAAAGGGAGTGCAACGCCTATGGCGTCGAAGCACACGATGCTCCCGCCTCAATAGAGGCAAACCAACCAAGCTCCTTTCAGTCTAAACGGGTTCTTAAGAACCCAATACTTACCCAGTGTTGTTCTCCACAAAGCAGCCAAAAAAAAAAAAAATACAAAAAAACACAAAGTTACTTTGAAATTCTACTTTATTCCAACTGAAAAATTTTCTTTTACTGCTTTTACTTTCCCAACACCCCTTTTGGTTCCACAAAAAGACTGACCTCTTTCAAACAAAAATGTACATTATTTATACCAATTTTTCTTGTCGATTCGTCATAAAAGTGCATAAAAAAATGTCCAACAACGTGACATGGACAACGTGACATCGCCACCATCAAAATTTATGCACTTCGATGACAACAAAATATATTGGTAAGACGATAATGGCAATTTTCATAGGTTTTTGTTGTTGTACCTTTTTTTTTGTTAAAAACCAAAGTACAAAAACAGCAAAAAAAGAAAAAAAAATGAAATTCATCAAAACTAAGCGGTAGCTTCGAGTAACCAAGTTCATTACTCGTGCTACACTTTTGCCTTGAAAATTATTTGTTCTTATCTACATAAAAACAAGGATCGTGTTACATTATTTTTGTATTTACGTTTATTCAACTACCGTATGAGCATATACAGTAATTGGAGTGACGTAAACACAGAAAGAATGTGGAATCTCGGCATGGTCGTTTAATGAGATAATAACCGATATTATTTGTGATATCGTTTTGAGGTTTTACCTCGAAGTGTATGCCGATTTGTCGTTTTGAGAATTATGGTTTGGATTGGTAACGGAATTGTAAATTAATTCCGTTACAATTTTTCCGCATATTTATTTTGATGTTTAATGTCGAATTCTTTTCGTTTTTTCAAATCAATGTAAATTTTGTGGTGCGAAAAGTACATAAAACAAATTGATGTGGTTTTTTGACGTTACTAACAACAACAAAAATAGAAACTTCAATTTTTATAATAGCCATATGGAATGCAAACGGCCTAACACAACATAAATCGGAGGTACATGCATTCCTCACTGAACACAATATTGACATAATGTTAATATCAGAAACACGCTTCACCAAAAATAGCTATTTCAAAATTAATGGGTACTCTATTTATGACACCAAGCACCCAGATGGTAAAGCACATGGAGGCACTGCTGTATTGATTAAGCGAAGATTAAAACATTACGAACTTACAAAATATGAGAAAGAACATATACAATCAACGAGCATTTGTCTGCAGGAGTGGTCTGGAAACTGCGTCATATCAGCAGTGTACTGCCCTCCAAAACATGCTATAAAAAAACTCCAGTTCTTGGATTATTTCAGCCAGCTGGGTAATAAATTTCTTGCGGGCGGTGATTACAACGCTAAACATACTCATTGGGGTTCCAGATTAACTTCGCCGAAAGGTAAACAACTTTATGATGCCATAGAGGAACAGTCCCTGGATTATTTATCTGCCGGTAACCCAACTTACTGGCCCACGGATAAAAAGAAAACTCCTGATCTAATTGACTTTTGTGTAACTAAGGGCATTCCACGTACATATGCTAAGGCCACTGATTGCTATGATCTGTCTTCTGATCACTCACCGGTAATAGTAACATTGAGTACTGATGTCCTAAGGAACGAAATACCGAACCGTCTTACAAACAAAAAAACTAATTGGGATCAATATAGGAGGTTAGTCGAACAAAAGTGTCTACTTAATATTCCTCTGATCACACCAGCTGATATTGATGCGGCGGCAGAAAATCTAAAAGATGTCATGACATTATCTGCTAAAAGGGCTACACCCGGCATAAGTAGTTCGGAAAAAGTTAATAAACTGTCACATAATATACAGGAACTAATCCAGGAAAAGCGAAAGATTCGCCGTCAATGGCAGCAAACAAAATCACCGTTATTGAAGTGGAAATTAAATCGAGCTATTAAGGCCCTAAGATTTGCTTTGAGCGAAGAAGAAAACCAGCGCGTAAAGAACTACTTAAGTGATCTCTCGGCAACCGAGAGGACAGATTATTCCTTGTGGAAGGCAACAAAACATTTAAAAAGGCCAACAAATTCGAATCCACCGATTAGACTACCAACTGGAAATTGGGCGAGAAGTGATGAAGAAAAAGCCAATGCTTTTGCTGCTCATCTAGCAACAGTATTCGTCCCACACGAAGAAGATAATTATTTTGTGCTACCCCAGCCAACGGATGATGGTTTATCCTACAAACCTATAAAGTATAACTGGAAGAAAGTTAAGAATACAATTAAAACTTGCATAAGCCCGAAAAAGGCACCAGGACATGATCTTATTACTGGAAAAATGATAAGGGAATTGCCGGATAAATGCATAAAACTAATAACATTTGTATTCAACGCGGTCATGCGAACCAGTTATATTCCTCAAAAATGGAAGATATCTTTGATCACAATGATACATAAGCCAGGGAAAAAAGAAACGCAAATCTCATCATATCGTCCCATAAGCATGCTGCCCACAATCTCAAAGCTATTTGAAAAAATGTTACTAATGAAATTGAAACCAATAATAGAAGAACGGCGCGTTATTCCAGACCATCAATTTGGGTTCCGAAACCAACATGGTACTACAGAGCAAGTACACAGGATTGTAAATGCAATCAAAATCACCTTCGAGGAAAAGAAATATTGTGCTGCTGCCTTTTTGGATATCGCCCAAGCTTTTGATAAAGTTTGGCACGATGGACTAATTTACAAAATTAAGGAGCTTCTACCGAAAAAATTTCACTCAGTTCTGGGAAACTATCTTCTCCAAAGGCAATACATGGTCAAACAAAACAGTGCAACTACTTGCTTAAATGATATTAATGCAGGTGTCCCGCAAGGTAGCGTTCTAGGACCAATATTATACTTATTGTACACAGCTGATATACCTGTAACCAACAAAGTGATAATATCAACATTTGCCGATGACACTGCCATCCTGGTGTCCCACACTAATCCTGAAATTGCCTCAAAGGAGTTACAGAATCATTTAAACAAGGTCGCGGACTGGCTAAAGGCATGGCGAATAAAAGTGAACGAAAACAAATCAACTCACGTCACATTCACGCTAAACAAACGCACCTGCCCACCAGTGAAATTAAACGATAAAAATATTCCTCAACAAACGAAGGTAAAATACTTAGGTTTGCATCTGGATAGAAGGTTAACGTGGAAAAATCATATTGAAACAAAGCGCAACCAAATAAAAATTACATTTTCCAAAATGTATTGGCTGATGGGAAGAAAATCTCAGTTGTCATTAGCCAATAAAGTTTTACTGTACAAATCAATAATCAAACCCATATGGACTTATGGTATTCAGTTATGGGGATCCACCAGCGCTTCAAACAGAGAACTCCTGCAACGAACCCAAGCGAAAATACTTCGCAGTATCACCAATGCTCCTTGGTACATTCGAAATAGTAATATACATCACGACCTTGGGATTAAAACCGTTAAAGAAACAATTAAAGAATTCAGTTCGAAATATTATTCAAAACTAGAAGCACATCCCAACGAATTGGCCAGGGAGATACTAAAACGGCCGCGATTTAGACGTCTGAGAAGAACAGATCCACTCGAACTAATGAACCTGTGAACCTGTAAATTTAATTCGATATACACATATAAGTGTAGTCTAAATTAATTAAATTGTGAGCCCTAACAATAAGTATTAACATTGGTTAAGACTTAAAATATGTAATAATTTTTAGCTTAAGATTTGATTACTTCTTGTTAGTTTCTTATGTTGAAAGATTCAAGAATAAAGCCATTGGCAACATTTAAAAAAAAAAAAAAAAAAAAAAAAAATTTTATTTGTCAAAGTTGTAAACTCACGAGTTTTTTGTGTCTTGATTTTAAATCATTTTAATTGTTGTTTAATTATTTTAATCGTTTAAATAAAATTTTCAATATAAACAGTTTTTTCCGTCTCGATTTTTATTATTCTTTTGTTTGTTTGTGGTGTTTAATTATTTTAATTTTGACAAATGAAGATGCCACCAATTCCGCAATTATTTCTTCCATAATTATTCTATAAATTATATATTTATTTTATTCAAATTTCAAAACAAAACACTGAAAACACTCGGACACAAAACACTATAAAAATCGATTCGAAATCGAGATGGCAAAAACTGTTTATATTGACTACTTTATTTAATTCAATTAAAATAATTAAGCACAACAAATAAAAGGATAAAAAATCGAGGCGGAAAAAACTGTTTATATTGAAAACTTTATTTAATACGATTAAAATAGTTTAAAATGATTAAAAATCAAGATACAAAAACTCTAATTGACAACTTTGACAACTAAAAATTGACGTTTCTAATTTGTTGTTGTAGTTGATTTATGAAAAAACATACATTTCGTAAAATTGATGTACATCGAAAAAACATTGATGTTTTTTGACGAAAAGAACATGTTTTTCGATGTACATCAATGTTTGGATGTTTTTTGGCGAAAAGATTTTGACATAAATGACATTTCAATGACATTTATGTCGTTTTCCTGTTGCAACAAAAAACAGATTCGAAGCGAAACTCAATGTGACAGCAGCTGTCCATCGTCGGTCAGTAAAATTTTTCGGAGCGATTACTAACACGATTACATTTAAATGTCATCGAAATGTCATTTAAACATCAAAATAAATATGCGGAAAAATATATTTAAAAAACGTAAAATAATTAACAAATAATACAACAAACAACTTGATTACAATAAATTATTTATTAATTTACGGAAAAATTCATCCGTATTAATAATCTTATTATCCAGTTAAAACGTCAAAAAACTGTCATTTTTCAACTCGGATTCGACTCCGAATCTGTTTTTTGTTGCAACGAAAACCACATTAAATGTATAATTGTGTTAGTAATCGCTCCGAAAAAATTTTCCGAGCAACGAATGACAGCTGCTGTCACTTGGGTTTCGCTCCGAATCTGGACTGGGATTTTGCACACAGCAAGTCGCCTTTTTTGAGCGACTTTATGCTAAAAGCGAGAAAAAGCGATTTTGTACTATGCGAGTAGACACTCGCTCTCGCTTTTATTTTCGACCATGTGTAGTATTTGGTGAGAAGTAGGAAAAATGAATTTTAAGTTAATGTTTTAGCATATGGACATTATAGGTAATTAAAAAAAATTGAAATTTGCTTGCAAATATCTTTTGAGAACACAAACACAACGAAACTCAAACTAAAATTATTTGTGTCTCCAATATTTGGATAAAAACCAAATATGTAGTTTCAATATCAAAATAATTTATAGAAAAAAATACTTAAAAAATATACACATCTAATTAAATTCTGGCGACAAAACGAGTTTGTTAAATTTTACAAAGCGATTTAAAATCAAATGTAACATTTAAAATCAATTTATCATTTTTTATCAATTTTGGTTGTTCAATCGGGTTTGACGTACAGTATTACGGAATTAAGTTAGGGTGGGATAAAATATCATGATATTTTTTTTTATTTTTGCCCGATTGAACACGACCATAAATTATTATTTATATTTAAATAAATAGGTAACGGTGTAAATACTATATAAATATTTAAAAAATCAAATTTAATTTAATTTAAATACCGAAAATATCATAAAGAAAATAAATTCAAAATTGACAGCTGGAACCAAGAAAAAAGTTGGTTTTTTTGTTTGATAAATGAGTGCGTTTAATGCCAAAAATGATAAAAATATCATGATATTTTTTATCATTTTTGCCCGATTGAACACAAGGTTTATGATATTTTCGGTACTTAAATTAAATTAAATTTGCTTTTTTAAGATATTCGTATGGTATTTACACCGTCACCTATTTATTTAAACATAAATAATATTTTATATTTCGAAGATTTGTCTGAGAACACAAACACATCAAAACTCAAACTAAAATTATTTGTGTCTCCAATATTTGGATAAAAACCAAATAGTTTCAATATCAAAATAATTTATAAACAAAAAATAATTAAGAAATATTTACATTTAATTAAAAATCTGACGACAAAACGAGTTTATTGAATTTTACAAAGCGATTTAAAACAAAACGTAACATTTAAAATCAATTTATCATTTTTTTATCAATTTTGGTTGTTCAATCGGGTTTGACGTACAGTATTACAAAATGAAGTTAGGGTGGGATAAAATATCATGATAATTTTTATCATTTTTGCCCGATTGAACACTACTTAGGTATGTATCAAAAAAGTATTAGTATGTTACGTTGTAATGTGAAGCCTGACTAATATCTATATGTTAATAAGCGTGTTTCATTAGCGTTAGCAATCTAATCACAAGTACTTGTATCTACTCCTAGTCCAAGTATTTCTTCGGCCAAAAGTGGCAAAAAATATCATGATACTGCACCTCAATTACTTATGAACCTAACTTCATTCCGTTAAATTTTATGTCAAACCCGAGGAAACGACCAAAATGAAGAAATAAAAACAAAAGTTAAAATTAAACGTCAAACAATTTAATTTACATATTCTGATTTTTTTTATTAAAGATAATTAATTATAATTTTTTGTACTATTTGGACGTGTTCAATCGGGCAAAAATGATAAAAAATATTATGATATTTTTTCCCACCCTAACTTCATTTTGTAATACTGTGGGGCTATTCTCGAATTCCACAACCATTTTCCACATGTGGCCATCTGTCAAAACTCATAAAAATTGAATTTTTTCGGTACTAAGGGAATATTTCCGAATGGGTATAAGCATGTGGAAAAATTCCCCATATAGGAAAATGTCAATGCCGCATGTGTTTTATATACGAATTACAATTTTCGAACCATTTTTTGACAACTTTGACACATGTCCACATGTGGAAAATGGATGTGAAATTCGAGAATAGGCCCCCTGGAGGCCTATTCTCGAATTTCACATCCATTTTCCACATGTGGACATCCAGGGGGCCTATTCTCGTAGGCCTCCAGGGGGCCTATTCTCGAATTTCACATCCATTTTCCACATGTGGACATGTGTCAAAGTTGGCAAAAAATGGTTCGAAAATTGTAATTCGTATATAAAACACATGCGGCATTGACATTTTCCTATATGGGGAATTTTTCCACATGCTTATACCCATTCGGAAATATTCCCTTAGTACCGAAAAAATTCAATTTTTATGAGTTTTGACAGATGTCCACATGTGGAAAATGGATGTGGAATTCGAGAATAGGCCCCTGTACGTCAAACCCGATTGAACAACCAAAATTGATAAAAAATGATAAATTGATTTTAAATGTTACATTTTGTTTTAAATCGCTTTGTAAAATTCAATAAACTCGTTTTTCGTCAGGTTTTTAATTAAATGTTATATTTTTTAATTATTTTTGTTTATAAATTATTTTGACTATTTGGTTTTTATCCAAATATTGGAGACACAAATAATTTTAGTTTGAGTTTTATTGTGTTTGTGTTCTCAGGCAAAACTTCGAAATATATATTATTATTTATGTTTAAATAAATAGGTGACTGTGTAAATACCACATGAATATCTTAAAAAATCAAATTTAATTTAATTTAAATACTGAAAATATAAAGAAAATAAATTCAAAATTGACAGCTGGAACCAAGAAAAAAGTTGGTTTTTTTTGTGTGATAAATGGCAAAAGTGATAAAAAATATCTTGATATATTTTATCATTTTTGCCCGATTGAACACTAGGTATGAAACTATTAAATATTTCCATTACGTATATATTATGGGAATTGAAATTAATTAAAATTATTTGTGTAAACACTTGCCCAAAAATTCACCAAGCGTCAGAATAATTATTATAGTAATTATTTTCGCGTGATTCACCAGCTTACTCCCTTGACGCCCTGTTATTGGCTGCTGCTACTCAACTAACTCGACCGTTATCTAATTTCTCCCCTCTTTCTATATACATATATATTCGTTCGTCCACTTTCGTCGTCCACCGGTATTCGTCGTGTACATGTTGTTGTATTCTACCAAGATATATAGAGTACAAGGTAATATATTGCGCATACGTCAAAAAATTACAAAAACAACAAATTTCCAATATGGCGGCGCGTGCGACGATAGATTTGTGTTTACTTTTTGTGTTTCATTGTTTAAGTTTTTGTTTAATATGTTTCTGAATTAAAGTAAATAAAATTTATTTAATTGTGACTTTTGTATTTTATTTGAATGTAGCGAAAAAATAAATATACTTTATATTTGTGTTCCTGATATTTTTTAATAGATAATATTGACTTTTATCTTGAGTCCGTTAAAAGTGAAAAAATTATATTTCCTTTCAAATTTTTTCTTTTCAAGATTTTTTAATTAAATTCAACAAAATTTATTTAGTAATGGTTTAAGATAATGTGTGTTTATAGGTAATCAGCTATTATGGTGAAATTATTTTGTAATCCAGTATGGAGTTTGACGTGCTATCAGCGTACAGAACATTTCTTCCTTAGTGGTTGTTTAGTAAATGAAATATTTCAACAAATGGAACAATTAGTAAAACAGAGTTTGTTTATTTTGAAATTGTTTTATTCGATTTTCTTGTTCGTTTTCTATTCTTATCTATTATTTGGAGATTTAGGTGGTTAATTCTAAAAACATTCTAGGTCGGAAAAAAATTTCCTTAATATTTTGATCACAGGCGATATCCGCTGTTAGCTCTGTTAATGTTTTTATATAATTTGGACAAAATCTAATATATTTCCCGTTAAATTTTTTAAAACTGATTCCATTTTTTCCAACTGTTTCATTAGTTCATCCGTTGGTTTTTGCAGGGAGCCTTCGGTCAATTGGTTAGTCCATGTAAATGATGTATATTCTGGCGTGTTGACTACCAAATTATCAACCACTAGGTTTGGATTTTTTAACCTGTGGCAAATATACCCTGCTTAATGCTCCAAACCATCGTACTGCAGAGATTCTAATTCGTCGACATCGTCTGTTGTATAACTTGGAAGTTAATGTCTTCAGCAAGTTGCTACTTAAATCGGGGGCAGAATCTAAACCTGGTGTATCATCAACCATAGTATTGCCATCTAGTGATAGGCTACCTTCATTTCGGCCAAGAATATCTGAACGCAGCCTGTACATAAATTCCAGACGATCTGGATGATCGTGTAGACCACCTTTGGACAGAATGACTCCAAAAAAAATTTCAAGCACATCTTGCTTGAGTCTATAGATCAACAAATACGACACGTTATGATGTGTTGATTTTAAGTCGTCATACAGCAATTTTAGCGAATTATCAGTCATAATTATACCTATAAAAAGAACCATTAGTACAAACTTCCACATTTGCCTATATTAGAGGAGTATCTTTTTGGAAGGGCATCAAGCTCAATTTTTCCTTGACGCGCATTTTGAACATCCTTGTATGGCACTCTCACATTCAAGCAGTCGAACCAATCATTCACATAAAATTTGATATAAATTTGTATTTCTAAAAAAATCATTTCAAATATATACAATATTTATCTGTTTAAAAAACTCAGAACATTTGAGCCAATTTTTTGAAGTGAGTTCTCCCAAACTACTAGCCAAGTATACAAGTTTTGTTGCCAGTTTCACTTTTTGACGCTCGGCACCTCTTACTTTTAAATTTGTGGCCGATATTTTGTAAGCTACAGTTAAGTCGGATATATTATTGGTTGTTGAGATAAGTTCTTCTATGACTGTTTTATCAAATAATGATCCATCAATCACAAAATCTTCATGATCTACGAAATTATTTCGGATCAGTTTATGAGATGCGGCACATCAGCGAAAGCATAAATTCTTTTATTTGGATTCGATGGATTTTTAAAGAAAGGAGCTGTAACGGTTATTTTTAAATCGCGTAATAATCCCTGATTTGCCCTCCCCCCCCCCCTCCTAGATCACACGTTATTGCTGCTACGTGGAATCCGCAGTCATGGACGGTATTTATAATTTTATATAGTATATTCTCCGTCATTTTTTGGTCGAATTCATAATAAATTGGCTGCTTCCAGTTGCCAAACAACCCACGTATCATTGCAACCTGTACATATCTTGCCGCTTTTAAAGTTTCGTCTTTTCTTTTATCAAAAACGATTTTTTCTTAACCTTTATCTCATCGAATGAAAGCACACAAATTTTTTCGATCTCCTTCATATCAAGCATTTTCATTATTTTCACAACACACTGTAAAATCCCAGGGTACACATCTATTTTGGCGCACCACTTTTTGAGAGTAATTACTGCTGGAAGTGGATATTTTTTCTTCAACAGTAACCGGTATGCTCTTGGGCCGGCAGCGTGTATTGCTATTGCATTAGTAATATCCTCCGATGTCCATTTGTTACGCTCTTCAGGGCATTCCAACTTCTTTAATTGACCACTAGAGAAAATGTTGCTAATGTTAAGTAGTTTATTTTCGCGCTTGAACATTTCTGTTTTTAATTTTATCTTCTTATTTTGCAATCTGGAAAATTAAAGTAAATTTGGTTTATATTTTAATTTAGCTGAAAACATTACTATTTCAAGAAATATATTTCACTTACTGTGTATATGAGGGAATAATTGCATCGGTTTGCATACTTCTATTGATGCGGAATGGAGTAGTTGGTTCTGCTTTTTCCGGTAAATTTTCAGAGTCGGTTTGTATACTACAATCTACATTGTAAACAGGCGTTAATTTTGAACCTCCAAACGTCGCCTGCTCCTCGAAATCCATAGCCGATGAACCGCTACAAAATTCCTTTGACATCGAAGCGGCGTTATCGACATCCATTTGAATCAGTGGATTATGTAGTTTTTCACTGCGGCCACCGATTTCAGTCACAGTTGAGCTTTTATATATAAGAACAGATTAAATGGCGAATATTCCAAAACATATTATTTAACCTTACCTTGATTGCACACCTCGCTTCTGGATTATTGCACTGCGCGGTGATATAGTGTCTTCGATTGGCAACAAAAGTGATGGGACCACATTTGGCTTAAGACGCTTGATTTTTATTGGTTGGTGTTGCTCGTACACCGGATTTATCGCAACAAAATCATTCGCGTTAAAATGATTGGAACAAATTCGAGCAGATTTAACGCTGAATTTGTCTGTTCTTTGGCATAAAAACACCCACCGTTTACACAAATTATTATCTTTAGGGGACGAGTGAAACGATATTTTACCACCCTCATTAGTCCCTTTACTGGATGCATTACACCCGAAAACAGCACAGCGCATTATTAATGTAGTTTACACTAAAAAAAAAATAATAATAAGTTCTCAATTTTGAGAAAAATAGTTTTTTTCGCTTCAAACACAAACAAAACGTAAATCTTATCAATTAAAACTCACAGGAACACAAATTTTTTAGCAAAATAATTTTTTAACTAAATACAACAATCACACCACAATCTTAAAAATATCCTTAACTATTAAAAAAATTCACCGAAACACAATATTTTGCGGAAAATAGTTTTTATCACTACAAACAAACAAACTTGAAACACAATATAAACACTAATTTTATCAATTAAAAAATCATCGAAACTCAAAAATTTAAACAAAATAGCCTTTTTTAAATACACAAGCACAGTCTAGTCGTCACTATTCAATAATATTTATTGCATTTAATTAAAAATTAATCTAAATAAAAATGTAAACAATGAAAACATGGAAATGAACACAAACTATAAGATCGCACGTTCCGCCATGTTTGTCGAATTTTGACAGATGCGCAGAAAAAGACGAAAATGAAATCGCGGAGTATATTACCTTTACTCTATACTGCCGTGCTAAACAAGTTTTACTGATCTACATTTTTGGCGAAATTGAGTTATTGATGCCAATTAAAAGGTATTAATATCCTTTATATTTTACATAAATAAATATAATTAAATCTACTTTAATAAATGCATTATTAAACAAAATAAATTTCGCTCTAATCGAAAAAAATAGCAAATTTGAAGTAACACCGACTTAACTACTTGATATTAAACATGACCGCCTTATCTATGGCACAAATAAGGTCCTTTTCTTTCAAATATGTAAGTTAAGTTACTTTTGCTTATTTTCATAATTGAAATTGCATTTATGGCAATTTAAGAATTTTCATTTTCAATAGCAAAATTGACTTATTTAAAATTTTCTATAAGTGAATTGAATCAATAATAACTTATATACAAGGACTTTTAACTTATCTTAATGTAATGTTATTCTGTACTACAAATGAACCACATAATGAATTTACCAATTTCGGATCCTCCGGCAATCGGTAGAGATTGAATTGTTTTAATGGATCGTCAATTATTATAAGTCTTAAATTTTATTCTTGTGATAAAAAATATTAATTTTTAATTCAATTATATTGAATTTTTGTAATTTTTCAGTTGACTGACATGTTTTGAATTTATTAAACTACATACATACTAGATTTTTAAGCTATTTAAAAAACGATCTTATAAATAATTTTATGATTTCAATAGCTG
The DNA here is from genome assembly GCA_958295665.1 of Tipula vernalis. NCBI lineage: Eukaryota > Metazoa > Arthropoda > Insecta > Diptera > Tipulidae > Tipula > Tipula vernalis. Next base: position 260,506,630 of record OY282558.1, on the reverse strand, counting down.
TTTTTTATTTTGTTATAAATAAATATAACATAGCAATTAAACTAGTCTTTTGTTTCAAAAGTTTTACCAAATCCTATTTGCAAATCGTATTTCATAAAATTCGAGAAACTAAGGGTGTTTAAGGTCTCATAAATTTTAGATAAGGTATATATTTTTTATATATAATAAACGATTTCAACTTCTCTTTGTAGTAAACACGACTTTGGTAGCATTTAAGGTTGTATTCTATAGTTTATTTTGAAAATAAATGTAACAATAAACTAAACATAAATACCTTAAATGGCAGATAAGGTATATATTCTTCTTATTCACACAGGATTTTAGTTTTTCTTTTGTGATATAAATGACATAATTGCACTTAAGTTATTTTTGTTTAGTACCAATCGATTATTTATAAAGCCTATTTAAAGTAAAATACTAATTCTACAAATTATTAATTAATTATGTGTAATTTATTGGTATTTTCTCGAGAAACATATTACTTATGATCTAATGCATAATTTGAAGTCTTTGAAAGTAAATTAAATCCGTTTTTAAGCAAGTTATTCCCCAAATATTTCGAAAAACTTTAACATCAATTTCCTCGAAATGCGATTTTTGCAGATCAGTAAAACATGTTTAGCACGGCAGTATATATCTTGGTATTCTACTCTATCGTTTATACCGGCGATGTAAGTCTCAGTAGTAGTATTCTAATCCTCTTTCCCCTATATACTTGTCTATATATCTTCCTATTGACGATTGTAAAAGTAGAGAAAGCGCCTCTCGAGGAAAAAAGTTAAAATGAGGCAACCGGCAAAATGACATTTCTCATAAATGCGACGAATAAAATTTTTGCAATCCGGTAGTTAAAAATTGTTTTTATAATCCAAAATGGGAATTATTTACAATTATTATCAATCTGGTAGGTAAAAATCGTGTTTACAGTTCAAAATTGGAATTCTTTACAACAATTTCGAACGTCAAATTAACAGCTACCTCAGTTTAAAAATTTTCCACTAGGTGGAATCTGTGATGCTCCAATCGTCAATAAACTCTACAACCGACCCAATCAGTATTTCACCGCGCCAACCGTCAAAAGGAGAGAGCAATGTGAAATCACCATGCCCTAAACACCAAATACGCCAACTTCGAACTGAAGGGATTTTTCAGTCATTACATTTGTTTGTTTGTTTTTAAATTTGCTCAGGTCAGATCTTTCAATCCATAGGACCAGTGAGTTATATTTTTCCAGAAAAAACCTACAGATATTTCTCAAGGGAAATCCTGGGGCACTGGATAGGTTATATTTTTTCAAAAATCGTATTATTTGTTAAATTTTTAGTTTTTGTAATATGTAATATGTAGTAATTTGTATATTTGTTATAAGTGTGAGTTATAATAAGTGTGATCACGTTGTAAAATGGCGTAGGCTCATATCTTTAGTGCACGATGAATTATGGATCGCATCAATTAATATTGTGCATATCCTGAGTCTTTTTTACAAACGTGTTTTTTATAAGTCGCAAAAAATATACCTTTGCTCTGTGTACGAAATTATGGGCCTTATACGGAATTACGCAGTGACCGGAACCACTTATTGCGACTTAATTTATCCACTATTTTTTGGTCCGCTCCGTAAGGCGTACAAAACGAGACTGAATTAAAATTATTAATTCATGTTTTTTTGTATAAAAAAACAATATTTTTGGACAGGTAAAACCAAAAACATTGGACGTGTTCAATCGGGCAAAAATGTTAAAATATATCATGATGTTTTATTGCACCCTAACTTCATTTCGTAATACTGCACGTCAAACCCGACTGAACAACCATAATTGATAAAAAATGATAAATTGATTTTAAATGTTACATTTGATTTTAAATCGCTTTGTAAAATTCAATAAACTCGTTTTGTCGTCAGATTTTTACTTTTTAATTTTTGTTGAATGTTAATTAATTCTTGTAATTTCTAAATTTTTAATTTCTTTTTATAAATTATTTTAATATTGAAACTATTTGGTTTTTTTCCAAATATTGGAGACACAAATAATTTTAGTTTGAGTTTAGCTATGTTTATGTTCTCAGACAAAACTTCGAAATATAAATTATGATTTATGTTTAAATAAATAGGTGACTGTGTAAATACCATATGAATATCTTAAAAAAGCAAATTCAATTTAATTTAAGTACTGAAAATATCATAAACCTAGTGTTCAATCGGGCAAAAATGATAAAAAATATCATGAACGTGTTCGGTCTGGCCAAAATGAAAAAAAAAATCACGAAATTTTACGTCAAACTCATTTCCTGCTAACTTCACCTCGTTAAATATACGTCAAACCTGACCGAACAGCCAAAAATGAAAAATTTGGATTTATACGTCAAACTCTACTTAAAACGCCGATACACATGGAGAACAAATTGGACGTGTTCGGTCTGGCCAAAATGAAAAAAAAAATCACGATATTTTACGTCAAACTCATTTCCTGCTAACTTCACCTCGTTAAATATACGTCAAAACAGCCAAAAATGAAAAATTTGGTTTTATACGTCAAACTCTACTTAAAACGCCGGTACACATGGAAAACGAATTATCATTTTTCACCAAATTATGTAAAAAAAATGCAAAAATAGTGAAAAACATACGTTTTTAACTTACAATAGCTCAAATATCGTGCATTTACTATATAATAAATATAAAATTTTAAAAGGTTTAATACAAAACTTCAATTTATCATCTTAAATTCAAAATTATCAACAATAAATTGAAATTTTCTATTAAAACTATTAAAATTTGATATTTATTAAATGCTCGATATTTTAACTATCGTTAATTAGAAACTTTCGGTTTTCACTATTTTAGCAATTTTCTTATCTAATTTAGTAAACAATGAAAATTTGTTTGTAAATTGTAAACAAAATCTGTAGGACTACTATGTATTTCTGACAAACGGCCCAGTGGTGAAAGCTGCGACGGTTGGATCGGGAGGTACCGGGTTCGAATCCCTATTATAGGGATTCGAACCCGGTACCTCCCGATCCAATAGGGGCGGATGCAAAAGGGATTTTTCATCATCTGATTACGATCGGTGATGAAGATGAACACATCTATGACCCCCTGTTGAGAGTGCAGAATCCATGGGCCGACCCACTTTTCATGTCAGCACTACAGTAGGTCTACTGTGTATTCCGATCCGAAAGTAAAACCGATCTGAAAGTTCATTTTGACTATGAAACAAATTTGATTTTCTTTTCTTTCTCCATACAAAATTTCTGAATTCGGGAAAAATTACTTTCAGATCGGAATACACAGTAGACCCACTGGTTGGCATGAAGCAATGCAATATGCAGGTGGTTTTCAAAGACGGATCTGTAGCCGCCCGTCCTCGATTTGGCTACTCCAGGCGTAAAGTATGACGGTAAAAAATAAATCAATAAATCAAACAAACAAACAAACAATACTATGTATTCCGATCATGGCACTATTTTGGTTTTCCTAGGAAATTGCGAATTGATTTATTTTTATTGTGATTTTTTAGTGTTTTTTGTATTATTTTTTCCAAAGTATCAAACTAAATTTTCGGAAAAAATTATTCCATTTCATAGCAATTTAAACAACAAAATTGCTGTTAAATTAATATTAATAATTAATATTATTTTTTTATATTTTCTTTAGCGATTAATTAATACTTATGATCTTAATCATGTTAAACAAATTTTTTGAATAAGTATGGCTCAGAGAATTCGAATGTGACATCTCGCCCTGTTAGCTTTTTACATAATTTTTACATTTTTTAGCTTTCTACTGATGTAAACGTCTCAACCTGAAAAAGTAGAAAGAAAATCAATAGTCCAAATTATATTAACAAGAACAAGAAAGTTAAAGAATTTTGGATGAAATGTTTGTGTAAGTTTATATCCAAGACGATATTAGCTATACGTATCAGTAATGTTTATCTACAAAATTTAGTTTGCGACAAAATTTAGTTGTAACTGCACTCACTTTATGTTCAATTGTAATTTGTTGTTTTATATAAATGAACTTTGATCACCTGCGATCCATCTAGTTTGACACGAATGCGATTACTTAAAATTTCAGCTGGGAATACTAAATCTTCTAAGATAGCATCATTAAGAGCCGTCATCCGTCAATGATCTTGATCGTGGACGCTTTTGCTTCAATTGAGTTATTGTTCTACGTGTTGGCTTTGGTAAATTTTAATGAATACAACATGTTTACCGGACAATTTCTTTTCTAATTCACGTACTAATCTGGTTTAAATTTTTTGAAATGCCTTTTGTTTTGGCATTGGAATTTGGAACAAAACATAAATTATGATTCCCTAAAAAAAAATTAATCCCAATTAGTTAACATTTTTAACTTAAGAAATCGTACTCATACCTTTTTGTTGAATTCAACTTCTTGGGCGCGTGTAATAAACAAATCGCGCACGTTTGGCCCATTGATTTCTCAAAATCATCGGGTTCTGCACGCATAACAATGTTGTCATTGATCTAAAGGTAAAAAATCAATACATCACGCATCAATACACAAAATACACTAATTACTTTATACCACAAATTGGATAAGTCTACATTTCACTTATATTTAAAAACATTTTAAATTTAAGGCTTTGCCACAGCTATTTTCGTGCGATGCGATTCGCGTCAAATTTCGCATTGGATGCCACACTTAACAGCGACGCGATTTTTTTCGTAACCACTGTCATATAGTCATTGGTTGAAATTATTTTGTAGTTTTTTCCAGAAATTTTAATTATTTTTATTTATTTTATTTATTTAATAATTGTGTATTGCACATACATCAAAATATTTAATTATTGCGAATTTTTCGATCATTTTCTATTGTACAGCTCCATGTCTTCTCAAAAAAGTGAGGTTAAAGCATGCGATAAAAAATTCGTATGTATGTGGAAAGTCTCCAAACGCGAAAAAAGTTTTTTCTCCAATTGCGAAATTTCAAACTTCGCACGATAAAATATAAAATGAATTATATATGAATAAAAATTGTTATATTTCAAAAGACAAATGTATAGGATTAAAAGATTATAAAGTTGATTTTTCGGCATTTTTTATAGACAAATATATTAATTGTTCATGGCAATCCCAATATTTTCGATTTGGTAAATCAGAAAAATATATGTAAAAAAAAAAATTATGTAAAAAGCTAACAGGGCGAGATGTCACATTCGAATTCTCTGAGCCATACTTATTCAAAAATTTTGTTTAACATGACAAAGATTAGATTATAAGTGTTAATCGCTAAAGAAAATAAAAACAAATTAAAAACTAGCATTTTGTCTTTAATTTAATAGCAATTTTGTTGTTTAAATTGCTATGAAATGGAACAATTTTTTCCGAAAATTTAGTATAGGTACTTTGGAAAAAATAATACATACAAAGGACACTAAAAAATCACAAAAATAAATCAATTCGCAATTCCCTAGGAAAACCAAAATAGTGCCATCCATGATCGGAATACATAGTTGTCCTACAGATTTTGTTTACAATTTACAAAGGAATTTTCATTGTTTACTAAATTAGGTAAGAAAATTGCTAAAATAGTGAAAACCGAATGTTTCTAATTAAGGATAGCTAAAATATCGTGCATTTATTAAATATCAAATTTTAATAGTTTTAATAGAAAATTTCAATTTATTGTTGATAATTTTGAATTTAAGAAGATAAATTGAAATTTTGTATTAAACCTTTTAAAATTTTATATATACATATATTATATAGTAAAATGCACGATATTTTAGCTATTGTAAGTTAAAAACATACGTTTTTCACTATCTTAGCAATATTCTATCATAATTTGATGAAAAATGATAATCCTATTATTCGGTCTGGCCAAAATGAAAAAAAAAATCACGATTTATATGTCAATATATGTAGCATAAAACGCACTCAAAAATCCAACTTTTTTTTTTTTAATTTAAATGTCAAAATTTCGGGCATTTGGCTGTCAAATGAAATTATATATATTTTGATCAGCTGTTTTTCTAAAAATAATATTAAAGGCTTTACCACAGCTAATTTTCGTGCGATGCGATTTATTTTTTCTTTTCAAATTCTACTGCAATTAGAATAGATTTGATACTAATGCTGTGTGCCTCAGAAGACTTTTCAAACTAAACTTTTGTAAGACCCAGTAATTCATGCAATATTTAAATAGATGTCACTAGGTTAAGAGTATTCAACTGTGCCTTATACCAAACTAAACTTTTTATATTCATATTTAATTTGTGAATTTGAAAATTTTTATTTTATTTGTCGGTAACAAGAAACTATTATAAAACTGAAATGTACAAGCATATAAGTATTTACTAATGATAATGCTTATATCTGCAAACTCTTGAGTGTCTGCTAATTCGCTTAATAAAATTTGCGGTGTCTTCGCTCAACATCAAACTTTTAAAGGTTTCAAATTTTAAATAAAATTCCGAGTTTCTGTGTTTCTATATTGGATGACCAGTGGAGAGCGGGCTATAGGGTCACTGGTATAATTTTCAATATATCAAGATATTCTGTGAGAACAATTGTTCACAAAATTCTTGATGTTTGTAAAGCTCGCAGAAAGTTAGTCAAATTGCCAAGTTAAATTCATATACTCTTCGGCCACTTCAATATTTTCGAAAGCGTTAAGTACTATCGATCGATACCACATAAAAATTGTTGTACCTACTGCAATACGCAGTCAATATATGAATCTTAAACTAGAATTAATTTAATGGCAGTTTTCGACAGTTCTGGTAAATTTATTAATATTTGTTGTGGATACTCGAATAGACAATTATATCGCAAACAAACATTCCCACCTCATGGATTTTTTCTATTAGGTGACAGTGAATAGAAATGTTCATTAGAATTGGTAGCTATTATCACACCGTCCGTAAGAAAAGGCAACTTAACCACAGTAAAAAGAAACTTTAACGTTATGCATAGCAAAGCATTGGTGCTTGGGAAATGCATTTGGAATAATGAAAATCGATGACGGGCGATTTTTTTAAAATCACTGGAACTGAAAATTTTTTGTTTTTCAATTACATTTACATACTACGCATACTACATGTTTTAAACAGTACGTCATACAAATTGAAAATTCGTCGAAAAGTAACCTCGTAAATTGACTTTTCATCTAGCATCTATGAGGGAATAGCGAAAGCTTCAAAATTTGAAAGTTTAGTTTGAAAAGTCTTCTGAGGCACACAGCATAAGTGTTAATACATTAATGCTGTGTGCCTCAGAAGACTTTTCAAACTAAACTTTTCAAATTTTGAAGCCTTCGCTATTTCCTCATAGATGCTTGTTGAAAAGGCAGTTTACGAGGTTACTTTTCGATGATTTTTCAATTTGTATGACATACAGTTAAAAATACGTAGTCAGTAAAGCCCTGTATACATTGAGAACGAGTAACGAGAACGATATTGCCTTTTTTTACCTTTTTTAATTATTAAAATAGTTAAAACTGTATGATTTTAACGAACGATAGTTAAAATATCGTGCATTTACTAAAAATAAAATTTAAAATTCTAACAGTTTTAAAATTTCAATTTATGATCGTAAATTAAAACGATAAAATGAAATGTTGTATTGAAACTGTTAAAATTAAAAATTTTATTTTTAGTAAATGCACGATATTTTAACTATTGTCAATTAAAATCATACAGTTTTAAGAATTTTAATAATTTTCTTACATAATTCAGTTTATAAGCAATCGGTTTCTCATCGGTCAGCTCAATATGCATTTTTATGTTTGGACTTGGCGTTCTCTTCTCTGGATTTTAGTTTACTACCAATAATCGAATTCTATCCGCCACTTCACGATCATTAATATGGTTTATGTTCAGCGGAAGTTCTCCATGCTCAATCAATTGAAACGTTTCCCGGAATGAATTTTCTCATATTAATTCCAGTCGGCATTTGTTTTATCAAATCTCAATATTCCATCAGGAACTATGTGAATTGTGGTCTCACATATTTCATCCTCTATTTTTAGCTTTACATTAAACCTACCTACGGTTAATGCATCTCTGGACGCCGCACCATGGAATATTGTGCACTCCTCGCTAAATTCGCAAATGCCCGTTCCAATGAATTTTTTATGTGACATTAACTAATGTCGCTTCCGATATCAACTAGTGCACAAAGTTCCTTTCCACTGAACATTATATTTTTGACAGCTTTAGATGAACAATCATCCTGATTCTCTATGGCTGCACAATATTTAGAACTTTGAACTATCAGATTTTTTCGCGCAATCTTTTCCTAGATGGCCGGTTCCACCACAGTTGTAACATCTTGGCATTCTTCGGAATCTATTTGACTTTTTGTTCTCAATTTGCTTTGTTGTTACGCTCTCGATTGGTGCTTTTATCTTAATTTTTTGTTTGATTTCTTCATAAATTATGAGTTTACTTTTGAAATCATTCATAGATGTTGATCCATATAAAACCGCCTTATTATGTTCATAATCGGTTATTCCACTTATACAATAATCGATTATCGAAGCATCTGTCAAGTTGCCGGTTTGACCTATTTCATGCATAGCGATTAAATAATTTTTGAAAGATTCATCTGTCTTTTTATTCCTCTCGGCCACGCGCCACAGCAGAATTCACTTTCTTTCTGAACTCGTTGACTAAATATGTGGTTAGATTTTCCCAGGTATCAGTAACCGCCAAACGTAAACTGTCTTTTGCTGTTCCAGTTAACAGTCTTTTTGAATAAATAACTTTCAGTTCAGCATTCCATTTCATACATACAGCAGCATCTTCAACATTCTAACTCGATATTATCTTCCTGTTGGTTGCCATTAAGTTTGCTAGCATTAGCCTCCCTACTTCTATTTGTCATATCTTCGCTGTCCCCACCCTCCATCATAATGCTGCTTTTTGGTTGGTTCAATAGTACTGTATTATTTGAATTCACCGGCTCATCATTCGCGACTCTTCTAAACATTTCCATCACCTTACGCATAACAGCGTCCACAATTTCAGGTGAATTATGAAAATTATTTTTTGGTTTCGGCCCATCTCAGTTAACATTTCTTAATAATTTTTATATAATAGCAAACCTCACTTTCAGCGCCAAAATCAACACAACTTTACTTCATATATAAACACAATAAATTATAAGAACCGTTCTAGTTTTATCTTTTATCTTCACTAAATTAAAACTCTATCCAACAATACTTATTTTTAAATTTCACGCAAACGTCCTTGGTGCAAAATACGGTACTTTATATTTCTCGACTCACGAATTCGGTGTTATTCAATGGCACTTTATATCACCACAAATCTTGGTACATGGAAAATCCCTAACGGATATAAAAATTCGCCAACTATATTAACTTCACGATAAAGTTTTATACACGCTAATCACCACAAACCTAAATGTTTATTCGGTCGGTTTTCCCTGTTTGGAACACAACGTCTTAAACGAACCAAAACTAAACCTAAACGTACAAAACTACACATTTGCTTCAAGAAAACTCAATAGGTTAAGGAATTTCCTTAATACATGTTGCTCAAAACTATCCGCTGATCGATTCCGGTTGAGCCCCAAAGTGTAGAGCTTAATTAGTTTTTAAGAAAAAAGCACGAGTTGTTTACTACTTGAAACACCAACATCAATTGCTTTAATCTGATTGTATGGTTGATAATCGTTTTACATAAAAGGAATAATATATAAAGCAATTATACAATTTAAATATAACATAAAATACGATACAGGCTGCATCCTAATTGAGTTGAACAAATTCGGATACCTTAAATCCTTCATATATATGTATACATATATAAATCTTATTTTGAATTACATACTTTTAATAAACGACTCTGTTTATTTTTTATTAGCCGTCATTTATTTAAACGAGACATTGAAAAGTTTAGTTGGCTGTAAGACGGGTATTACATTATCACATTTATATAATTATATAAATATAATTATATTTTTTTACAAAGAAAATACTGTTATATTTAGCTTCTTGAAGCTAAATATAACAATATTTTCTTTGTAAAAAAATATAATTATATTTATATAATTATATAAATGTGATAATGTAATACCCGCCTAAGGCACAATTGAAAACTTTTAACCTAGTGACATCTATTTAAATATTGCATGAATTACTGGGTCTTACAAAAGTTTAGTTTGAAAAGTCTTCTGAGGCACACAGCATTAATATACGAAAAAACTATCAAATATCATTATAATCTTTTGTAAATATCTCAACCTGAAAAAGTAGAAAAAAATCATTAGCCCAAATTATATTAACCAGAACAAGGTTAGGTTAGGGTAGGTTGGAGTGGCTGCTTACGCACACTTAGACCGGTGACGGTCCATTGTGATACCACAGGATGTATCCCCTTTTACCCTTACTGGAACCATTTCGAGCTACTTATGTTGCCGAGAGGCATTCCATCCTGAACTTACCTACGTGTTTGTGCCTTCTGAGAGCCAATGCTGGACACGAGCAAAGGAAGTGGACCAACGTCTCTTCCTCCTCTTCGTCCAACAGCTTCTGCAGAAGTCCCGTGAGAATTCCTACGACCGTTATTAATTCACGTCTGCGTAAGGATATTAATGCCCTAGTGCGCCCCAAGTCCAGCTTTGGCCAAACTTGTCTTGCAACTCTACAGGTGAGGGTGTTAGACCACCTTTCCCCCGCTGAGGATAGCGCCTGCTTCCCAAGTGCTTGTCTCAGCGCTGTGATAGGCCTCCCCAGACTTGCCCTTTCCGGTTGCAGCTGGAGAGTCGTACCATGCCTAGCAAGTTCATCTGCCCTGCAGTTCCCCATGACGCCCGAGTGACCTGGGACCTAGACTACCTGGATGTTGAAATGCTCACCCATCTCATTTAGAGATGAGTGACAACTCAACGCCACCCGTGACGCCAAAGACACCGATTCTAACGACCGGATCGCCGCTTGACTGTCCACATAGATTGTGATATCGTCTGAGGATAACACATTATGTTTCAACCACGTCATGACCTCCTCAATCGCTACGACTACAGCTTGGTACACGCTGCAGTAATCAGGGAGACGAATAGAAATATTTACATTTAATTTGTCACAGAATACTCCAGCTCCTACTTTGCCGTCTAGCTTGGAGCCATCTGTGAAGAATTGCAACGCTTCGGTTTCCGATAACGGTCTATCCCTCCAGGATTCCCTTGAAGGGAAGGAGGTCCGAAATCGCTTCTCGAAGCGTAGAGTAGGTTTAATGTAGTCAAGATTCGCCAGCTCATCCTTCAACGATCTGACAATAGTAGAGTGTCCTATACTAAGACACCTCCACTGAGAGACGGCTGCAAGTCGTACAGCCGTATTTGCCGCCATCTGTTTGCCAAAAATGTCGACCGGCAGAAGGTGCAACATAACCTCTAAGGTACTTGTCGGTGTCGACCTCAATGCCCCGCTAACAAGCATGCAGGCCGTTCTTTGCACTCTCTCAATCTTACTTTTGTAAGTTACCTTGTCCAGAGCTGGCCACCAAACACCCACCCCGTACATGAGTACAGGTCTCACTACGGCGGTGTAGAGCCAGTGTACCAGCTCCGGCTTCAGACCCCATCTATGACCAATGGCGTTCCTACAGGAGTACAAAGCAATAGTAGTTTTGTTTATTCTCTCCAACATGTTGGGCTTCCAACTAAGCTTACTGTCCAAGATAATGCCCAGATATCTAGCTCTATCAGTAAAAGCAAGTCTCGTGCCATTTAAGGTAGGAGGGACAACTACCGGGATTTTGTATTTCTTAGTAAAGAGTACCAGCTCTGTCTTGGACGGGTTAATACCAAGTCCACATTTTCCAGCCCATTTCGTAACGATGGTAAGCGCATTCTGCATTACGTCTACAATCGTAGATTGTAGACATTTCCCGGTAACAGCTAAAGCTACGTCATCTGCGTACGCGATAACTTCAATACCCTCTCTCTTCAATTCAAGTAGTAACCCGTTTACCACTATGTTCCAGAGAAGAGGGGACAGAACCCCCCTGCGGAGTTCCCCTAGTTACTTGCCTCTTGAAGGTGGAGTCCCCCAACTTCGAGCTAACAATCCTGCTTCCCAGCATATAATTGATTAACCCTATCAGAGGAACGTCCACCTCCAAAAATGACAATCCCTCCTTGATTGCCTCCGCTTTCACATTATTAAAGGCGCCTTCTATATCCAGGAAGGCCACCAAACAGAATTCCTTCGAATTAATCGATTTCTCAATCGTAGACACCAAGGCGTGCAGAGCAGTGTCCACAGATCTACCCTTTGTGTACGCATGCTGAGACGATGCCCACTTCCTGGCACCTATTTTATCTCTGATGTATACATCCAGCAGCCTTTCCAAGGTTTTCAAAAGAAAGGATGATAGAGTTATTGGTCTTAGGTCCTTAGGATAGACATGTGAGCTTTTCCCCGCTTTCGGTATGAACACCACATTGACCTCCGTCCAGTACCTAGGAATATAGCCCAGCTTCAAACACCCTTTGAATATAGCTTCCAGGTAGGGAAGAATAATTACTGAGTTGTTTTGAAGTTCCGCTGGTATAATTTGATCCGGACCAGCCGATTTAAATGGTTTAAAACCCCTCAGTGCCCATAGGATCCGTTTTCTGGTTACGATATCCTCTGTGGTTACTGACAGTGATTCCTGATGATTGCTACGCACCAACAGGTCTTCAAAGCTCCCTGGGAAGTGTGTCTCGAAGAGAAGCTCCAGAGATTCTCCACTAGAAGCTGTCCAAGATCCGTCCGGTTTTATCAAAAAACTAGGACTAGATGTACTTTTGGAAAGAATCTTCCTAAGGCGGGAGGTTTCGGATACCTCTTCCATATTATCACAGAAGATTCTCCAAGACCTCCTTTGTGCCTTTCTTAATTCTTTCTTATAAATTCCGAGTTTCTCCTTATAGGAGTCCCAATCCTGAGCCTCCCTTGTATTTTTGGCTCTATTAAAGGCTCTCCTACAAGCCTTACGATAAGTTCCCAGTTCCCTGGACCACCATACCGGTTTTTGCCTACCCCTAGGCTTAGCCAGTGGGCAGGCAGCGCGAAAGGATCGGTTGCATGCGCTAGTAACGCTAGCTACCATGTCCTCCAGCTCCCCAACGGTTTTCAGGGGCTCCATAGCCCTCGTCGGTAACATTTCCTCCAATAATTCCCCATATTTGCTCCAGTTAGTCCTTCTAGGGTTCCTGAAGGCTTCCCGGGTAGCAGGGTGAATATCGAGGCTATAGGTTAAATATCGATGATCAGAAAAGGAGTGTTCCTTATCCACCCTCCAATTTTTAACCATATGAAGAATATTATTTGAGGCAAGGGTCACGTCAAGAACCTCCTACCTGTTACTAGTAATAAATGTGGGTTCCCGCCCAATATTACACACTGAAAGGTTAGTACTCATCAAATAATCAAAAAGCGACTCACCTCTTTCATTAATGTCTGTGCTTCCCCAGATAGTGTGATGCGCATTACCATCAACTCCCAGTACCACACCTACCTTTGATTGTTCCGCTTTACGGATCAGCTCCTCCAGGTTATCCGGAGGAACCTCCTTCTCCCGGTCCATGTAGGCTGAAACTAGCCAGAATCTACAAGTGCCTACTTCCAGGCTAACTGCAGTAGTGTCACCATTGCTGTATTGAGAGAGAAGGAAAATATTAATATTATTTTTCCCAAGAATACAAGTTCTGATCTTCCCAGACTTACTAGAGGATATAATTTTATACCCCTTGGTTCTGAGGCCACAGATCCTGTTGTTGTTAATCCAAGGTTCTTGGATTAATATCACATCCTCACCCGAACTAGTCAGCCTGAGGAGTAGAGCTGCCGAAGCAGCCTTAGAATGGTGAAGGTTAATTTGTGTTATCTTAATCATAACCATTTAACCTCTACCTATCTCTATGGTATATTCCTGCTACCGCAGGAATATTATTTCTCGGTATTTTGGGATGCGCCGGATCCGCCCGTCTCGCCACCCCTCATACCCTCTGTAGAGGACATGTCAGTGCCGACCCGTCTGGCCTGGCTGCCGACAGCCTCCTTTATCGGTACACCGGCTCCTTCGCTTATGTGCCCCTCCTTATGCTTCAAGGGAGGCCTTGTCCGACCGAGGTCGCCGGCTTCACACTCCCCCATACCCTCAGCTTCTCCCCCATGCTGCTGGTACCCCCTTCAGGCCTGGGCAGGTTGCCACCATCCTCCGGTTGGCCTCCCGTACGCGCTTCCGCCCCATCCTTTTTATAAACGTTGAGAGTAATTGGCCCGAAACCGAAGTCAATTACTCCCTTCGTTTTGTGCAGGAGGGCAAGGAACTCCTTATTTATTACCATGATTGATAATTTCGAGCCCCCCTTCGCCTCCTCCTGCTTGACGATCTTCCAATTTGCGGTCGGAAGACTCGGGTTACTGGCCTGAATGATTTCCAAAGCCTCGTCAGGGCTAGCCGGTTCGGATGGCAGCCAGACACGTGCCCTCGGTTGCTGGGAATTTCCTCCCGACTAACTGCCGCAAGCTTTGCGCCTGGCCACACCTCCCCTACTTTGGCTATAGCCTTTTTATATAGATCCACAGATCTAGAGTCCAAGCATGCAGTCATCTTCACACGCCCTTGATACCACCCCGAATCTCTGCAGGATGGGGGAGGTTCCGGATTTTCACCCAGGACCTTTAAAAAGACGAGGTTGAGTGCATTATACACCAACCTCCATTTTTCGGCCGTGATGCTCCCATCTTCTTGACTTTCGTCAATGACGGCTAGCATCAACACATGCTCCCTCAGGACATCGCTGAACAGCTTTGTTCCTGAGTTGGAGCAGTCACCAACTTGGCCCGCTTGCTGTTGACTACTTCCACCTCGTCCTGGGACCGCTGTCTTTTCGACACATGGCCCCTTTCCGAGCCTCCGCAGCCCACAGTGCTCCTTGCCCCCTACTGATGTTCTTTGCTCTTCCGTAAGGTGCCCCTCGGGGGTCGCAGCCCACTTCTCGAGAATTCGGAATGCCGAGCGGCGATTCCTGTATCGCCTTCAAATCCAGCCCATTCGGCTCGCTAGCACCGCGGCCTCCCAGCACCCCTTCCCTCCGCCCACATTCTCTCCCCCTTACACCTATTCACATGGAAAGCCCAATCCAATGGGATCCATTCCATTCCCCGGGTCACCCGTTTATAGGGGTACCCCCACTCATCACCCGCAGAGACTCCGGAGGTGCAGAGAGGACACGACGCCCAGTCCGCCGTGGTTATTGGTCGATGGTTTTCTGGCGCCATCTGTTCGCCTTTCCATGCTGGGCATCATAGGCGGGAATATAATGAACTGAGGTTAACCACTCCCCAGTTCCCTGAGACTCTCTCACCAGCTGGACTGCGGCTGGGGCGGCTTATTTAATTCACCGCTAGCCTACCTATCGATAGGCCGTCCACTATCCACCACCTGTGACCCCCCCCGCCCCCCCCCCGATAGCTGCAGTACGCCACGGGTAACCAGAACAAGAAAGTTAAAGAATTTTGGATGAAATATTTCTGTAAGTTTATATCCAAGAGAATATAAGCTATACGTCTCAGTAATGTTTGTCTACAAAATTTACTTTGCGACTTATTCGGCTTTTAGTAAACTTGGTTTGATCTACCAAAAAAACACAAGGGCAAGTAATCTTGATTTATAAATTTGTAAACTGCACTCACTTTAAGTTCAATTGTAATTTGTTGTTTTAAACAAAGGAACTTTGATCACCTGCGATCCATCTAGTTTAACACGAATGCGATTACCTAAAATATCAGCTGGGAATACTAAATCTTCTAAGTTAGCATCATTAAGAGCCGTCAATGACCTTGATCGTGGGCGCTTTTGCTTCAATTGTGTTCTTGTTTTACGTGTTGGCATTGGTAAATTTTAATGAATACAACATGTTTACCGGACAGTTTCTTTTCTAATTCACGTATTAATCTGGTTTGAATTTATTGGAATGCCTTTTGTTTTGGCATTGGAACATAACATAAATAATGATTCCCTAAAAAAAATGAGTCCCAATTAGTTAACATATTTAACTTAAGAAATCGTACTTATACCTTTTTGTTGTTGAATTCAACCTCACGGGCGCCTGTAATAAACAAATCGCACACGTTTTGCCCATTGATTTCTCAAAATCATCGGGTTCTGCACGCATAACAATGTTGTCGTTGATTTAAAGACAAAAAATCAATAAATCACACATCAATACACAAAGCACGTGTTCAATCGGGCAAAAATGATAAAAAATATCATGATATTTTATTCCACCCTAACTTCATTTTGTAATACTGTACGTCAAACCCGATTGAACAACCAAAATCGACAAAAAATGATAAATTGATTTTAAATGTTACATTTTGTTTTAAATCGCTTTGTAAAATTCAATAAACTCATTTTGTCGTCAGGTTTTTAATTAAATGTTATATTTTTTTAATTATTCCTTTTTTATAAAGTATTTTGATATTGAAACTATTTATATTTATATGGTATTTACAAAGTCACCTATTTATATAAATATAAATAATAATTTATATTTCGATTTTTTATCTGAGAACACAAACACAACGAAACTCAAACTAAAATTATTTGTGTCTCCAATATTTGAATAAAAACCAAATAGTTTCAATATCAAAATAATTTAAAAATAAAACTAATTAAAAAATATAAACATTTAATTAAAAATCTGACGACAAAACGAGTTTATTGAATTTTACAAAGCGATTTAAAACAAAATGTGACATTTAAATCCAATTTAGCATTTTTTATCAATTTTGGTTGTTCATTCGGGTTTGACGTACAGTAGCCTTATTCTATAAAAAATAAGATAAAGTTTACACGTGATAAACAGTGAACGAAAAGAGAATCGAAAAACAATTTAATGTAATTTTAGTAAAAAATCACAAAGTTTACCCGTTTTCACGTTTACACATTATCTTATTTTTTACAGAATAAGGGTGCTGTATTACGAAATGAAGTTAGGGTGGGATAAAATATCATGATATTTTTTATCATTTTTGCCCGATTGAACACGTCCAGTATTACGAAAGGAAGTTAGGGTGGGATAAAATATCATGATATTTTTTATCATTTTTGCCCGATTGAACACGACCACAAATAAACCAACATTTTTCTTGGTTCCAGCTGTCATTTTCGGTACTTAAATTAAATAGAATAAGCTTTTTTAAGATATTTATATGGTATTTACACAGTCACCTATTTAGTTAAACATAAATAATAATTTATATTTCGAAGTTTTGTCTAAGAACACAAACACATATAAACTCAAACTAAAATTATTTGTGTATCCAATATTTGGATAAAAACCAAATAGTTTCAATATCAAAATAATTTATAAAAAAAAAATAATTAAAAAATATATACATTTAATTAAAAACCTGACGACAAAATTAGTTTATTGAATTTTACAAAGCGATTTAAAAGAAAACGTAACATTTAAAATCAATTTATCGTTTTTTATCAATATTGGTTGTTCAATCGGATTTGACGTACAGTATTACAAAATGAAGTTAGGGTGGGATAAAATATCATAATATTTTTTAACATTTTTGCCCGATTGAACACGTCCAATAATTCTAGGGCCCTTTCCGAAAGTTATACTTATTTATTTAGACATACTTATTTGCCGCCATCTTAAATAAGTAGGTAAACTCATCCGAATTGATTTCACATACTTATTTTTTATTTTGATTTTTTTGTAACTATAAAATAATTTTTTTAATTAAATTTTTTATAAAACTTAATTACTACATAATGGACATGTTCAATCGGGCAAAAATGATAAAAAATATCATGATATTTTATCCCACCCTAACTTCATTTTGTAATATTGTACTTCAAACCCGATTGAACAACCAAAATTGATAAAAAATGATAAATTGATTTTAAATGTTACATTTGGTTTTAAATCGCTTTGTAAAATTCAATAAACTCATTTTGTCGTCAGGTTTTTAATTAAATGTTATATATTTTAATTTTTCTTTTTTATAAACTAGTTTGATATTGAAACTATTTGGTTTTTATCCAAATATTGGAGACACAAATAATTTTAGTTTGAGTTTCGTTGTGTTTGTGTTCTCAGACGAAACTTCCAAATATAAATTATTATTTATGTTTAAATAAATAGGTGACTGTGTAAATATCATATAAATATCTTAAAAAAGCAAATCCAATTTAATTTAAGTACCGAAAATATCATAAAGAAAGTTAATTCAAAATTGACAGCTGGAACCAAGAAAAAAGTTGGTTTTTGTGTGTGATAAATGAGTGCGTTTAATGCCAAAAGTGATAAAAAATATTCATGATATTTTTTATCATTTTTGCCCGATTGAACACTAGGAATATCACAATCCTTGTGTTCAATCGGGCAAAAATGATAAAAAATATCATGATATATTTTATCACTTTTAGCATTAAACGCACTCACTTATCACAACAAAAAATCAACTTTTTTCTCGGTTTTTTGGGTTCCTGCTGTCAATTTTGGGTTAATTTTCTTTGAGCAATTTTCGGTGCATAAATTAAATTAAATTTATTTTTTTAAGATATTTATACGGTATTTACAAAGTCACCTATTTATATAAATATAAATAATAATTTATATTTCGATTTTTTATCTGAGAACACAAACACAACGAAACTCAAACTAAAATTATTTGTGTCTCCAATATTTAAATAAAAACCAAATAGTTTCAATATCAAAATAATTTATAAATAAAACTAATTAAAAAATATAAACATTTAATTAAAATCCGACGGCAAAACGAGTTTATTGAATTTTACAAAGCGATTTAAAACAAAATGTGACATTTAAAATCAATTTAGCAGTTTTTATCAATTTTAACTGTTCAATCGGGTTTGACGTACAGTATTACGGAATGAAGTTAGGGTGGGATAAAATATCATGATATTTTTTATCATTTTTTCCCGATTGAACACGACCAATATGTACGCAATGAAATTAACAGAATTTTGGTTTTCGTTTAAGATTTTTTTTTGTAAGAACATACTTATTTTAAGATACCTCGGCAACATACTTATTTAAATAAGTATGTCTAAATAAATAAGTATAACTTTCGGAAAGGGCCTAGGTTTTTTTTGGTGATAAATGAGTGCGTTTTATGGCAAGCCATGATAAAAAATATCATGATATATTTTATCAAATTTGCCCGAGGAATCACGACCACTTGCAACTACTAAAGACTTATACCACGTTTACATTATACGTACCTAATAAGTATGTACTTTTTTGCTATTTAATTATTTTTCCGCTGCAGTTCACATTAGCTTTGCGATTTGTAGTGTGAACGCATACTATAAAAGTTTGTTGTTTTGACATATAGGTTTCTGTATTCAATTCAGTTTATGTTTTGTGAATTTCTTCTCAAACTCTATTAGATTTGTCGGCAAATTATTTGATTAACTATAGTTATTAGTTAGAGTTCACATTACAACGTAATATACTAATACTTTTTTGATACATACTTTACCGAAATATCAAAAAAGTATGTGATAAAATATTTAAATATTTAAATTTGAGTTCACATGACGATATTTTTTTGCTACATACTTTTATTCTACTAATGTAAACGTGGTATTATTTAATAATAATAATATAATAACATTCAACGACAATCGACGTTTGCAAAAAAATTGAAACACAACATAGGAAAAAGTACAAAGATAAAAAGAGAAAAAATAATCATCTGCTTAAGCGGGCCTCAGATGATCAATATCTATTGCCAAAATTTTAGTATTGGCAATACTAATGAACATGTGAGGACACTAATTGAGCGATTGGCTCCCGGCGTAAAAATGTATACAGCAAAAATGTACAGCGTACGAACAGTTTGTTTGTTTGTTTATTTGTTTTTTAAATTTGCTCAGGTCAGATCTTTCAATCCATAACACCAGTGAGTTGAGAAACAGCCCAAAATTTCCAGAGACCACTCAGGGGAGGTTCTGGAGGGTTGAATAAAGTGTACAAAATCAAATTATATTAAAAAATTAAATAATAAAATAAAAGCATAATTATATAAAACAAAGTTTGATAATTAAATTAGATTAAATGAAAGTTATAAATAAAGAATATTAGAAAGAAGATGAAGGATACATATAAAAATAAAAGTTTTAAAATTAAAATATAAATTTATAATTCATTAATTCATAATTTTTTTTTTTTTTTTTTTTTTTTTTTGTTTTTTTTTTTTTTAAATTTTTTATTTTTTTTTAAATTTTTTATTTTTTTTTTTTTTTTTTTTTTTTAAGTTTAGAATTAATTTATATAATATTCATAAATCTTAATATTATAATAAAATAAAATAAAATGAAATGATTCCAAAAGAAAAATCATTGTGTGAAAAAGTCAATAAAAATTAAATGTAGTCTTAATTCATAGTTTATAATTTATTCTATCCACAAAATCACACAATATTTTATATTCTTCCATTTTTTGGTCCTTTAAGATATCTAATAAGGATTTTCTGTATAAAAGTGAGAAATTATTTCTTATCTATATTATTAAACGAGCAATAATTGCGGGTATGTATATATGTCCGCACGAAAAACTACTTCGAGACCGATTTCGTTGACGTAAAATGGCTATATGATGTCTTTTTGCATGAAAATGCGATTGAGTCTGGTCTCAAGTCTGGGAAAACTCTGTAAAGCCTTCAAATCTGGAAAAATTATCCAAATTTTACAGCGCCATCTCTAAAATGGTCAATTGTATATCGCTCATTTGCTACCACAATGGCATAACTCAAAATCGGTCGTTTTTGACTTATTTATAGAGAAATATCGGCTTTTTAATATAGTTAAAACTGATATAACGACACACCTAAAGCTATAAAGCTCACTACAAGACAAACGGAAATGTCTCTCAAATTATAACATTTGTTATTTTTAAATTGTGTCATTGTTGCAGCAAATGAGCGATATGTATTGTGTATTTTTTTTTATAGAAAAGAATGTTTGATGATTTTTTTAAATAGTACAGGGTACAGCTGCGTAGTTAGCAGCATACGGAGTTGGGATGTATTTAATTTTTTTTTTATGATTTTTTTTTCATGGATGTCCATTTTTCAAAAATCACGACAAAAAAAAAAATTTAAATTAATGTTGGATGATCAGCATATTTTTTTTAGTCTTTTCCCGACGAATTTTCCGAGTGGAAATTCGCGATTTTCTCGCATTTTCCGTGATTTTTCCGATATGATGTAAAAGGAAATTATTCTTAGAATATTTTTCTTCATCTGTATACCAAATTACAGAAAGATCTGACAAATTTTATCTTTCTCTATGTTGATACGTCACATTGTGTAAATCTATCTACATATTATATAATTTAGTAGAATGCTCAAAACTTTTTATAAAACCAAGTAATTTTTCGGCAAATTCCCATGCCGCAGTAGTCTAGGTGTTAGCGTTGTGGATTTTAAAATTTTAGATCGTAGTTCGAACCTCGAAAATTACATTCTTGAGATAAATTTTTTTTTCGTTTTTTTTTTCAAATTTATATGGCATGTATGATTGAATAATAATAAAAGATGAATGTAAAAGTTGTAAGCTACATTTAGGCTATTATAGTAAATTATTTGTGTTGCAAAGGCACAATTATGACATTTACGTTCACAAAAATCAAGAATTAACTACAAAAACTACATTTACATTTAAGTTACGGTAAATGTATGTATATCAGTAAACGTAGGTATAATTTGGGAAACTACATATATATATATGTATTTAGGTGAAGGATCATTAATTCGAGCGAGAATCTTGAAAATTTATATGAAATCGATATTGAAATAATTTTCTGGAAATATTGGATTCAATTTTCAATTGTAGGATTTAATTATTCCAGTGATTTTCTTGACCAAAAAATCACGAAAATGAGTGGAATAGAATAAATATATAAAAATAAAATATCACATAAAAAATCGTTCTTAAATCAAAATAAGGTACGAGTATCAAAACCAACGCGGCATAATCGATGGGATGTAACTCCTCAAATAAAATGCGATACTAATCCTTCGCTTGTGGATGCACAAAATTATGATAAATATCTGTTAGATATTGTGTTATTGAAAATTATAGAAACTATTTATGACCCTGAACTTAAGGAATATAAAGATTACGAGATAATCTCAAAAATAGTAAATTCGACCGGTATAACAGCAATGATTTCTGCAATGCGTCCCGATATCGATAATATAGAGGCGTATATACGAAATACCATTGCACATGCTTATGTGGTGGTCGCAATTGTTTTTGGCATTCCAACATTATTATCGTTCCTCAAGGTGGTCTGCCAGAGTACCAAATGGCAAGATCGTTATACTGGCATAAAAATCGTACAACAAATCGCTGTTCGAATAAACGCGATTTCATCTTGTATTATCAAGCTATTGATCGAAGTGATAATAAATGGTTTAATTGATGAACACCGAAATGTACGAAGTATTACCGCTTTAGCCATGTTAGCGTTGGCTGAAACAGCAACACGACATGATGATACAATAAATTGATTAATAAAAATAGTTTAAGTTTTGAAAATTATTTTAGTTTTTTCTTTTCAAGTGCCCATTGTCAACAGTATAAATGTTTGGATCAATGACTACCCCATAGGATACGTTGGGTGGTACTTTCACTTTTTTACTAAAGCGTTTTTCACGCAACTATAAAAAGAAGTTTTATTAAAACACCGTTGACTGGTGGATGCTTTTTGGTTTCAAGCGTCATCGGTGGTTTAGTAGAGCAAATAAAATAATTGTCGTAATACTTCAAATGGTGGTAGCGTTAGGAGTGATGAAGCTAGCGACAGACTATAAATTTTATTCCTCCACTATCTCCGGTAAACAAGGTAAGAGTAGTAAGCATTGTGCTTTTATTTTAGCGCGCAATAGCACATCTGAATATGCAGGCAGTTTCAAGAATTATCCAATTGTGGCTAAAGAATGCGGTGGTACTGAAACAATATTTGATATTTTATCCGATATTTCCATCAAGGTACCATCAACGTCCTCGTATAAATCATAATTTGGTTCAACTTTAACCAATTCCCCGATTATTGAACTTCCCTTTTGATTTTTCCTATTCTGAATCACCAATAATTATCTTAGCACTCTCGGTATATACTATCGGAAGGAAATGTGATAATAGAGATAATGCACCTCGACTCGAAAATATCTGTAGCGGGCTAGCGGTCATGATAATAGTACAAAATCATTTGTGAAAAATAATACAAATAAAAAATTTATTTATACAACTACTGTTGTTTATTTAAAAAACACTAGTTTTTTATTTTAATACAAAATCAGATGCTTGGAACGTCATTTCTTCGTTAAGATTGCACCAGGACGTGCAGGAACGGTTAATTGGAAACAGTTAGAAAATTGAGGCATAGTACTATCTCATCGAGTTTTATACGAAATTTTGATATTATGAATTTTGTCTTAATAGCGGCTTGATTTTTTTAACCTCTTTGAAACGTTTATTTTTAGCCGGAACATCAGTTGCTACGCTTAGAATTTCCATACTGAAACCCATTCCAGCTCATATATCGAGGAGTTCGGAACTTATATCACAATTTGTTTGCCCGTTTGGTAATAAATTATTTGCTATCTATATTATCATATTGAGTGGCGACCGGTAAAATATTCATATAAGCTAAAAAGAAAATTAATTAGGATATAGTATAAATAACATAAAATAATAAAACTTACACGACACACAATTTTCAAGAATATTTTGACATGTAGTACTGTAACATGTTCCACTTCGGATTTTGGTTGTAGCAGCGAATGTTCAACGTTCCATGATTGTTGGGTGGACTCGGTACCAAAACCAGTACCTTTAGCCCAATATGCATGACTTTTATTATCCAATATTTTTTGCTCACTAGTGTTACAAGTGGTAGTTTTTAATTATGATGAAATTTCCGTTTGCAAACCACTCAATTGTGAATGATGCGTTAATACGCTCAAAAATTCAGAACTAAATGTACCGCGTCAACTTCGATCAAACCGCGTCAACTTCGATCAACAAACGCCATCATCCGTTGTCAGTGATGAACAATCCAATAATTATCGGAATACTTAATAGGGTAGCGTTGGTAAGTGATGAGGTTAGCAACAGACTTAAATTTCACTTCTTCATAATTTCCGGTAATACCAAGTACTAAGCGTAGTAAGCATTGTGCTTTTATTTTAGCGCGCAATAGCACATCTAAATATGCAGACAGTCTCACGAATAATCCAAATGTGGCTAAAGAATGTGGTGGTACTGAAGAAATATTTGATATTTTATCCGATGTTTCTGTCAAGGTATCATTCACGTCCTCGTATCTTTCATAATTTGGTTCAACTTTTTTAGTCAATTTTAGCCAACAAACTTCCCTTTAGATCTTTCCTATTCTGAATTATCAATAATTATCTTAGCACTCTCGGTATATACTATCGGAAGGAAATGCGCTAATAGAGATAATACATCTCGACTAGATATATCTATAGTGGCGGTGATAATGGTACAAAATCAGATGCCTGGAACGTCATTTTATCGTTAGGTTTGCACCAGTACGTGCCGGAACGGTTGTAGTAAACAGTCAGAAAATTGTGGCATAGTATGTATCTCATCGTGTTTCATACGAAATTTTGATATTATGGCTTTAGTCTTTATAGCGGCTTGATTTGTTAACCTCTTTGAAACGTTTATTTTTAACAACAGCATCAGCTGCTACGCTTAGAAATTCCATGCCGAAACCCTTTCCAACTCATATATCGAGGAGTTCGGAACTTAGATCACGATTTGTTTGCCCGCTTGATAATAAATTACTTGCTACCTATATTATCAGATTGAGTGGCGGCCGGTAAAATATTCATACAAGCTAACACGAAAACTAATTAGAATATGGAATAAATAACTTAAAATAATAAAACTTACACGACACACAATTTTAAAGAATATTCTGACATATAGTATTGTAACATGTTCTTCTTCGGTTTTTGGTTGTAGCAGCGCCTGTTCAACGTTCCATGATTATTGCGTGGATCCGGTAACAAAACCAGTAAGCCCTTTAGCCCAATATACATGA
Source organism: Tipula vernalis (assembly GCA_958295665.1). Classification (NCBI taxonomy): domain Eukaryota; kingdom Metazoa; phylum Arthropoda; class Insecta; order Diptera; family Tipulidae; genus Tipula; species Tipula vernalis. Next base: position 260,481,505 of record OY282558.1, on the reverse strand, counting down.
CTTTAATGCACAATATTATTTGCTCACCAGTGCTACAAGTGGTAGTTTTTAATTATGATGAAATTTCCGTTTGCAAACCACTCAATTGTGAATGCGTGAATACGTTCAAATAATTCAGAACTAAATGTACCGCGTCAACTTCAATCAACAACACCATCATCGGTTGTCAGCGATGAACAATCCAATAATTATCGGAATACTTAAAATGGTAGCGTTGGGAGTGATGAGGCTAGCAACAGACTATAAATTTCACTTTTTCGCCATCTCTCAGCATTGTGCTTTTATTTTATTGCGCAGTAGCACATCTCAATATGCAGGCAGCCTCAAGAATAATCCAAATGTGCCTAAAGAATGTGGTGGTACTGAAGAAGTATTTAACATTTTACGGAATTTTGATATTAAGTATAACTTTAGTCTTAATGATTTTTAACCTCTTTGAAATGTTTATCTTTAGCCGTAACACCAGCTACTACGCTTAGAAACTCCATACCGAAGTATATTCCAGCACCCATTTCGAGAAGTTCGGAATATGTATCAAAATTTGTTTGCCCGCTTGGTAATAAATCCCTTGCTAATTATGATTGAGTGGCGTATGGTGAAATATAAAATATAAGCTAAAAATAAAACTAATATTATATTATATTCTAATAAATAAACTATAAAAAGTAAAACTTACACAACACAAAATTTTCAAGGATATTCTAACATTTTGTATGAGTTTTCAAATAGAATTCGTTGCTTCTAATATCTACATACATTGTGTAATTGCTAATGTCTGTAAGTATGTACATAACATAAAACGAAGTACTAAACCAAAATCTATTTTAACTGTACACCGTAGGGTACAATAAAAAAAAACAATTGAGAGAATGCAAAACAATATATCTATGTATATGTGTTGGTGTTTTGGTTATATGATGATGATGATGATAGAACGACAACGATTGACGATTGTAGGGTGTGCTCTAGCGGAGAAAAAATAAATTAACTCACCCACAAACTTTTAAAATTTACTATGGAAAAGCAGAAGAATTTTCATTAAAATATTAATAAAAGTGGTAAAAGACTAATTATTAGAACGAAAATGATGCTTCTCCAGTGGGCCCGGGTGCTTTTTTGTTAATTTTGGCGAATTTGCTAAAAAATTAGTGAGCGGGGGTTTTCGGGTGCCAGGAAGCGATTGCGACGGGTCTTGATAATTTAGAAGGTGTTCTCCATTTGTGCCCAGGCCTTTTTTTTAATTTTTTCGATTTTGGTAAAAATTGGTAAGCTGGGGTTTTCGTGTGCCAAGAATCAATTGTGACCAGTCTTGATTTCGAAAAAAATAGTTTAGGGGGTTCTTCAGTGGAACTCGGGCTCCTTTGTAATTTTCACGATGTTGGTAAATATTGGTAAGAAGTGTTTTTAAGTGGTATAAGGTGATCCCCATTGGTCTTGATTTCAGGAAAATTCAGACTCCATTTTTATAGTTTTAATGATTTTGTTGAAAATTGGTAAGTATGTTTACCAGTCCAGAGTGTCATCCATTGGAACTTGGGTTTTTTAAATTTTAACTATTTTGTTAAAAGTTGGTAAAGAGGGTTTTCGAGTGCCACGAAGCGATTGTGATGGGTATAAATTTTTGGAAAATTCGTTTAGGGGGTTCTCCAGTTGAGCCCGGGCTTCTTTTTTTTAATTTTTACATTTTTGGTAAAAATTTGTGAGCGGGTGGGTGCCAGACAGAGATTGCAATGGGTCTTGGTTTAAAAAAATTAGCTTAGGGTCTTTCAGTGGTATCCGGGTTCCTTTTTTCATTTTAACAATTTTGGTAAACATTTGGTAATGAGAGATATTCGAGCGGCAGGAAGCGATCGCCATGGGTATTGATTGAAGTCAAATAGGGTTTTGAAAGGTCTGCAATGGGTGTTGATTTCGGGAAATATATGTTTAGAGGGTCCTCCGGATGGTCGAGGTCCATTTTTTAAGTTCAACGATTTTTGTAATAATTGGTGAGCAGGGATTTTCTAGTGTTAGGAAACATTTGCAGTGGACTTTGATTTCGGGAAATGTCGTTTAGTGGGTCCTCTAATAGGCCTGGGGTTCGTTTTTTTGAATATTTTTTTATTGATCATAATTGGTGAAAGAGAGTTTTCGAGTGCCAAAACGCGATAACACCGGGTATTGATTCTTAAAAAAAACGTTAAGGAAGTTCTCGTCCGGTGAGCCCCTGTTTGCTTGGTTTTATCTTACTTTTTAACTTACTACCGGTTTCTGGAACGGTTATTTGATTTTTATTAATGTTGGTTGGGGTGGTTTTATTTCAGTAAAATTCGTTTAAGAGGATCCTCCTATGGGAATTCATATTTTTTATTATTTTCTTTTGTTAATAGTAATTGGTTAGATGGAAATTTTCTAGTGAAAGGAAGCAATTGTAATGGGTTTTGATTTCTTGGAAAAATATTTTGGTAGGCTTTCTGGAGAGGTTCGGGTTTCATTTTTATTTTATTTTCTAACAAAGGAAATCTAATTGTTGTTATTGCTATTGATATTGCATTGTGTTTTGTTGTTTTTATTTGTTCAATTGTGATTTTTGAGAATTATATAGAGATCATAAATTAGTTCCAAATATGGATCGTATAGGTTCTGTAAAATGGCCAATTCCAATGGACCAAAGCCATTTCTCAACCGATTTCGATAGAACTCGGTATGTACCATGAAAATGGGATTGTAAAATGGGAATATGAATATTATTCTAGTTTCAATAGAATTAAACCATTTCCTTTCAATTGGGATGAATTGTATAGAATGGGATTTGTTTAGTATAGAATGGGATTCAAACATGAGTGTTGGAATTTTTTCTGGAAAATCGACAGTCTAAATGGAACTAACATATTGCTCAATTGAATGAGGTGAAACTCAGTGACATGAACGTGTAACAAACGCTAATGTAATTCGGAACGAGCGTAGCTCGGTGCTCCTGGGACTATTATTATATATGACACAATCGTTAATAATATGTTCGTTATCTTCAACGGTGTTGCAAATCTCACAATTAGATGTAGATTCAAGTCCCAAAAGGAATTTAAATTTCTTGTTAACTGTATGACCAGAGATTAATCTGTAAATTAGCCTGGTTTGGCAGGATGTAAAATTAGAGTCTTTAAATAGGAAAGATGATCTTGGAGAAGGGCAAATTTGTTTATAAAAGTGGCCGGATGAATTCCACATTAAAGTGTAGTTTTCCTTCCACTTATTATTTATAGATCTGGAGATATTGTTAAATAGGTCTGTGAGAGTTGGTTCATTATCAAGAAAGTGAGTAGGAGAAAAAACTGCTTTTTTTGCTAAACTATCTGCTATAGTATTTCCTTTTAAGCCACAATGACCCGGGAACCAATGAATGACAAAATTTTTAATTTGGTTATGGCCGATAGTATCAATAATTTGATTTTCGTAGTGTCTATTTGTGAAGTGTAATAGAGTCGTTTTTAATGAAATACAAGAACTTTGAGAGTCAGTAATTATTATAAATGCGTGTATTATTCGTGTTGGTCTTGATAATAACTAACTTATATTTCAGGTTTTCTGGTATGACAGATAACGTCTAGGTTTACATTATATCATGCCTAGACGGTATGTTTACACCATGTACTAATATGTACTAAAGTTGAATTAGGATATAACAGTCTTCCCCTTCTAATTTAATTTAATACAATGTCATACTTCGTTTAACATAAAATAAAATTAAACAATTTAAATCTAACTTGTATATAATGCAAAACTAGTTTAACTTAATTTTCCTTCACATGTTGTGACTCTTGTGCACCTTTCCCTTGTTTAATGTTCGAAACCTCAAAATTCGCAACTTGTTCAAATTTTTTGTTGTAAGTTAAAATTGTCTTTGCTTTTATTTCTCTTTTGGGTCTCGATTGCTCTGAAATCATTCTGGTTTCTGTCTCAATAGCTCTCGATGCTTCAGTAGATTGTTGTTGTAGTTCTTCTTCTTGCGTCGGTGGCCGAACTGGATCTCTGAGATTAGTGCTCCTCTGGATTTCTGGTATTATGTTACGATTTTCACTCACATCGTAATGGTATGGAATTGTATCGGGTTTTGGTGGTTGTATTTCCAATCCGATTCGATGTATTTGGTCGATGTGCCGTTTCCAGATTCGACCGTCGTCCAATTTTACTATGTAGTGCAATAGCCCTAACACTTTAATTATTGTACCCAGTTTGTATTTTCCATCACTATTGTAGTTCCTAACAGATACTCGGTTGCCGAAATACATTTCCCGAATCTTTATTTCATTTTTTTGCATTGTCCTTCCATTGTCATTCCTTTCGTTTTTTGTAGGTAGCATGATATCCAATCTTGAACGTATTTGTCGGTTGAACATCCGAAATGAAGGTGATTCTCCAGTTGTTGCATGTGATGTACGTCGATAATTTAACAATATTTTACATAGTTCTTTACCTATTTCTGACCGATTGCACCTCATTGTCTTCAATTTATTCTTTATGGTTTGTACATTTCGTTCTGCTTGACCATTTGTTGCAGGATGATATGGAGCAATTAATTTGTGCAGTACACCATTCATATTCATGAATTGCTGAAACTCATCTGACGTGAATTGAGGTCCGTTATCACTTACCAATACTTTCGGGATTCCGAATCTGGCAAATATCTCCCGGCATTTCTCGATTGTAATCGCCGTCGTAATATTTGGAATTATGCATACTTCCGGCCACTTCGTATATGCGTCAATGAGAATAAAAAAATACTCTCCCATAAATGGCCTGGCGAAATCTACATGTACCCGTTCGAAAGGTGATTTTGCTGCTTCCCACACATGCGTTGTAACTTTTAACGGATCAGTTCTTGTCATCTGACATTGTAGACAGTTTTTTGATACATTTTCAATATCAGTATCGAGTTTTGGCCACCAACAACAACTTCTTGCCAGCGATTTCATGCGAGTAATTCCGAAGTGTGCTATATGCAACTCTTCCAACACTTTTTTCCGTAGAACCATTGGAACGTAGACGCGAAATCCTCGCAATAAACAACCCTTTTGTAGTGTGAATTCATTTTGGTCTATATTAAATCTTTTATCAGGTTTCACCATTTTCCCTGATTTCAATCCATTTATTAAATCACTCACTACTTCATCCCTCAATGTTGCCTCTTCTAATTGTTTGACAGTCAACTGTAATGTTTCGATGGCGTTAATTTCTATTATTTCTGCCTCTTCTATTTTTTCATTTTTTTCCATCACTGGTAATCGTGACAACGCATCTGCATTTGCGTGATCAGCTGACTTCCGATACCTTATTTCATAATCGAATGATTGAAAAAAATGGCGTAGTGCTGCATTCGTGTTGCTGAAAGTGTAGGCAACCCTTTTTCTGACGATAATATCTGCGTAAGTGGCTTGTTATCCGTTATTAAAATAAAATTTCGCGCATAAACGTATTGGCAAAATTTGCGAATCCCGAAAATTATGGCATACGCCTCTCGATCAATTTGGGTATATCGCTGTTGTACCGAGGACAGTGTTTGCGAGGCAAATTGTATGGGTTTCTCACTACCATCAAATTCCACTTTATCTTTTAATAAATTGTTAAGCGGATATAATATAGTTTTTTTTTCCCTTTATTTAATATTACAACTGATTTACAAATCATTTAGTAATTTATCTTTCTTAAATGAAGATTCACATTTGACGGGCAGTAGCCCAATGGTTACTCCCGTTTGAATTTACATAGTAATTATTTTTCTCTATCCGAATTAAATACAACTGCCCAATTCCAAAGGTTTCTGTCTTTGAAGTCTTCTTACTGCATTGGTGGTATCCAACAAACTTCGTATGTCTGCATTTTGGTGCCGAGATATCCGCTGAATGTGTTTCTTCGCATGATTTTGTATTTCTTCACTAACATATTCCATATTTAAGTCCCTATGGAGGTTATCATTTCTAATGTACCATGGTGCGTTTACAATACCACGCAGCACTTTGTTTTGAAAACATTGAATCATTTGTACATTTGTCTTCTTGGTACAACCCCAAAGTTGAATACCGTAGGTCCATATTGGTTTAAGTATTTGCTGATATAATAGCAATTTGTTTTGTATTGTAAGCTCAGAGTTTCTACCTATTAGCCAATACATTTTCCTATATTTAATGTTCAATTCTTCTTTTTTCTTTTTAACATGCTCTTTCCATCTAAGCTTGCAATCGAGAGTCATGCCGAGGTATTTGGCTGTATTTGCATTTGGAACCGGCCTTGAATTAAGTTTCACTGGAATCCAGTTAACTTTCTGGTTTGTGAAGTTTACGTGAACCGACTTTGCTTCGTTTAGGCTAATGCGCCATTTCTTTGTCCAACTACTCACTGTGTCGGTTGCTTTTTGAAGTTTGGTCGTTGCTTCTGATATACACTTTCCAGTAGCCAGAATAGCTGTATCGTCTGCAAATGTTGCTATGGTGGAACCTTCTGTATTTGGCATATCTCTGGTGTACAGGATGTACAATATAGGACCCAGTACGCTACCCTGTGGTATGCCTGCTGATATTCTCTTTAGTTCAGAGTACTCTTGGTTATATTTTACACGGAAATGTCGGTCTGCGATATAAGATTTAAGAATTTGATAGAATTGCTTAGGTAGATCTCGATGCAATTTAAATTCAAGTCCTTGATGCCAAACTTTGTCGAAAGCTTGTGCTACATCTAAGAAGATGATGGAGCATATCTTCTTATTCTCAAGTGAGTCTTCGATTATATCCGTTATTCTGTGAACTTGTTCTATCGTAGAGTGATTTTCTCTAAATCCAAATTGGTGTGGTGGAATCAAATTTCTCTCTTCTATTATTGGCTTGAGTCTCTTGAGCAGTAATTTTTCAAATAATTTTGAAATTACAGGAAGTAGTGAAATCGGTCTGTACGACTTTTTATCGTTCGCTGGTTTGCTTGGTTTGGGGATCATAATTACTTCAGCAACCTTCCATTGCCGTGCGACATATTTTAGTCTGAAGACAGCATTGATAATTTGAACCAATTTTCGTAGTCCCTTCTCGGGGATGGCTTTTACGACTTGTCCAGTAATTAAATCATATCCTGGAGCTTTTTTGCGTTCAAATTACACTTGATCTCATTTTTTAATTCCTGTAATGTTACACATCGAATATTATATTCATCAATTTTGCTAATTGTTATTATGTTTTCATCTGCTGTTTGCCTAGGTAACGGTTGAAAGGTGTCTTCCAAGTGAGCTGCAAATAAAATAGCTTTTTGCTTGTCACTTTTGGCCCAGGTTCCTTCCGCATTTTTAATAGGTGGCACATGCATTTTAGTTCTTTTTAATCCCTTTGTTGCTTTCCAAAGAGAGTAATCAGTATCTTTATGTTCGGTGAGACCATTTAAGTACTTGTTGATAGTTTCATTCTTAATTTCTTTTATAAGTTGTTTTAGTTTATTGCATAGAAAATTGAGGATTTTTTTGTTTTCCGGGGCGCGTGTCCTTTGCCAGGTTTTTCTTGCCTTCCGTTTCTCTCTAACTAACTCCCTGACCTCAATAGGATAATTTTGATTCCTACGGGATTCGGTGTGACTAGCAGGAGAACTTTCCCATGCTGCTTGTTGAATAGTACTGTTAAATACCTCTAGTTCGTCTTCCAACTGTACCGGTGTTTTAATCGGCACTCGTAGATTTGTTTGCATTTCAATTAGTTCTTGGAATAGGTCCCAGTTAGTTCTATTATTTGTTAATTTAGGCAGGTTATCCTTATTAATTATCATTGTGCTGAGTGTCATGATAACAGGTGTATGATGGAATATATCCCTTCGCTGTTTTCGATGTACATGTAATCCTCGAAGATCCCTTTCGTTACATAAAAATCAATGAGATCTGGTATTTTATTTATATCAGCAGGCCAGTATGTTGGTTTACCTCCAGAGTGGAACTCGCAGTTATTTATTCGTCCGGCTTCGAATAGCGCTTTTCCTTTATGGGTTGTAAGTCTTGATCCCCAATAGGTGTTTTTTGCATTAAAGTCACCACCAATAATAAAATTGGATCCTAGTGATCTAAAGAGTCTATTATAATCTTCTTTGTTTAGATTATAGCGTGGAGGGCAGTAGATAGAGGAAATACTGTATTCATTATTATTGTTAGTTTCAACTTTTATGGTTTTAACTTGCATACTTTCCTCTTCTATACTAGGTTCTTCATAGTGTTTGAGACTCTTTTTCACTATTACTGTTGATCCTCCTCTGGGGTTTCCTCCTGGGTGAACAGCATGGTAACATTCATAATCACTATTTTAATAAATGATGTTTTTGTCAAATGGCTCTCCGATATAAGGCAGATATCTATTTTTTCTAAATTTAGAAAAATTTCTAGCTCTGGAACATGTTGCGCTAGTCCGTTCGCGTTCCAGGTGACGATTCTTAATGATCTGCTCATTTTAGTATATGAGGGCTGTTGCCTCGTTCAAGGTTTGATGCATATCTAGACGCTTATATAAAGCTTCTAGACCACGTTCTTGCTTTGCTAGCATTATATTTATGGCTTCTATGCTTCGACAAATCCTTTCAAGGGGATTATCATTCGTAGCATTAGATGATTGCTGTACAATTTGTGAATAACTTTTCCGCTCTGTACCAATACCTGGTGGTTTTGGCTCCGCTTGGGTTTTAGTTGGTTTCTCTTCTCTGGTAACCCTAGGGTTTTGAGGAAACTGATGCGTTTTGTTTCTTAGTCTTTGAAGTTCTTTGGCTACTTCATAGCCTCTATAATTTGCAGGATGATGCCCTTTACAGTTTATACATTTTGCAGGGGTGTTTCTACTTTCTGTACACTCTTTCGCGTTGTGTTTTCCAGCACATTTTACGCATCTTGGCTCCCGTCTGCAATATTTTTGCGTGTGATTGAAACCTTGGCATTTTTTGCATTGAGGTATTAGCCTCGTGTTTTTCTTAAGCGGTTCTATTTTAACCCTCATATTGAGAATTGCTTTGATGTTGAAGATGTTTTCAACTTTCTCCTTTTTGTTAAACGTCAGCATGAAGAGTGGAAGCCCCCTTTTTTTGACTTGATTGTTCTCACCTCTCTCTCGTTTTAGGATGTTTACTGCATCTTCTATTTGCAGATCTCTTGCCTTTAGGTCCTCAATTATGTCCTCCTTTTGACACGTTGGATGAAGGCCTCTGGCCATAACCTTAATTGCGCGTTCGTTTTTATCTTCTTATGTGAACCATTCTTTACCTTCCGCATTGAGCTTTGTTGCTAGAGCTCTATATGTGTCGGAATCTGGTGTATTGATTTTCCACACGTTATTGTTTAGTGACACTACTCTATATTCCTTAGCTGTCACTGATTTCATTATAGATTGTATACTTGCAAATTCTGTTATGCCGATTACATTAATTGGCGGAGGAGCCTTTTCTTTCGGTACAACCTTTTGTTGCTGTTGCTGGTGAGTTGGTTTGGTATTAGTATCACCAGTTACTAATACATTAGCTTGCGAATGATCTCCAACTTCAGGCGAGAATTCTGCTTTTCGTTTTTTGGTAGGTCTTTTCTTCCTTTTCAGTACCCAATCTGTTTCTCTCATGAGATCTTCTTCATCAGTATGGAACTCATTGTTATAACTAGTGTGAGTACTTGTTTCATTATAACAAGTTAGCGGGTTTTCAGAAATCTCCATTGGTTTGAGCTTCTTCAATTCTTCATTTTCTTTTTTCAGCTTTTCAATTTCGCTTCTTAATTGGGTTAAAAGTACCTCTACTTCACTGAGTTTTCGACAGAGTTCAGCGTTTTCGTCTTTCTGCTGATTTGCAGAGTTAGTATGATTGTTTGGTGATCTTAACAACATTGAACTTCTTTCGAATGGGTTTAGCAATGATTGGCTCACCCAATATGGATATAATATAGTGCTGAGATTTTCAAAAAACCTGCCGTAATAATTCACCAATCCGATGAACGAACATATCTCGTCCTTATTTGTTGGCATCGGCATTTGTCTAACTGCATCGATTTTTGTCTTCATTTTATGTATTCCCAATCGATCGATTCTGTAACCGCAGTACTCTATTTCCGCTGCCATAAATTCGCATTTTTCAAGGTTTGCTCTCATATTGTATCTACTTAGGCGTGATAGAACTTCTTCGAGTCGCTGCAAATGTTGTTCGTCGTTTGGTGCCGTAATTTTGATATCGTCTAAAAAAACTGAAACTCCATCAATATCTTTCAAGATTTGTTCGATCTCTCGCTGCCACTTCGCTGGACCAGATGCAATTCCATACATCAACCTTGTGGGTTGATAGAGACCACGATGTGTGCTTAAGGTCAGTATTTCTCGGTCGTCCGGATGAACTTCCATTTGCAAGTAGGCTTTACTGAGGTCGATTTTTGTAAATTTCTCTCCACCAGCCATGGATGCGAATAGTTCCTCTATCGTAGGTAATGGATGTTCTTCGACAATGATTCTTGGATTGACTGTGATTTTGTAGTCTTCGCATAGTCGAACTTTATCTCCCTGCTTTCTTACCGGACCAATAGGTGTAGCCCATCTCGCTGAATCCACCTTCTGTATTACGCCATTTTTTTCTAACTCATCAAGTTCTCGTTCTATTGAATCTAGCAGCGCATAAGGTGCCTTTCTTGCTTTCACGAACATTGGTTTAGCTCCCTCACGTAGATAAATCCGTGCCTGAATATTTTTAATTTTTCCCATCGAGCTTTCAAAAACTATGGAATATTTTTGTTTTAGCTCTTCTACTTTGTTCATAGCACTTTGTTCTATCTTTACAGAAGAAACGGCCTGATTTGACCCCTTGGAGCCCAAAATTTTATTCCAGTCCAATCTCAAACTATGCAACCACTCTCGTCCTAATAATGGTCCACGCTTTGATTCCACCACATACATGTTTAATTCCTGACAATCGATACTTGCATCCACTCGTACGCTCAAGCAACCAAGCACTTTAATTTCCGTTCCACAATAACTAATTAGTTTTTTATTCGTAGACTGTAATTTTTCATCCTTGAAATATCTCTGCATATCGTCCCTGTTGATGATCGTTACTGGGGACCCGCTATCGATTTCAAATCCCACAATAGCATTATTTATTTTCAAGTAAATGTCCAATTTTGCATGCTTCTCATAGTCTGTGGAAACATTGAGTATTTCTTCAATGCAATCTGTGGTACTGGTGTCATTTATGTAGTGTACTTTCTGATTACCCCCTTTCTTTGCTTTGAAACAAGCCGACTGTTTATGTCCCTTTAGGTTGCAAAATGAACACACCGAATTTTTTTGTTCACATTGATTTGCTCTATGCCCCTGAATTCCACAGCGGTAACAGGCGAACTGCTTATTGTATTTTGGTTTCCAACTGCTGCTTAAATCAGTTTTATTCGAATTTTGATTTTGATTTGACGTCACCATCTTTTGTTGTAAATGGTCCACGACCTGTTTCGCCTCCTTTTGCTGCTGAATTTCTGCACCCCCTATGGCAGAAAGCTCCATTGCTTTGGCTGTAGTCAAAGCTATTTCCAGTGTCAAATTTGGCGTTTCCAGCAGACGATTTTGTATTCTTGAGCTGCTTAGACCAAAAACGAATTGGTTCCTTAACGCCGTATTGAGATATTGGCCAAAATTACAATTTATGGCCATTTTCCGAAGAGCAATAGAAAATTCTTCCATTGTTTCATCGCTCGCTTGTTTTCTCATGTGAAACCGATAACTTTCCAATATCTCCAGAGGTGCTGGGTCGAAAACGCTCGTGAGAATTTCGATAACCTCACTGTATGTTTTGTCCTTAGGTTTCTCCGGTGCCAGTTTATCCGCAAGTATATCGTATGCTTCTTGCCCCATATAGTGCAGAAGTAGATGAATTTTCTTTTTATCTTCTGGTTTCACTATTTCCATTGCACCTTCAAACCGTTCCACCCAACGTGACCATAATGTTTTGGTTTCGAAAATGGAATACTCCGACATTTTGTAATATTTACTCGTATCAAATTTTGGGGTTATGTATGTAATTACACACACGTGCGTAATATTTTTTTTCCTAGTCCTGTATTGTACCAATAAATGTAAATGGGTTTAGGTATATGTATTTCAAAACCACTTATTAACACGTAACTATTATTGTATTTAATTTGTTTTTACGTTTTCAATTTTTTTTTTTTTTATTATCCCATCCTCGTCGCCACTATTATAAATGCGTGTATTATTCGTGTTGGTCTTGATAATAACTAACTTATATTTCAGGTTTTCTGGTATGACAGATAACGTCTAGGTTTACATTATATCATGCCTAGCCGGTATGTTTACACCATGTACTAATATGTACTAAAATTGAATTGGGATATAACAGTAATAATGATAATATTATTGTTTTTGATAATTAGAGATATAGTAATTCCAATTTTAATAGCAATGGTTTCAATATTTTTAATATAAGTAGGGTTTTTTAGTTGAATGGCAAATTTCCAATTTTTATCCTCAACAAAAATTCCAATTCCTGGTTTATTGTTAATTATAGAGCCATCTGTGTAAATTTTTGCGAAATTATTATATTTATTAATTTCAGCCATAGATAATGCATATTGTTCAGAATGGTTTATAAAATTTTTGTTTGTGATTCCGTCAATATTTGTTATGATGCTAAAATTAGTGGGAGACGTTTTTTTTATGTGAAAAGGTTTAATTTTGGAAAGAAAAGTATAATTAGAATATAAGTCGTTAAGTTTATGAAGAGATCTATTGTTTTTAATGTCGTTACCGATTTTGGAATTATTATATAGATTTTTTGAAATATAAATTAGTGATTTTTTAATAAAATCTAGATCTGAAGATGTTTCTAGGGATTCAGATAAAATAGCTGGGATTGGAGTAGTTCTTAAGAAGCCTAGACAAGCTGTCAGACAAGCATTTTTAATAGATTGACAGATATTAATATCTTTTTTATATTTAGTGTCTGTAAAAACATATGTGTATTCAAGTTTAGATTTAAATATTGCTTTAAAAATATTGATCATTGTTTCCGGATTTACACCTCCATTAAAATGGGTGAGAGTTTTAAGTAAATTAATGGAGTTGGAAATATTTGCTTTTAAGTTTGTGTAATGAATTGATAATGAAAGTCTATTTGTTAAAGTTGTACCCAGTATCTTAGTAGTCACTCTTTCTTTTATGTAGATATTATTAATTTTTAAATTTAGAGATTTGGAATTATTTTTATTAGTGAATAGTCTTAAAAAATGAGATTTATCAGTGTTAATTTGTAGTTTTAAAGATTGTAATTTATTAGTTAATGAGAGTAAAGTAGAATCTGTTATTAATTGTAAATTATCATGATTATCGGCAGAAATTACAATGCAAATATCATCGGCATATTGGAAAATTTTTGTATCGGGGTTATTGATGTCGTGTAAAGAAGTGGTATAGATATTAAAAAGGGTAGGACTCAAACAGCTACCCTGAGAAATGCCTTTATTAGTGTAATGAATGGAAGTTTGATTGATATTTTGAATAGATATAATTCTATTTGTAAGAAATTGAGAAATCCAATGTGTAATGTTAATAGGGAAATTGAAGTTTTTAAAGGTGTTTAATAAAATATTTTTATCTACATTATCAAAAGCTTTGGAAATGTCAATGTTAACTAAAACAATTTTTTTTTTGTTGTTTGAGGGAGATGATGAAATTAAACATTTATACAAAATAGTCAGTAATATTTTTATTTTTTCTAAAACCAAAATTGTAATAATTAAGAATATTATGGGAGATTAGATGATCATTAATTCGTTTTAAAATGAGTTTATAGAAGATTTTTGAAAAAATAGGTAACAGACAAATAGGACGGTAGTTAATAATATTTCTATCATCCCTCCCCTTTTTCAAAATGGCGATTGTGTATGACGTTTTCCATTTTGTAGGGTAAATTTGATTTTGCCAGATGTTGTTGAAATAATTTGTAATAGTATTGATTAGGTTAGGTTAGAGGATACTAATTGTTTGATGATTTATATGAGACTTTATCATATCCTGGAGCAGTATTATTTGAATTTTTAATAATATCAAGAATTTCAATGTTATTAAATTCCGCAGGATTAATAGTAGGATTGAAGTTATTAGAGAGATTATGAGGGGATTCAAAGGAGAAAGGAAAATTGTAATTTAGAAAATTAGTAGCTAGTGTGGGATCTTCTAGGATTCTGTAGTTGGACTGTTTTTTATTTTTTATTTTATTGATGTTGTTCCAGACATCAGAATTATTAGTTTTGTGATTGATGCTTGTTAAAAAAATATTCCAAGATTTTTTCTTTTCCTTTCTGATTGTTAATTTAAGTTTTTGTATAGATTTTTTTAGTTCAATAGCGGTAAAAAGGTTTTTGTTTAAATTATAAATGAGTTGTTTGTGTTTTTTTTATGTTCCATAGTCTTTGTATAAGATCGTTCCACCAAGGTTTAGGTTTAAAAGTATTTTTACTTGTAATAATAGAAGTATTTTCAGAAATTAATTTTTCTAGGTGTTCTTCAATATTGCATTTATCATTAATAGAATTTAGATCAAAGTCTTTCAATACTTTTGACCAATTTGTGATTTTTTTTTTTTGATAATAATTTAGTTTAAACTCAATAAGTATTGGGAGATGGTCACTTCCTAAATTAATGGGATCTACTTTCCATGATAGTTTTTCAATTAGATTGATTGAGCACAAAGTAATGTCTAGTGCTGCAGAATTATTTCTGAAAAAATCTTGCCTTGTATGAGATCCGTCATTTAATAAAAAGACATTATTAGCAGTGATAATATCTGCAATCTTATCACCCACCCTGTCGTAAGTAGGGGTCAATGAACTATCCCAAAGACTATTATGAATATTTATGTCTCCAGCTATTAAACAGTTATCTAGATTCTGAGTTATAAGATGTTCAAATTCATTAACGATTTCCTGAGGTCTAATAACAGAATTATTATAAAAAGATAAGATATTAAAATTAATGTTTTTAAATTTGAGGTTAATTTTGAAAGCTTGAAAACGGATGTAATGAAAATTTAAATCAATAATTCTCCAAGAAATTTTTTTATGTATTAAAAAGCCTACTCCGCCAAAACCATCTGGTCTATCATCAGTAATAAGATTATAATTGTTAAAAGTCAAATTACTATTTGGATTTGTCCAGGTTTCAGATAGAATAACGATATCAATATGATTGGATTGTATATAATGATATAATAGATCTTTATTACTATTTAAACTACGAATGTTAATTTGTAAAATTTTTAAAGGTAACATAATGGAAGAATAAAATGAAAAAATAAAAAACTGGAAAAAGAAAAGTTTATGTTTTAATAAATTTATTTAATTTAATTTTAAGTGAGTCTAAATTAGCTGGATTTTTATTAAAGTCATCGGAATTATTTAAAAGTGATTTGACATCATTAAAAATAGAATCTCTTTCATTTAATTGATTTTTTAATTCGTTTACTAATTTATTTAGGATTTGAATTTTTCTAGCATCAGAATTCATTAAGTTATTTTTCCAGGCTTGATTTTCAACACAGATATCATTAGCGAAATCTATTTGTTTAGGGACTTTTTGTTGGCTACCATAAAGGTGGCTTTTGGATTCTCTGAAATTAGTTTTATTTAAATTCATATATTCCCTAATTTGTTTCTGCCTATATCGTTCATTACATCTGAAAAAATTAGTAACATGACCCATTCCACAAAATTTACAAGAAAATTTCATGTCACAAACGTGTTCTTGTTCGTCCTCTATAGTATTAGCACACGTTAGGCATCTATTAGTTTTAGATTTACATTTAGAAATAGTATGTCCGTAATTTAGACATTTTTTACAAAATAATGGATTAGGTATAAAATATTCTACCTTTCATATAAAATGACATTGAATGGAATAGTTCCAGACTCAAAAGTAAGTTTAACCAATTCAATTTCCTCAGCTGTTTTAGTAGCACTATTCCATTTAGTCATTCTTTCTACTTTAGAAATACATAGGGTATTTAGATCTAATATTTTCTTGTATTTCTTCATTAGAAAGCCCAATAGGAATGTTCCTGATTAAACCAATAGAAGATGTGAAATTTTTGGGAATGTATGTCGTATAATTATCAAATTTTTTAAAGATATCTGATTTAACACAATAATTTGCGTCTTCAAAATTACTAAAGATAACCTTAGCAACATTTTTGCTAACGCTAGAGATTTCTTTGACATTTTTAAAATTATTTATTTTAAGGGCTTTAGCTAAAAGAACAATATTTAAATTCTCTTTACTGATAAATACAGTAAATGGGCCATTATCTGATCGGTTATATAGATTAATTTTTTCAGCAGTAACTGACGGCATATTTGAGTTATTCGATGAATCAACAGATAAAGTTGAAGATGATGTTGGAGCTGTTACTGTATTTTTTGAAACTGCGACGTGAATTTTAATATTGTTATTATTAATTTTCCTTTTATTTAACATATTGGGACTTTTATCAAATTCACCGTTTACTATTATTTCATTATTAAAAACAATTTTTGATTTTTTAGTATTTATTTCATCTTCGGAATCTGAGAAATCAGTAGAAGTAAATGTTGGAGGTACAAAGTACTGCGTACTTTGTCCGTCCTTGCTTGTGTTACGTGGATTTATTATTTTGTGGATAGAAAAAGACTATGAAAAGACTTACCCGACTGATAAAAATAAACAAATCAAAATAAACTATAAGATATAATTAAATAAAATACAAATTAATTAAAATTAAAAGAAAATTGTAAAATTTATAACACTTCACTAAAATGAGACGCTCACACAATAAAGTTTCGAGAAAGAATTTTTGCTACGAACAGTTTACGAACGCTTTTTTTTATAATCCACTACTACATTTACATTCTCTATACACAGTGCTGTCAATTATATTTTGCGGCTTTGTTTTATTTTCAATTTTTTTTGTACAAATTAAATTAAAGTTGTCGTATTGTGAAAATATAAAAACTTCTGATAATTATTGTTAGTTTTTCGTGGCAATCAAGAGCAGCACTATATCCATAATATCGTATAAAAATAGTTGTAATGAATATTTTAAAAGGTATTTAAGTAATACTCGAAGTACTTCATCTATGATTGAAACATTTTATTTCATTTCAGAAAAAGATTAATTAACAAATTTGGCACGTTGTGTCTTGTGTTGTGGCTCACTTGAAGAAAAATACAAATAAAAGATAAGATTTAAAAAAATTGTTTTATTCTAATTAAATGGGGCAATTCGCACTAAACCGTTCGTCAATGTTACGCTTAAGTAGTTCCAGTGCCAGTGTATATAATACATAGGCAATGGTAGTTCGTAAACATTACGTTTAAGCGTACACGCAAAACCTGCTAAAATTCTCTTTAGAAAGCCTGATGGTTTTGCTGATACGCAGACACATACTTATACATATCAACCTTTAGCCGTAGTAGTCACTACGAAAAACCATATAAAAAAAATTCAAATTTTTTTGTTTCTTACCACTACTAATTCCAGTTGATATCACACACTACTTAATATCAACTAACAATTGAGCATTTTACTCTCTGTTTTTTGCTCTTCTACAACAAAACTTAATTTTACGAAATGTCAAAATCAAAACCATAACCTGCTAAACTTAGCAGGTTTTGGTACACGTTATGAACACTTTTATACATACTAATACATACAAAAGTCTTCGCAAATTTGATTCACTTCTCATGTGACAAAAGTACACATTACGTACTATATTCGTACTGTTTTAGTGTAACGTTTACGAATACCTTAGTATAGCAAAGTCTTCGTAAACCGTACGTTTATGATACACCTGGGTGGTCATTTTGTGGTGCTATATCACACCTTTATATCACTAGTGGAGACTTTTTTTTGTGTGATATAAAAAAATGGAGAAAGTCTACAAACACATCCCTG
This sequence comes from Tipula vernalis, assembly GCA_958295665.1. Lineage (NCBI taxonomy): Eukaryota > Metazoa > Arthropoda > Insecta > Diptera > Tipulidae > Tipula > Tipula vernalis. The sequence goes on along the minus strand of OY282558.1, from coordinate 260,463,556 downwards.
CAAAATGAATTTTAAGGGGAAAATGATGAATCAAAGTGATAAGTTGACATTTCCACATAACCTCAAATGACATTATATGAACATTTTATACGAAGTGCTATTTGTGTGATGATAAAGTAATACTTTAATGCAAAAATGTTTATTATTTAAATAAAATGTTAAAAATATAACAATCGGTCCTTTGTCAATCAACAATTTTATTTTGCACTTGGTTTCATGATAATTTTCATTCATTTTTTTAATATCCCAATTTAGTTGTTTTCCATCAAACTATTTGGAGTTTGATCAAAAACAAGTAAATTAAAGTTTCAAAAAAATGAATGAAAATTATCATGATACGAAGTGCAAAACAAAATTATCGATTGAAAAAAGACCAATTAATATATTTTTAACATAACATAACTAGAAAAGCCTTTGATTTGTTATAATTTGATGTTTAAACATTGACCAATATTTGCATTTTGTGGGGTTATGTCAGATGGTTTATGTTGATTTTTGTTTAAGAATATTTTTTTGTCCTTTGCTATTATGAGCTCCCGATGAAATTTGTTATTCTAGGCAACTAGAATGTTATTTTTAACAAATAATTTACTACACAAAATTAAAATAATTGTTGATTTTTGTATTTCGTTTTGCTTGTAAATTTAACAATAACCCATTAATTTTATTTCAAAAATATATAAATGATCATTTTGTTAATAAATATCATTCATTTAAATTTCGCGTTTTTTAACTAAACTCTATATAAAACAAATGTAAACAAGAAAATAATTTTGTTTTTTCCACTTGTAAAAGTAAGACGGAAGAAGTTGTGGTATTTTTCATTTAAATCATTATGCGACGTTACGATATTCATCCATAACAACACCTTAGTTAGCTACGACAATTTATTTTTCGCACAGTATCGCCAAATGTGATATATTACCACAAAATGGCAACACTGCAAAATTAATTTTAAGGGGAAAGCAATGAATCAAAGTGATGATTTGACACGTAACCTCAATTGTTGATTTTTATATTACTATGTAATATAAAAATCAACAATTATTTTAGTTTTGTGTATTAAATTGTATGTTAAAAGAACCATTCTAGTAGCCTAGAATAACAAATTTCACAAAAACAATCATCCTCCTGATAGAAATGGACAAAAAATAAGCAATTTTTAAACGAAAATCAACATAAACCATCTGACATAACCTCACAAAATGCAAATAATAGTCCGTTGTTTAAACATGAAATTCTAATAAACCAAAGGATTTTCTAGTTATGTTAACTTAAAAATATAATAATTAGTCTTTTGTTAATCAACAATTTTGTTTTGCAGTTACTAACAGTAATTTTCATTCATTTTTTTAAAACTTTAATTTAGTTGCTTTCGATCAAACTCCATATAGTTTGATATAAAAAAATTAATTTAAAATTTTAAAAAAATGAATGAAAATTACCATGATATGAAGTGCAAAACTAAATTTTTGGTTAACAAAATACTAATTATTATATTTTTAAGTTAACATAACTATAGAATCCTTTGATTTAATAGAATTTCATGTTTAAACACCGACCATTATTTGCATTTTGTGAGGTTATGTCAGATGGTTTATATTGATTTTCGTTTAAAAATTGCTTATTTTTTGTCCATTTCTATTAGGAGGATGATTGTTGTTTGATGTTTTGTGAAATTTGTTATTCTAGGCTACTAGAATGGTTTTTTAACATACAATTTACTATACAAAACTAAAATAATTGTTGATTTTTATATTTCGTTTTCCTGTAAATTTAACAATAATCCATTAATTTTATTTTAATAATATATAAATGATTATTTTGTTAATAAATATCATTTATTTATCATTCGCGTCAATGTAAATTTCATTCATTTTTTGAAATTTTGATTAGAGGTGTTTTTAACCAAACTCCATATAAAAAAAATTTAAACAACAAACTAAACAATTTTTTCCACTTGTAGAAGTAAGACGGAAGATATTGTGGTCATTTTCATTCAAATCAATATACGACGTGACGTTGTTCATCCAAGATGGGACCGCAGTAAGCTGCGACAAATGTCAGTTTATCACAGTTTTATCACCAAATGTGATATAGCACCACAAAATAACAACCCTGGTCTGGAGGGTGGTTTGATGAAAACCAAAATATTTTTAATATTGATATAATATTTACAATACTGTTGATCTTCTGAGATACTTTATTGACAAAATACCTATGCAAAGAGCTGTAAAAATGTGAATTTCGTGCACATAACCAAGAAAACGAAACAATTACCTACATGCAGCATTGCATTTATACAAATATAAATATAAAATTAAATATATGTAAGTGGGGCCTGTTATAAAATACAATATATCGAAATAAATGTGATGCAATTAACAATAACTTGGCAAATATATAAATATAATACATGGTGCGATATGGAATTCACCGAAAGCACAAGTAATACCTCAATGGATAACAGGAATACACCAGAAACCCTTGATAATCAAGAAGCGATAATTAGCTTTGTTTATACGTATAGTAGAGGAACTTCCAGTATTGTGTTATGTTACATGGAAAGATTACACCAACCGAGGAAAAAAAATCTGGCATACAATCACTGTGTTCCATTGGAAACAATTTGCTACTGCCAAGTACTTGTGAGTAGATGTTCAATGGAACGTAAATTTTTGTGACAGTAGTAAAACATAACCTTAATTTAAATAAAACTGCTAGATTTTAATAAAAAATATGTTGATCTATTAATAATAATAAGTAATAAAACATTAAACAACAAAATAATTAAAATATTTTTAACGATTTAACAATTCCGCGTCGTATCACAAACATAAACAACATTTTTTTGTTTTTATTAACCCTAATCGAACCAACATATTTTTGTTATGTCAGTAAATTCAAATTATAATCAAATAATTTACGAAATTTTTTTCAGAGGATGATTAGATGTCAAGTACGTTGTATGGAAATGTTTCAAAATAAAATACATACAAGTTTATAACTAAATTAACATTATTTTGAAAATCGATGCATTTATCAAACGAGTCGGCATACCTTGGTTGGATTAGGGTTAACAAATGACGTTTCACACAACCAAAATTGGTATAGAGCCATCTATTATAATTTTTTAAACTAAAATCCCGCTTTCGTTAATTATATGCGTAACTACTTCTAACAACTACACCATCACTTGAGCATGAATAGTTGCGAGTAGATACAAGTACTTGTGAGTAGTTTGCTAACGCCAATGGAACACGCTAGGTCCAACACCCTAGACAATATTATTTCCTTTCATTTTAATTTTTTTTTCATTGATAATGCCCAAAAAATCGCAACACAAGGTTTACTTTTGTCTAACATGGTTCAAAGTGGAGTATTATCTGAAAATAAATATTTTTTATTGTTTGACGTTTAAGTGTATTGCCAATAGTATTGATCGTCTGAGACAATTGCTGGAGTGTTGTTGTAAATAAATAATATTGTTATAAATAAATATAACATAGCAATTAAACTAGTCTTTTATTACAAAAGTTTTACTATATACTATTTGCAAATCGTATATCATAAAATCCGAGAAAATAAGGATGTTTAGGTTATTTATTTTTTATATATAATGTACGTGTTTGGTCTGGCCAAAATGAAAACAAAAATCACGATATTTTACGTCAAACTCATTTCCTGCTAACTTCACCTCGTTAAATATACGTCAAACCTGACCGAACAGCCAAAAATGAAAAATTTGGATTTATACGTCAAACTCTACTTAAGACGCCGGTACACATGGAGAACGAATTATCATTTTTCATCAAATTATGAAAGAAAATTGCTAAAATAGCGAAAAACGTATGTTTTTAACTTACAATAGCTCAAATATCGTGCATTTTACTATATAATATATATAAAATTTTAAAAGGTTTAATACAAAATTTCAATTTATCATCTTAAATTCAAAATTATCAACAATAAATTGAAATTTTCTATTAAAACTATTAAAATTTGATATTTAATAAATGCACGTTATTTTAGCTATCGTTAATTAGAAACATTCGGTTTTCACTATTTTAGCAATTTTCTTAACTAATTTAGTAAACAATAAAAATTCGTTGTAAATTGTAAACAAAATCTGTAGGACTACTATGTATTCCGATCATGGATGGCACTATTTAGGTTTTCCTAGGGAACTGAGAATTGATTTATTTTTGTGATTTTTTAGTGTCCTTTGTATATATTATTTTTTCCAAAGTACCTATACTAAATTTTCGAAAAAAATTGTTCCATTTCTTTGCAATTTAAACAACAAAATTGCTATTAAATTAAAGACAAAATGCTAGTTTTTAATTTGTTTGTATTTTCTTTAGCGATTAACACCTATAGTCTTAGTCATGTTAAACAAAATTTTTGAATAAGTTTGGCTCAGAGGCCTCTAACACGATTCATCACTTTCTTTGTATGGTATTACAGTTTCGCTCAAGAAGATTCTATTCCTTCTGTAACTATTTCCCTCGTTATCTTTAACTAAGTACGAGTTATCATTGAAACTTTTTAATACTATGGCTGGTACCCAAATTCTATTTTTTTTAATAGTATATTTTGATTTGTGTGAAGATCCGGCAATATTTTTTACATTGTGTATATTTTTTAGATTGTATTTTTATGTCAGCAACACAATGCTAACTTGACCATATAACCATATGGCCTATGCTAACATACGTATATCTTGCTAACAATTTGAAAAATATTTGTAATAGCATTGAGGAAGGACTTTAAACAAAGAGAGATTTTGTATGGCTAAAATATGCAAGGAAAAATAATTTCTGTTTCGTTTGGAGATTTTAGTTGTGATATTATGAAAGGAATATATAAATTTTAATTGCCTCTTTCTATTTCTCATGTTTCCTATCCCCATATTATTATAAATGAACACAATGGAAAATTGAAAGGCGGTGCTTAATATTTCATTCTTTCTTCTTTGTATATGTAACAAACAAAAAATCGAACGCAAATGCTAGATCAATACCAACAAAAATGTTCAAAGCATTACGAAAATTTTAATGCCTTAAAAAAATTCGAAAAAAGGAAGATAACGACAAACACAATAATATTTTGTAAACAATGATTTTGGGTTAATATGTATTTTTTTTATTATATGTAGCATGTCGATATTTTTAGACTAGAAAGGAAATAGGAAAACAGTTGATTTCAATGTCATCGTTTATAAATCGTATATGTATTGTTTTAGTGTTGGTTAGATACATCTATTAAAACCAAACCAAAAAACAGATCAAAAATATACATTCCGTTGCAACTTCGTGAATGTATTTTCGTTTTTTAAAACTTCACGTACATATTGTATTCTACTTTTCATAAAAACATTACAAATACTCGGGAATATTTTTTGAATTTCATTATACTGAAGTTCTTATTTGAGCTTCGCGTTTTCATTTTTTTTAAATACAGTATTTCGTTTTTTCTATTTTTGTCTTTCGTTTTGCATTATACATGTATTATGAACGAAGACCAAAATTTAAATACTTTACAGAATGAATTAACAATCCACATATTCAAAAATTTTTGTATTATGATTTTACTTATTCGCAACGTGATGAGTTTGGAATTTTTCGATTCATGAATTTCAAAATCCTAAGCACTGTATTTCAAAGATCGAATATTCAGTATAATAAACGTACGAAGAATGCAGTGAAGCTAAAATAAAAGTACGAACTCCATCGTTATCTTAGTCATTTATATTTTTATAATATTTACGTGCGTAAGTACATATTTTGGGGTAAGGTGGGTTAAATGGCCATGGTGATAGTTAAATGACTCTGTTCATTTATCTTCGCTCCCAAAACCATCTAATGTACAATACATATTAATTTGTCTTTACTGCCAGAACTTTAAATATGGCCGAGTATGATGAATTTCATGGTAATCGGTTAATGAATAGGCAAGTCAAATAATGAAATTCATGAATCTAAATATTCTAAATTCATCACGTTGCGAATAAGTAAAATCATAATACAAAAATTTTTGAATATGTGGATTGTTAATTCGTTTTGTAAAGTATTTAAATTTTGTTCTTTGTTCATAATAGATGTATAATGCAAATCGAAATAGAAGAATAGAAAAAACGAAATACTGTATTTAAAAATAATAAAAACGCGAAGCTCAAATAAGAACGTTTAGTATAGTGAAATTCAAAATTCGTCACGTTGCGAATAGGTATGTATATTCATAATATAAAATTTTTTGTATTTTGTGTTTTTTCGATTTCGTTATACGAATATTCGTCCATTTTTGAATATAAGGATTATTAATACATTCTGTATAGTATTTAAATTCGTTCTCTGCCAAAAAATACAATCAATGATGACACCAAATTATCTTAATTACTCGTACCATTAAGAAACAAAAAGAAATAAAAAATTCGAGGCGGCTAAAATAACAACTAAAAAACTACCGAATAAAAACCATACTCGTATATACATATGAATTTCTTCTGCTTTTTTTTTTTTTTAGATTTTATAGCCGATTTAGACGTACCAACATTTTTTTCCAACATTTTTTTTGTTGACACTTAGAACTACACGCAATACAAAAAAATGTACACGCGATAAAAAGAGAAAAGTATACAACAAAAATCTCGTCATACCATAATTTTTTGGCGGTATAAAATCGACGATATAATTTTTGATAAATACCGCGGTGATACTAGTTTATTTGGCAAAATTATGGGTTTTCCGCGTGAAATGAATAATTTTCGAACGTAAATTTTATTTTATTACCAAAGTTTTTAAAAAATAAAATAAAGCGCTATAAAAATTTCTCAAATCGCCATTTTTATTGTGTTTGTTGTTGTTTGTTACTATAAAATATACTCGGGTCGAGTATATTTTATAGTCAAATTTGTTTTTATAGTAACATTGTTGGAAAAAAAGCAAAAAAAAAGAAAAAAAAACCCAACAAAATTTTGTTGGATTATTTTTTTGTTCTTGTCTTACAAATGAAAATCGTAATATACTAATATCTTCATTTTTTGTTGGGAAAAAAATGTTGGTACGTCTAAATCGGCTATTATCCGTATTGGAGGGCAAAATTTTTTTCCGTTTTAATATTTTTTGTATGGATTGTGTTAACCCAGTGAATGCCATTTATGTAATGTGCAAGTTAGTTTAAAATTGCACTGGCAAGTTAGCTGTTAACGTGGTAATAAAAAGATTATAAAAAATCGGTTTCACTGAAATATTAGGATTACTTTGTAAGAAAAATTATTTTACCACGATAGTTTCTATCTAATGTGATGTTCTATTGACCCAACACTTTTCGCAGAAAATCATGGGAAATACGCATTTTATTTTTGCAATAATTCTTTATTAAAATTAACACAAAAGAAATCCAACACTCATTTCGAAAGTAATAACAAATAAAACTAAATATGTTTTCTTTTAACAAAAGTTAAAATTTTATTGTTAGTTATACAGTTAAAATTCTAAGCTTTTTGGAAGTTTGGGTAGATGCTTGGTGCCTAGGTTTATTTTTCAATTTTTGAAATTCACCTTTTACTAAAGACTATTTTGAATTTTTTCTGATCAACACAAGAATAAAAAAGTGTATTAAAATTTTAAAATGGTCATAACAAGGCCCTTCATCTTTTAAAGGCAAAAATCCTGGAAAATCCCGAGCCACAATACTCATACATTTTTCCGAAATGTTTGCTACGATATTTGGCAAATGACAGTTTTTTCTAAACATTTGCTCAAATACAGCTACTAAAACATATGCTACTTCACCATACTTCGTCTGCGGTGCTTTAAGTGACCCAAAGTTTGACGATTTATTAAATTTTTTTTCTGTTATAAATGTTTCACTCGTTGATGTTATGTTGTCATTTTGTTTTAATAATTTTTGACTACATTCATTGCAGTTTACTTTTTTTCAAAATTCGTGCTCTGGGGGCCTATTCTCGAATTCCACATCCATTTTCCACATGTGGACATCTGTCAAAGTTCACAAAAAAACGTTCGAAAATTGCAATTCATATATATAACACATGCGGCATTGACATTTTCCTATATGGGGAATTTTTTCACATGCTTATACCCATTCGGAAATATTCCCTTAGTACCGAAAAAATTCAATTTTTATGAGTTTTGACAGATGTCCTGTTGTAATTTATTAGGCAGCGATCAATAAAAATCAATTCTAGTTAATCCTTGTTTTATTCACATTTATTTTAATTATAAAACTATTATACATTTCTTTTTTTGTTCCTACTTTCGTGACAACTTAAAACGAACTCCCCTCCCATTACTCGTTTCCACTGAACGATAATTAATAATCGTTGAACCCAATAACCCGTGCAACGTAATGCCAGTTATATTAGTTCTTCCCTCTCTAACAAAATTCATTACTTAACTTATAACTAATATGAGTATATACTAATAAACATCTTCTAACAAAATTCATTACTTAACTTATACTTATAATTGATAATTTAATCAATTTATAAATTCAATTTCTGTGGTACTTTTCTAACTCTGCTTGACCTTCGCAATGTATTGCCCAAAACTGAAACAACAATTTTGAGCAATGTTCATTCCGAAAATGGTCAATATTTGCTAACACTAACTGAGTTACTTCATTGTCATCATTGTCATCATTGACATCTGATTCTATTTGATTTACATTCTTTTGTTTTCTCTTGCGACACAGTTTCCCTATATGCCCTACGATACCACAAATATTGCACTTTACTTTAATAAATTTACATCTAGGTGCTAAATGAGCTTTGTCACCACATCGAAAACAAAATAAACTACTTTTACAATTAACATAATTACTATTTACTGTCCCACTAGTAGTGTTGACATTTTGAAATCTTACCGAATTATTCTTCGTTATATTGTTGCACTGGTTGCACTCGCCTATAGCCCGATGTAATGTTGCCGCGTTCTTCGTTGACACTTCCAACGCGCCAGCAACTTCGATTGCGTTTTTTAACGTTAAGTTGTTTGATTCCAATAACCGATTTTGAATCACTTGACTTCGTAAACCGAACACAAATTGGTTTCGTAATGCCGTCCCAAAAAAATTTCCAAAATTGCAATTCAATGCTGATTTCCGTAAAGCTGCCAGATACTCCTGTACTGTTTCGCCATCTTTGTTTTCGTAGTTGAAATTTGAAATTTTCCATAATCTCCAACGGAGCCGGGTTGTAATATTCCCGTAACAAATTAATAATTTCGTCATATTTCTTTGTATACGGTGACGTCGGAGCCAGTTTATCACACACTATATCATACGCCTCCTGTCCGATAAAATGCAACAACAAATGCAACTTTCGCTCCTCTTTTGTATCGAACACCTCAAATGTCCCTTCCAGGCGTTGTACCCATCGATCCCAGGAATATGTATTCCTATCGAATTTATCTATTTGAAACGCTGCTTGCATTATTATTTTTAACTATAATTATGTACTGAATGCAACAACAAATTTGTAATGTATGTTACCACGTATATGTAAAAAAAACTGGTATATATACCGCATGTAGATGTACTTTATAATCTCTCTTGATTACACAACGAGACACAAAAATCCTCAATAGAATCTTCAATTATTGTTGGCATCCAACCATCCTCGTCGCCAATTGTTGTAATTTATTAGGCAGCGATCAATAAAAATCAATTCTAGTTAATCCTTGTTTTATTCACATTTATTTTAATTATAAAACTATTATACATTTCTTTTTTTGTTCCTACTTTCGTGACAACTTAAAACGAACTCCCCACCCATTACTCGTTTCCACTGAACGATAATTAATAATCGTTGAACCCAATAACCCGTGCAACGTAATGCCAGTTATATTATGTCCACATGTGGAAAATGGATGTGGAATTCGAGAATAGGCCCACTGGAAACAAATATGTTATTGCATATTTTTGGTTGCCCTAATTATTACTTTTTTATTTATTTAACAAATTTGTTTATCAATTTGGTTTTTCCTCCAATCTAAAAATTATAATTATTGCATTCGAAATCGCAAACGTAATTTAAACTCCATCAGATGGAGAGAAAAAAGGAAACAAAAACATAAGCAGTAAAATAAACAAAACACAAAAGGTGAATGACCGTTCTGTGACACAAAATAAAATACATTAGTATAATTTTTCATCTACATTTTTATGTGCACGTGTATTATCAACCAATCCCACTACATGGCATTGTATTATCAACCTAACTTTAATACGATCATTTATTTCTTACGTTTCCCAAACAAACAGATTCGGATAAAAGAAAAAAGGACGAAAGATGCAAATCGAAATTAAGTTATATACATATTTACAAGTGTTGTGTCAGTGTGTATGTTTCATTTCGCTTATTTAACCTTTGTTTGGCACGATTATAAAACTACTTCTCGTCAACGCTTACAAATCGGAAGTGGAACAATTTTATCGCGAGTTTTCCATAAAAGGAGGTAAATTCGAATAATATAAATATGATATCATAATTTAAATGTCGTTTTAATTTATTATAAAAAAAAACTTCATTCTAGTTTTTAACAAAAATCAAATTTAGGATGTGTCGTGTTAACAAAAGGGTTAAAAAATACACACGCTGAATCGACTCTTATTTTGTTTTTTATTTTTTGTTTTACTTATACAAAACCAAAATACATATAGGTGAAATGATAAAAATTATTAGGACAAAACCAACAAAAATGCTTGTAAAAATGTATAAACATTTTTGTTGGTTTTGGTGAGGGGTGTAATTTTCAGTATTTGTATTTCGTAAATATTTCATTTATTTTAAAAACATTCCGTTCTGTTTATTTAAATCATGAATGATAGAAGGAGAGGCATATAGAAATTATCCTCGTCTCATAAAATCACAAAAACCGAACTTAAAATATTTGAAATTATTTTATTTGGGTATATTTCCCTCATACAAAATATGCTTCTATAGTAGTTATTCTATGGTAATAGTTTAAAATTGTTTTTGACATTTTTAAGTATCAATAATATCCGTGAAACGCTAGTGTCAATATACACAGAAGTTAAATAGTTATCTGCCAAATTCTGCATAGTTACATTTAACTGAAGATTTAACTGGCTGTTAAGTGTTGTGGAACGGTATTGTTACTAACGGGCAGTTAAATCAAGCTAAACTATTGATATGTTTTGTGTGCAACCGGGCATCAACCAACCAAATTTAATTTGACCGAACTCAGACTACTTTCAGTCAAGTCACCGTTTACGTGTTGAATTTATCTCGGACGTTTTCAGTCATATCACTTTCGGTTTAACATATATCTTTTGGTAACAATTGCTGTTTGCCAATAGTTTTTTTCTATATTGACAATATTATATTGGCAATACTTAATAAGCGTGTTCCATTGGCATTAGAAAACTACTCACAACTTGTGAGTAGTTTTCTAATGCCAATGGAACACGCTGTGAAATGATTTCACATACTTATTTTATATTTTGACTATTTTGTAACTATAAAATAATTTTTTTAATTAAATTTTTTATAAATCTTAATTACTACATAATATTTCACTGAAATCAATTCGGATGATTTTACATACTTATTTAAGATGGCGGAAAATAAGTATGGCTAAGGGCCAAATCGATAGACACAACTACAACTTTTAGTTGTAGTTACAGTTTTTTCGGAATTGAATTCCGAAACTGGTATTTTTAAACGACATTAAAACAGCGAATTTAGTTGGGATTTTAACGGAATTTTTAAACGTAAATAAAACTATAGTTTTTCGAACATGAGCTGCCAACATGAAAAAAATAATTTTCCTTTGTCTAATAGAACGTACAAGCAAATTTATTTTGTGATGGAAACAAAACAATAGTTTTTTCAGATGTGAGATTAGCGGTCAAGAGAAATTTTGTTTATATTATTAATAAGGAATATTTAAAATGGAAACTATGAACTTTTGTGGCTAGGTAGTCGTAAAAAATATAAATAATTTTGTAATTCTGGATTCTTTTTGTAAATCTGGAGTCTCGTTTGTTGTTGTTATTATCATAATTGACATTTTTAATTTTCTGGAAGAGAGGTGTGGGTAAATTTATCAAAATATCTCAATTTCTTAAAATTGATTTACATAAAAGAAAACATCAATAATATTTTCCCACAGGTATGCACAAAATTGATGTAAATAATTATTTATTGATTTACAGCAATTTTTTTTGTACCATAGAATTCCATATAATAAACAGCAACAACAAACAATTTATGTTCCGAAAAAAATTCGATATTATACGTCAATTGTAAGAACTGTTTTAGTCACCGATATCCATGACTACAATCGTACGTAGTTGCGAATTAATTTGCGTTTATCGATTTGGGCCTAAATAAATAAGTAAGCGTGTTCCATTGGCGTTAGCAAACTACTCACAAGTACTTGTATCTACTCGCAACTACTCATGCTCAAGAGATGGTGTAGTTGTTAGAAGTAGTTACGCATATAATTAACGAAAGCGGGATTTTAGTTTAAAAAATTATAATAGATGGCTCTATACCAATTTTGGTTGTGTGAAACGTCATTTTTTAACCCTAATCTAACCAAGGTGTGCTTTTTTGGCTCGTTTGATAAATGCATCGATTTTCAAAATAATGTTAATTTAGTTATAAACTTGTATGTATTTTATTTTGAAACATTTCCATACAACGTACTTGACATCTAATCATTCTCTGAAAAAATTTCGTAAATTATTTGATTATAATTTGAATTTACTGACATAACAAAAATATGTTGGTTCGATTAGGGTTAAAAACAAAAAAATGTTGTTTATGTTTGTGATACGATACGCAATTGTTAAATCGTAAAAATATTTTAATTATTTTGTTGTTTAATGTTTTATTACTTATTATTATTAATAGATCAACGTATTTTTTATTAAAATCTAGCAGTTTTATTTAAATTAAGGTTATGTTTTACTACTGTCACAAAAATTTACGTTCCATTGAACATCTACTCACAAGTACTTGGCAGTAGTAAATTGTTTCCAATGAGTATAACTTTCGGAAAGGGCCTGAGAGTAGTTACGCATATAATTAACGAAAGAGGGATTTTAGTTTTAAAAATTCTATTAGATAGCTCTATACCAATTTTGGTTGTGTGAAACGTCATTTTTGACTTTTATACCCGAAACACATAAGCGGCGCTCTACGCCTGGCTTCGCTTCTCTTCGTCTTTATAATTGTTTGCAAGCACATAGACGCCGCTAATTTGACATTTGTTTATATGAAAAATGTTGTTTGGGTATTTACAACAAAACATTTTCATAAAAAACTATTTATTTAATGACCTATTACGACCAAATTTAAGTTCCAATTTAGATTTTTTTCAATTGTCTTTTCCATATGCCCATTTGGATGTAAAATTCAGCTAAAATTAGGGGTTCTCCAATCATTTACTTTAAAAACAACAACAATAAATAGAAATGTCATTCATCGCCTCAAAAAATACAAACTTTGCTAGTTTGACGCCGCTCTATGTGTTCGCTCTTATGGAAATACATGTATTCTAATTTAGCGCCGCTGTTCGCTCCGTCAATGTGTTTGGGGTATTATACTTCAAACACATTGACGGAACGAACATGAAGAATACATGTATTTCCATAAAGCCGCATCCACACGAGGTGTGAAATGTACACTTATGCGCGCATTTAGCGAATGTACACGTGGTGTGGATGGTTTTCGCATGACGAATATAACTGAATATTTTCATTTGCTTGTGTTCGTCAAATAGGCGGTAAACGACACACATCAAAAGAAACAATCGATGCATTTGTGTCCCATCCACACGAAGTGACAAAATGTTAACAAATATAATTTGAAATGTTAGTGCATTTATCTTTAGAATTTTTTTTAATGGAAATGTTATTTATTGAACTTTGAATTTTTTTAGAGAAATAATATCTGAAAATTCTTAAAACGTAATATATAATTGATTTCAAAAGTAATGTTAAATGCCAATTTTCATTTAAATGGTCGGAATGGCTGTTTGGTCGGATATTACCAAATTTGCTGTTAATTTTTAGTAAAAAACCGATATTTAAATACTTTATTTTTATTTCTGTTTAATAACATTACAGCACAACTACGAGTATTTATTAATATTACACTGGCCAAATCAATCTCGTCGACGCTATTTATTTCCATTTTCAATTTTGAATAAACCGAAAAACTTGAAAAAATTTTAAAAACAACAAATTTGTTCAATTTGAAATTAAATGAAAAAATTTTACGATATATGTACTAAAAATGTCTATCAGTATAGAAATGTTCATTAACATTCGCCTACATGTGATCAATGAACATTTAACGAATCGTGTGTACCGAGATGTTGATAAATGTACACTTCTCGGTTAACCGTCTACATTCGCCAATTAAGCGAATACGCGCGCATAAGTGTACATTTCACACCTCGTGTGGATGCGGCTTAAGAGCGAACACATAGAGCGGCGTCAAACTAGCAAAGTTTGTATTTTTTGAGGCGATTAATGACATTTATATTTATTGTTGTTGTTTTTAAAGTTAATGCTTGGAAACCTCCAATTTTAGCTGAATTTTACATCCAAATGGGCATATGAGAAAGACAATTGTAAAAAAAATATCTAAATTTGAACTTAAATTTGTTCGTTATAGGCCATTAAAGAAATAGTTTTTTATATAAGTATAAATATTGTATAAATAATTTATCTTCTTTTAGATATCTTGCCCACGGTTGTTCCTTTCTGATACTTGCCTAGAGTTTCAAATTGGGAGCATCTACCGTACCTGAAATAATACTGGCGACATGTGATATATTGTGGAAGCTAAGCAGTACATATGTATGTATCAAAGCCGAACTATGCTGAGTTGTTTAAAATTCCACGTGACTTTGAATTTAAAACGGGTACGCCAAATTGCTTCGGATCAGTTTACGGGAAGCATATTAACATTAGATGCCCACTAAAGAGCGCTTCGCTATATTTTAATTACAAAGAGCACCATAGTGTCTTCCTTTTAGGTGTAATGATGCAAATTATTGCTTTACTGCCATCAATGTCGGCGCTTATGGCAGCCATAGTGACTCGGGAATTTTTATAAACAGTGAATTTGGAAAACAATTGGCAGAAGGTATTCTTGATGTTCCAACCAGTAAAAATCTGCCCAATTCGGGAATAGATTTCCCTTTTTCTTTATTGGGGACGCTGTATTTCCATTAAACAAAAATTTAATGCGACTCTACCCCGGAAGATGCCTTTCTGAAGATAAGGAAATGATGAACAAAAATCTATCAAGTGCAAGAATTCACATAGAAAATACTTTGGCTATTTTATAAAATAGATGGCGCATTTTGGGTACCACAATAAATATGCGTTATAACAATGCATAAAAAGTTGTGCTAGCGACTATTGTATTGCATAATTTTCTAATGCCTTAAAAAAGTAAGGGGGCCTATTATGAAATTTTTCGATTTCGGATATTTACGATATCGAAAAAATTCGTCCTATTCGTGTTCAATCGGGCAAAAATGATAAAAAATATCATGATTTTTTTTATCACTTTTCCTTGTGTTCAATCGGGCAAAAATGATAAAAAATATCATGATATTTTTTGTCACTTTTGGCATTAAACGCACTCATTTATCACACAAAAAAACCAACTTTTTTCTTGGTTCCAACTGTCAATTTTGAATTTATTTTCTTTATGATATTTTCGGTACTTAAATTAAATTTGATTTTTTAAGATATTTATATGGTATTTACACCGTCACCTATTTATTTAAATATAAATAATAATTTATATTTCGAAGTTTTGTCTAAGAACACAAACACAACGAAACTCAAACTAAAATTATTTGTGTATCCAATATTTGGATAAAAACCAAATAGTTTCAATATCAAAATAATTTATAGAAATAAATAATTAAAAAATATAACATTTAATTAAAAACCTGACGACAAAACGAGTTTATTGAATTTTACAAAGCGATTTAAAACAAAATGTAACATTTAAAATCAATTTATCATTTTTTTCCAATTTTGGTTGTTCAATCGGGTTTGACGTACAGTATTACGAAATGAAGTTAGGGTGGGATAAAATATCATGATATTTTTATCATTTTTGCCCGATTGAACACCTCCTTTGGCATTAAACGGACTCATTTATCACACAAAAAAACCAACTTTTTTCTTGATTTTTGCGGTTCCAGCTATCAATTTTGGCTTTATTTTCTTTATGATATTTTCGTTAATTAAATTAAATTAAATTTGCTTTTTTAAAATATTTATATGGTATTTACACCGTCACCTATTTATTTAAATATAAATAATAATTTATATTTCTAAGTTTTGTCTGAGAACACAAACACAACGAAACTCAAACTAAAATTATTTGTGTCTCCAATATTTGGATAAAAGCCAAATAGTTTCAATATCAAAATATTTTATAAAAAAGAAATAATTAAAAATCTAACATTTAATTAAATACCTGACGACAAAACGAGTTAATTGAATTTTACAAAGCGATTTAAAACAAAATGTAACATTTAAAATCAATTTATCATTTTTTTTTCAATTTTTGTTGTTCAATCGTGTTTGACGTACAGTTTTGCGAAATGAAGTTAGGGTGGGATAAAATATCATGATATTTTTTATCATTTTTGCCCGATTCAACACAAGGGTTACGAAACAAACCTATTAGTGTTCGGTCTGGCCAAAATGAAAAAAAAATCACGATTTATTTGTCAAAATATGTAGCATAAAATGCACTCATTTATCACGAAAAAATCCAAATTTTTTTTTGTTTGAACTTAAATGCCAAAATTTCGTGGATTTGGCTGTCAAAAGAAAATATATATATTTTGATCAGCTGTTTTTTGAAAAATTATATTAAATTTAAAATGTTTTTTAAATATAAGTGAAATGTAGACTTAGCCGATTTGTGGTATAAAGTAATTAGTAGTCGTGTTCAATCGGGCAAAAATGATAAAAAATATCATGATATTTTATCCCACCCTAACTTCTTTGCCTAATACTGTACGTCAAACCCTATTGAACACCCAAAATGAAAAACAAAAATGATAAATTGATTTTAAATGTCATTTTGTTTTGATGCGTTTTCCGAAGAAAAATAACATCGATATGATCAATTTTTGAATTCAATTTTCTTATTTTAAAATTAAAATTCAATATTTTTTATCATTTTAATTTAGGTTAAAATTAACCTCCGCTTCGCCTCCTCCTGCTTGACGATCTTCCAATTTCCGGTCGGAAGACTCGGGTTACTGGCCTGAATGATTTCCAAAGCCTCGTCAGGGCTAGCCGGTTCGGATGGCAGCCAGACACGTGCCCTCGGCCTGCTGGGAATTTCCTCCCGACTAACTGCCGCAAGCTTTGCGCCTGGCCACACCTCCCCTACTTTGGCTATAGCCTTTTTATATAGATCCACAGATCTAGAGTCCAAGCATGCAGTCATCTTCACACGCCCTTGATACCACCCCGCATCTCTGCAGGATGGGGGAGGTTCCGGATTTTCACCCAGGACCTTTAAAAAGACGAGGTTGAGTGCATTATACACCAACCTCCATTTTTCGGCCGAGATGCTCCCATCTTCTTGACTTTCGTCAATGACGGCTAGCATCAACACATGCTCCCTCAGGACATCGCTGAACAGCTTTGTTCCTGAGTTGGAGCAGTCACCAACTTGGCCCGCTTGCTGTTGACTACTTCCACCTCGTCCTGGGACCGCTGTCTTTTCGACACATGGCCCCTTTCCGAGCCTCCGCAGCACACAGTGCTCCTTGCCCAAGCTACTGATGTTCTTTGCTCTTCCGTAAGCTGCCCCTCGGGGGTCGCAGCCCACTTCTCGAGAATTCGGAATGCCGAGCGGCGATTCCTGTATCGCCTTTTCGCCGGAGGAATGTCTCTCGTCCCACTCCGCTGTGCTGCGTTGGTACCGCTAACTCCCGGGACTTTAGCCCTAGAGCCAACCCCCTTTGCAACTTTAGAGGCCCCACCTGTCTGGTTTGAGGTACCCCCATTCACTGATACCGGCTTTTGAGGAGAGCCGGTGCCCTTTGTTTTTTCGTTGTTCGATTTTTCCATCTGATTTCCACGAGAGATCCGAATACGCAGGTAAGGCTAAATACAACTGGAGGTCGCCAGATATCCAGAGGGCTCCGTTAGCGACTGGGCTTTGTTAAATGGGCCCCCAGCCTAGTTGATCATCAGCACGGGTCGCTTAACACCTTAATCCAGCCCTTTCAGCTCGCTAGCACCGCGGCCTCCCAGCACCCCTTCCCTCCGCCCACATTCTCTCCCCCTTACACCTATTCACATGGAGAGCCTAATCCAATGGGATCCATTCCATTCCCCGGGTCACCCGTTTATAGGGGTACCCCCACTCATCACCCGCGGAGACTCCGGAGGTGCAGAGAGGACACGACGCCCAGTCCGCCGTGGTTATTGGTCGATGGTTTTCTGGCGCCATCTGTTCGCCTTTCCATGCTGGGCATCATAGGCAGGAATTTAATGAACTGAGGTTAACCACTCCCCAGTTCCCTGAGACTCTCCCACCAGCTGGACTGCGGCTGAAGCGGCTTATTTAATTCACCGCTAGCCTACCTATCGATAGGCCGTCCACTATCCACCACCTGTGACCCCCCCCGATAGCTGCAGTACGCCACGGGTAACCAGAACAAGAAAGTTAAAGAACTTTGGATGAAATATTTCTGTAAGTTTATATCCAAGAGAATATAAGCTATACGTCTCAGTAATGTTTGTCTACAAAATTTACTTTGCGACTTATTCGGCTTTTAGTAAACTTGGTTTGATCTACCAAAAAAACACAAGGGCGGGTAATCTAGATTTATAAATTTGTAAACTGCACTCCCTTTAAGTTCAATTGTAATTTGTTGTTTTAAACAAAGGAACTTTGATCACCTGCGATCCATCTAGTTTAACACGAATGCGATTACCTAAAATATCAGCTGGGAATACTAAATCTTCTAAGTTAGCATCATTAAGAGCCGCCAATGACCTTGATCGTGGGCGCTTTTGCTTCAATTGTGTTCTTGTTTTACGTGTTGGCATTGGTAAATTTTAATGAATACAACATGTTTACCGGACAGTTTCTTTTCTAATTCACGTATTAATCTGGTTTGAATTTATTGGAATGCCTTTTGTTTTGGCATTGGAACATAACATAAATAATGATTCCCTAAAAAAAATGAGTCCCAATTAGTTAACATATTTAACTTAAGAAATCGTACTTATACCTTTTTGTTGTTGAATTCAACCTCACGGGCGCCTGTAATAAACAAATCGCACACGTTTTGCCCATTGATTTCTCAAAATCATCGGGTTCTGCACGCATAACAATGTTGTCGTTGATTTAAAGACAAAAAATCAATAAATCACACATCAATACACAAAGCACGTGTTCAATCGGGCAAAAATGATAAAAAATATCATGATATTTTATCCCACCCTAACTTCATTTTGTAATACTGTACGTCAAACCCGATTGAACAACCAAAATCGACAAAAAATGATAAATTGATTTTAAATGTTACATTTTGTTTTAAATCGCTTTGTAAAATTCAATAAACTCATTTTTTCGTCAGGTTTTTAATTAAATGTATATATTTTTTAATTACTTTTTGTTTATAAATTATTTTGATATTGAAACTATTTGGTTTTTATCCAAATATTGGATACACAAATAATTTTAGTTTGAGTTTTGATGTGTTGTGTTTATGTATTTATGTTTAAATAAATAGCTGACTGTGTAAATACCATATGAATATCTTAAAAAAGCAAATTCAATTTAATTTAAGTACCGAAAATATCATAAAGAAAATAAATTCAAAATTCACAGCTGGAACCGAGAAAAAAGTTGGTTTATTTGTGTGATAAATGAGTACATTTAATGGCAAAGGTGATAAAAAATATCATGATATTTTTTATCTTTTTTGCCCGATTGAACACAGGGGATATTTTCGGTACTTAAATTAAATTAAATTTGATTTTTTAAGATATTTATATGGTATTTACATCGTCACCTATTTATTTAAATATAAATAATAATTTATACTTCGAAGTTTTGTGTGAGAACACAAACACAACGAAACTCAAACTAAAACTATTTGTGTATACAATATTTGGATAAAAACCAAATAGTTTCAATATCAAAATAATTTATAAAAAAGAAATAATTAAAAAATATAACATTTAATTAAAAACCTGACGACAAAGGACATTTTCAATCGGGCAAAAATGATAAAAAATATCATGATATTTTATCCCACCCTAACTTCATTTCGTGATACTGTACGTCAAACCCGATTGAACAACTAAAATTGGAAAAAAATGATAAATTGATTTTAAATGTTACATTTTGTTTTAAATCGCTTTGTAAAATTCAATAAACTCATATTGTCGTCAGGTTTTTAATTAAATGTTATATTTTTTTAATTATTCCTTTTTTATAAAGTATTTTGATATTGAAACTATTTATATTTATATGGTATTTACAAAGTAACCTATTAATATAAATATAAATAATAATTTATATTTCAATTTTTTATCTGAGAACACAAACACAACGAAACTCAAACTAAAATTATTTGTGTCTCCAATATTTGAATAAAAACCAAATAGTTTCAATATCAAAATAATTTAAAAATAAAACTAATTAAAAAATATAAACATTTAATTAAAAATCTGACGACAAAACGAGTTTTTTGAATTTTACAAAGCGATTTAAAACAAAATGTGACATTTAAATCCAATTTAGCATTTTTTATCAATTTTGGTTGTTCATTCGCGTTTGACGTACAGTATTACGAAATGAAGTTAGGGTGGGATAAAATATCATGATATTTTTTATCATTTTTGCCCGATTGAACACGTCCAGTATTACGAAAGGAAGTTAGGGTGGGATAAAATATCATGATATTTTTTATCATTTTTGCCCGATTGAACACGACCACAAATAAATCAACATTTTTCTTGGTTCCAGCTGTCATTTTCGGTACTTAAATTAAATAGAATAAGCTTTTTTAAGATATTCATATGGTATTTACAGAGCCACCTATTTAGTTAAACATAAATAATAATTTATATTTCGAAGTTTTGTCTAAGAACACAAACACATATAAACTCAAACTAAAATTATTCGTGTATCCAATATTTGGATAAAAACCAAATAGTTTCAATATCAAAATAATTTATAAAAAAGAAATAATTAAAATATATAACATTTAATTAAAAACCTGACGACAAAATGAGTTTATTGAATTTTACAAAGCGATTTAAAACCAAATGTAACATTTAATATCAATTTATCATTTTTTATCAATTTTGGTTGTTCAATCGGGTTTGACGTACAGTATTACAAAGGACGTGTTCAATCGGGCAAAAATGATAAAAAATATCATGATATTTTATCCCACCCTAACTTAATTTTGTAATACTGTACGTCAAACCCGATTGAACAACCAAAATTGATAAAAAATGATAAATTGATTTTTAATGTTACATTTTGTTTAAATCGCTTTGTAAAATTCAATAAACTCGTTTTGTCGTTAGGATTTTAATTAAATGTTATATATTTTAATTATTTTTGTTTATAAATTATTTTGATATTGAAACTATTTGGTTTTTTTTCCAAATATTGGAGACACAAATAATTTTAGTTTGAGTTTTATTGTGTTTGTGTTCTCAGACAAAACTTCGAAATATAAATTATTATTTATGTTTAAATAAATAGGTGACGGTGTAAATACCATATGAATATCTTAAAAAATCAAATTTAATTTAATTTAAATACTGAAAATATAAAGAAAATAAATTCAAAATTGACAGCTGGAACCAAGAAAAAAGTTAGTTTTTTTGCGTGATAAATGAGTGCGTTTAAAACCAAAAGTGATAAAAAATATCATGATATTTTTTATCATTTTTGCCCGATTGAACACTAGGAAAATGAAGCTAGGGTGGGATAAAATATCATGATATTTTTTATCATTTTTGCCCGACTAGTTTGATATTGAAACTATTTGGTTTTTATCCAAATATTGGAGACACAAATAATTTTAGTTTGAGTTTCGTTGTGTTTGTGTTCTCAGACGAAACTTCCAAATATAAATTATTTTTTATGTTTAAATAAATAGGTGACTGTGTAAATATCATATAAATATCTTAAAAAAGCAAATCCAATTTAATTTAAGTACCGAAAATATCATAAAGAAAGTTAATTCAAAATTGACAGCTGGAACCAAGAAAAAAGTTGGTTTTTGTGTGTGATAAATGAGTGCGTTTAATGCCAAAAGTGATAAAATATATCATGATATTTTTTATCATTTTTGCCCGATTGAACACTAGGAAAATCACAATATGTACGCAATGAAATTAACAGAATTTTGGTTTTCGTTTAAGATTTTTTTTTGTAAGAACATACTTATTTTAAGATACCTCAGCAACATACTTATTTAAATAAGTATGTCTAAATAAATAAGTATAACTTTCGGAAAGGGCCTAGGTTTTTTTTGGTGATAAATGAGTGCGTTTTATGGCAAGCCATGATAAAAAATATCATGATATATTTTATCAAATTTGCCCGAGGAATCACGACCACTTGCAACTACTAAAGACTTATACCACGTTTACATTATACGTACCTAATAAGTATGTACTTTTTTGCTATTTAATTATTTTTCCGCTGCAGTTCACATTAGCTTTGCGATTTGTAGTGTGAACGCACCCGACCAACAATTTTGGACCGTAACTGTTATCACGGGTTTTCGCCCGTAAAAAGTCAGTTGATAAAATCAAGCGAAAATTGAAATAATTACACGAAGTATATCCTATTTAATAAAAAACAAGACAAAATAAAATAAACGGTAGCTCGAGAACATGATGAACGATTCGAAATAAAATATCGATAAATTATTAAATCTGAATTTTATGGTACATATAAAAAAAGTGTTCCATAATTTTAATTATAAATCTAATATAAAAGTTGTTATCATTAAAAGAAGAATTGTGTAATAGTGGTAATTTGTCTGGTCGCTCGCGCGCTCATATGTTTTCTATACAATACAACGTGTTTTACAACCGTAAATAGTCGGTTTAAAAACTGGAAAAATCGAATAACTTGTATACGAATCAAATCCGAATGTAAAAAATCAAAGAAAAAAGAAACCTGCGGAATACGACAGCACGAAATAAATATCGGCAATAGCCGAGTAGATCATATTAATGTAAAACTTAAAACGGACGTGTTTATCTACTTTTTCCATAACTAAAAGTGATTAATAATTAAAATATAATAAAAAAAATATTAATATAATTTGCTAATTGCTTCAACAAACTTGTAAAGGTAATAACATGTAAATCACTTCTAAATTAATGCGTAAATGTAATTCGAATCGTATCCTAAAAATCTGATTTAAGCATGTCTGATTAAATCTGATTTTTAGAGTACATATAAAGCCCATGTATTGTGTGTGAGTGTTGTGAAAGTGTTCCATACTACAAAAGTATTTCATAATTTTAACTATAAATCTAATATAAAAGTTGGTAACATTTAAATAAAAATTATGTAATTGGTGGTAATTTTTCTGGTCGGTCGCGTACTGCGATGTTCATGTTGTGAATTGTATAGAATTCAACGTTTTTTACGACCGTAAAAAGTCGGTTTAAAAACTGTAAATTTAAAATAATTGTGCGTGTGTGTGTGTGTGTGTGTGTGTTTTTGTGTGAGTGCTTCTGTGCAAATACACGTGTATTTTGAAAAAAAATTCTATTTGAATTTATTTGAGCTTCATTTTTATTCATATTTTAGTGTTAAAGAAAATGCCTAAGTATAAATTGTTACAAGATCTTTCAAAACAATCGATTAAACGACGCCTTTTTAACCCAAACACAAAACAATTATCTGAGGAACTTACGAATCATGATATTGATAAATCTTCTACTAGCACGGATTTAAATTTTTTACCAAGCCAAATTTCGTGTATGCTTGATGAGCAGTCTACCAATCAAACATTAAATATTGAGTTAAACGACGAAGAAAATGACCAAGAAGTATTGTCCGATTTTGATGGAGAAGATACTGAACTAACAAATAACTCTAAAATGGTAGATTTCTTGCATACTTGGGCAGTTAAATATGCTATAAAATCAAACGCTTTAAATGAACTATTGGTATTCGTTAAGTCACTGGGATACACTGTACCTTCTGATAGCAGAACGCTTTTGAACACCCCAACAAATAGAATTACATTAGAATGCTCTCCAGGCAAATACGTCCATATCGGATGCACTTCCGTTTTTGAAGCTTTTTTGAATGATAATGAAACACTTCCATCCGAAATTGTTTTAGATATAAATATTGATGGTTTGCCTATAACCAAAAGCAACCAAAGTTGTTTTTGGCCCATTTTGGGTAAAATATATAATTCTAAGTACAAAAATGTGTTCGTAATTGGAATTTATCATGGTTATAACAAACCAAAAGATTTTAATAAATATTTAAGGCCCCTTGTCGATGAACTTAAAATATATCAGTCAGATGGGTACATATGGAAAAATAATAAAATTTTTGTTAAAATTAGAGCGATAATATGTGACGCACCAGCACGCTCCAGTATTCTTGGTACAAAATCCCACAATGGATATTTTGGTTGCCTGAAATGCAATGTAGAGGGCGAATACATAAAAAATAGGATGACTTTTCCTATTAATGCAACAACACAGAAAAGAACTGATAGTTCTTTTCGAAATAGAGAAAATTTAGAACACCATAGATTTAACACTATATTAGAAGAATTTCCAATCGATATGGTAAAAACTTTTCCATTGGATTACATGCATTTAGTCTGCCTTGGGGTTATGAAGAAACTACTTCAGATGTGGGTTTGTGGAGACCCCAAATCACTTCTACCTGCAGCAAGTATACAACAAATATCAGCAACACTTTCTATAATATCTAACACCCAACCATCGGAATTTCAACGAAAAATACGAAGTTTATCTGACCTGTCCTATTTTAAGGCTACAGAGTTTCGTGTATTTTTGTTATACAGTGGCCCATTTGTATTAAAAAACATATTAGCAGCTGATAAATATGATAATTTTCTTTCACTACACACTGGAATCCTTATTTTATGTCATCCAGAATTTTGTAAAACTAAAACGAATATTGCAACTGATATTCTGAAACATTTCATTGAAGGAGTAAAATATCTGTACGGAGCGCATCATTTAATATACAATATACACAGCTTATCACATTTGGCAGAAAGTGTGGAAGAATTTGGTAATTTGGATGAATTTTCTGCTTTTCAATTTGAATCGTATATGTATAAGATTAAATGTATGCTTAGAAAACCAAACCAACCACTAGCACAATTATGCAATAGGATTTCCGAAATATCCGACGTCAACTTGAATCAAAATAAATTAAGATTAACCTATCCTGTTCTAAAAAAGCGAGTAAATAAAGATGGAAAAATATATTACTATCGAATTATATTTGAAAGTGCCGAATTTGACAGTACCGAAAGAAATAGATGGTTTCTTACAAAAGATAAAGCAATTATAAAATTTGAATATGCAGAGATATTTGAAACAACAACGATTATTTGGGGTAAACAAATGGAAACCACCTCGGACTTCTACAAAGTGCCAATTTCATCAAGCAAACTAGATATTTATCAGACATCATTGAACAGTCAAGATATTATCCAACAATTCAATGTTAAAGACATACACAAGAAGTTGTTTGGAATGAGAAATAATAATGATGGATTTTACGTTTTTTTTCCACTCCTTCACTTCATTAATTAAAATTTTTAAATACTTTAACTTACATATTTACAATTTATTTTTTAGCAACTATGTATTCCGTTATTGAGACAATAAGCAAAGAGGGTAAAAAGGAAGTATCTGTTGTGTGCACACATTGGATTAAAGATGGAACAGTAGCTTGGCCAAAACAGTATAAACAAGCAATTAAAAAAAAATTTGATCCAGACCAGAATTGGGAAAAATTTGGTTGTAAATTATTAAAAACTAACATCACTAACTACCATGAGGCAAAGCAAAAAGAAAAATTTTTTGCGGATTTTTCCAATTCTGAATGCGATGAGGAGGCCAACAGACAACGTAAAAGACCTTTCGAGGTTGTGGATTTCAACGACAAGTTTGAGCAACCGTCACCTAAATTACTAGCAGTGGGATCAATAAATGATAAAGACGAAATCGACATCAATACACAGACCAATAATATAATATTAGAATTCAATAACATTGACAACAATTTGCATTTACCACCCTTACAGCCAATAACATTCGATAATACTCAAACAGAACTGCTTGAAATTACATCAGAAACAGTTGCATATGAATCTAATAGTATCATTAGAGAGTCAAACCATATCACTGGTACTCCGGTATACAGATCAAACTGTTACATCGCGGATTCAAACCAAAACAAAGAAAATTATAACACCGACAAAAACTCAGAAAAATTAAAGAAGTTGCAAGAACACATCAAAAAAAATAAATTACTTATAAAAGAAAATAAATCAAAGATAACAATTGTTTTGGAAAACCAACAAAAACTACTGGCAAACCAAGCAGATATTAAAGAGGTGTTGCAGGTGATAATGAATACACTACCAAAAAAAAATCAAAACCCTATATTTAAAGATAACAGTTTCATATTTCCAAAACTACCCATAACCAATGTCGAACACCTTGTGTTGTTAAACACCAAATTAACATCGCAACCTTATATGGATCAAATGGTATAATAACTATAATTTACAATTAAATCAAATTATTTAATTATGTATGTTTAATTTTATTTCAGACTCTCTACCTTTATAAATTTTCCGCTGAAAAAACAAATAAAACAGTGAAGAATTGCTTGGAACATTTATGCTCGTACGAGCTACTTTTGAAATATTCCTGGTCTGGCCAAAATTCCCTGTCAAAAGGTAAGAATTAATTAATGGTTATCTAGAAAATTTATAGATTTAATTTTCTTAATTTTTTTACTTCAGATATCAATAAACATATTTTTGCCCAGCATGTTAACATTATCGAGCTAATGCGAAACGTGCACAATTATTTAAAAACCAGCAACGCTGTTGCAATTGAAATGATTAACTCCAGCGTAAAAGAGTTCCTAAAGCGAGTTAATTTTCGGAATAAAAATCTTATTAGTAATTAAGCCAAATAGTAATAGTAACACAAAACTATATTTGGTATTATTTTATTTTAATATTATATAATTAATATTATAATAAAAAAAAATTTATGTAGTTAGTTTTAATGTACATACTCGTCCTTATGATGCCCTGAATTTCATAATGCATATAATTTTAATCAATTTTTTGTGTTAAATTTTAAAAATTAAAATTATAAAGAATTATTAATCTATATTCGTGAATTTGATACTAATGAAGTTATATTTAAAATAGTAAGGCGAAACTAATAGCTTAAAAATAAGGCTTTAAATAAATAAATAAATGTAAATATATATATATATATATATATATTAATAATTAGTTGTAATGTACTCGTACTTATGAATTATGATGCACTGAATTTTATAATGAATATAATTTTCCTAAACTTTTTTGAATTAAAATTATAAAGATTTATTTATTTATATCCCTGAACTTTATAGTAATGAAGTTATATTTAAAAGGAAAAAGAATGTAGGACAAACACCATGTAAGTCGTACAACAGATCGTCAGTGCAACATAGCGTTAACCTGCTACCCACAAAAAGATGTTTTTAATTAGTTAAATTTTTTCCTTTTATACTTTTTATTAGTATTTTAACTGTAAGATAGTGGACAATTTCCAAACATTGTGAATCGCGCTTTTTTGTTATTAAAGACAGATAAGTTTAACCTTTCCTTCCCGAGCGGTTAATTGTTAGAAAGCTTATACTGACATATAATCGGCAATTGGGCTGTAAATCAACGAGTGGTTTTCGTTCAGTCGTTTGGACCAACTTTCGGTTTTCCAAAACTCAGTTTTTACTTCTACCAAACACCGTGAAATTTCCTTTACTGGATGGTTCATGGTCCGAAAAGATAACTTACATTTTATCGTCCATTGAACTGTAAAAGAACTCACAGTCCTCGATCAGTCGTTTGGGCCTCCTTGAGGTGTTCCAAAGCATGTTTTTTACTTCTACCAAAAACCGTAAAATTTCGTATACTGGGATGGTTAATTGTCAGAAAAGCTGTCTTACATTTTATCGTCCATTAAACTGTAAAACAACGCACGGTCTTCGTTCAGTCATTTGGTACCGCCCAAGGTGTTCCAAAACTCGGTTTTTTTACAGTACTTGAGGAAAGAAAAGTCTACCAAAAACCTGTGTGGTCCTCAGTCCCTCATCGGTTATTTTCCAATCCCAAATATTCAAATTGTTTGTCGGGGCATACTATAAAAGTTTGTTGTTTTGACATATAGGTTTCTGTATTCAATTCAGTTTATGTTTTGTGAATTTCTTCTCAAACTCTATTGGATTTGTCGGCAAATTATTTGATTTACACCCGAAATTGTAGTTTAACAAAAAAACGTAATAAGTTTTTGTTTTGACAACAAATATACGAATGACATTAACATATAGTTATTAGTTAGAGTTCACATTACAACGTAATATACTAATACTTTTTTGATACATACTTTACCGAAATATCAAAAAAGTATGTGATAAAATATTTAAATATTTAAATTTGAGTTCACATGACGATACTTTTTTGCTACATACTTTTATTCTACTAATGTAAACGTGGTATTATTTAATAATAATAATATAATAACATTCAACGACAATCGACGTTTGCAAAAAAATTGAAACACAACATAGGAAAAAGTACAAAGATAAAAAGAGAAAAAATAATCATCTGCTTAAGCGGGCCTCAGATGATCAATATCTATTGCCAAAATTTTAGTATTGGCAATACTAATGAACATGTGAGGACACTAATTGAGCGATTGTCAATATACAAAATATTGTGGCGATGCCCTCCCGGCGTAAAAATGTATACAGCAAAAATGTACAGCGTACGAACAGTTTGTTTGTTTGTTTATTTGTTTTTTAAATTTGCTCAGGTCAGATCTTTCAATCCATAAGACCAGTGAGTTGAGAAACAGCCCAAAATTTCCAGAGACCACTCAGGGGAGGTTCTGGAGGGTTGAATAAAGTGTACAAAATCAAATTAGATTAAAAAATTAAATAATAAAATAAAAGCATAATTATATAAAACAAAGTTTGATAATTAAATTAGATTAAATGAAAGTTATAAATAAAGAATATTAGAAAGAAGATGAAGGATACATATAAAAATAAAAGTTGTAAAATTAAAATATAAATTTATAATTCATTAATTCATAATTTTTTTTTTTTTTTTTTTTTTTAATTTTTTTTTTTTTTTTGTTTTTTTTTTTTTAATTTTTTATTTTTTTTTAAATTTTTTCTTTTTTTTTTTTTTTTTTTTTCTTGTAAGTTTAGAATTAATTTATATAATATTCATAAATCTTAATATTATAATAAAATAAAATAAAATGAAATGATTCCAAAAGAAAAATCATTGTGTGAAAAAGTCAATAAAAATTAAATGTAGTCTTAATTCATAGTTTATAATTTATTCTATCCACAAAATCACACAATATTTTATATTCTTCCATTTTTTGATCCTTTAAGATATCTAATAAGGATTTTCTGTATAAAAGTGGGAAATTATTTCTTATATTATTATATATGACACAATCGTTAATAATATGTTCGTTATCTTCAACGGTGTTGCAAATCTCACAATTAGATGTAGATTCAAGTCCCAAAAGGAATTTAAATTTCTTGTTAACTGTATGACCAGAGATTAATCTGTAAATTAGCCTGGTTTGGCAGGATGTAAAATTAGAGTCTTTAAATAGGAAAGATGATCTTGGAGAAGGGCAAATTTGTTTATAAAAGTGGCCGGATGAATTCCACATTAAAGTGTAGTTTTCCTTCCACTTATTATTTATAGATCTGGAGATCTCGTTAAATAGGTCTGTGAGAGTTGGTTCATTATCAAGAAAGTGAGTAGGAGAAAAAACTGCTTTTTTTGCTAAACTATCTGCTATAGTATTTCCTTTTAAGCCACAATGACCCGGGAACCAATGAATGACAAAATTTTTAATTTGGTTATGGCCGATAGTATCAATAATTTGATTTTCGTAGTGTCTATTTGTGAAGTGTAATAGAGCCGTTTTTAATGAAATACAAGAACTTTGAGAGTCAGTAATTATTATAAATGCGTGTATTATTCGTGTTGGTCTTGATAATAACTAACTTATATTTCAGGTTTTCTGGTATGACAGATAACGTCTAGGTTTACATTATATCATGCCTAGACGGTATGTTTACACCACCCAAGTATTTTTATATCCGAAAGTTTTTGTATTTTTCTGACATTTCGCTGATTTCATCTCCGATTCTTTTCCGAATTAATGTCCGACTTATTATAAGATTTCCTATGAAAGTTGGCCAAAAAACTCGGAAAATGATGACAAAAAAAGTTAGGTTATGGTACGACAAATTTGTGGGCGGGGCTTATAATATAAATTTTGGCGCCAAAATTTCACTTTTGAATTTAAATCTAGCTTTAATTAAAAATATATTTTTTTTAAGAATACTTTTTATTTTTATTACATGTATAAATTACAATATTACATTTATTATAATATATAAATTTTAACTCCACCTGAGTAAATACATTTTTCTATCTTCATTTACTGCGTGCATCGCATGTTCAACTTCCTGAGGTGTTTCACGTTGGAGAGCTGCAGTAATTTTAAACTTAGTCCTTTTGTTTGAATAGTCAATAATTTCGGTTGAATCTTCTAATTTCTGTAAAGAAAAAAAGCGTTACAATATTATATTGTATTCAAGGTACAAGACCTAGTAAAACAAAAAAACCAACCTCTGTCCCACACAGCAACAATTTTGATTCAATTAAACTTTGAATATGCTTTTGTAACATTTCATTATTTAACTGTAGCGTTTCTTGTATATCCTTACGTCATTACATCACATGTCCTCAAACAACAATAGGACAGCCATTTGAAAAGTTTGCATCGTAATGATATAGGGTTTCTTGAGGTATGAGACTTTTAGTTCATCATGACAAAAACGGTGTAGCCACGTAAGTTTTCGTCCACAAAAATTTATATGATTTGAGGTATCGGAAATGTAATTGGTATCGTTGTCGAACCAAGTAGTGGCCAGGCGTCTGCTTGTAACACTTTTATTGATAAATTTATTCCTATTTCATAATTATTATCTTTTACATACTATCAGTTTCAGTCGATTTCGATTTTTTTAATGAACAAACACATGAACTATTTACGTATAACGCAATCGTAATGGCGTCTACAGAAAACAAAAATACATTTGTACTTCAACGCTACATGTGTTGAAAGTTGGAAACCAAATTTCATCATTTTCCAATTTTTTCGTCTGAAAACCGGACAAAAATTGATAACCGGTTGAAGTTTTCAGTTTTGTTATACTTGGGCATGTACTAATATGTACTAAAGTTGAATTAGGATATAACAGTCTTCCCCTTCTAATTTAATTTAATACAATGTCATACTTCGTTTAACATAAAATAAAATTAAACAATTTAAATCTAACTTGTATATAATGCAAAACTAGTTTAACTTAATTTTCCTTCACATGTTGTGACTCTTGTGCACCTTTCCCTTGTTTAATGTTCGAAACCTCAAAATTCGCAACTTGTTCAAATTTTTTGTTGTAAGTTAAAATTGTCTTTGCTTTTATTTCTCTTTTGGGTCTCGATTGCTCTGAAATCATTCTGGTTTCTGTCTCAATAGCTCTCGATGCTTCAGTAGATTGTTGTTGTAGTTCTTCTTCTTGCGCCGGTGGCCGAACTGGATCTCTGAGATTAGTGCTCCTCTGGATTTCTGGTATTATGTTACGATTTTCACTCACATCGTAATGGTATGGAATTGTATCGGGTTTTGGTGGTTGTATTTCCAATCCGATTCGATGTATTTGGTCGATGTGCCGTTTCCATATTCGACCGTCGTCCAATTTTACTATGTAGTGCAATAGCCCTAACACTTTAATTATTGTACCCAGTTTGTATTTTCCATCACTATTGTAGTTCCTAACAGATACTCGGTTGCCGACATACATTTCCCGAATCTTTATTTAATTTTTTTGCATTGTCCTTCCATTGTCATTCCTTTCGTTTTTTGTAGGTAGCATGATATCCAATCTTGAACGTATTTGTCGGTTGAACATCCGAAATGAAGGTGATTCTCCAGTTGTTGCATGTGATGTACGTCGATAATTTAACAATATTTTACATAGTTCTTTACCTATTTCTGACCGATTGCACCTCATTGTCTTCAATTTATTCTTTATGGTTTGTACATTTCGTTCTGCTTGACCATTTGTTGCAGGATGATATGGAGCAATTAATTTGTGCAGTACACCATTCATATTCATGAATTGCTGAAACTCATCTGACGTGAATTGAGGTCCGTTATCACTTACCAATACTTTCGGGATTCCGAATCTGGCAAATATCTCCCGGCATTTCTCGATTGTAATCGCCGTCGTAATATTTGGAATTATGCATACTTCCGACCACTTCGTATATGCGTCAATGAGAATAAAAAAATACTCTCCCATAAATGGCCTGGCGAAATCTACATGTACCCGTTCGAAAGGTGATTTTGCTGCTTCCCACACATGCGTTGTAACTTTTGACGGATCAGTTCTTGTCATCTGACATTGTAGACAGTTTTTTGATACATTTTCAATATCAGTATCGAGTTTTGGCCACCAACAACAACTTCTTGCCAGCGATTTCATGCGAGTAATTCCGAAGTGTGCTATATGCAACTCTTCCAACACTTTTTTCCGTAGAACCATTGGAACGTAGACGCGAAATCCTCGCAATAAACAACCCTTTTGTAGTGTGAATTCATTTTGGTCTATATTAAATCTTTTATCAGGTTTCACCATTTTCCCTGATTTCAATCCATTTATTAAATCACTCACTACTTCATCCGTCAATGTTGCCTCTTCTAATTGTTTGACAGTCAACTGTAATGTTTCGATGGCGTTAATTTCTATTATTTCTGCCTCTTCTATTTTTTCATTTTTTTCCATCACTGGTAATCGTGACAACGCATCTGCATTTGCGTGATCAGCTGACTTCCGATACCTTATTTCATAATCGAATGATTGAAGAAAAATGGCGTAGTGCTGCATTCGTGTTGCTGAAAGTATAGGCAACCCTTTTTCTGGCGATAATATCTGCGTAAGTGGCTTGTTATCCGTTATTAAAATAAAATTTCGCGCATAAACGTATTGGTAAAATTTGCGAATCCCGAAAATTATGGCATACGCATCTCGATCAATTTGGGTATATCGCTGTTGTACCGAGGACAGTGTTTGCGAGGCAAATTGTATGGGTTTCTCACTACCATCAGGGTATATGTGGCTTAACACTGCTCCCACTCCCACTGGACTTGCATCTGTTGCCAATACCAACGGCAATTTGGGGTCGTAGTATACCAGATGTATCTCTTTCTGAATCTGAGTCTTAACGGCTTGAAATACCTTTTCACAATCTTTCCCCCAAATAAATTCCACTTTATCTTTTAATAAATTGTTAAGCGGATATAATATAGTTTTTTTTTTTTTTCCCTTTATTTAATATTACAACTGATTTACAAATCATTTAGTAATTTATCTTTCTTAAATGAAGATTCACATTTGACGGGCAGTAGCCCAATGGTTACTCCCGTTTGAATTTACATAGTAATTATTTTTCTCTATCCGAATTAAATACAACTGCCCAATTCCAAAGGTTTCTGCCTTTGAAGTCTTCTTACTGCATTGGTGGTATCCAACAAACTTCGTATGTCTGCATTTTGGTGCCGAGATATCCGCTGAATGTGTTTCTTCGCATGATTTTGTATTTCTTCACTAACATATTTCATATTTAAGTCCCTATGGAGGTTATCATTTCTAATGTACCATGGTGCGTTTACAATGCCACGCAGCACTTTGTTTTGAAAACATTGAATCATTTGTACATTTGTCTTCTTGGTACAACCCCAAAGTTGAATACCGTAGGTCCATATTGGTTTAAGTATTTGCTGATATAATAGCAATTTGTTTTGTATTGTAAGCTCAGAGTTTCTACCTATTAGCCAATACATTTTCCTATATTTAATGTTCAATTCTTCTTTTTTCTTTTTAACATGCTCTTTCCATCTAAGCTTGCAATCGAGAGTCATGCCGAGGTATTTGGCTGTATTTGCATTTGGAACCGGCCTTGAATTAAGTTTCACTGGAATCCAGTTAACTTTCTGGTTTGTGAAGTTTACGTGAACCGACTTTGCTTCGTTTAGGCTAATGCGCCATTTCTTTGTCCAACTACTCACTGTGTCGGTTGCTTTTTGAAGTTTGGTCGTTGCTTCTGTTATACACTTTCCTTCATTGCTGTACAATTTGTGAATAACTTTTCCGCTCTGTACCAATACCTGGTGGTTTTGGCTCCGCTTGGGTTTTAGTTGGTTTCTCTTCTCTGGTAACCCTAGGGTTTTGAGGAAACTGATGCGTTTTGTTTCTTAGTCTTTGAAGTTCTTTGGCTACTTCACAGCCTCTATAATTTGCAGGATGATGCCCTTTACAGTTTATACATTTTGCAGGGGTGTTTCTACTTTCTGTACACTCTTTCGCGTTGTGTTTTCCAGCACATTTTACGCATCTTGGCTCCCGTCTGCAATATTTTTGCGTGTGATTGAAACCTTGGCATTTTTTGCATTGAGGTATTAGCCTCGTGTTTTTCTTAAGCGGTTCTATTTTAACCCTCATATTGAGAATTGCTTTGATGTTGAAGATGTTTTCAACTTTCTCCTTTTTGTTAAACGTCAGCATGAAGAGTGGAAGCCCCCTTTTTTTGACTTGATTGTTCTCACCTCTCTCTCGTTTTAGGATGTTTACTGCATCTTCTATTTGCAGATCTCTTGCCTTTAGGTCCTCAATTATGTCCTCCTTTTGACACGTTGGATGAAGGCCTCTGGCCATAACCTTAATTGCGCGTTCGTTTTTATCTTCTTATGTGAACCATTCTTTACCTTCCGCATTGAGCTTTGTTGCTAGAGCTCTATATGTGTCGGAATCTGGTGTATTGATTTTCCACACGTTATTGTTTAGTGACACTACTCTATATTCCTTAGCTGTCACTGATTTCATTATAGATTGTATACTTGCAAATTCTGTTATGCCGATTACATTAATTGGCGGAGGAGCCTTTTCTTTCGGTACAACCTTTTGTTGCTGTTGCTGGTGAGTTGGTTTGGTATTAGTATCACCAGTTACTAATACATTAGCTTGCGAATGATCTCCAACTTCAGGCGAGAATTCTGCTTTTCGTTTTTTGGTAGGTCTTTTCTTCCTTTTCAGTACCCAATCTGTTTCTCTCATGAGATCCTCTTCATCAGTATGGAACTCATTGTTATAACTAGTGTGAGTACTTGTTTCATTATAACAAGTTAGCGGGTTTTCAGAAATCTCCATTGGTTTGGGCTTCTTCAATTCTTCATTTTCTTTTTCCAGCTTTTCAATTTCGCTTCTTAATTGGGTTAAAAGTACCTCTACTTCACTGAGTTTTCGACAGAGTTCAGCGTTTTCGTCTTTCTGCTGATTTGCAGAGTTAGTATGATTGTTTGGTGATCTTAACAACATTGAACTTCTTTCGAATGGGTTTAGCAATGATTGGCTCACCCAATATGGATATAATATAGTGCTGAGATTTTAAAAAAACCTGCCGTAATAATTCACCAATCCGATGAACGCACATATCTCGTCCTTATTTGTTGGCATCGGCATTTGTCTAACTGCATCGATTTTTGTCTTCATTTTATGTATTCCCAATCGATCGATTCTGTAACCGCAGTACTCTATTTCCGCTGCCATAAATTCGCATTTTTCAAGGTTTGCTCTCATATTGTATCTACTTAGGCGTGATAGAACTTCTTCGAGTCGCTGCAAATGTTGTTCGTCGTTTGGTGCCGTAATTTTGATATCGTCTAAAAAAACTGAAACTCCATCAATATCTTTCAAGATTTGTTCGATCTCTCGCTGCCATTTCGCTGGACCAGATGCAATTCCATACATCAACCTTGTGGGTTGATAGAGACCACGATGTGTGCTTAAGGTCAGTATTTCTCGGTCGTCCGGATGAACTTCCATTTGCAAGTAGGCTTTACTGAGGTCGATTTTTGTAAATTTCTCTCCACCAGCCATGGATGCGAATAGTTCCTCTATCGTAGGTAATGGATGTTCTTCGACAATGATTCTTGGATTGACTGTGATTTTGTAGTCTTCGCATAGTCGAACTTTATCTCCCTGCTTTCTTACCGGACCAATAGGTGTAGCCCATCTCGCTGAATCCACCTTCTGTATTACGCCATTTTTTTCTAACTCATCAAGTTCTCGTTCTATTGAATCTAGCAGCGCATAAGGTGCCTTTCTTGCTTTCACGAACATTGGTTTAGCTCCCTCACGTAGATAAATCCGTGCCTGAATATTTTTAATTTTTCCCATCGAGCTTTCAAAAACTATGGAATATTTTTGTTTTAGCTCTTCTACTTTGTTCATAGCACTTTGTTCTATCTTTACAGAAGAAACGGCCTGATTTGACCCCTTGGAGCCCAACATTTTATTCCAGTCCAATCTCAAACTATGCAACCACTCTCGTCCTAATAATGGTCCACGGTTTGATTCCACCACATACATGTTTAATTCCTGACAATCGATACTTGCATCCACTCGTACGCTCAAGCAACCAAGCACTTTAATTTCCGTTCCACAATAACTAATTAGTTTTTTATTCGTAGACTGTAATTTTTCATCCTTGAAATATCTCTGCATATCGTCCCTGTTGATGATCGTTACTGGGGACCCGCTATCGATTTCAAATCCCACAATAGCATTATTTATTTTCAAGTAAATGCCCAATTTTGCATGCTTCTCATAGTCTGTGGAAACATTGAGTATTTCTTCAATGCAATCTGTGGTACTGGTGTCATTTATGTAGTGTACTTTCTGATTACCCCCTTTCTTTGCTTTGAAACAAGCCGACTGTTTATGTCCCTTTAGGTTGCAAAATGAACACACCGAATTTTTTTGTTCACATTGATTTGCTCTATGCCCCTGAATTCCACAGCGGTAACAGGCGAACTGCTTATTGTATTTTGGTTTCCAACTGCTGCTTAAATCAGTTTTATTCGAATTTTGATTTTGATTTGACGTCACCATCTTTTGTTGTAAATGGTCCACGACCTGTTTCGCCTCCTTTTGCTGCTGAATTTCTGCACCCCCTATGGCAGAAAGCTCCATTGCTTTGGCTGTAGTCAAAGCTATTTCCAGTGTCAAATTTGGCGTTTCCAGCAGACGATTTTGTATTCTTGAGCTGCTTAGACCAAAAACGAATTGGTTCCTTAACGCCGTATTGAGATATTGTCCAAAATTACAATTTATGGCCATTTTCCGAAGAGCAATAGAAAATTCTTCCATTGTTTCATCGCTCGCTTGTTTTCTCATGTGAAACCGATAACTTTCCAATATCTCCAGAGGTGCTGGGTCGAAAACGCTCGTGAGAATTTCGATAACCTCACTGTATGTTTTGTCCTTAGGTTTCTCCGGTGCCAGTTTATCCGCAAGTATATCGTATGCTTCTTGCCCCATATAGTGCAGAAGTAGATGAATTTTCTTTTTATCTTCTGGTTTCACTATTTCCATTGCACCTTCAAACCGTTCCACCCAACGTGACCATAATGTTTTGGTTTTTTCGAATTTTTCGAAAATGGAATACTCCGACATTTTGTAATATTTACTCGTATCAAATTTTGGGGTTATGTATGTAATTACACATACGTGCGTAATATTTTTTTTCCTAGTCCTGTATTTGTACCAATAAATGTAAATGGGTTTAGGTATATGTATTTCAAAACCACTTATTAACACGTAACTATTATTGTATTTAATTTGTTTTTACTTTTTCAATTTTTTTTCTTTTTATTATCCCATCCTCGTCGCCACTATTATAAATGCGTGTATTATTCGTGATGGTCTTGATAATAACTAACTTATATTTCAGGTTTTCTGGTATGACAGATAACGTCTAGGTTTACATTATATCATGCCTAGACGGTATGTTTACACCATGTACTAATATGTACTAAAATTGAATTGGGATATAACAGTAATAATGATAATATTATTGTTTTTGATAATTAGAGATATAGAAATTCCAATTTTAATAGCAATGGTTTCAATATTTTTAATATAAGTAGGGTTTTTTAGTTGAATGGCAAATTTCCAATTTTTATCCTCAACAAAAATTCCAATTCCTGGTTTATTGTTAATTATAGAGCCATCTGTGTAAATTTTTGCGAAATTATTATATTTATTAATTTCAGCCATAGATGATGCATATTGTTCAGAATGGTTTATAAAATTTTTGTTTGTGATTCCCTCAATATTTGTTATGATGCTAAAATTAGTGGGAGACGTTTTTTTTATGTGAAAAGGTTTAATTTTGGAAAGAAAAGTATAATTAGAATATAAGTCGTTAAGTTTATGAAGAGATCTATTGTTTTTAATGTCGTTACCGATTTTGGAATTATTATATAGATTTTTTGAAATATAAATTAGTGATTTTTTAATAAAATCTAGATCTGAAGATGTTTCTAGGGATTCAGATAAAATAGCTGGGATTGGAGTAGTTCTTAAGAAGCCTAGACAAGCTGTCAGACAAGCATTTTTAATAGATTGACAGATATTAATATCTTTTTTATATTTAGTGTCTGTAAAAACATATGTGTATTCAAGTTTAGATTTAACTATTGCTTTAAAAATATTGATCATTGTTTCCGGATTTACACCTCCATTAAAATGGGTGAGAGTTTTAAGTAAATTAATGGAGTTGGAAATATTTGCTTTTAAGTTTGTGTAATGAATTGATAATGAAAGTCTATTTGTTAAAGTTGTACCCAGTATCTTAGTAGTCACTCTTTCTTTTATGTAGATATTATTAATTTTTAAATTTAGAGATTTGGAATTATTTTTATTAGTGAATAGTCTTAAAAAATGAGATTTATCAGTGTTAATTTGTAGTTTTAAAGATTGTAATTTATTAGTTAATGAGAGTAAAGTAGAAT
The DNA here is from genome assembly GCA_958295665.1 of Tipula vernalis. Classification (NCBI taxonomy): domain Eukaryota; kingdom Metazoa; phylum Arthropoda; class Insecta; order Diptera; family Tipulidae; genus Tipula; species Tipula vernalis. The sequence continues at coordinate 260,424,253 of OY282558.1, read as the reverse complement.
CTGTTATTAATTGTAAGTTATCATGATTATCGGCAGAAATTACAATGCAAATATCATCGGCATATTGGAAAATTTTTGTATCGGGGTTATTGATGTCGTGTAAAGAAGTGGTATAGATATTAAAAAGGGTAGGACTCAAACAGCTACCCTGAGGAATGCCTTTATTAGTGTAATGAATGGAAGTTTGATTGATATTTTGAATAGATATAATTCTATTTGTAAGAAATTGAGAAATCCAATGTGTAATGTTAATAGGGAAATTGAAGTTTTTAAAGGTGTTTAATAAAATATTTTTATCTACATTATCAAAAGCTTTGGAAATGTCAATGTTAACTAAAACAATTTTTTTTTGTTGTTGTTTGAGGGAGATGATGAAATTAAACATTTATACAAAATAGTCAGTAATATTTTTATTTTTTCTAAAACCAAAATTGTAATAATTAAGAATATTATGGGAGATTAGATGATCATTAATTCGTTTTAAAATGAGTTTATAGAAGATTTTTGAAAAAATAGGTAACAGACAAATAGGACGGTAGTTAATAATATTTCTATCATACCTCCCCTTTTTCAAAATGGCGATTGTGTATGACGTTTTCCATTTTGTAGGGTAAATTTGATTTTGCCAGATGTTGTTGAAATAATTTGTAATAGTATTGATTAGGTTAGGTTAGAGGATACTAATTGTTTAATGATTTATATGAGACTTTATCATATCCTGGAGCAGTATTATTTGAATTTTTAATAATATCAAGAATTTCAATGTTATTAAATTCCGCAGGATTAATAGTAGGATTGAAGTTATTAGAGAGATTATGAGGGGATTCAAAGGAGAAAGGAAAATTGTAATTTAGAAAATTAGTAGCTAGTGTGGGATCTTCTAGGATTCTGTAGTTGGACTGTTTTTTATTTTTTATTTTATTGATGTTGTTCCAGAGATCAGAATTATTAGTTTTGTGATTGATGCTTGTTAAAAAAATATTCCAAGATTTTTTCTTTTCCTTTCTGATTGTTAATTTAAGTTTTTGTATAGATTTTTTTAGTTCAATAGCGGTAAAAAGGTTTTTGTTTAAATTATAAATGAGTTGTTTGTGTTTTTTTTATGTTCCATAGTCTTTGTATAAGATCGTTCCACCAAGGTTTTGGTTTAAAAGTATTTTTACTTGTAATAATAGAAGTATTTTCAGAAATTAATTTTTCTAGGTGTTCTTCAATATTGCATTTATCATTAATAGAATTTAGATCAAAGTCTTTCAATACTTTTGACCAATTTGTGATTTTTTTTTTTTGATAATAATTTAGTTTAAACTCAATAAGTATTGGGAGATGGTCACTTCCTAAATTAATGGGATCTACTTTCCATGATAGTTTTTCAATTAGATTGATTGAGCACAAAGTAATGTCTAGTGCTGCAGAATTATTTCTGAAAAAATCTTGCCTTGTATGAGATCCGTCATTTAATAAAAAGACATTATTAGCAGTGATAATATCTGCAATCTTATCACCCACCCTGTCGTAAGTAGGGGTCAATGAACTATCCCAAAGACTATTATGAATATTTATGTCTCCAGCTATTAAACAGTTATCTAGATTCTGAGTTATAAGATGTTCAAATTCATTAACGATTTCCTGAGGTCTAATAACAGAATTATTATAAAAAGATAAGATATTAAAATTAATGTTTTTAAATTTGAGGTTAATTTTGAAAGCTTGAAAACGGATGTAATGAAAATTTAAATCAATAATTCTCCAAGAAATTTTTTTATGTATTAAAAAGCCTACTCCGCCAAAACCATCTGGTCTATCATCAGTAATAAGATTATAATTGTTAAAAGTCAAATTACTATTTGGATTTGTCCAGGTTTCAGATAGAATAACGATATCAATATGATTGGATTGTATATAATGATATAATAGATCTTTATTACTATTTAAACTACGAATGTTAATTTGTAAAATTTTTAAAGGTAACATAATGGAAGAATAAAATGAAAAAATAAAAAACTGGAAAAAGAAAAGTTTATGTTTTAATAAATTTATTTAATTTAATTTTAAGTGAGTCTAAATTAGCTGGATTTTTATTAAAGTCATCGGAATTATTTAAAAGTGATTTGACATCATTAAAAATAGAATCTCTTTCATTTAATTGATTTTTTAATTCGTTTACTAATTTATTTAGGATTTGAATTTTTCTAGCATCAGAATTCATTAAGTTATTTTTCCAGGCTTGATTTTCAACACAGATATCATTAGCGAAATCTATTTGTTTAGGGACTTTTTGTTGGCTACCATAAAGGTGGCTTTTGGATTCTCTGAAATTAGTTTTATTTAAATTCATATATTCCCTAATTTGTTTCTGCCTATATCGTTCATTACATCTGAAAAAATTAGTAACATGACCCATTCCACAAAATTTACAAGAAAATTTCATGTCACAAACGTGTTCTTGTTCGTCCTCTATAGTATTAGCACACGTTAGGCATCTATTAGTTTTAGATTTACATTTAGAAATAGTATGTCCGTAATTTAGACATTTTTTACAAAATAATGGATTAGGTATAAAATATTCTACCTTTCATATAAAATGACATTGAATGGAATAGTTCCAGACTCAAAAGTAAGTTTAACCAATTCAATTTCCTCAGCTGTTTTAGTAGCACTATTCCATTTAGTCATTCTTTCTACTTTAGAAATACATAGGGTATTTAGATCTAATATTTTCTTGTATTTCTTCATTAGAAAGCCCAATAGGAATGTTCCTGATTAAACCAATAGAAGATGTGAAATTTTTGGGAATGTATGTCGTATAATTATCAAATTTTTTAAAGATATCTGATTTAACACAATAATTTGCGTCTTCAAAATTACTAAAGATAACCTTAGCAACATTTTTGCTAACGCTAGAGATTTCTTTGACATTTTTAAAATTATTTATTTTAAGGGCTTTAGCTAAAAGAACAATATTTAAATTCTCTTTACTGATAAATACAGTAAATGGGCCATTATCTGATCGGTTATATAGATTAATTTTTTCAGCAGTAACTGACGGCATATTTGAGTTATTCGATGAATCAACAGATAAAGTTGAAGATGATGTTGGAGCTGTTACTGTATTTTTTGAAACTGCGACGTGAATTTTAATATTGTTATTATTAATTTTCCTTTTATTTAACATATTGGGACTTTTATCAAATTCACCGTTTACTATTATTTCATTATTAAAAACAATTTTTGATTTTTTAGTATTTATTTCATCTTCGGAATCTGAGAAATCAGTAGAAGTAAATGTTGGAGGTACAAAGTACTGCGTACTTTGTCCGTCCTTGCTTGTGTTACGTGGATTTATTATTTTGTGGATAGAAAAAGACTATGAAAAGACTTACCCGACTGATAAAAATAAACAAATCAAAATAAACTATAAGATATAATTAAATAAAATACAAATTAATTAAAATTAAAAGAAAATTGTAAAATTTATAACACTTCACTAAAATGAGACGCTCACACAATAAAGTTTCGAGAAAGAATTTTTGCTACGAACAGTTTACGAACGCTTTTTTTTATAATCCACTACTACATTTACATTCTCTATACACAGTGCTGTCAATTATATTTTGCGGCTTTGTTTTATTTTCAATTTTTTTTGTACAAATTAAATTAAAGTTGTCGTATTGTGAAAATATAAAAACTTCTGATAATTATTGTTAGTTTTTCGTGGCAATCAAGAGCAGCACTATATCCATAATATCGTATAAAAATAGTTGTAATGAATATTTTAAAAGGTATTTAAGTAATACTCGAAGTACTTCATCTATGATTGAAACATTTTATTTCATTTCAGAAAAAGATTAATTAACAAATTTGGCACGTTGTGTCTTGTGTTGTGGCTCACTTGAAGAAAAATACAAATAAAAGATAAGATTTAAAAAAATTGTTTTATTCTAATTAAATGGGGCAATTCGCACTAAACCGTTCGTCAATGTTACGCTTAAGTAGTTCCAGTGCCAGTGTATATAATACATAGGCAATGGTAGTTCGTAAACATTACGTTTAAGCGTACACGTTATGAACACTTTTATACATACTAATTCATACAAAAGTCTTCGCAAATTTGATTCACTTCTCATGTGACAAAAGTACACATTACGTACTATATTCGTACTGTTTTAGTGTAACGTTTACGAATACCTTAGTATAGTAAAGTCTTCGTAAACCGTACGTTTATGATACACCTGGGTGGTCATTTTGTGGTGCTATATCACACCTTTATATCACTAGTGGAGACTTTTTTTGTGTGATATAAAAAAATGGAGAAAGTCTACAAACACATCCCTGCAAAATGAATTTTAAGGGGAAAATGATGAATCAAAGTGATAAGTTGACATTTCCACATAACCTCAAATGACATTATATGAACATTTTATACGAAGTGCTATTTGTGTGATGATAAAGTAATACTTTAATGCAAAAATGTTTATTATTTAAATAAAATGTTAAAAATATAACAATCGGTCCTTTGTCAATCAACAATTTTATTTTGCACTTGGTTCCATGATAATTTTCATTCATTTTTTTAATATCCCAATTTAGTTGTTTTCCATCAAACTATTTGGAGTTTGATCAAAAACAAGTAAATTAAAGTTTCAAAAAAATGAATGAAAATTATCATGATACGAAGTGCAAAACAAAATTATCGATTGAAAAAAGACCAATTAATATATTTTTAACATAACATAACTAGAAAAGCCTTTGATTTGTTATAATTTGATGTTTAAACATTGACCAATATTTGCATTTTGTGGGGTTATGTCAGATGGTTTATGTTGATTTTTGTTTAAGAATATTTTTTTGTCCTTTGCTATTATGAGCTCCCGATGAAATTTGTTATTCTAGGCAACTAGAATGTTATTTTTAACAACTAATTTACTACACAAAATTAAAATAATTGTTGATTTTTGTATTTCGTTTTGCTTGTAAATTTAACAATAACCCACTAATTTTATTTCAAAAATATATAAATGATCATTTTGTTAATAAATATCATTCATTTAAATTTCGCGTTTTTTAACTAAACTCCATATAAAACAAATGTAAACAAGAAAATAATTTTGTTTTTTCCACTTGTAAAAGTAAGACGGAAGAAGTTGTGGTATTTTTCATTTAAATCATTATGCGACGTTACGATATTCATCCATAACAACACCTTAGTTAGCTACGACAATTTATTTTTCGCACAGTATCGCCAAATGTGATATATTACCACAAAATGGCAACACTGCAAAATGAATTTTAAGGGGAAAGCAATGAATCAAAGTGATGATTTGACACGTAACCTCAATTGTTGATTTTTATATTACTATGTAATATAAAAATCAACAATTATTTTAGTTTTGTGTATTAAATTGTATGTTAAAAGAACCATTCTAGTAGCCTAGAATAACAAATTTCACAAAAACAATCATCCTCCTGATAGAAATGGACAAAAAATAAGCAATTTTTAAACGAAAATCAACATAAACCATCTGACATAACCTCACAAAATGCAAATAATAGTCCGTTGTTTAAACATGAAATTCTAATAAACCAAAGGATTTTCTAGTTATGTTAACTTAAAAATATAATAATTAGTCTTTTGTTAATCAACAATTTTGTTTTGCAGTTACTAACAGTAATTTTCATTCATTTTTTTAAAACTTTAATTTAGTTGCTTTCGATCAAACTCCATATAGTTTGATATAAAAAAATTAATTTAAAATTTAAAAAAAATGAATGAAAATTACCATGATATGAAGTGCAAAACTAAATTTTTGGTTAACAAAATACTAATTATTATATTTTTAAGTTAACATAACTATAGAATCCTTTGATTTAATAGAATTTCATGTTTAAACACCGACCATTATTTGCATTTTGTGAGGTTATGTCAGATGGTTTATATTGATTTTCGTTTAAAAATTGCTTATTTTTTGTCCATTTCTATTAGGAGGATGATTGTTGTTTGATGTTTTGTGAAATTTGTTATTCTAGGCTACTAGAATGGTTTTTTAACATACAATTTACTATACAAAACTAAAATAATTGTTGATTTTTATATTTCGTTTTCCTGTAAATTTAACAATAATCCATTAATTTTATTTTAATAATATATAAATGATTATTTTGTTAATAAATATCATTTATTTATCATTCGCGTCAATGTAAATTTCATTCATTTTTTGAAATTTTGATTAGAGGTGTTTTTAACCAAACTCCATATAAAAAAAATTTAAACAACAAAATAAACAATTTTTTCCACTTGTAGAAGTAAGACGGAAGATATTGTGGTCATTTTCATTCAAATCAATATACGACGTGACGTTGTTCATCCAAGATGGGACCGCAGTAAGCTACGACAAATGTCAGTTTATCACAGTTTTATCACCAAATGTGATATAGCACCACAAAATAACAAACCCTGGTCTGGAGGGTGGTTTGATGAAAACCAAAATATTTTTAATATTGATATAATATTTACAATACTGTTGATCTTCTGAAATACTTTATTGACAAAATACCTATGCAAAGAGCTGTAAAAATGTGAATTTCGTGCACATAACCAAGAAAACGAAACAATTACCTACATGCAGCATAGCATTTATACAAATATAAATATAAAATTAAATATATGTAAGTGGGGCCTGTTATAAAATACAATATATCGAAATAAATGTGATGCAATTAACAATAACTTGGCAAATATATAAATATAATACATGGTGCGATATGGAATTCACCGAAAGCACAAGTAATACCTCAATGGATAACAGGAATACACCAGAAACCCTTGATAATCAAGAAGCGATAATTAGCTTTGTTTATACGTATAGTAGAGGCACTTCCAGTATTGTGTTATGTTACATGGAAAGATTACACCAACCGAGGAAAAAAAATCTGGCATACAATCACTGTGTTCCATTGGAAACAATTTGCTAGACTGCCAAGTACTTGTGAGTAGATGTTCAATGGAACGTAAATTTTTGTGACAGTAGTGAAACATAACCTTAATTTAAATAAAACTGCTAGATTTTAATAAAAAATATGTTGATCTATTAATAATAAGTCCCAGGAGCACCGAGCTACGCTCGTTCCGAATTACATTAGCGTTTGTTACACGTTCATGTCACTAAGTTTAACCTCATTCAATTGAGCAATATGTTAGTTCCATTTAGACTGTCGATTTTCCAGAAAAATTTCCGACACTCATGTTTGAATCCCATTCTATACTAAACAAATCCCATTCTATACAATTCATCCCAATTGAAAGGAAATGGTTTAATTCTATTGAAACTAGAATAATATTCATATTCCCATTTTACAATCCCATTTTCATGGTACATACCGAGTTCTATCGAAATCGGTTGATAAATGGCTTTGGTCCATTGGAATTGGCCATTTTACAGAACCTATACGATCCATATTTGGAACTAATTTATGATCTCTATATAATTCTCAAAAATCACAATTGAACAAATAAAAAAAACAAAACACAATGCAATATCAATAGCAATAACAACAATTAGATTTCCTTTGTTAGAAAATAAAATAAAAATGAAACCCGAACCTCTCCAGAAAGCCTACTAAAATATTTTTCCAAGAAATCAAAACCCATTACAATTGCTTCCTTTCACTAGAAAATTTCCATCTAACCAATTACTATTAACAAAAGAAAATAATAAAAATATGAATTCCCATAGGAGGATCCTCTTAAACGAATTTTACTGAAATAAAACCACCCCAACCAACATTAATAAAAATCAAATAACCGTTTCAGAAACCGGTAGTAAGTTAAAAAGTAAGATAAAACCAAGCAAACAGGGGCTCACCGGACGAGAACTTCCTTAACGTTTTTTTTAAGAATCAATACCCGGTGTTATCGCGTTTTGGCACTCGAAAACTCTCTTTCACCAATTATGATCAATAAAAAAATATTCAAAAAAACGAACCCCAGGCCTATTAGAGGACCCACTAAACGACATTTCCCGAAATCAAAGTCCACTGCAAATGTTTCCTAACACTAGAAAATCCCTGCTCACCAATTATTACAAAAATCGTTGAACTTAAAAAATGGACCTCGACCATCCGGAGGACCCTCTAAACATATATTTCCCGAAATCAACACCCATTGCAGACCTTTCAAAACCCTATTTGACTTCAATCAATACCCATGGCGATCGCTTCCTGCCGCTCGAATATCTCTCATTACCAAATGTTTACCAAAATTGTTAAAATGAAAAAAGGAACCCGGATACCACTGAAAGACCCTAAGCTAATTTTTTTAAACCAAGACCCATTGCAATCTCTGTCTGGCACCCACCCGCTCACAAATTTTTACCAAAAATGTAAAAATTAAAAAAAAGAAGCCCGGGCTCAACTGGAGAACCCCCTAAACGAATTTTCCAAAAATTTATACCCATCACAATCGCTTCGTGGCACTCGAAAACCCTCTTTACCAACTTTTAACAAAATAGTTAAAATTTAAAAAACCCAAGTTCCAATGGATGACACTCTGGACTGGTAAACATACTTACCAATTTTCAACAAAATCATTAAAACTATAAAAATGGAGTCTGAATTTTCCTGAAATCAAGACCAATGGGGATCACCTTATACCACTTAAAAACACTTCTTACCAATATTTACCAACATCGTGAAAATTACAAAGGAGCCCGAGTTCCACTGAAGAACCCCCTAAACTATTTTTTTCGAAATCAAGACCGGTCACAATTGATTCTTGGCACACGAAAACGCCAGCTTACCAATTTTTACCAAAATCGTAAAAATTAAAAAAAGGCCTGGGCACAAATGGAGAACACCTTCTAAATTATCAAAACCCGTCGCAATCGCTTCCTGGCACCCGAAAACCCCCGCTCACTAATTTTTTAGCAAATTCGCCAAAATTAACAAAAAAGCACCCGGGCCCACTGGAGAACCCCCTAGACAAATTTTCCCGAAATCAACACCCAGCGCAATCGCTTTCTAGCACCCGAAAACCCCTTACCAATTTTTAACAAAATCGGTAAAATAAAAAAAGGCCCTGAGCAATACTAGAGGACCCTCTAAACGAATTATATACGAATCCTGTAATCAAGACTAGTCGCAATCACTTCCTAGCCCTCAAAAACCGGTTTCGAAATCGTTGCACAAACAAACAAACAGACAAACTATTTTATGCCGTTTAATAATAGTAGAGTCCCAGGAGCACCGAGCTACGCTCGTTCCGAATTACATTAGCGTTTGTTACACGTTCATGTCACTAAGTTTAACCTCATTCAATTGAGCAATATGTTAGTTCCATTTAGACTGTCGATTTTCCAGAAAAATTTCCGACACTCATGTTTGAATCCCATTCTATACTAAACAAATCCCATTCTATACAATTCATCCCAATTGAAAGGAAATGGTTTAATTCTATTGAAACTAGAATAATATTCATATTCCCATTTTACAATCCCATTTTCATGGTACATACCGAGTTCTATCGAAATCGGTTGATAAATGGCTTTGGTCCATTGGAATTGGCCATTTTACAGAACCTATACGATCCATATTTGGAACTAATTTATGATCTCTATATAATTCTCAAAAATCACAATTGAACAAATAAAAAAAACAAAACACAATGCAATATCAATAGCAATAACAACAATTAGATTTCCTTTGTTAGAAAATAAAATAAAAATGAAACCCGAACCTCTCCAGAAAGCCTACTAAAATATTTTTCCAAGAAATCAAAACCCATTACAATTGCTTCCTTTCACTAGAAAATTTCCATCTAACCAATTACTATTAACAAAAGAAAATAATAAAAATATGAATTCCCATAGGAGGATCCTCTTAAACGAATTTTACTGAAATAAAACCACCCCAACCAACATTAATAAAAATCAAATAACCGTTTCAGAAACCGGTAGTAAGTTAAAAAGTAAGATAAAACCAAGCAAACAGGGGCTCACCGGACGAGAACTTCCTTAACGTTTTTTTTAAGAATCAATACCCGGTGTTATCGCGTTTTGGCACTCGAAAACTCTCTTTCACCAATTATGATCAATAAAAAAATATTCAAAAAAACGAACCCCAGGCCTATTAGAGGACCCACTAAACGACATTTCCCGAAATCAAAGTCCACTGCAAATGTTTCCTAACACTAGAAAATCCCTGCTCACCAATTATTACAAAAATCGTTGAACTTAAAAAATGGACCTCGACCATCCGGAGGACCCTCTAAACATATATTTCCCGAAATCAACACCCATTGCAGACCTTTCAAAACCCTATTTGGCTTCAATCAATACCCATGGCGATCGCTTCCTGCCGCTCGAATATCTCTCATTACCAAATGTTTACCAAAATTGTTAAAATGAAAAAAGGAACCCGGATACCACTGAAAGACCCTAAGCTAATTTTTTTAAACCAAGACCCATTGCAATCTCTGTCTGGCACCCACCCGCTCACAAATTTTTACCAAAAATGTAAAAATTAAAAAAAAGAAGCCCGGGCTCAACTGGAGAACCCCCTAAACGAATTTTCCAAAAATTTATACCCATCACAATCGCTTCGTGGCACTCGAAAACCCTCTTTACCAACTTTTAACAAAATAGTTAAAATTTAAAAAACCCAAGTTCCAATGGATGACACTCTGGACTGGTAAACATACTTACCAATTTTCAACAAAATCATTAAAACTATAAAAATGGAGTCTGAATTTTCCTGAAATCAAGACCAATGGGGATCACCTTATACCACTTAAAAACACTTCTTACCAATATTTACCAACATCGTGAAAATTACAAAGGAGCCCGAGTTCCACTGAAGAACCCCCTAAACTATTTTTTTCGAAATCAAGACCGGTCACAATTGATTCTTGGCACACGAAAACGCCAGCTTACCAATTTTTACCAAAATCGTAAAAATTAAAAAAAGGCCTGGGCACAAATGGAGAACACCTTCTAAATTATCAAAACCCGTCGCAATCGCTTCCTGGCACCCGAAAACCCCCGCTCACTAATTTTTTAGCAAATTCGCCAAAATTAACAAAAAAGCACCCGGGCCCACTGGAGAACCCCCTAGACAAATTTTCCCGAAATCAACACCCAGCGCAATCGCTTTCTAGCACCCGAAAACCCCTTACCAATTTTTAACAAAATCGGTAAAATAAAAAAAGGCCCTGAGCAATACTAGAGGACCCTCTAAACGAATTATATACGAATCCTGTAATCAAGACTAGTCGCAATCACTTCCTAGCCCTCAAAAACCGGTTTCGAAATCGTTGCACAAACAAACAAACAGACAAACTATTTTATGCCGTTTAATAATAGTAGATAGATAGATAGATAGATAGATAATAAAAGTGTTTTATTCTTTTTAGCTCTTTATTTTAATATTTTTTATATTTACCCGAGTAACCAGATGTCACAAAAAATCATCAAATATTTCACAAATTTCTGTGAATTGTCGACCAAAATGTGTGCTTATATGAATATTTTACCAGTCGCCACTCAATATGATAATATAGATAGCAAATAATTTATTACCAAACGGGCAAACAGATTGTGATATAAGTTCCGAACTCCTCGATATATGAGCTGGAATGGGTTTCAGTATGGAAATTCTAAGCGTAGCAACTGATGTTCCGGCTAAAAATAAACGTTTCAAAGAGGTTAAAAAAATCAAGCCGCTATTAAGACAAAATTCATAATATAAAAATTTCGTATAAAACTCGATGAGATACTACTATGCCTCAATTTTCTAACTGTTTCCAATTAACCGTTCCTGCACGTCCTGGTGCAATCTTAACGAAGAAATGACGTTCCAAGCATCTGATTTTGTATTAAAATAAAAAACTAGTGTTTTTTAAATAAACAACAGTAGTTGTATAAATAAATTTTTTATTTGTATTATTTTTCACAAATGATTTTGTACTATTATCATGACCGCTAGCCCGCTACAGATATTTTCGAGTCGAGGTGCATTATCTCTATTAGCACATTTCCTTCCGATAGTATATACCGAGAGCGCTAAGATAATTATTGGTGATTCAGAATAGGAAAAATCAAAAGGGAAGTTCAATAATCGGGGAATTGGTTAAAGTTGAACCAAATTATGATTTATACGAGGACGTTGATGGTACCTTGATGGAAATATCGGATAAAATATCAAATATTGTTTCAGTACCACCGCATTCTTTAGCCACAATTGGATAATTCTTGAAACTGCCTGCATATTCAGATGTGCTATTGCGCGCTAAAATAAAAGCACAATGCTTACTACTCTTACCTTGTTTACCGGAGATGGTGGAGGAATAAAATTTATAGTCTGTCGCTAGCTTCATCACTCCTAACGCTACCACCATTTGAAGTATTACGACAATTATTTTATTTGCTCTACTAAACCACCGATGACGCTTGAAACCAAAAAGCATCCACCAGTCAACGGTGTTTTAATAAAACTTATTTTTATAGTTGCGTGAAAAACGGTTTAGTAAAAAAGTGAAAGTACCACCCAACGTATCCTATGGGGTAGTCATTGTCCAAACATTTATACTGTTGACAATGGGCACTTGAAAAGAAAAAACTAAAATAATTTTCAAAACTTAAACTATTTTTATTAACCAATTTATTGTATCATCATGTCGTGTTGCTGTTTCAGCCAACGCTAACATGGCTAAAGCGGTATTACTTCGTACATTTCGGTGTTCATCAATTAAACCATTTATTATCACTTCGATCAATAGCTTGATAATACAAGATGAAATCGCGTTTATTCGAACAGCGATTTGTTGTACGATTTTTATGCCAGTATAACGATCTTGCCATTTGGTACTCTGGCAGACCACCTTGAGGAACGATAATAATGTTGGAATGCCAAAAACAATTGCGACCACCACAAAAGCATGTGCAATGGTATTTCGTATATACGCCTCTATATTATCGATATCGGGACGCATTGCAGAAATCATTGCTGTTATACCGGTCGAATTTACTATTTTTGAGATTATCTCGTAATCTTTATATTCCTTAAGTTAAGGGTCATAAATAGTTTCTATAATTTTCAATAACACAATATCTAACAGATATTTATCATAATTTTGTGCATCCACAAGCGAAGGATTAGTATCGCATTTTATTTGAGGAGTTACATCCCATCGATTATGCCGCGTTGGTTTTGATACTCGTACCTTATTTTGATTTAAGAACGATTTTTTATGTGATATTTTATTTTTATATATTTATTCTATTCCACTCATTTTCGTGATTTTTTGGTGAAGAAAATCACTGGAATAATTAAATCCTACAATTGAAAATTGAATCCAATATTTCCAGAAAATTATTTCAATATCGATTTCATATAAATTTTCAAGATTCTCGCTCGAATTAATGATCCTTCACCTAAATACATATATATATGTAGTTTCCCAAATTATACCTACGTTTACTGATATACATACATTTACCGTAACTTAAATGTAAATGTAGTTTTTGTAGTTAATTCTTGATTTTTGTGAACGTAAATGTCATAATTGTGCCTTTGCAACACAAATAATTTACTATAATAGCCTAAATGTAGCTTACAACTTTTACATTCATCTTTTATTATTATTCAATCATACATGCCATATAAATTTGAAAAAAAAAAAAACGAAAAAAAAATTTATCTCAAGAATGTAATTTTCGAGGTTCGAACTACGATCTAAAATTTTAAAATCCACAACGCTAACACCTAGACTACTGCGGCATGGGAATTTGCCGAAAAATTACTTGGTTTTATAAAAAGGTTTGAGCATTCTACTAAATTATATACATAATATGTAGATAGATTTACACAATGTGACGTATCAACATAGAGAAAGATAAAATTTGTCAGATCTTTCTGTAATTTGGTATACAGATGAAGAAAAATATTCTAAGAATAATTTCCTTTTACATCATATCGGAAAAATCACGGAAAATGCGAGAAAATCGCGAATTTCCACTCGGAAAATTCGTCGGGAAAAGACTAAAAAAAATATGCTGATCATCCAACATTAATTTAAATTTTTTTTTTTTTTGTCGTGATTTCTGAAAAATGGACATCCATGAAAAAAAAATCATAAAATAAAAATTAAATACATCCCAACTTCGTATGCTGCTAACTACGCAGCTGTACTATTTAAAATTTAAAAAAATCATCAAACATTCTTTTCTATAAAAAAAATACACAATACATATCGCTCATTTGCTGCAACAATGACACAATTTAAAAATAACAAATGTTATAATTTGAGAGACATTTCCGTTTGTCTTGTAGTGAGCTTTATAGCTTTAGGTGTGTCGTTATATCAGTTTTAACTATATTAAAAAGCCGATATTTCTCTATAAATAAGTCAAAAACGACCGATTTTGAGTTATGCCATTGTGGTAGCAAATGAGCGATATACAATTGACCATTTTAGAGATGGCGCTGTAAAATTTGGATAATTTTTCCAGATTTGAAGGCTTTACAGAGTTTTCCCAGACTTGAGACCAGACTCAATCGCATTTTCATGCAAAAAGACATCATATAGCCATTTTACGTCAACGAAATCGGTCTCGAAGTAGTTTTTCGTGCGGACATATATACATACCCGCAATTATTGCTCGTTTAATAATATAGAATAGATAGATAGATAGATAGATAATAAAAGTGTTTTATTCTTTTTAGCTCTTTATTTTAATATTTTTTATATTTACCCGAGTAACCAGATGTCACAAAAAATCATCAAATATTTCACAAATTTCTGTGAATTGTCGACCAAAATGTGTGCTTATATGAATATTTTACCAGTCGCCACTCAATATGATAATATAGATAGCAAATAATTTATTACCAAACGGGCAAACAGATTGTGATATAAGTTCCGAACTCCTCGATATATGAGCTGGAATGGGTTTCAGTATGGAAATTCTAAGCGTAGCAACTGATGTTCCGGCTAAAAATAAACGTTTCAAAGAGGTTAAAAAAATCAAGCCGCTATTAAGACAAAATTCATAATATAAAAATTTCGTATAAAACTCGATGAGATACTACTATGCCTCAATTTTCTAACTGTTTCCAATTAACCGTTCCTGCACGTCCTGGTGCAATCTTAACGAAGAAATGACGTTCCAAGCATCTGATTTTGTATTAAAATAAAAAACTAGTGTTTTTTAAATAAACAACAGTAGTTGTATAAATAAATTTTTTATTTGTATTATTTTTCACAAATGATTTTGTACTATTATCATGACCGCTAGCCCGCTACAGATATTTTCGAGTCGAGGTGCATTATCTCTATTAGCACATTTCCTTCCGATAGTATATACCGAGAGCGCTAAGATAATTATTGGTGATTCAGAATAGGAAAAATCAAAAGGGAAGTTCAATAATCGGGGAATTGGTTAAAGTTGAACCAAATTATGATTTATACGAGGACGTTGATGGTACCTTGATGGAAATATCGGATAAAATATCAAATATTGTTTCAGTACCACCGCATTCTTTAGCCACAATTGGATAATTCTTGAAACTGCCTGCATATTCAGATGTGCTATTGCGCGCTAAAATAAAAGCACAATGCTTACTACTCTTACCTTGTTTACCGGAGATGGTGGAGGAATAAAATTTATAGTCTGTCGCTAGCTTCATCACTCCTAACGCTACCACCATTTGAAGTATTACGACAATTATTTTATTTGCTCTACTAAACCACCGATGACGCTTGAAACCAAAAAGCATCCACCAGTCAACGGTGTTTTAATAAAACTTCTTTTTATAGTTGCGTGAAAAACGGTTTAGTAAAAAAGTGAAAGTACCACCCAACGTATCCTATGGGGTAGTCATTGTCCAAACATTTATACTGTTGACAATGGGCACTTGAAAAGAAAAAACTAAAATAATTTTCAAAACTTAAACTATTTTTATTAACCAATTTATTGTATCATCATGTCGTGTTGCTGTTTCAGCCAACGCTAACATGGCTAAAGCGGTATTACTTCGTACATTTCGGTGTTCATCAATTAAACCATTTATTATCACTTCGATCAATAGCTTGATAATACAAGATGAAATCGCGTTTATTCGAACAGCGATTTGTTGTACGATTTTTATGCCAGTATAACGATCTTGCCATTTGGTACTCTGGCAGACCACCTTGAGGAACGATAATAATGTTGGAATGCCAAAAACAATTGCGACCACCACAAAAGCATGTGCAATGGTATTTCGTATATACGCCTCTATATTATCGATATCGGGACGCATTGCAGAAATCATTGCTGTTATACCGGTCGAATTTACTATTTTTGAGATTATCTCGTAATCTTTATATTCCTTAAGTTAAGGGTCATAAATAGTTTCTATAATTTTCAATAACACAATATCTAACAGATATTTATCATAATTTTGTGCATCCACAAGCGAAGGATTAGTATCGCATTTTATTTGAGGAGTTACATCCCATCGATTATGCCGCGTTGGTTTTGATACTCGTACCTTATTTTGATTTAAGAACGATTTTTTATGTGATATTTTATTTTTATATATTTATTCTATTCCACTCATTTTCGTGATTTTTTGGTGAAGAAAATCACTGGAATAATTAAATCCTACAATTGAAAATTGAATCCAATATTTCCAGAAAATTATTTCAATATCGATTTCATATAAATTTTCAAGATTCTCGCTCGAATTAATGATCCTTCACCTAAATACATATATATATGTAGTTTCCCAAATTATACCTACGTTTACTGATATACATACATTTACCGTAACTTAAATGTAAATGTAGTTTTTGTAGTTAATTCTTGATTTTTGTGAACGTAAATGTCATAATTGTGCCTTTGCAACACAAATAATTTACTATAATAGCCTAAATGTAGCTTACAACTTTTACATTCATCTTTTATTATTATTCAATCATACATGCCATATAAATTTGAAAAAAAAAAAAACGAAAAAAAAATTTATCTCAAGAATGTAATTTTCGAGGTTCGAACTACGATCTAAAATTTTAAAATCCACAACGCTAACACCTAGACTACTGCGGCATGGGAATTTGCCGAAAAATTACTTGGTTTTATAAAAAGGTTTGAGCATTCTACTAAATTATATAATATGTAGATAGATTTACACAATGTGACGTATCAACATAGAGAAAGATAAAATTTGTCAGATCTTTCTGTAATTTGGTATACAGATGAAGAAAAATATTCTAAGAATAATTTCCTTTTACATCATATCGGAAAAATCACGGAAAATGCGAGAAAATCGCGAATTTCCACTCGGAAAATTCGTCGGGAAAAGACTAAAAAAAATATGCTGATCATCCAACATTAATTTAAATTTTTTTTTTTTTGTCGTGATTTTTGAAAAATGGACCCATGAAAAACAAATCATAAAAAAAAATTAAATACATCCCAACTCCGTATGCTGCTAACTACGCAGCTGTACTATTTAAAAAAATCATCAAACATTCTTTTCTATAAAAAAAAAATACACAATACATATCGCTCATTTGCTGCAACAATGACACAATTTAAAAATAACAAATGTTATAATTTGAGAGACATTTCCGTTTGTCTTGTAGTGAGCTTTATAGCTTTAGGTGTGTCGTTATATCAGTTTTAACTATATTAAAAAGCCGATATTTCTCTATAAATAAGTCAAAAACGACCGATTTTGAGTTATGCCATTGTGGTAGCAAATGAGCGATATACAATTGACCATTTTAGAGATGGCGCTGTAAAATTTGAATAATTTTCCAGATTTGAAGGCTTTATAGAGTTTTCCCAGACTTGAGACCAGACTCAATCGCATTTTCATGCAAAAAGACATCATATAGCCATTTTACGTCAACGAAATCGGTCTCGAAGTAGTTTTTCGTGCGGACATATATACATACCCGCAATTATTGCTCGTTTAATAATATAGATAAGTAATAAAACATTAAACAACAAAATAATTAAAATATTTTAACGATTTAACAATTCCGCGTCGTATCACAAACATAAACAACATTTTTTTGTTTTTATTAACCCTAATCGAACCAACATATTTTTGTTATGTCAGTAAATTCAAATTATAATCAAATAATTTACGAAATTTTTTTCAGAGGATGATTAGATGTCAAGTACGTTGTATGGAAATGTTTCAAAATAAAATACATACAAGTTTATAACTAAATTAACATTATTTTGAAAATCGATGCATTTATCAAACGAGTCGGCATACCTTGGTTGGATTAGGGTTAAAAAATGACGTTTCACACAACCAAAATTGGTATAGAGCCATCTATTATAATTTTTTAAACTAAAATCCCGCTTTCGTTAATTATATGCGTAACTACTTCTAACAACTACACCATCTCTTGAGCATGAGCAGTTGCGAGTAGATACAAGTACTTGTGAGTAGTTTGCTAACGCCAATGGAACACGCTAGGTCCAACACCCTAGACAATATTATTTCCTTTCATTTTAATTTTTTTTTCATTGATAATGCCCAAAAAATCGCAACACAAGGTTTACTTTTGTCTAACATGGTTCAAAGTGGAGTATTATCTGAAAATAAATATTTTTTATTGTTTGACGTTTAAGTGTATTGCCAATAGTATTGATCGTCTGAGACAATTGCTGGAGTGTTGTTGTAAATAAATAATATTGTTATAAATAAATATAACATAGCAATTAAACTAGTCTTTTATTACAAAAGTTTTACTATATACTATTTGCAAATCGTATATCATAAAATCCGAGAAAATAAGGATGTTTAGGTTATTTATTTTTTATATATAATGTACGTGTTTGGTCTGGCCAAAATGAAAACAAAAATCACGATATTTTACGTCAAACTCATTTCCTGCTAACTTCACCTCGTTAAATATACGTCAAACCTGACCGAACAGCCAAAAATGAAAAATTTGGATTTATACGTCAAACTCTACTTAAGACGCCGGTACACATGGAGAACGAATTATCATTTTTCATCAAATTATGAAAGAAAATTGCTAAAATAGCGAAAAACGTATGTTTTTAACTTACAATAGCTCAAATATCGTGCATTTTACTATATAATATATATAAAATTTTAAAAGGTTTAATACAAAATTTCAATTTATCATCTTAAATTCAAAATTATCAACAATAAATTGAAATTTTCTATTAAAACTATTAAAATTTGAAATTTAATAAATGCACGTTATTTTAGCTATCGTTAATTAGAAACATTCGGTTTTCACTATTTTAGCAATTTTCATAACTAATTTAGTAAACAATAAAAATTCGTTGTAAATTGTAAACAAAATCTGTAGGACTACTATGTATTCCGATCATGGATGGCACTATTTTGGTTTTCCTAGGGAACTGAGAATTGATTTATTTTTGTGATTTTTTAGTGTCCTTTGTATATATTATTTTTTCCAAAGTACCTATACTAAATTTTCGAAAAAAATTGTTCCATTTCTTAGCAATTTAAACAACAAAATTGCTATTAAATTAAAGACAAAATGCTAGTTTTTAATTTGTTTGTATTTTCTTTAGCGATTAACACTTATAGTCTTAGTCATGTTAAACAAAATTTTTGAATAAGTTTGGCTCAGAGGCCTCTAACACGATTCATCACTTTCTTTGTATGGTATTACAGTTTCGCTCAAGAAGATTCTATTCCTTCTGTAACTATTTCCCTCGTTATCTTTAACTAAGTACGAGTTATCATTGAAACTTTTTAATACTATGGCTGGTACCCAAATTCAATTTTTTTTAATAGTATATTTTGATTTGTGTGAAGATCCGGCAATTTTTTTTACATTGTGTATATTTTTTAGATTGTATTTTTATGTCAGCAACACAATGCTAACTTGACCATATAACCATATGGCCTATGCTAACATACGTATATCTTGCTAACAATTTGAAAAATATTTGTAATAGCATTGAGGAAGGACTTTAAACAAAGAGAGATTTTGTATGGCTAAAATATGCAAGGAAAAATAATTTCTGTTTCGTTTGGAGATTTTAGTTGTGATATTATGAAAGGAATATATAAATTTTAATTGCCTCTTTCTATTTCTCATGTTTCCTATCCCCATATTATTATAAATGAACACAATGGAAAATTGAAAGGCGGTGCTTAATATTTCATTCTTTCTTCTTTGTATATGTAACAAACAAAAAATCGAACGCAAATGCTAGATCAATACCAACAAAAATGTTCAAAGCATTACGAAAATTTTAATGCCTTAAAAAAATTCGAAAAAAGGAAGATAACAACAAACACAATAATATTTTGTAAACAATGATTTTGGGTTAATATGTATTTTTTTTATTATATGTAGCATGTCGATATTTTTAGACTAGAAAGGAAATAGGAAAACAGTTGATTTCAATGTCATCGTTTATAAATCGTATATGTATTGTTTTAGTGTTGGTTAGATACATCTATTAAAACCAAACCAAAAACAGATCAAAAATATACATTCCGTTGCAACTTCGTGAATGTATTTTCGTTTTTTAAAACTTCACGTACATATTGTATTCTACTTTTCATAAAAACATTACAAATACTCGGGAATATTTTTTGAATTTCATTATACTGAAGTTCTTATTTGAGCTTCGCGTTTTCATTTTTTTTAAATACAGTATTTCGTTTTTTCTATTTTTGTCTTTCGTTTTGCATTATACATGTATTATGAACGAAGACCAAAATTTAAGTACTTTACAGAATGAATTAACAATCCACATATTCAAAAATTTTTTTATTATGATTTTACTTATTCGCAACGTGATGAGTTTGGAATTTTTCGATTCATGAATTTCAAAATCCTAAGCACTGTATTTCAAAGATCGAATATTCAGTATAATAAACGTACGAAGAATGCAGTGAAGCTAAAATAAAAGTACGAACTCCATCGTTATCTTAGTCATTTATATTTTTATAATATTTACGTGCGTAAGTACATATTTTGGGGTAAGGTGGGTTAAATGGCCATGGTGATAGTTAAATGACTCTGTTCATTTATCTTCGCTCCCAAAACCATCTAATGTACAATACATATTAATTTGTCTTTACTGCCAGAACTTTAAATATGGCCGAGTATGATGAATTTCATGGTAATCGGTTAAGGAATAGGCAAGTCAAATAATGAAATTCATGAATCTAAATATTCTAAATTCATCACGTTGCGAATAAGTAAAATTAATGCAAATCGAAATAGAAGAATAGAAAAAACGAAATACTGTATTTAAAAATAATAAAAACGCGAAGCTCAAATAAGAACATTTAGTATAGTGAAATTCAAAATTCGTCACGTTGCGAATAGGTATATTCATAATATAAAATTTTTTGTATTTTGTGTTTTTTCAATTTCGTTATAAGAATATTCGTCCATTTTTGAATATAAGGATTATTAATACATTCTGTATAGTAATTCGTTCTCTGCCAAAAAATACAATCAATGATGACACCAAATTATCTTAATTACTCGTACCATTAAGAAACAAAAAGAAATAAAAAATTCGAGGCGGCTAAAATAACAACTAAAAAACTACCGAATAAAAACTGTACTCGTATATACATATGAATTTCTTCTGCTTTTTTTTTTTTTTAGATTTTATAGCCGATTTAGACGTACCAACATTTTTTCCAACATTTTTTTTGTTGACACTTACCCGGCTACTCCACCTGACATTAATTTTACCATTGCAATTACCATATCTTGTAACAAAAATATAAAAAATGGCGTCGGGTGAGGAAAACATACAATAAATTTGACGGTTAGAAATCATTTGCGCTTTGATATTTTAAAGAAATTGTGCAAAAATTTTTGCAAAAAAGATCGTCACACGTATATGTATTTTAATGATTCTTTTTTGGCTGCCATATTTTTAAGTATGTATTTAAAAATATCTCAACAAAATTTTTTTTTTTTTTGTGACACGACAAATTTTTGTAAAAAATCTTTCTAACTACAAATTAGAAAACTTCCATTCGAAACTGGTAACCATGTTTTTTAATCCAGCCAAGAAATGTTAAATTTTGGTATACAATCAAGTTATGCCTTCTTGGCAGCAAATGATTGTATGACATATGGCAAGTCGTTGCAATTTCGTGTCTCCACTAGCAACTGTTCGAATTTTAATGGTATAACTCTATGTTAATGGCAGGTGGAGAGTAGATGTTAGAACTACACGCAATACAAAAAAATGTACACGCGATAAAAAGAGAAAAGTATACAACAAAAATCTCGTCATACCATAATTTTTTGGCGGTATAAAATCGACGATATAATTTTTGATAAATACCGCGGTGATACTAGTTTATTTGGCAAAATTATGGGTTTTCCGCGTGAAATGAATAATTTTCGAACGTAAATTTTATTTTATTACCAAAGTTTTTAAAAAATAAAATAAAGCGCTATAAAAATTTCTCAAATCGCCATTTTTATTGTGTTTGTTGTTGTTTGTTACTATAAAATATACTCGGGTCGAGTATATTTTATAGTCAAATTTGTTTTTATAGTAACATTGTTGGAAAAAAAAGCAAAAAAAAAGAAAAAAAAAACCCAACAAAATTTTGTTGGATTATTTTTTTGTTCTTGTCTTACAAATGAAAATCGTAATATACTAATATCTTCATTTTTTGTTGGGAAAAAAATGTTGGTACGTCTAAATCGGCTATTATCCGTATTGGAGGGCAACATTTTTTTCCGTTTTAATATTTTTTGTATGGATTGTGTTAACCCAGTGAATGCCATTTATGTAATGTGCAAGTTAGTTTAAAATTGCACTGGCAAGTTAGCTGTTAACGTGGTAATAAAAAGATTATAAAAAATCGGTTTCACTGAAATATTAGGATTACTTTGTAAGAAAAATTATTTTACCACGATAGTTTCTATCTAATGTGATGTTCTATTGACCCAACACTTTTCGCAGAAAATCATGGGAAATACGCATTTTATTTTTGCAATAATTCTTTATTAAAATTAACACAAAAGAAATCCAACACTCATTTCGAAAGTAATAACAAATAAAACTAAATATGTTTTCTTTTAACAAAAGTTAAAATTTTATTGTTAGTTATACAGTTAAAATTCTAAGCTTTTTGGAAGTTTGGGTAGATGCTTGGTGCCTAGGTTTATTTTTTAATTTTTGAAATTCACCTTTTACTAAAGACTATTTTGAATTTTTTTTGATCAACACAAGAATAAAAAAGTGTATTAAAATTTTAAAATGGTCATAACAAGGCCCTTCATCTTTTAAAGGCAAAAATCCTGGAAAATCCCGAGCCACAATACTCATACATTTTTCCGAAATGTTTGCTACGATATTTGGCAAATGACAGTTTTTTCTAAACATTTGCTCAAATACAGCTACTAAAACATATGCTACTTCACCATACTCCGTCTGCGGTGCTTTAAGTGACCCAAAGTTTGACGATTTATTAAATTTTTTTTCTGTTATAAATGTTTCACTCGTTGATGTTATGTTGTCATTTTGTTTTAATAATTTTTGACTACATTCATTGCAGTTTACTTTTTTTCAAAATTCGTGCTCTGGGGGCCTATTCTCGAATTCCACATCCATTTTCCACATGTGGACATCTGTCAAAGTTCACAAAAAAACGTTCGAAAATTGTAATTCATATATAAAACACATGCGGCATTGACATTTTCCTATATGGGGAATTTTTTCACATGCTTATACCCATTCGGAAATATTCCCTTAGTACCGAAAAAATTCAATTTTTATGAGTTTTGACAGATGTCCTGTTGTAATTTATTAGGCAGCGATCAATAAAAATCAATTCTAGTTAATCCTTGTTTTATTCACATTTATTTTAATTATAAATCTATTATACATTTCTTTTTTTGTTCCTACTTTCGTGACAACTTAAAACGAACTCCCCTCCCATTACTCGTTTCCACTGAACGATAATTAATAATCGTTGAACCCAATAACCCGTGCAACGTAATGCCAGTTATATTAGTTCTTCCCTCTCTAACAAAATTCATTACTTAACTTATAACTAATATGAGTATATACTAATAAACATCTTCTAACAAAATTCATTACTTAACTTATACTTATAATTGATAATTTAATCAATTTATAAATTCAATTTCTGTGGTACTTTTCTAACTCTGCTTGACCTTCGCAATGTATTGCCCAAAACTGAAACAACAATTTTGAGCAATGTTCATTCCGAAAATGGTCAATATTTGCTAACACTAACTGAGTTACTTTATTGTCATCATTGTCATCATTGACATCTGATTCTATTTGATTTACATTCTTTTGTTTTCTCTTGCGACACAGTTTCACTATATGCCCTACGATACCACAAATATTGCACTTTACTTTAATAAATTTACATCTAGGTGCTAAATGAGCTTTGTCACCACATCGAAAACAAAATAAACTACTTTTACAATTAACATAATTACTATTTACTGTCCCACTAGTAGTGTTGACATTTTGAAATCTTACCGAATTATTCTTCGTTATATTGTTGCACTGGTTGCACTCGCCTATAGCCCGATGTAATGTTGCCGCGTTCTTCGTTGACACTTCCAACGCGCCAGCAACTTCGATTGCGTTTTTTAACGTTAAGTTGTTTGATTCCAATAACCGATTTTGAATCACTTGACTTCGTAAACCGAACACAAATTGGTTTCGTAATGCCGTCCCAAAAAAATTTCCAAAATTGCAATTCAATGCTGATTTCCGTAAAGCTGCCAGATACTCCTGTACTGTTTCGCCATCTTTCTGTTTTCGTAGTTGAAATTTGAAATTTTCCATAATCTCCAACGGAGCCGGGTTGTAATATTCCCGTAACAAATTAATAATTTCGTCATATTTCTTTGTATACGGTGACGTCGGAGCCAGTTTATCACACACTATATCATACGCCTCCTGTCCGATAAAATGCAACAACAAATGCAACTTTCGCTCCTCTTTTGTATCGAACACCTCAAATGTCCCTTCCAGGCGTTGTACCCATCGATCCCAGGAATATGTATTCTTATCGAATTTATCTATTTGAAACGCTGCTTGCATTATTATTTTTAACTATAATTATGTACTGAATGCAACAACAATATTTGTAATGTATGTTACCACGTATATGTAAAAAAAACTGGTATATATACCGCATGTAGATGTACTTTATAATCTCTCTTGATTACACAACGAGACACAAAAATCCTCAATAGAATCTTCAATTATTGTTGGCATCCAACCATCCTCGTCGCCAATTGTTGTAATTTATTAGGCAGCGATCAATAAAAATCAATTCTAGTTTTTTTTTTTTTTTTATACTATGCAATCTTTCTGGGGCTCAAGGCACTCCCAACTCTTTCGCAGTTAATTTTACCGTCCTACTTTACGCAGTATTAGCCAAATCGAGGACGTACGGCTATAGACCCGCTTTGTATAAACCACCTGCACATTGCATTGCTTCATGCCAACCTATAGTGCTGACATGAAAGGTGGGTCGGCCCATGGATTCTGCACTCTCAACAGGGGGTCATAGTTGTGTTCATCGTCATCACCGATGGGGGCCTATTCTCGAATTTCACATCCATTTTTCACATGTGGACATCTATCAAAGTTCACACAAAATGTTCGAAAATTGTAATTCGTATATAAAACACATGCGGCATGGACATTTTCCTATATAGGGAATTTTTTCCACATGCTTGTACCCATTCGAAAATATTCTCAAATGGTAGAGAGTGATTTAGGTGAAGGGAGTGAAGAGGATGAAGATGCTTGAGAAAGTACTTGTGAGATGATTGAATCATTTACGCCAAAAGATTTGAAGTAATATTAAGAAAAATAAAATGAATTAAATTTAGTAATAAGAATAAACAATGTAAACAATAATTATTTTGTGCAGATACTATCGAGACGATAGATGTCAGGACGGCCGAACTATAGTATTTTGGCTGCATGTAAACACAGAATAATTATTGGTAAAATAGTATTGTACCTAAGTTCATTACGATGCTGAAAAAAAGAACGAAAATGCAGAAGAAGAAAAAGCAACATACCGAGAGGTCGATAAATTCAGAGTTGCGTAAAATAAACAAAACAGAAAAATAGATCATCGTGTTTTATTAAATTAAGGCAAAGCCATCCAAAAATAATACTAAAGTATATTACGTTGTAATGTGAACTCTAACTAATAACTATATGTTAATGTCATTCGTATATTTGTTGTCAAAACAAAAATTTATACGGTTTTCATTGTAGTTTACAATTTCGGGTGTTAATCAAATAATTTGCCGACAAATCTAATAGAGTTTGACAAGAAATTCACAAAACATAAACTGAATTGAATACAGAAATCTATCTGTCAAAACAACAAACTTTTATAGTATGCGTTCACACTACAAATCGCAAAGCTAATGTGAACTGCAGCGGAAAAAAAATTAAATAGCAAAAAAGTACATACATATTAGGTACGTATAATGTAAACGTGGTATAAGAGAATACCAATTTAATGTTGAAGTAACACGACAATTGTCACATCGAATGAAGTGACACGACCAAGGGAATAGGGGTATAAGTCACCTCATCAGCAGACTTATTTGAATAAGTCTGCTGATGAGGTGACTTATACCCCTATTCCCTTGGTCGTGTCACTTCATTCGATGTGACAATTGTCGTGTTACTTCAACATTAAATTGGTATTCTCTTATAATATCATAAAGAAAATAAATTCAAAATTGACAGCTGGAACCAAGAAAAAAGTTGGGTTTTTTGTGTGATAAATGAGTGCGTTTAATGCCAAAAATCATAAAAAATATCATGATATTTTTTATCATTTTTGCCCGATTGAACACAAGGAATAAAACTCAAACTAAAATTATTTGTGTCTCTATTATTTGGATAAAAACCAAATAGTTTCAATATCAAAATAATTTATTAAGAAAAATAATTAGAGGTCGTGTTCAATCGGGCAAAAATAATAAAAAATATCATGTTATTTTATCCCACCCTAACTTCATTCCGTAATACTGTACGTCAAACCCGATTGAAAACCAAAATTGATAATTTGATTTTAAATGTTACATTTGGTTTTAAATCGCTTTGTAAAATTCAATAAAATCGTTTTGTCATTAGGTTTTTAATTAAATGTGTATATTTTCTCCTTGTGTTCAATCGGGCAAAAATGATAAAAAATATCATGATATTTTTATGAATTTTGACAGATGTCCACATGTGGAAAATGGATGTGGAATTCGAGAATAGGCCCCCTGGGTGCCTTTGGCATTAATTCATAGTGTTCAGTCGGGCAAAAATGATAAAAAATATCATGATATTTTATCCCACCCTAACTTCATTTTGTAATACTGTACGTCAAACCCGATTGAACAACCAAAGTTGAAAAAAAATGATAAATTGACTTTAAATGTTACATTTTGTTTTAAATCGCTTTGTAAAATTCCATAAACTCGTTTTGTCGTTATGTTTTTAATTAAATGTTATATTTTTTAATTATTTTTTGTTTATAAATTATTTCGATATTGAAACTATTTGGTTTTTATCCAAATATTGGAGACACAAATAATTTTAGTTTGAGTTTCGTTGTGTTTGTGTTCTCAGACAAAACTTCGAAATATAAATTATTATTTATATTTAAATAAATAGGTGACGGTGTAAATACTATATAAATATTTAAAAAATCAAATTTAATTTAATTTAAATACCGAAAATATTATAAAGAAAATAAATTCAAAATTGACAGCTGGAACCAAGAAAAAAGTTGGTTTTTTTGTGTGATAAATGAGTGCGTTTAATGCCAAAAATCATAAAAAATATCATGATATTTTTTATCATTTTTGCCCGATTGAACACAAGGAATAAAACTCAAACTAAAATTATTTGTGTCTCTAATATTTGGATAAAAACCAAATAGTTTCAATATCAAAATAATTTATTAAGAAAAATAATTAGAGGTCGTGTTCAATCGGGCAAAAATAATAAAAAATATCATGTTATTTTATCCCGCCCTAACTTCATTCCGTAATACTGTACGTCAAACCCGATTGAAAACCAAAATTGATAATTTGATTTTAAATGTTACATTTGGTTTTAAATCGCTTTGTAAAATTCAATAAAATCGTTTTGTCATCAGGTTTTTAATTAAATGTGTATATTTTCTCCTTGTGTTCAATCGGGCAAAAATGATAAAAAATATCATGATATTTTTTATTACTTTTGGCAATAAACGCACTCATCATGATATTTTTATCATTTTTGCCCTATTGAACACGACCATCATGATATTTTTTATCATTTTTGCCCGATTGAACACTAGGAGTGTATTTTGTGTATTGATGTGTGATGTATTGATTTTTTGCCTTTAGATCAACGACAAGATTGTTATGTGTGCAGCCGATGATTTTGAGAAATCAGTGGACCAAACGTGTGCGCTTTGTTTATTACAGGCGCCCGTGCGGTTGAATTCAACAAACAAACAGGTGTGAGTACGATTTCTTAAGCTAAAAATGTTAGCTAATTGGGATTAATTTTTTTTTAGGGAATCATTATTTATGTTATGTTCCAATGCCAAAACAAAAGGCATTCCAAAATATTTAAACCAGATTAGTATGTGAATTAGAAAAGAAATTGTCCGGTAAACATGTTGTATTTATTAAAATTTACCAAAGCCAACACGTAAAACAAGAACACAATTGAAGCAAAAGCGCCCACGATCAATGTCATTGACGCCTGTTAATAATGATATCTTAGATTTAGAATTCCCTGCTGAAATTTTAGGTTTTGCCATTCGTGTCAAACTAGATGGATCGCAGGTGATCAAAGTTCATTTGTTTAAAACAACAAATTACAATTGAACTTAAAGTGAGTTTACAAATTTATAAATCAAGATTACCCGCCCTTGTGTTTTTTTGGTAGATCAAACCAAGTTTACTAAAAGCCGATAAAGTCGCAAAGTAAATTTTTTAGACAAACATTACTGAGACGTATAGCTAATATTCACGTCGATTCAATGAAATCTTCTATTCTTCTTGAAAAATTTTCTTCAATCAAATAGAAGAAATCAAAAATAGAAGATTCTTTTATTTTGCTATTCAGTGTAGCAGTGGGATTCTAATCTTCTATTTTTATTAAGGAAAGTACGAAATCGAATTTTTTTCTTCTATTTGATGTAAAGGTCAACAATTTTTGTTACAAAAAGCAACAGCTGTGAATTTGTGATAAATATTTTTTAGCAATAGAGCTTATTGTGAATATATTTATTTTAATGAAATTTCAATTATTTATTACAAATTTTATAAATTACTCGCATATTGGTCTTGAATTTGATACCCTAAATTGCGCCATTGATTTCTAATAATGGAGGGTATCAATTTTCGATGTTTCATTTGAAAATTCCTCGTTTGCGAATTCTAAGCCGTCGAATTCTATTAATTCTTCAGCATCTATTGCTGTATCATTCAAAAACTTGTTGTGTAATGCAAATATAGCATATATGATTTGGGCTGCTTTCTTAGGGGAATAATGCAGAACCCGATGGCGTAACAAACACCGAAATCTACCTTTCAATACCCCAAACAAGCTTGATAGCTCCCTTGCCCATAAACATGCAAAGTAGCTAGCACCTAACAAATAAGACTCACATATGTACCTTCTATTTGCATTTTAAAATAATGCATAGAAACTTGTAATTTAAATGGCATTGAGTGGAAGCGAGATTTTGCTGCTAACTCAGATATCAATGTCACAACATTTCCCTTTTGCAAACGAAAATATTTGTGAAATACACTATCAGGAAGCTCAAAAGGATCTTCGTTCATTCTTGTGTTCTTCAGTCTCATTTTTAGTTTTTGTCTAAAAAAATATATAATTAAATTTTTTTAAACAATTAATAAATTTCCTTACGTAGCAATGAGCTTTTGGCGGTTTCTTTCCCTTTGCATTAAATAAAAATCCATTTTTTAAATTAATTTTTTGATTTAATCAGAAAATACGGAAATGAAAACAAAATCATATAAGAACACAACCCGCTTTTGATAAAAATCGAATAAAAAATATTTCTTCTTATCATAAAAGTCGCATTTGGATGTCTTCTATTTTTAGTAAAAGTCTTCTAAGCGAAAAAATCCAAAAATTTGCTTTTTTTAAATATAGAATAGTAATTCTTCTATTTTTTTCTTCTATTTTGACATTTAATAATTTTCATACAAAAGTATAGAAGAATAGAAGATATTGAGAATAGAAGATGTACATTGAATCGACGTGATTGTCTTGGATAAAAACTTACACAAACATTTCATACAAAATTCTTTAACTTTCTTGTTCTGGGTATTATAATTTGGACTACTTTTCAGGTTGATACATTTGCATCAGTAAAAAGCTAAAAAATGTAAAAATTATGTAAAAAGCTAACAGGGCGAGATGTCACATTCGAATTCTCTGAGCCATACTTATTCAAAAATGTTTTTGATTAGGATCATAAGTGTTAATCGCTAAAGAAAATACAAAAAAATTAAAAACTAGCATTTTGTCTTTAATTTAATAGCAATTTTGTTGTTTAAATTGCTATGAAATGGAACAATTTTTTCCGAAAATTTAGTATAAATAGGTACTTTGGAAAAATAATACATACAAAGGATACTAAAAAATCACAATAAAAATAAATCAATTCGCAATTCCCTAGGAAAACCAAAATACATAGTGCCATGATCGAAATACATCTGTGGTCACAAGGCATAACCGCTTAAGTCGACTTAAGACAAAAATAATTTTCAGTGTGTAACGTTTTGGAGCTCTTTTCTAACTTCACTAAATGATTGACTTAAGTGGTAAAGCCTTGTGGCCAAATGCTGTGGTCGCAAGCCGTAGTAGCTTTAGCCGGCATAAACGAAAATGAATTTAATATTCAACTTTTTTTACATCTCTAGAAAAATTATCAAATTTGACTTAAGCGGTTACGCCTTGTGACCACAGACATAGTAGTCCTACAGATTTTGTTTACAATTTACAAACGAATTTTCATTGTTTACTAAATTAGGTAAGAAAATTGCTAAAATAGTGAAAACCGAATGTTTCTAATTAACGATAGCTAAAATAACGTGCATTTATTAAATATCAAATTTTAATAATTTTAATAGAAAATTTCAATTTATTGTTGATAATTTTGAATTTAAGATGATAAATTGAAATTTTGTATTAAACCTTTTAAAATTTCATATATATATTATATAGTAAAATGCACGATATTTTATCTATTGTAAGTTAAAAACATAAGTTTTTCACTATTTTTTGCAATTTTTTTACATAATTTGGTGAAAAATGATAATTCGTTCTCCATGTGTACCGGCGTTTTAAGTAGAGTTTGGCGTATATTTAACTAGGTGAAGTTAGCAGGAAATGAGTTTGACCTAAAATATAGAGTACGTTTATGCTCAGCGTCGAGTCATCTTTTAGTTAACTTTGGATCATCTTGCAGTTATCTTTTTTAGCGTTTCGAGTCGAAACTAGGTTGAAACCGAGTCAGAAACGTCAAAAATAATCATTTACTATCGTATGTTTATATGTTTTCCTTGTATTATTTTCTGAATTTTAGAAAAACAAAATAACAAAGTTTTATTGCCACACAAAAATCGAAGATTCGCACACGAATTAAGAAATCAAAATGTTGTCTTTTTATTATTATTTTTTTGTTGTTTTTATTTTTCGACTCGACTCCGTTTATAGTGAATGTTTTTAGAGTTAACTCGACTCGACTTTAAAATTTATTTAGGTCGAGTTGAGTTAACTACAAGATGACTCAACTCCGTTTATAGTAAAAGATAACCTACTGTCTTCCACCGTAAAAAACGCCTAGGCGCTTTAAACGAATAGTGCGCTTACTGGGCGTTTTATTTGAATAAAGCACCCAAAGCGTTTTATTCAAGTAAAATATATAAATTAACTCGAAAAATTCATATATTACTTTGCGTGATTGTATTGACTTTGATTATATTTGCGTCGTAAGAAGTTCAGCAGCTCGAAAGTAAGACTTGAAAAAATAAATCCTCGTTGAAGAAATCATATCAAAATCAATCGAATTTTCATATTTTCTAGATAGAGTAGGTATATCTAATTTGCGATCGAATGGATAGATTATATTTAAACCAGAATTTCTGAGATTTTGTTAATAGTGTAATATAACGTGAAGTTTCGAACCAATTTCAATTTAGTTCTTGTTAAAATCCAAGAATATTTTTCAAGGCATTTGGCCAAAAATCTGTCTTTTTTTTTATTAGCATAATAGGTTGTTCGGTAAATTAGAATTCTGAAAATATCTAACTTTAAGTTTAAATCCCGAGCGAATTTGACCTAAGTAGAATCATCGTTTTTGACATGTTTGGAAGGGAGAATGATGATGTGGTGAAAGAATTATGAAACTATTGAATTTTCTTATTATACCATGTAAAAGAAACATTTTTTCTTAGAGTTCTCGTACAACCCTTTTTCAGAATTATTTTACGAAGGCTTAAGAAATTTTCGTCGTCAAACATAGAGCATTAATAGAGCTGCTTACAACATGCGTTCTTGAGTTCGATTCTAGCCACAGACCAACATTTAATCACAACCATGCATCGACAAACATAAAAAAAACGATTTTGAGTACACAATCGTTCGTTGGCCTGACCACCTGCTACATTCAACAAAACGTTATAAATACTGTTCGAAATGTATCAGTTGAGACGCGATAAGCTCGATTCCGGCCTTTAAACCATAGATTTTTTTACTTATTTTAAAAGTATTTAGAATTTTAATCCCGACTTCAGACAATTTAGAGGCTTACCAACAAAAAGCAAATAACAAATTCAAACTTTCTAGCTTACAGTTTCCAATTTTAAACGTAATAGCTCGGCTCTTAAGGTGCGTACATCTGGTGAAAAAATGTACACCACGAAGTTAGCAAAATAGTAAAATTTTTGGTTAAAATTGGTTACCCTGGTGAACTTTTTGTTCTAGTTGGAAATAATTCAACTCATACAGCTAACTTCGTGGTGTACATTTTTTCACCAGAAAAGTATAGCATGTACGCAGCTTTAATGAAATTTAATTTGTAAAATTCTAAATTTTTCCAAGGCAAGTTCTGTTGACAAAATCCTAAATTCGATTTATTTAATCACTAAATTTTTTAAATTTCAAAATAATTCTACGGTCAATGCAATCGAGGGATCAAGAATCGGCCTACAGAACAATCATTTAATTTTTCATAGAGAATTGAGCCCCTTTCCTTACCTACAAGTTGATAACGGAAGCAGCTAGGAATGGCAATGACACAATTAGCTATTTTGGTTTATATTTTGTGCTTCTGTTATCCATTATATTTTGTGTCCCCAATATACAAATAACAATTAGAATACTTTTATTATTTATATTGTATATTGGGTTTAAAAAATGTAATAGTTTTATTTACGAGTGGACCATGTGCTCTATCGGACAAATAAAACTTCATACCCAGATCTAAAATAAATAATCACATTAGCTTTGATCATTCACTCAAATAACTATATGATATTGATTATTATATCAAAACTATGTAGGTTTTTTAATGGGTACGAATCTTTATTTTCGGGCGGTAGGTATCGCATTTCCAAATTTTCCAATCGTAAAATTTCGATTATTTTTCGAGTTGCTTTAAACTTTCCATGAAACATGAAATTTGGTCGCAAACGTACCTTATGTTTCTTCTTGTTTTACGAAAATAACATGATATTTACGTTGAAAAATTTAGTAATATTTCCTTTGTGGCATTCGAATTTCCAAATACAGCGATTAGGCGTTTCATTTGAATGGGCGGTTTATTTGATTTTTTTCCTTCATTTTCAAACTGTTCGTATTTTCAGCTACTCCCGAATAAAACGCCTAGGCGTTTTTTACGATGGAAGACAGTAGGTTCAAACCAGGTTGAACCCTAAGCATAAACGTACTCATAGTGTTTTTTTTTTCATTTTGGCCAGAGAACACGTCCAAAAAAGGAAATTCGTATCTGATTTTTTCGAACGAACTTGGCAAAATTCGACTGCTATTAAGTTGGCGGATTTTGTAAAATTTATGGTATTTTGTGGTTTTGTGGAAAATACGTTTTTGTAAATGATTTATTTAATTTTAAATAAATTAAATATTATTTATAATATTGTAATATTTACAATAATAAATAATATTACAAATTCGATTTTCCAAGTTTCATAATAGGGTAAATCCGCAGCGTATCGAATTTTTTCGATATCGTAAAAATCCGAAATCGAAAAATTTCGTAATAGATCCCCTGCTATATTATACAGAGGATTATGTCGATCGAATCCAAAATGATGTAGATCTTCCTGGAAACTGGCATGAAGAGGGCGAGGCATTACCTCAATAGCAAATTTTTAAGGGTAACCCAGCAAACGTGAGTTCACTAGTTTTAACTACATACAAAACATTGGGCGTATCCAGCACACAGATATCTACTTATCAGATATTCTCAAATGTAGAATAGTCTCAATTGTAGACTGCCAAATGTGCTGGACGTACAATCTATATATTAGTTTTGGTTTGTGTCTTAGATTATCTGTCAAAATCGAAAACAAATGATAGCTCTCGTTTGGCGTCTAATAAAAATTTAAGTACAATTAAATACAATTATTTGTTTAAAAATGGATAAAATTATCAAAAGTGCTCTGTTAGAAGACTTACCAGATAGAAACGATTTGCTATTTAAGTGCTAGTGCCAACGGTATCACTTGTTTTTTATAATAATTTCGAAAAAGAAAAATTTAGATCAAGTACACCTCCAGTCCGAAACAACGATTATTCTGAGGTCACAATTCCAAAATATAGCTTGGATTAGTTTAGGGCTCATTTTCGAATGTCCAGAACGTGTTTCGAGCTCTGTTAGTTCATTTTACATATGTACATAAATAAAATCAGTCTTTCATTTTCATTTTTAGAAATTACTTTGTGTGGTGACAAATTCAGCACAACCCAGTTGTAAACATGTATTTCCTGCGAAAAAACTTTTGTTAACGATTTGGATCCTCAGTAAGCAGGAGTCGTTCTTATCCGTAAGCGACCGGTTTGGAATGGCCCCCAGCATGGGCCAGTATATTTTTATGGAAACAATAGAAGCGATCAGGAAACTAAAGCGAGACTACAACAAGTTTCCGAACTCTGAGGAGCAAAAAGTAATTTCCGATGTAAGTGTTTGCATAAATGCAAGCTATTGTCTTTAGAAAATTAAATATTGTTATTTCCAGATTTTTGAGTCCAAATGTCGTATTCCGGGAATAGTTGGTGCCATCGATGGGTGCCATATACCTGTCAAACAGCCACAACATAATCCAATCGATTTTTACAACCGAAAAGGATTCCACTTGATTGTATTACAAGGTAAGTTTCTGTAACATACCATTTACCATTCTGTAACATACCATGTTTCAATTTTTAAAGGTGTTTGTGATCATACAATGCGCTTCATTGACGTATTCATTGGTATGCCGGGCAGAGCGCACGACGCCAAAGTGTTTAGATGTAGTCCGCTTTTTAAAATATTACAAAGCGAAGAGTCACCTATAAAACCGGAATATCATCTGATGGGGGATTCAGCTTATGGTGCTTCTAGTTTTATGATAACTCCTTTCAAGGATAATGGGCATCTGACTAAACAGAAATCCATCTATAATACAAAGCTTTGCTCTGTCCGATCAGTAATAGAGAGAGCATACGCCCAATTGAAAGGGAAATGTAGGCGTCTAAAATATATGGACGTAAATAACCATAATATAGCGGTTAAAAGTGTAATTGCGGCGTGCAAAATGCATAATTTTATTTTGCTTGAAGATGGCATTGTCGGAGAAGATCTTTCAGATACTAGGATTTCTGATAATGATGCCGATGATGAAGCTGATGTTGCACTATCTGAAAGAAATGTACCGAATAATAAAAAAAACTTTTTCGCTTCTTTATTTTAAATGACTTCAGCACCCTTATTCTATAAAAATAAGATAATGTGTAAACGTGATAAACAGTAAACGAAAAGAGAATCGAAAAACAATTTAACGTAATTTTAGTAAAAAATCACAAAGTTTACCCGTTTTCACGTTTACGCATTATCTTATTTTTTATAGAATAAGGGTGCATGTATTTTATTTATATAAGATATAGAAAATTTGCTTAATTTATTGTTGCCGCCAACAAAGTTTTGAGTATTTCGTTCCTCTCTTTTTGCAAGTTATTATTTTCCTTTTGCAGATTATTATTTTCCTTTACAGCCTCGACCAACTGCAATATTGCCTCCGATTTATCCTCCTCGACCCGTATTTGCTCCTGCCGAAATTTTCGAAGCTCCCCCATCCTCCCACCACTTGACGAATTTGAGCCGCTTAGCTCCAAATTGCCTAAATCTGGTAAAGAACATGTTTCAAGTGAAGTTGGCTCTGGAGTACTTGCCTCCATGTTATTGGGTAAGTTCACCGTTCGATCTTCTCGGAAAATTAAATCAAATTCCTCGTAATATTCCCTACCTTGACCAGTTTTCTGCCAAAATTGCTTTATATTTAAATAAGATTTTTTCATGTTGGACATTTTTTTATTAATTTCGTTAGCATCAAACAAGTGCCCCAAATCCTTAAACTTTTTTCAATCTCCTTCCACAACATCGATTTTTTTTCGGATTGCGAAACTCATCCTT
This sequence comes from Tipula vernalis, assembly GCA_958295665.1. Classification (NCBI taxonomy): domain Eukaryota; kingdom Metazoa; phylum Arthropoda; class Insecta; order Diptera; family Tipulidae; genus Tipula; species Tipula vernalis. The sequence goes on along the minus strand of OY282558.1, from coordinate 260,387,524 downwards.
ACGGGCAGCATATGCCGATAATAAAAGTTTGACTTGGGAATGAGTCCACTTCAAATTCCGATCTTCTTTCGGTGTTGGCTCTGGAGTTGTCCATTCTGTTTTCAATTCTGGCATTTCAGAAATATCTTCTTGAAGATATTCCTCGTAGAAAACATCTGGTTACAATATAAGAAAATAAAAATAATAGTAAAATAGAAGTTTACTCGGATAATAAAAAATTAGGTTAAATAATTTAATAAATCCATTTTTTCACGAATATATTTATTTAATTATTTGTGTAGTTTAATAATAATTACCTTCATTGTTGAAATGATCCATTATTATATAATCTGGAATTTCAATTTAATTAAATTGTTTAAAACGATTTCCGACGTGCATAATGTGCCGTTGTCTTTTAAATATGTAGTCCCAGGAGCACCGAGCTACGCTCGTTCCGAATTACATTAGCGTTTGTTACACGTTCATGTCACTGAGTTTCACCTCATTCAATTGAGCAATATGTTAGTTCCATTTAGACTGTCGATTTTCCAGAAAAATTTCCGACACTCATGTTTGAATCCCATTCTATACTAAACAAATCCCATTCTATACAATACATCCCAATTGAAAGGAAATGGTTTAATTCTATTGAAACTAGAATAATATTCATATTCCCATTTTAATTTTACAATCCCATTTTCATGGTACATACCGAGTTCTATCGAAATCGGTTGAGAAATGGCTTTGATCCATTGGAATTGGCCATTTTACAGAACCTATACGATCCATATTTGGAGCTAATTTATGATCTCTATATAATTCTCAAAAATCACAATTGAACAAATAAAAAAAACAAAACACAATGCAATATCAATAGCAATAACAACAATTAGATTTCCTTTGTTAGAAAATAAAATAAAAATTAGATTTTGGTTTAGTACTTCGTTTTATGTTATGTACATACATACTTACAGACATTAGCAATTACACAATGTATGTAGATATTAGAAGCAAAGAATTCTATTTGAAAACTCATACAAAATGTTAGAATATCCTTGAAAATTTTGTGTTGTGTAAGTTTTACTTTTTATAGTTTATTTATTAGAATATAATATAATATTAGTTTTATTTTTAGCTTATATTTTATATTTCACCATACGCCACTCAATCATAATTAGCAAGGTATTTATTACCAAGCGGGCAAACAAATTTTGATACATATTCCGAACTTCTCGAAATGGGTGCTGGAATATACTTCGGTATGGAGTTTCTAAGCATAGTAGCTGGTGTTACGGCTAAAGATAAACATTTCAAAGAGGTTAAAAATCATTAAGACTAAAGTTATACTTAATATCAAAATTCCGTAAAATGTTAAATACTTCTTCAGTACCACCACATTCTTTAGGCACATTTGGATTATTCTTGAGGCTGCCTGCATATTGAGATGTGCTACTGCGCAATAAAATAAAAGCACAATGCTGAGAGATGGCGAAAAAGTGAAATTTATAGTCTGTTGCTAGCCTCATCACTCCCAACGCTACCATTTTAAGTATTCCGATAATTATTGGATTGTTCATCGCTGACAACCGATGATGGTGTTGTTGATTGAAGTTGACGCGGTACATTTAGTTCTGAATTATTTGAACGTATTCACGCATTCACAATTGAGTGGTTTGTAAACGGAAATTTCATCATAATTAAAAACTACCACTTGTAGCACTGGTGAGCAAATAATATTGTGCATTAAAGTCATGTATATTGGGCTAAAGGGCTTACTGGTTTTGTTACCGGATCCACCCAATAATCATGGAACATTGAACAGGCGCTGCTACAACCAAAAACCGAAGAAGAACATGTTACAATACTATATGTCAGAATATTCTTTAAAATTGTGTGTTGTGTAAGTTTTATTATTTTAAGTTATTTATTCCATATTCTAATTAGTTTTCGTTTTAGCTTATATGAATATTTTACCGGCCGCCACTCAATCTGATAATATAGGAAGCAAGTAATTTATTATCAAGCGGGCAAACAAATCGTGATCTAAGTTCCGAACTCCTCGATATATGAGTTGGAAAGGGTTTCGGCATGGAATTTCTAAGCATAGCAGCTGATGCTGTTGTTAAAAATAAACGTTTCAAAGAGGTTAACAAATCAAGCCGCTATAAAGACTAAAGCCATAATATCAAAATTTCGTATGAAACACGATGAGATACATACTATGCCACAATTTTCTGACTGTTTACTACAACCGTTCCTGCACGTACTGGTGCAAACCTAACGAAAAAATGACGTTCCAGGCATCTGATTTTGTACCATTATCACCGCCACTATAGATATATCTAGTCGAGATGTATTATCTCTATTAGCGCATTTCCTTCCGATAGTATATACCGAGAGTGCTAAGATAATTATTGATAATTCAGAATAGGAAAGATCTAAAGGGAAGTTTGTTGGCTAAAATTGACTAAAAAAGTTGAACCAAATTATGAAAGATACGAGGACGTGAAGGATACCTTGACAGAAACATCGGATAAAATATCAAATATTTCTTCAGTACCACCACATTCTTTAGCCACATTTGGATTATTCGTGAGACTGTCTGCATATTTAGATGTGCTATTGCGCGCTAAAATAAAAGCACAATGCTTACTACGCTTAGTACTTGGTGTTACCGGAAATTATGAAGAAGTGAAATTTAAGTCTGTTGCTAACCTCATCACTTACCAACGCTACCCTATTAAGTATTCCGATAATTATTGGATTGTTCATCGCTGACAACGGATGATGGCGTTTGTTGATCGAAGTTAACGCGGTTTGATCGAAGTTGACGCGGTACATTTAGTTCTGAATTTTTGAGCGTATTAACGCATCATTCACAATTGAGTGGTTTGCAAACGGAAATTTCATCATAATTAAAAACTACCACTTGTAACACTAGTGAGCAAAAAATATTGGATAATAAAAGTCATGCATATTGGGCTAAAGGTACTGGTTTTGGTACCGAGTCCACCCAACAATCATGGAACGTTGAACATTCGCTGCTACAACCAAAATCCGAAGTGGAACATGTTACAGTACTACATGTCAAAATATTCTTGAAAATTGTGTGTCGTGTAAGTTTTATTATTTTATGTTATTTATACTATATCCTAATTAATTTTCTTTTTAGCTTATATGAATATTTTACCGGTCGCCACTCAATATGATAATATAGATAGCAAATAATTTATTACCAAACGGGCAAACAAATTGTGATATAAGTTCCGAACTCCTCGATATATGAGCTGGAATGGGTTTCAGTATGGAAATTCTAAGCGTAGCAACTTATGTTCCGGCTAAAAATAAACGTTTCAAAGAGGTTAAAAAATCAAGCCGCTATTAAGACCAAATTCATAATATCAAAATTTCGTATAAAACTCGATGAGATACTACTATGCCTCAATTTTCTAACTGCTCCAATTAACCGTTCCTGCACGTCCTGGTGCAATCTTAACGAAGAAATGACGTTCCAAGCATCTGATTTTGTATTAAAATAAAAAACTAGTGTTTTTTAAATAAACAACAGTAGTTGTATAAATACATTTTTTATTTGTATTATTTTTCACAAATGATTTTGTACTATTATCATGACCGCTAGCCCGCTACAGATATTTTCGAGTCGAGGTGCATTATCTCTATTAGCACATTTCCTTCCGATAGTATATACCGAGAGTGCTAAGATAATTATTGGTGATTCAGAATAGGAAAAATCAAAAGGGAAGTTCAATAATCGGGGAATTGGTTAAAGTTGAACCAAATTATGATTTATACGAGGACGTTGATGGTACCTTGATGGAAATATCGGATAAAATATCAAATATTGTTTCAGTATCACCGCATTCTTTAGCCACAATTGGATAATTCTTGAAACTGCCTGCATATTCAGATGTGCTATTGCGCGCTAAAATAAAAGCACAATGCTTACTACTCTTACCTTGTTTACCGGAGATGGTGGAGGAATAAAATTTATAGTCTGTCGCTAGCTTCATCACTCCTAACGCTACCACCATTTGAAGTATTACGACAATTATTTTATTTGCTCTACTAAACCACCGATGACGCTTGAAACCAAAAAGCATCCACCAGTCAACGGTGTTTTAATAAAACTTCTTTTTATAGTTGCGTGAAAAACGCTTTAGTAAAAAAGTGAAAGTACCACCCAACGTATCCTATGGGGTAGTCATTGATCCAAACATTTATACTGTTGACAATGGGCACTTGAAAAGAAAAAACTAAAATAATTTTCAAAACTTAAACTATTTTTATTAATCAATTTATTGTATCATCATGTCGTGTTGCTGTTTCAGCCAACGCTAACATGGCTAAAGCGGTAATACTTCGTACATTTCGGTGTTCATCAATTAAACCATTTATTATCACTTCGATCAATAGCTTGATAATACAAGATGAAATCGCGTTTATTCGAACAGCGATTTGTTGTACGATTTTTATGCCAGTATAACGATCTTGCCATTTGGTACTCTGGCAGACCACCTTGAGGAACGATAATAATGTTGGAATGCCAAAAACAATTGCGACCACCACAAAAGCATGTGCAATGGTATTTCGTATATACGCCTCTATATTATCGATATCGGGACGCATTGCAGAAATCATTGCTGTTATACCGGTCGAATTTACTATTTTTGAGATTATCTCGTAATCTTTATATTCCTTAAGTTCAGGGTCATAAATAGTTTCTATAATTTTCAATAACACAATATCTAACAGATATTTATCATAATTTTGTGCATCCACAAGCGAAGGATTAGTATCGCATTTTATTTGACGAGTTACATCCCATCGATTATGCCGCGTTGGTTTTGATACTCGTACCTTATTTTGATTTAAGAACGATTTTTTATGTGATATTTTATTTTTTATATATTTATTCTATTCCACTCATTTTCGTGAGTTTTTGGTCAAGAAAATCACTGGAATAATTAAATCCTACAATTGAAAATTGAATCCAATATTTCCAGAAAAATATTTCAATATCGATTTCATATAAATTTTCAAGATTCTCGCTCGAATTAATGATCCTTCACCTAAATACATATATATATATATATGTAGTTTCCCAAATTATACCTACGTTTACTGATATACATACATTTACCGTAACTTAAATGTAAATGTAGTTTTTGTAGTTAATTCTTGATTTTTGTGAACGTAAATGTCATAATTGTGCCTTTGCAACACAAATAATTTACTATAATAGTCTAAATGTAGCTTACAACTTTTACATTCATCTTTTATTATTATTCAATCATACATGCCATATAAATTTGAAAAAAAAACGAAAAAAAAATTTATCTCAAGAATGTAATTTTCGAGGTTCGAACTACGATCTAAAATTTTAAAATCCACAACGCTAACACCTAGACTACTGCGGCATGGGAATTTGCCGAAAAATTACTTGGTTTTATAAAAAGTTTTGAGCATTCTACTAAATTGTATAATATGTAGATAGCTTTACACAATGTGACGTATCAACATAGAGAAAGATAAAATTTGTCAGATCTTTCTGTAATTTGGTATACAGGTGAAGAAAAATATTCTAAGAATAATTTCCTTTTACATCATATCGGAAAAATCACGGAAAATGCGAGAAAATCGCGAATTTCCACTCGGAAAATTCGTCGGGAAAAGACTAAAAAAAATATGCTGATCATCCAACATTAATTTAAATTTTTTTTTGTCTTGATTTTTGAAAAATGGACATCCATGAAAAAAAAATCATAAAAAAAAAATTAAATACATCCCAACTCCGTATGCTGCTAACTACGCAGCTGTACTATTTAAAAAAATCATCAAACATTCTTTTCTATAAAAAAAAATACACAATACATATCGCTCATTTGCTGCAACAATGACACAATTTAAAAATAACAAATGTTATAATTTGAGAGACATTTCCGTTTGTCTTGTAGTGAGCTTTATAGCTTTAGGTGTGTCGTTATATCAGTTTTAACTATATTAAAAAGCCGATATTTCTCTATAAATAAGTCAAAAACGACCGATTTTGAGTTATGCCATTGTGGTAGCAAATGAGCGATATACAATTGACCATTTTAGAGATGGCGCTGTAAAATTTGGATAATTTTCCAGATTTGAAGGCTTTACAGAGTTTTCCCAGACTTGAGACCAGACTCAATCGCATTTTCATGCAAAAAGACATCATATAGCCATTTTACGTCAACGAAATCGGTCTCGAAGTAGTTTTTCGTGCGGACATATTTACATATATACATACCCGCAATTATTGCTCGTTTAATAATAGTCCCAGGAGCACCGAGCTACGCTCGTTCCGAATTACATTAGCGTTTGTTACACGTTCATGTCACTGAGTTTCACCTCATTCAATTGAGCAATATGTTAGTTCCATTTAGACTGTCGATTTTCCAGAAAAATTTCCGACACTCATGTTTGAATCCCATTCTATACTAAACAAATCCCATTCTATACAATTCATCCCAATTGAAAGGAAATGGTTTAATTCTATTGAAACTAGAATAATATTCATATTCCCATTTTACAATCCCATTTTCATGGTACATACCGAGTTCTATCGAAATCGGTTGAGAAATGGCTTTGGTCCATTGGAATTGGCCATTTTACAGAACCTATACGATCCATATTTGGAACTAATTTATGATCTCTATATAATTCTCAAAAATCACAATTGAACAAATAAAAAAAACAAAACACAATGCAATATCAATAGCAATAACAACAATTAGATTTCCTTTGTTAGAAAATAAAATAAAAATGAAACCCGAACCTCTCCAGAAAGCCTACTAAAATATTTTTCCAAGAAATCAAAACCCATTACAATTGCTTCCTTTCACCAGAAAATTTCCATCTAACCAATTACTATTAACAAAAGAAAATAATAAAAATATGAATTCCCATAGGAGGATCCTCTTAAACGAATTTTACTGAAATAAAACCACCCCAACCAACATTAATAAAAATCAAATAACCGTTTCAGAAACCGGTAGTAAGTTAAAAAGTAAGATAAAACCAAGCAAACAGGGGCTCACCGGACGAGAACTTCCTTAACGTTTTTTTTAAGAATCAATACCCGGTGTTATCGCGTTTTGGCACTCGAAAACTCTCTTTCACCAATTATGATCAATAAAAAAATATTCAAAAAAACGAACCCCAAGGCCTATTAGAGGACCCACTAAACAACATTTCCCGAAATCAAAGTCCACTGCAAATGTTTCCTAACACTAGAAAATCCCTGCTCACCAATTATTACAAAAATCGTTGAACTTAAAAAATGGACCTCGACCATCCGGAGGATGTATAGCTGTTTCACCTACCGGGAATCGAACCCGGGACCTCCGGAGCTTAATGCAAGCATTCTAACCACTGTGCCACCGGGGCGGCGTCTGTTTGTAATGCTGTATTTAAATATTAACAGTATGCTATTTATAATTAAATATTATTATATTGTATAGTATTAGAAGTAATAATTTTCATATAACGGGCTTAGTCGAAGTGTACATTTACAAAATGAATTTAAAAACAGGAGGAAATTAAATTCTTTGTACCTAATGGATTTTAAAGATATTGAATATCTTAATTTTCCTGACCAATAATTTAAGAAATATACTTTTAAAACCACAATTCAACTTACAATATGCGATTGAGCGACACAATATGCGATTTATTGAAAACTGAGCAAATTTCAAAATTATCCATTAAATTGTGATGTTTATAATTATATTGTACATATATTATCCATTTAGTATGGTTAATCATCAAGTTTAACAGAATTAATTATTTAGATAATCTATGTATTTAAATAATAAACACATTTTTCAGTTACACATTTAAATTCATTGCCGCCCCGGTGGTACAGTGGTTAGCATACTTGTTTTAACCTCCGGAGGTCCCGGGCTCGATTCTCGGTGGGTGAAAAATGTTCACGGCTGGTTAAGGTCAATGAATTAATCAATCATTATCATCCGCATGAAAATTCTGATTACGTATCCTCATTTGAGGCGGCCAAATCCATATATGGGATGTAGCGCCAGCGGAAAAAAAATATATAAATTAATTTAAAAATAATTATTTATACACTTCTTAACTAGTTTCACAACGATTTAACACTATAATAATTCTCGCTATAAAAGTCGAATTTTAAGGCAAAAATAAATTAGTCAAAATCTTTCCATATAAAAAGTTAGTTACATGTCGTAACTTATATTTACATATTAATAAAGTGTCATTAAAATATAATGTTTTAATGCAAAGTAAAAATAAACATTACACATTTCAGAATCTTTAAATTAAATTAATACTAAAATAGCTACATAATGAATAATCTTATCGCTTCAAACAAATTAAATTTATTTGAAAAAACTTTTACTTACTTAATTTTAATACACTTTATAAATAAAAAAATTCACATAAAATAAATATGAACTACTGTTAAAAATATTGTTTGTATATAATTGTCACTATTATAGCTATATGAAAGCTTTTACACAAACTGACTGCGAGCTTATTTTTAATAAATAAAATGTTTAGCTATCACTGTCACTATTATATAATATGTTAAATATTAATTATTCAATTTATTTAAAGTTTTGTATTTTATTTTATAATTTAACAATATATTTAATTAAATTTTTTCATTTATATTTGTATAAGAATAAGAATAATAATAACACATCTCAATATTAAAGAATATTGAAAATTAAACTGACGATGACAAAACATTTGAAATCTAACGAACATCTGAAATTATAATATTTGAAATAATCATCAAATACGAAGCAGAGTGCGTTTTATGACATCCTTGCTCTATCAACATTATTCCGCAATTGACGATTGGATAAGTTGAGAAAGCACTACCTATCGGAAAAAAATGAAGCTGTTCACCCATAAGCCGATTTTTGTTTATATGGCGTTATATGGAAAAATTCATGATTTGAATTTAATATTTCTAAATTAAAATCGTAATATTTTGATAATATAGCGCATCTAATATATAGTTTGAAGTATGATTTTTGTATACCGAACGGAATATCCCATACTTTGTCATTTGAAATAGGGGAAATATATTGCTGAATATTGCATATATTTGTTGTAAATTAGAGTAACAGAATACAAGTTTAAAAATGAATTTCTCTATAAATTGATATATGAAATAAGTTTTTATTTTAAATACCATATTTTATTATATTCATGTATTATTTATTTTATATAACCATTAAAAAAAAATAATAATAAAATTTTAAATATAAGTTTTTTTTTAACATGTAATAGTAATATAAACCATTATAGTGACGTCTTTAGATACTAATAAGGTTTATTAAAACAACAAGCATCATTTTCGTTCTAATAATTAGTCTTTTACCACTTTTATTAATATTTTAATGAAAATTCTTCTGCTTTTCCATAGTAAATTTCAAAAGTTTGTGGGTGAGTTAATTTATTTTTTCTCCGCTAGAGCACACCCTACAATCGTCAATCGTTGTCGTTCTATCATCATCATCATCATATAACCAAAACACTAACACATATACATACATATATTGTTTTGCATTCTCTCAATTGTTTTTTTTTATTGTACCGTACGGTGTACAGTTAAAATAGATTTTGGTTTAGTACTTCGTTTTATGTTATGTACATACTTACAGACATTAGCAATTACACAATGTATGTAGATATTAGAAGCAACGAATTCTATTTGAAAACTCATACAAAATGTTAGAATATCCTTGAAAATTTTGTGTTGTGTAAGTTTTACTTTTTATAGTTTATTTATTAGAATATAATATAATATTAGTTTTATTTTTAGCTTATATTTTATATTTCACCATACGCCACTCAATCATAATTAGCAAGGGATTTATTACCAAGCGGGCAAACAAATTTTGATACATATTCCGAACTTCTCGAAATGGGTGCTGGAATATACTTCGGTATGGAGTTTCTAAGCGTAGTAGCTGGTGTTACGGCTAAAGATAAACATTTCAAAGAGGTTAAAAATCATTAAGACTAAAGTTATACTTAATATCAAAATTCCGTAAAATGTTAAATACTTCTTCAGTACCACCACATTCTTTAGGCACATTTGGATTATTCTTGAGGCTGCCTGCATATTGAGATGTGCTACTGCGCAATAAAATAAAAGCACAATGCTGAGAGATGGCGAAAAAGTGAAATTTATAGTCTGTTGCTAGCCTCATCACTCCCAACGCTACCATTTTAAGTATTCCGATAATTATTGGATTGTTCATCGCTGACAACCGATGATGGTGTTGTTGATTGAAGTTGACGCGGTACATTTAGTTCTGAATTATTTGAACGTATTCACGCATTCACAATTGAGTGGTTTGCAAACGGAAATTTCATCATAATTAAAAACTACCACTTGTAGCACTGGTGCGCAAATAATATTGTGCATTAAAGTCATGTATATTGGGCTAAAGGGCTTACTGGTTTTGTTACCGGATCCACCCAATAATCATGGAACATTGAACAGGCGCTGCTACAACCAAAAACCGAAGAAGAACATGTTACAATACTATATGTCAGAATATTCTTTAAAATTGTGTGTCGTGTAAGTTTTATTATTTTAAGTTATTTATTCCATATTCTAATTAGTTTTCGTTTTAGCTTATATGAATATTACCGGCCGCCACTCAATCTGATAATATAGGTAGCAAGTAATTTATTATCAAGCGGGCAAACAAATCGTGATCTAAGTTCCGAACTCCTCGATATATGAGTTGGAAAGGGTTTCGGCATGGAATTTCTAAGCGTAGCAGCTGATGTTGTTGTTAAAAATAAACGTTTCAAAGAGGTTAACAAATCAAGCCGGAATAAAGACTAAAGCCATAATATCAAAATTTCGTATGAAACACGATGAGATACATACTATGCCACAATTTTCTGACTATTTACTACAACCGTTCCTGCACGTACTGGTGCAAACCTAACGAAAAAATGACGTTCCAGGCATCTGATTTTGTACCATTATCACCGCCACTATAGATATATCTAGTCGAGATGTATTATCTCTATTAGCGCATTTCCTTCCGATAGTATATACCGAGAGTGCTAAGATAATTATTGATAATTCAGAATAGGAAAGATCTAAAGGGAAGTTTGTTGGCTAAAATTGACTAAAAAAGTTGAACCAAATTATGAAAGATACGTGCTATTGCGCGCTAAAATAAAAGCACAATGCTTACTACGCTTAGTACTTGGTGTTACCGGAAATTATGAAGAAGTGAAATTTAAGTCTGTTGCTAACCTCATCACTTACCAACGCTACCCTATTAAGTATTCCGATAATTATTGGATTGTTCATCGCTGACAACGGATGATGGCGTTTGTTGATCGAAGTTGACGCGGTACAATTAGTTCTGAATTTTTGAGCGTATTAACGCATCATTCACAATTGAGTGGTTTGCAAACGGAAATTTCATCATAATTAAAAACTACCACTTGTAACACTAGTGAGCAAAAAATATTGGATAATAAAAGTCATGCATATTGGGCTAAAGGTACTGGTTTTGGTACCGAGTCCACCCAACAATCATGGAACGTTGAACATTCGCTGCTACAACCAAAATCCGAAGTGGAACATGTTACAGTACTACATGTCAAAATATTCTTGAAAATTGTGTGTCGTGTAAGTTTTATTATTTTATGTTATTTATACTATATCCTAATTAATTTTCTTTTTAGCTTATATGAATATTTTACCGGTCGCCACTCAATATGATAATATAGATAGCAAATAATTTATTACCAAACGGGCAAACAAATTGTGATATAAGTTCCGAACTCCTCGATATATGAGCTGGAATGGGTTTCAGTATGGAAATTCTAAGCGTAGCAACTGATGTTCCGGCTAAAAATAAACGTTTCAAAGAGGTTAAAAAAATCAAGCCGCTATTAAGACAAAATTCATAATATCAAAATTTCGTATAAAACTCGATGAGATACTACTATGCCTCAATTTTCTAACTGTTTCCAATTAACCGTTCCTGCACGTCCTGGTGCAATCTTAACGAAGAAATGACGTTCCAAGCATCTGATTTTGTATTAAAATAAAAAACTAGTGTTGTTTAAATAAACAACAGTAGTTGTATAAATAAATTTTTTATTTGTATTATTTTTCACAAATGATTTTGTACTATTATCATGACCGCTAGCCCGCTACAGATATTTTCGAGTCGAGGTGCATTATCTCTATTAGCACATTTCCTTCCGATAGTATATACCGAGAGTGCTAAGATAATTATTGGTGATTCAGAATAGGAAAAATCAAAAGGGAAGTTCAATAATCGGGGAATTGGTTAAAGTTGAACCAAATTATGATTTATACGAGGACGTTGATGGTACCTTGATGGAAATATCGGATAAAATATCAAATATTGTTTCAGTACCACCGCATTCTTTAGCCACAATTGGATAATTCTTGAAACTGCCTGCATATTCAGATGTGCTATTGCGCGCTAAAATAAAAGCACAATGCTTACTACTCTTACCTTGTTTACCGGAGATGGTGGAGGAATAAAATTTATAGTCTGTCGCTAGCTTCATCACTCCTAACGCTACCACCATTTGAAGTATTACGACAATTATTTTATTTGCTCTACTAAAACACCGATGACGCTTGAAACCAAAAAGCATCCACCAGTCAACGGTGTTTTAATAAAACTTCTTTTTATAGTTGCGTGAAAAACGCTTTAGTAAAAAAGTGAAAGTACCACCCAACGTATCCTATGGGGTAGTCATTGATCCAAACATTTATACTGTTGACAATGGGCACTTGAAAAGAAAAAACTAAAATAATTTTCAAAACTTAAACTATTTTTATTAATCAATTTATTGTATCATCATGTCGTGTTGCTGTTTCAGCCAACGCTAACATGGCTAAAGCGGTAATACTTCGTACATTTCGGTGTTCATCAATTAAACCATTTATTATCACTTCGATCAATAGCTTGATAATACAAGATGAAATCGCGTTTATTCGAACAGCGATTTGTTGTACGATTTTTATGCCAGTATAACGATCTTGCCATTTGGTACTCTGGCAGACCACCTTGAGGAACGATAATAATGTTGGAATGCCAAAAACAATTGCGACCACCACAAAAGCATGTGCAATGGTATTTCGTATATACGCCTCTATATTATCGATATCGGGACGCATTGCAGAAATCATTGCTGTTATACCGGTCGAATTTACTATTTTTGAGATTATCTCGTAATCTTTATATTCCTTAAGTTCAGGGTCATAAATAGTTTCTATAATTTTCAATAACACAATATCTAACAGATATTTATCATAATTTTGTGCATCCACAAGCGAAGGATTAGTATCGCATTTTATTTGAGGAGTTACATCCCATCGATTATGCCGCGTTGGTTTTGATACTCGTACCTTATTTTGATTTAAGAACGATTTTTTATGTGATATTTTATTTTTATATATTTATTCTATTCCACTCATTTTCGTGATTTTTTGGTCAAGAAAATCACTGGAATAATTAAATCCTACAATTGAAAATTGAATCCAATATTTCCAGAAAATTATTTCAATATCGATTTCATATAAATTTTCAAGATTCTCGCTCGAATTAATGATCCTTCACCTAAATACATATATATATGTAGTTTCCCAAATTATACCTACGTGTACTGATATACATACATTTACCGTAACTTAAATGTAAATGTAGTTTTTGTAGTTAATTCTTGATTTTTGTGAACGTAAATGTCATAATTGTGCCTTTGCAACACAAATAATTTACTATAATAGCCTAAATGTAGCTTACTACTTTTACATTCATCTTTTATTATTATTCAATCATACATGCCATATAAATTTGAAAAAAAAACGAAAAAAAAATTTATCTCAAGAATGTAATTTTCGAGGTTCGAACTACGATCTAAAATTTTAAAATCCACAACGCTAACACCTAGACTACTGCGGCATGGGAATTTGCCGAAAAATTACTTGGTTTTATAAAAAGTTTTGAGCATTCTACTAAATTATATAATATGTAGATAGATTTACACAATGTGACGTATCAACATAGAGAAAGATAAAATTTGTCAGATCTTTCTGTAATTTGGTATACAGATGAAGAAAAATATTCTAAGAATAATTTCCTTTTACATCATATCGGAAAAATCACGGAAAATGCGAGAAAATCGCGAATTTCCACTCGGAAAATTCGTCGGGAAAAGACTAAAAAAAATATGCTGATCATCCAACATTAATTTAAATTTTTTTTTTTGTCGTGATTTTTGAAAAATGGACATCCATGGAAAAAAAATCATAAAAAAAAAAATTAAATACATCCCAACTCCGTATGCTGCTAACTACGCAGCTGTACTATTTAAAAAAATCATCAAACATTCTTTTCTATAAAAAAAAATACACAATACATATCGCTCATTTGCTGCAACAATGACACAATTTAAAAATAACAAATGTTATAATTTGAGAGACATTTCCGTTTGTCTTGTAGTGAGCTTTATAGCTTTAGGTGTGTCGTTATATCAGTTTTAACTATATTAAAAAGCCGATATTTCTCTATAAATAAGTCAAAAACGACCGATTTTGAGTTATGCCATTGTGGTAGCAAATGAGCGATATACAATTGACCATTTTAGAGATGGCGCTGTAAAATTTGGATAATTTTTCCAGATTTGAAGGCTTTACAGAGTTTTCCCAGACTTGAGACCAGACTCAATCGCATTTTCATGCAAAAAGACATCATATAGCCATTTTACGTCAACGAAATCGGTCTCGAAGTAGTTTTTCGTGCGGACATATATACATACCCGCAATTATTGCTCGTTTAATAATATAGTATAAAAGAGTCCCAGGAGCACCGAGCTACGCTCGTTCCGAATTACATTAGCGTTTGTTACACGTTCATGTCACTGAGTTTCACCTCATTCAATTGAGCAATATGTTAGTTCCATTTAGACTGTCGATTTTCCAGAAAAATTTCCGACACTCATGTTTGAATCCCATTCTATACTAAACAAATCCCATTCTATACAATTCATCCCAATTGAAAGGAAATGGTTTAATTCTATTGAAACTAGAATAATATTCATATTCCCATTTTACAATCCCATTTTCATGCAAAAAGACATCATATAGCCATTTTACGTCAACGAAATCGGTCTCGAAGTAGTTTTTCGTGCGGACATATATACATACCCGCAATTATTGCTCGTTTAATAATATAGATACGATCCATATTTGGAACTAATTTATGATCTCTATATAATTCTCAAAAATCACAATTGAACAAATAAAAACAACAAAACACAATGCAATATCAATAGCAATAACAACAATTAGATTTCCTTTGTTAGAAAATAAAATAAAAATGAAACCCGAACCTCTCCAGAAAGCCTACTAAAATATTTTTCCAAGAAATCAAAACCCATTACAATTGCTTCCTTATACTAGAAAATTTCCATCTAACCAATTACTATTAACAAAAGAAAATAATAAAAATATGAATTCCCATAGGAGGATCCTCTTAAACGAATTTTACTGAAATAAAACCACCCCAACCAACATTAATAAAAATCAAATAACCGTTTCAGAAACCGGTAGTAAGTTAAAAAGTAAGATAAAACCAAGCAAACAGGGGCTCATCGGACGAGAACTTCCTTAACGTTTTTTTAAGAATCAATACCCGGTGTTATCGCGTTTTGGCACTCGAAAACTCTCTTTCACCAATTATGAGCAATAAAAAAATATTCAAAAAAACGAACCCCAGGCCTATTAGAGGACCCACTAAACGATATTTCCCGAAATCAAAGTCCACTGCAAATGTTTTCTAACACTAAAAAATCCCTGCTCACCAGTTATTACAAAAATCGTTGATCTTAAAAAATGGACCTCGACCATCCGGAGGACCCTCTAAACATATATTTCCCGAAATCAACACCCATTGCAGACCTTTCAAAACCCTATTTGACTTCAATCAATACCCATGGCGATCGCTTCCTGCCGCTCGAATATCTCTCATTACCAAATGTTTACCAAAATTGTTAAAATGAAAAAAGGAACCCGGATACCACTGAAAGACCCTAAGCTAATTTTTTTAAACCAAGACCCATTGCAATCTCTGTCTGGCACCCACCCGCTCACAAATTTTTACCAAAAATGTAAAAATTCAAAAAAGAAGCCCGGGCTCAACTGGAGAACCCCTTAAACGAATTTTCCAAAAATTTATACCCATCACAATCGCTTCGTGGCACTCGAAAACCCTCTTTACCAACTTTTAACAAAATAGTTAAAATTTAAAAAACCCAAGTTCCAATGGATGACACTCTGGACTGGTAAACATACTTACCAATTTTCAACAAAATCATTAAAACTATAAAAATGGAGTCTGAATTTTCCTGAAATAAAGACCAATGGGGATCACCTTATACCACTTAAAAACACTTCTTACCAATATTTACCAACATCGTGAAAATTACAAAGGAGCCCGAGTTCCACTGAAGAACCCAAACTATTTTTTTCGAAATCAAGACCGGTCACAATTGATTCTTGGCACACGAAAACCCCAGCTTACCAATTTTTACCAAAATCGTAAAAATTAAAAAAAGGCCTGGGCACAAATGGAGAACACCTTCTAAATTATCAAGACCCGTCGCAATCGCTTCCTGGCACCCGAAAACCCCCGCTCACTAATTTTTTAGCAAATTCGCCAAAATTAACAAAAAAGCACCCGGGCCCACTGGAGAACCCCCTAGACAAATTTTCCCGAAATCAACACCCAGCGCAATCGCTTTCTAGCACCCGAAAACCCCTTACCAATTTTTAACAAAATCGGTAAAATAAAAAAAGGCCCTGAGCAATACTAGAGGACCCTCTAAACGAATTGTATACGAATCCTGTAATCAAGACTAGTCGCAATCACTTCCTAGCCCTCAAAAACCGGTTTCGAAATCGTTGCACAAACAAACAAACAGACAAACAATTTTATGCCGTTTAATAATAGTAGATAGATAGATAGATAGATAATAAAAGTGTTTTATTCTTTTTAGCTCTTTATTTTAATATTTTTTATATTTACCCGAGTAACCAGATGTCACAAAAAATCATCAAATATTTCACAAATTTCTGTGAATTGTCGACCAAAATGTGGAAAAAATTGGTCAAATTTTGGTCAATAATTTGTCGACAAACGATACCCTAAATTAACAAAATTGTCACATTTTGGTTGCACATTTTGGTCATACAATTTGTGATG
Source organism: Tipula vernalis (assembly GCA_958295665.1). NCBI lineage: Eukaryota > Metazoa > Arthropoda > Insecta > Diptera > Tipulidae > Tipula > Tipula vernalis. Next base: position 260,370,224 of record OY282558.1, on the reverse strand, counting down.
AAAAGGTGACAATTCTACTACAAAAATTTGTGAATAATCTGTAGGGTATTTGGTCATAATTTTGTGACAAGTTTCTTGATATTTTTTGTCAAAATTTTTTATAAAAATTTAAAAAATAATTATTATTTTGATTTAATTTTTTTTTCTCGCGTTTCAAAATACTGTGTCCGTTAACAATTTCAAAGTTTATATTTATGTTATATTGCACCACCATTCAAATTCTTAAATTATTTCAATCATATCAATCAGCATTTTGTATTTTCATATTGCTTCCATCCATCCGGTCACCCCCATCTATGTACTAACCTCGGCAAATGTTGCTTGACGTCGTTGTTGAAGTTATGGTCGTATCATCTTTCTCATCTACGTGGTTATACAGAAAATTGCTAATATTTTAGTAGATATGAATATTTTACAAATTTTCAACAAATCAAATGTGATTGATATACATATACATCATTCTCTTCAAAATTATTAAATCGATGTAATATTTTTAAATAAAAATCAACACAAGCAAATTTAATGAAGCTACAATGATCAAAACAATTGAATATTAATAATCAACGAACATTTAAAATTTTAAACGAACAATGAGTGCGTTTTAAGATTCAGTCTAAAGAAAACTGTTCGTAAATCTGATGTTTCTTAAACCTTTGGACCGTTAACCAAAAATGCGAAAATTAAATTTGTTAATTCAATTATTTTGATTATAGGTACTATATTTCATATGCATATATTGTAATTTAAAATTAATTAAGATTAACCAATCATTCTATGCTAAATATGCTGCTAACTAGGTGATAAAAAGCGAGTAAACCATACATTATTTAAACAGAGATTAAAAATTGTAGAAATTTGATAATTTTTTTATCGTAAATAAACTTTAAAACTATTAAATATACATATTTCAGAAATACTTTTCACCACGTTTAATGTATTTTTGAAGATTGAAGATAGGTATAAAGAAAATAAAAAGTTTAGATTTTAAAACTTTTATGGACACATTTACACTACATGATATTCAAATTCTCTAATTTTTAAGCAACGTTTCTTAGTGTTTTGAACAATAAAATTGGACCAACTCATCAAAATATTAAAAAATTACACTTTAATTTATAATTTTAGTTGACTACGTATGTACTAATTATTGAAATTTTAATTAATAAAATTTAAATCCGCAACATCATTATTTCCATATTATAGACAATGGACTTGACGGTTTTAGTGGTGGCGTTGCGGCATTTGGATAATTTTTCCAGATTTGAATGCTTTACAAAGTTTTCCCAGACATTAGACCAGTCTCAATCGCATTTTCATGCAAAACACGTCATATAGCCATTTTTCGCCAACGAAATCGCTCTCGAAGTAGTTTTTCGTGGAGACATATATACATACAATTATTGCTCGTTTAATAATATAGAGTCCCAGGAGCACCGAGCTACGCTCGTTCCGAATTACATTAGCGTTTGTTACACGTTCATGTCACTGAGTTTCACCTCATTCAATTGAGCAATATGTTAGTTCCATTTAGACTGTCGATTTTCCAGAAAAATTTCCGACACTCATGTTTGAATCCCATTCTATACTAAACAAATCCCATTCTATACAATTCATCCCAATTGAAAGGAAATGGTTTAATTCTATTGAAACTAGAATAATATTCATATTCCCATTTTACAATCCCATTTTCATGGTACATACCGAGTTCTATCGAAATCGGTTGAGAAATGGCTTTGGTCCATTGGAATTGGCCATTTTACAGAACCTATACGATCCATATTTGGAACTAATTTATGATCTCTATATAATTCTCAAAAATCACAATTGAACAAATAAAAAAAACAAAACACAATGCAATATCAATAGCAATAACAACAATTAGATTTCCTTTGTTAGAAAATAAAATAAAAATGAAACCCGAACCTCTCCAGAAAGCCTACTAAAATATTTTTCCAAGAAATCAAAACCCATTACAATTGCTTCCTTTCACCAGAAAATTTCCATCTAACCAATTACTATTAACAAAAGAAAATAATAAAAATATGAATTCCCATAGGAGGATCCTCTTAAACGAATTTTACTGAAATAAAACCACCCCAACCAACATTAATAAAAATCAAATAACCGTTTCAGAAACCGGTAGTAAGTTAAAAAGTAAGATAAAACCAAGCAAACAGGGGCTCACCGGACGAGAACTTCCTTAACGTTTTTTTGAAGAATCAATACCCGGTGTTATCGCGTTTTGGCACTCGAAAACTCTCTTTCACCAATTATGATCAATAAAAAAATATTCAAAAAAACGAACCCCAAGGCCTATTAGAGGACCCACTAAACAACATTTCCCGAAATCAAAGTCCACTGCAAATGTTTCCTAACACTAGAAAATCCCTGCTCACCAATTATTACAAAAATCGTTGAACTTAAAAAATGGACCTCGACCATCCGGAGGATGTATAGCTGTATCACCCACCGGGAATCGAACCCGGGACCTCCGGAGCTTAATGCAAGCATTCTAACCACTGTGCCACCGGGGCGGCGTTTGTTTGTAATGCTGTATTTAAATATTAACAGTATGCTATTTATAATTAAATATTATTATATTGTATAGTATTAGAAGTAATAATTTTCATATAACGGACTTAGTCAAAGTGTACATTTACAAAATGAATTTAAAAACAGGAGGAAATTAAATTCTTTGTACCTAATGGATTTTAAAGATATTGAATATCTTAATTTTCCTGACCAATAATTTAAGAAATATACTTTTAAAACCACAATTCAACTTACAATATGCGATTGAGCGACACAATATGCGATTTATTGAAAACTGAGCAAATTTCAAAATTATCCATTAAATTGTGATGTTTATAATTATATTGTACATATATTATCCATTTAGTATGGTTAATCATCAAGTTTAACAGAATTAATTATTTAGATAATCTATGTATTTAAATAATAAACACATTTTTCAGTTACACATTTAAATTCATTGCCGCCCCGGTGGTACAGTGGTTAGCATACTTGTTTTAACCTCCGGAGGTCCCGGGCTCGATTCTCGGTGGGTGAAAAATGTTCACGGCTGGTTAAGGTCAATGAATTAATCAATCATTATCATCCGCATGAAAATTCTGATTACGTATCCTCATTTGAGGCGGCCAAATCCATATATGGGATGTAGCGCCAGCGGAAAAAAAATATATAAATTAATTTAAAAATAATTATTTATACACTTCTTAACTAGTTTCACAACGATTTAACACTATAATAATTCTCGCTATAAAAGTCGAATTTTAAGGCAAAAATAAATTAGTCAAAATCTTTCCATATAAAAAGTTAGTTACATGTCGTAACTTATATTTACATATTAATAAAGTGTCATTAAAATATAATGTTTTAATGCAAAGTATAAATAAACATTACACATTTCAGAATCTTTAAATTAAATTAATACTAAAATAGCTACATAATGAATAATCTTATTGCTTCAAACAAATTAAATTTATTTGAAAAAACTTTTACTTACTTAATTTTAATACACTTTATAAATAAAAAAATTCACATAAAATAAATATGAACTACTGTTAAAAATATTGTTTGTATATAATTGTCACTATTATAGCTATATGAAAGCTTTTACACAAACTGACTGCGAGCTTATTTTTAATAAATAAAATGTTTAGCTATCACTGTCACTATTATATAATATGTTAAATATTAATTATTCAATTTATTTAAAGTTTTGTATTTTATTTTATAATTTAACAATATATTTAATTAAATTTTTTCATTTATATTTGTATAAGAATAAGAATAATAATAACACATCTCAATATTAAAGAATATTGAAAATTAAACTGACGATGACAAAACATTTGAAATCTAACGAACATCTGAAATTATAATATTTGAAATAATCATCAAATACGAAGCAGAGTGCGTTTTATGACATCCTTGCTCTATCAACATTATTCCGCAATTGGCGATTGGAAAACTGCAAAATGCGATACCTATCGGGAATGATATAAACCCTACGCTCTGCATGAAATGACATTTCTCTCCATATAAAACATATGGAGAGTGAAACTACCGGAATTAAATTGAACCCTACGCTCTGCATGCAAAATCATGACAGTCCAATCGTCAATTGACGATTGGATAAGTTGAGAAAGCACTACCTATCGGAAAAAAATGAAGCTGTTCACCCATAAGCCGATTTTTGTTTATATGGCGTTATATGGAAAAATTCATGATTTGAATTTAATATTTCTAAATTAAAATCGTAATATTTTGATAATATAGCGCATCTAATATATAGTTTGAAGTATGATTTTTGTATACCGAACGGAATATCCCATACTTTGTCATTTGAAATAGGGGAAATATATTGCTGAATATTGCATATATTTGTTGTAAATTAGAGTAACAGAATACAAGTTTAAAAATGAATTTCTCTATAAATTGATATATGAAATAAGTTTTTATTTTAAATACCATATTTTATTATAGTCATGTATTATTTATTTTATATAACCATTAAAAAAAAATAGTAATAAAATTTTAAATATAAGTTTTTTTTAACATGTAATAGTAATATAAACCATTATAGTGACGTCTTTAGATACTAATAAGGTTTATTAAAACAACAAGCATCATTTTCGTTCTAATAATTAGTCTTTTACCACTTTTATTAATATTTTAATGAAAATTCTTCTGCTTTTCCATAGTAAATTTCAAAAGTTTGTGGGTGAGTTAATTTATTTTTTCTCCGCTAGAGCACACCCTACAATCGTCAATCGTTGTCGTTCTATCATCATCATCATCATCATATAACCAAAACACTAACACATATACATACATATATTGTTTTGCATTCTCTCAATTGTTTTTTTTTATTGTACCGTACGGTGTACAGTTAAAATAGATTTTGGTTTAGTACTTCGTTTTATGTTATGTACTTACAGACATTAGCAATTACACAATGTATGTAGATATTAGAAGCAACGAATTCTATTTGAAAACTCATACAAAATGTTAGAATATCCTTGAAAATTTTGTGTTGTGTAAGTTTTACTTTTTATAGTTTATTTATTAGAATATAATATAATATTAGTTTTATTTTTAGCTTATATTTTATATTTCACCATACGCCACTCAATCATAATTAGCAAGGGATTTATTACCAAGCGGGCAAACAAATTTTGATACATATTCCGAACTTCTCGAAATGGGTGCTGGAATATACTTCGGTATGGAGTTTCTAAGCGTAGTAGCTGGTGTTACGGCTAAAGATAAACATTTCAAAGAGGTTAAAAATCATTAAGACTAAAGTTATACTTAATATCAAAATTCCGTAAAATGTTAAATACTTCTTCAGTACCACCACATTCTTTAGGCACATTTGGATTATTCTTGAGGCTGCCTGCATATTGAGATGTGCTATTGCGCAATAAAATAAAAGCACAATGCTGAGAGATGGCGAAAAAGTGAAATTTATAGTCTGTTGCTAGCCTCATCACTCCCAACGCTACCATTTTAAGTATTCCGATAATTATTGGATTGTTCATCGCTGACAACCGATGATGGTGTTGTTGATTGAAGTTGACGCGGTACATTTAGTTCTGAATTATTTGAACGTATTCACGCATTCACAATTGAGTGGTTTGCAAACGGAAATTTCATCATAATTAAAAACTACCACTTGTAGCACTGGTGCGCAAATAATATTGTGCATTAAAGTCATGTATATTGGGCTAAAGGGCTTACTGGTTTTGTTACCGGATCCACCCAATAATCATGGAACGTTGAACAGGCGCTGCTACAACCAAAAACCGAAGAAGAACATGTTACAATACTATATGTCAGAATATTCTTTAAAATTGTGTGTCGTGTAAGTTTTATTATTTTAAGTTATTTATTCCATATTCTAATTAGTTTTCGTTTTAGCTTATATGAATATTTTACCGGCCGCCACTCAATCTGATAATATAGGTAGCAAGTAATTTATTATCAAGCGGGCAAACAAATCGTGATCTAAGTTCCGAACTCCTCGATATATGAGTTGGAAAGGGTTTCGGCATGGAATTTCTAAGCGTAGCAGCTGATGCTGTTGTTAAAAATAAACGTTTCAAAGAGGTTAACAAATCAAGCCGCTATAAAGACTAAAGCCATAATATCAAAATTTCGTATGAAACACGATGAGATACATACTATGCCACAATTTTCTGACTGTTTACTACAACCGTTCCTGCACGTACTGGTGCAAACCTAACGAAAAAATGACGTTCCAGGCATCTGATTTTGTACCATTATCACCGCCACTATAGATATATCTAGTTGAGATGTATTATCTCTATTAGCGCATTTCCTTCCGATAGTATATACCGAGAGTGCTAAGATAATTATTGATAATTCAGAATAGGAAAGATCTAAAGGGAAGTTTGTTGGCTAAAATTGACTAAAAAAGTTGAACCAAATTATGAAAGATACGAGGACGTGAATGATACCTTGACAGAAACATCGGATAAAATATCAAATATTTCTTCAGTACCACCACATTCTTTAGCCACATTTGGATTATTCGTGAGACGGTCTGCATATTTAGATGTGCTATTGCGCGCTAAAATAAAAGCACAATGCTTACTACGCTTAGTACTTGGTGTTACCGGAAATTATGAAGAAGTGAAATTTAAGTCTGTTGCTAACCTCATCACTTACCAACGCTACCCTATTAAGTATTCCGATAATTATTGGATTGTTCATCGCTGACAACGGATGATGGCGTTTGTTGATCGAAGTTGACGCGGTACAATTAGTTCTGAATTTTTGAGCGTATTAACGCATCATTCACAATTGAGTGGTTTGCAAACGGAAATTTCATCATAATTAAAAACTACCACTTGTAACACTAGTGAGCAAAAAATATTGGATAATAAAAGTCATGCATATTGGGCTAAAGGTACTGGTTTTGGTACCGAGTCCACCCAACAATCATGGAACGTTGAACATTCGCTGCTACAACCAAAATCCGAAGTGGAACATGTTACAGTACTACATGTCAAATTATTCTTGAAAATTGTGTGTCGTGTAAGTTTTATTATTTTATGTTATTTATACTATATCCTAATTAATTTTCTTTTTAGCTTATATGAATATTTTACCGGTCGCCACTCAATATGATAATATAGATAGCAAATAATTTATTACCAAACGGGCAAACAAATTGTGATATAAGTTCCGAACTCCTCGATATATGAGCTGGAATGGGTTTCAGTATGGAAATTCTAAGCGTAGCAACTGATGTTCCGGCTAAAAATAAACGTTTCAAAGAGGTTAAAAAAATCAAGCCGCTATTAAGACAAAATTCATGATATCAAAATTTTGTATAAAACTCGATGAGATACTACTATGCCTCAATTTTCTAACTGTTTCCAATTAACCGTTCCTGCACGTCCTGGTGCAATCTTAACGAAGAAATGACGTTCCAAGCATCTGATTTTGTATTAAAATAAAAAACTAGTGTTTTTTAAATAAACAACAGTAGTTGTATAAATAAATTTTTTATTTGTATTATTTTTCACAAATGATTTTGTACTATTATCATGACCGCTAGCTCGCTACAGATATTTTCGAGTCGAGGTGCATTATCTCTATTAGCACATTTCCTTCCGATAGTATATACCGAGAGTGCTAAGATAATTATTGGTGATTCAGAATAGGAAAAATCAAAAGGGAAGTTCAATAATCGGGGAATTGGTTAAAGTTGAACCAAATTATGATTTATACGAGGACGTTGATGGTACCTTGATGGAAATATCGGATAAAATATCAAATATTGTTTCAGTACCACCGCATTCTTTAGCCACAATTGGATAATTCTTGAAACTGCCTGCATATTCAGATGTGCTATTGCGCGCTAAAATAAAAGCACAATGCTTACTACTCTTACCTTGTTTACCGGAGATGGTGGAGGAATAAAATTTATAGTCTGTCGCTAGCTTCATCACTCCTAACGCTACCACCATTTGAAGTATTACGACAATTATTTTATTTGCTCTACTAAACCACCGATGACGCTTGAAACCAAAAGCATCCACCAGTCAACGGTGTTTTAATAAAACTTCTTTTTATAGTTGCGTGAAAAACGCTTTAGTAAAAAAGTGAAAGTACCACCCAACGTATCCTATGGGGTAGTCATTGATCCAAACATTTATACTGTTGACAATGGGCACTTGAAAAGAAAAAACTAAAATAATTTTCAAAACTTAAACTATTTTTATTAATCAATTTATTGTATCATCATGTCGTGTTGCTGTTTCAGCCAACGCTAACATGGCTAAAGCGGTAATACTTCGTACATTTCGGTGTTCATCAATTAAACCATTTATTATCACTTCGATCAATAGCTTGATAATACAAGATGAAATCGCGTTTATTCGAACAGCGATTTGTTGTACGATTTTTATGCCAGTATAACGATCTTGCCATTTGGTACTCTGGCAGACCACCTTGAGGAACGATAATAATGTTGGAATGCCAAAAACAATTGCGACCACCACAAAAGCATGTGCAATGGTATTTCGTATATACGCCTCTATATTATCGATATCGGGACGCATTGCAGAAATCATTGCTGTTATACCGGTCGAATTTACTATTTTTGAGATTATCTCGTAATCTTTATATTCCTTAAGTTCAGGGTCATAAATAGTTTCTATAATTTTCAATAACACAATATCTAACAGATATTTATCATAATTTTGTGCATCCACAAGCGAAGGATTAGTATCGCATTTTATTTGAGGAGTTACATCCCATCGATTATGCCGCGTTGGTTTTGATACTCGTACCTTATTTTGATTTAAGAACGATTTTTTATGTGATATTTTATTTTTATATATTTATTCTATTCCACTCATTTTCGTGATTTTTTGGTCAAGAAAATCACTGGAATAATTAAATCCTACAATTGAAAATTGAATCCAATATTTCCAGAAAATTATTTCAATATCGATTTCATATAAATTTTCAAGATTCTCGCTCGAATTAATGATCCTTCACCTAAATACATATATATATATGTAGTTTCCCAAATTATACCTACGTGTACTGATATACATACATTTACCGTAACTTAAATGTAAATGTAGTTTTTGTAGTTAATTCTTGATTTTTGTGAACGTAAATGTCATAATTGTGCCTTTGCAACACAAATAATTAATAGCCTAAATGTAGCTTACTACTTTTACATTCATCTTTTATTATTATTCAATCATACATGCCATATAAATTTGAAAAAAAAACGAAAAAAAAAATTATCTCAAGAATGTAATTTTCGAGGTTCGAACTACGATCTAAAATTTTAAAATCCACAACGCTAACACCTAGACTACTGCGGCATGGGAATTTGCCGAAAAATTACTTGGTTTTATAAAAAGTTTTGAGCATTCTACTAAATTATTTAATATGTAGATAGATTTACACAATGTGAATTATGTGACGTATCAACATAGAGAAAGATAAAATTTGTCAGATCTTTCTGTAATTTGGTATACAGATGAAGAAAAATATTCTAAGAATAATTTCCTTTTACATCATATCGGAAAAATCACGGAAAATGCGAGAAAATCGCGAATTTCCACTCGGAAAATTCGTCGGGAAAAGACTAAAAAAAATATGCTGATCATCCAACATTAATTTAAATTTTTTTTTTTTTGTCGTGATTTTTGAAAAATGGACGTCCATGAAAAAAAAATCATAAAAAAAAAATTAAATACATCCCAACTCCGTATGCTGCTAACTACGCAGCTGTACTATTTAAAAAAATCATCAAACATTCTTTTCTATAAAAAAAAATACACAATACATATCGCTCATTTGCTGCAACAATGACACAATTTAAAAATAACAAATGTTATAATTTGAGAGACATTTCCGTTTGTCTTGTAGTGAGCTTTATAGCTTTAGGTGTGTCGTTATATCAGTTTTAACTATATTAAAAAGCCGATATTTCTCTATAAATAAGTCAAAAACGACCGATTTTGAGTTATGCCATTGTGGTAGCAAATGAGCGATATACAATTGACCATTTTAGAGATGGCGCTGTAAAATTTGGATAATTTTTCCAGATTTGAAGGCTTCACAGAGTTTTCCCAGACTTGAGACCAGACTCAATCGCATTTTCATGCAAAAAGACATCATATAGCCATTTTACGTCAACGAAATCGGTCTCGAAGTAGTTTTTCGTGCGGACATATATACATACCCGCAATTATTGCTCGTTTAATAATATAGATAAATAAACTAGGTGCCGGAATCTACAGCAACTCTAGTGTTGATATAATTTTGATTACAAACCTTGCCAACGTGTGTGTTATTGTTACGACCAATATTAATCAAATGATCTATAAGGCGCTTGTTTCGACGCGTAAGTCTTTTTGATTTGATCGACTCAAATTTAGTCAGTTTGCCTGCTTACGACCATGTCCCCAAAAATTTTGCCACCACAATGTAACAAATTATCAAAATTTTCGCTCGAGTTAATGATCCTTCACCCAAATGCGTATATGTATGTAGTTCACCCAAATTATACCGATATACGTATACATTGATTACCGACGCGAGTGAAAATTAATGATATCTGTGTAATATTGTGATTGGCTAGCTAACCATTGGTAAAAGCGGTCGAAATATTTACTGCAATATAAGTCTCGTATATGAATAACTCAGTATAAGAATCATTTGATCCCCGATTAAGATAATTATCTGGATTCAGTAAAAATCAATTCTAATATATTCCGATTAGCGATGATACCGAATATTTTGAAGGTAAAAACAATACCGTTTAAATTATCAATCTTTGCATCTATTGTTGCAAAAATAATATATATAATATGGTACTGTAAATGTATGTATTGTACTTATTTCGGTAAATGTATAGACATAACTTGAGAAAACTTTACAAACTTAATTCGAGCGAAAATCTTGAAAATTTCTTCTAAATCTAATTTGAAAAAAAAAAAAAAAAAAAAATCCCAGCCTCAATTTACATCATTAGGATTTAATTTCCACTCATTTTCGTGATTTTTTGGTCAAGAAAATCACTGGAAAAATTAAATCCTACAATTGAAAATTGAATCCAATATTTCCAGAAAATTATTTCAATATCGATTTCATATAAATTTTCAAGATTCTCGCTCGAATTAATGATCCTTCACCTAAATACATATATATATATATGTAGTTTCCCAAATTATACCTACGTTTACTGATATACATACATTTACCGTAACTTAAATGTAAATGTAGTTTTTGTAGTTAATTCTTGATTTTTGTGAACGTAAATGTCATAATTGTGCCTTTGCAACACAAATAATTTACTATAATAGCCTAAATGTAGCTTACAACTTTTACATTCATCTTTTATTATTATTCAATCATACATGGCCATATAAATTTGAAAAAAAAAAAAACGAAAAAAAAATTTATCTCAAGAATGTAATTTTCGAGGTTCGAACTACGATCTAAAATTTTAAAATCCACAACGCTAACACCTAGACTACTGCGGCATGGGAATTTGCTGAAAAATTACTTGGTTTTATAAAAAGTTTTGAGCATTCTACTAAATTATATAATATGTAGATAGATTTACACAATGTGACGTATCAACATAGAGAAAGATAAAATTTGTCAGATCTTTCTGTAATTTGGTATACAGATGAAGAAAAATATTCTAAGAATAATTTCCTTTTACATCATATCGGAAAAATCACGGAAAATGCGAGAAAATCGCGAATTTCCACTCGGAAAATTCGTCGGGAAAAGACTAAAAAAAATATGCTGATCATCCAACATTAATTTAAATTTTTTTTTTTTTGTCGTGATTTTTGAAAAATGGACATCCATGAAAAAAAAATCATAAAAAAAAAATTAAATACATCCCAACTCCGTATGCTGCTAACTACGCAGCTGACCTGTACTATTTAAAAAAATCATCAAACATTCTTTTCTATAAAAAAAAATACACAATACATATCGCTCATTTGCTGCAACAATGACACAATTTAAAAATAACAAATGTTATAATTTGAGAGACATTTCCGTTTGTCTTGTAGTGAGCTTTATAGCTTTAGGTGTGTCGTTATATCAGTTTTAACTATATTAAAAAGCCGATATTTCTCTATAAATAAGTCAAAAACGACCGATTTTGAGTTATGCCATTGTGGTAGCAAATGAGCGATATACAATTGACCATTTTAGAGATGGCGCTGTAAAATTTGGATAATTTTTCCAGATTTGAAGGCTTTACAGAGTTTTCCCAGACTTGAGACCAGACTCAATCGCATTTTCATGCAAAAAGACATCATATAGCCATTTTACGTCAACGAAATCGGTCTCGAAGTAGTTTTTCGTGCGGACATATATACATACCCGCAATTATTGCTCGTTTAATAATATAGAGTCCCAGGAGCACCGAGCTACGCTCGTTCCGAATTACATTAGCGTTTGTTACACGTTCATGTCACTGAGTTTCACCTCATTCAATTGAGCAATATGTTAGTTCCATTTAGACTGTCGATTTTCCAGAAAAATTTCCGACACTCATGTTTGAATCCCATTCTATACTAAACAAATCCCATTCTATACAATTCATCCCAATTGAAAGGAAATGGTTTAATTCTATTGAAACTAGAATAATATTCATATTCCCATTTTACAATCCCATTTTCATGGTACATACCGAGTTCTATCGAAATCAGTTAAGAAAAGGCTTTGGTCCATTGGAATTGGCCATTTTACAGAACCTATACGATCCATATTTGGAACTAATTTATGATCTCTATATAATTCTCAAAAATCACAATTGAACAAATAAAAAAAACAAAACACAATGCAATATCAATAGCAATAACAACAATTAGATTTCCTTTGTTAGAAAATAAAATAAAAATGAAACCCGAACCTCTCCAGAAAGCCTACTAAAATATTTTTCCAAGAAATCAAAACCCATTACAATTGCTTCCTTTAAAGTGCATTAAAGTCATGTATATTGGGCTAAAGGGCTTACTGGTTTTGTTACCGGATCCACCCAATAATCATGGAACGTTGAACAGGCGCTGCTACAACCAAAAACCGAAGAAGAACATGTTACAATACTATATGTCAGAATATTCTTTTAAATTGTGTGTCGTGTAAGTTTTATTATTTTAAGTTATTTATTCCATATTCTAATTAGTTTTCGTTTTAGCTTATATGAATATTTTACCGGCCGCCACTCAATCTGATAATATAGGTAGCAAGTAATTTATTATCAAGCGGGCAAACAAATCGTGATCTAAGTTCCGAACTCCTCGATATATGAGTTGGAAAGGGTTTCGGCATGGAATTTCTAAGCGTAGCAGCTGATGCTGTTGTTAAAAATAAACGTTTCAAAGAGGTTAACAAATCAAGCCGCTATAAAGACTAAAGCCATAATATCAAAATTTCGTATGAAACACGATGAGATACATACATACTATGCCACAATTTTCTGACTGTTTACTACAACCGTTCCTGCACGTACTGGTGCAAACCTAACGAAAAAATGACGTTCCAGGCATCTGAGTTTGTACCATTATCACCGCCACTATAGATATATCTAGTCGAGATGTATTATCTCTATTAGCGCATTTCCTTCCGATAGTATATACCGAGAGTGCTAAGATAATTATTGATAATTCAGAATAGGAAAGATCTAAAGGGAAGTTTGTTGGCTAAAATTGACTAAAAAAGTTGAACCAAATTATGAAAGATACGAGGACGTGAATGATACCTTGACAGAAACATCGGATAAAATATCAAATATTTCTTCAGTACCACCACATTCTTTAGCCACATTTTGATTATTCGTGAGACTGTCTGCATATTTAGATGTGCTATTGCGCGCTAAAATAAAAGCACAATGCTTACTACGCTTAGTACTTGGTGTTACTGGAAATTATGAAGAAGTGAAATTTAAGTCTGTTGCTAACCTCATCACTTACCAACGCTACCCTATTAAGTATTCCGATAATTATTGGATTGTTCATCGCTGACAACGGATGATGGCGTTTGTTGATCGAAGTTGACGCGGTTTGATCGAAGTTGACGCGGTACATTTAGTTCTGAATTTTTGAGCGTATTAACGCATCATTCACAATTGAGTGGTTTGCAAACGGAAATTTCATCATAATTAAAAACTACCACTTGTAACACTAGTGAGCAAAAAATATTGGATAATAAAAGTCATGCATATTGGACTAAAGGTACTGGTTTTGGTACCGAGTCCACCCAACAATCATGGAACGTTGAACATTCGCTGCTACAACCAAAATCCGAAGTGGAACATGTTACAGTACTACATGTCAAAATATTCTTGAAAATTGTGTGTCGTGTAAGTTTTATTATATTATGTTATTTATACTATATTCTAATTAATTTTCTTTTTAGCTTATATGAATATTTTACCGGTCGCCACTCAATATGATAATATAGATAGCAAATAATTTATTACCAAACGGGCAAACAAATTGTGATATAAGTTCCGAACTCCTCGATATATGAGCTGGAATGGGTTTCAGTATGAAAATTCTAAGCGTAGCAACTGATGTTCCGGCTAAAAATAAACGTTTCAAAGAGGTTAAAAAAATCAAGCCGCTATTAAGACAAATTTAATAATATCAAAATTTCGTATAAAACTCGATGAGATACTACTATGCCTCAATTTTCTAACTGTTTCAAATTAACCGTTCCTGCACGTCCTGGTGCAATCTTAACGAAGAAATGACGTTCCAAGCATCTGATTTTGTATTAAAATAAAAAACTAGTGTTTTTTAAATAAACAACAGTAGTTGTATAAATAAATTTTTTATTTGTATTATTTTTCACAAATGATTTTGTACTATTATCATGACCGCTAGCCCGCTACAAATATTTTCGAGTCGAGGTGCATTATCTCTATTAGCACATTTCCTTCCGATAGTATATACCGAGAGTGCTAAGATAATTATTGGTGATTCAGAATAGGAAAAATCAAAAGGGAAGTTCAATAATCGGGGAATTGGTTAAAGTTGAACCAAATTATGATTTATACGAGGACGTTGATGGTACCTTGATGGAAATATCGGATAAAATATCAAATATTGTTTCAGTACCACCGCATTCTTTAGCCACAATTGGATAATTCTTGAAACTGCCTGCATATTCAGATGTGCTATTGCGCGCTAAAATAAAAGCACAATGCTTACTACTCCTACCTTGTTTACTGGAGATGGTGGAGGAATAAAATTTATAGTCTGTCGCTAGCTTCATCACTCCTAACGCTACCACCATTTGAAGTATTACGACAATTATTTTATTTGCTCTACTAAACCACCGATGACGCTTGAAACCAAAAAGCATCCACCAGTCAACGGTGTTTTAATAAAACTTCTTTTTATAGTTGCGTGAAAAACGCTTTAGTAAAAAAGTGAAAGTACCACCCAACGTATCCTATGGGGTAGTCATTGATCCAAACATTTATACTGTTGACAATGGGCACTTGAAAAGAAAAAACTAAAATAATTTTCAAAACTTAAACTATTTTTATTAATCAATTTATTGTATCATCATGTCGTGTTGCTGTTTCAGCCAACGCTAACATGGCTAAAGCGGTAATACTTCGTACATTTCGGTGTTCATCAATTAAACCATTTATGAGGAACGATAATAATGTTGGAATGCCAAAAACAATTGCGACCACCACAAAACCATGTGCAATGGTATTTCGTATATACGCCTCTATATTATCGATATCGGGACGCATTGCAGAAATCATTGCTGTTATACCGGTCGAATTTACTATTTTTGAGATTATCTCGTAATCTTTATATTCCTTAAGTTCAGGGTCATAAATAGTTTCTATAATTTTCAATAACACAATATCTAACAGATATTTATCATAATTTTGTGCATCCACAAGCGAAGGATTAGTATCGCATTTTATTTGAGGAGTTACATCCCATCGATTATGCCGCGTTGGTTTTGATACTCGTACCTTATTTTGATTTAAGAACGATTTTTTATGTGATATTTTATTTTTATATATTTATTCTATTCCACTCATTTTCGTGATTTTTTGGTCAAGAAAATCACTGGAATAATTAAATCCTACAATTGAAAATTGAATCCAATATTTCCAGAAAATTATTTCAATATCGATTTCATATAAATTTTCAAGATTCTCGCTCGAATTAATGATCCTTCACCTAAATACATATATATTTGTAGTTTCCCAAATTATACCTACGTGTACTGATATACATACATTTACCGTAACTTAAATGTAAATGTAGTTTTTGTAGTTAATTCTTGATTTTTGTGAACGTAAATGTCATAATTGTGCCTTTGCAACACAAATAATTTACTATAATAGCCTAAATGTAGCTTACAACTTTTACATTCATCTTTTATTATTATTCAATCATACATGCCATATAAATTTGAAAAAAAAAAACGAAAAAAAAATTTATCTCAAGAATGTAATTTTCGAGGTTCGAACTACGATCTAAAATTTTAAAATCCACAACGCTAACACCTAGACTACTGCGGCATGGGAATTGGCCGAAAAATTACTTGGTTTTATAAAAAGTTTTGAGCATTCTACTAAATTATATAATATGTAGATAGATTTACACAATGTGACGTATCAACATAGAGAAAGATAAAATTTGTCAGATCTTTCTGTAATTTGGTATACAGATGAAGAAAAATATTCTAAGAATAATTTCCTTTTACATCATATCGGAAAAATCACGGAAAATGCGAGAAAATCGCGAATTTCCACTCGGAAAATTCGTCGGGAAAAGACTAAAAAAAATATGCTGATCATCCGACATTAATTTAATTTTTTTTTTTTGTCGTGATTTTTGAAAAATGGACATCCATGAAAAAAAAAATCATAAAAAAAAAATTAAATACATCCCAACTCCGTATGCTGCTAACTACGCAGCTGTACTATTTAAAAAAATCATCAAACATTCTTTTCTATAAAAAAAAATACACAATACATATCGCTCATTTGCTGCAACAATGACACAATTTAAAAATAACAAATGTTATAATTTGAGAGACATTTCCGTTTGTCTTGTAGTGAGCTTTATAGCTTTAGGTGTGTCGTTATATCAGTTTTAACTATATTAAAAAGCCGATATTTCTCTATAAATAAGTCAAAAACGACCGATTTTGAGTTATGCCATTGTGGTAGCAAATGAGCGATATACAATTGACCATTTTAGAGATGGCGCTGTAAAATTTGGATAATTTTTCCAGATTTGAAGGCTTTACAGAGTTTTCCCAGACTTGAGACCAGACTCAATCGCATTTTCATGCAAAAAGACATCATATAGCCATTTTACGTCAACGAAATCGGTCTCGAAGTAGTTTTTCGTGCGGACATATATACATACCCGCAATTATTGCTCGTTTAATAATATAGAGTCCCAGGAGCACCGAGCTACGCTCGTTCCGAATTACATTAGCGTTTGTTACACGTTCATGTCACTGAGTTTCACCTCATTCAATTGAGCAATATGTTAGTTCCATTTAGACTGTCGATTTTCCAGAAAAATTTCCGACACTCATGTTTGAATCCCATTCTATACTAAACAAATCCCATTCTATACAATTCATCCCAATTGAAAGGAAATGGTTTAATTCTATTGAAACTAGAATAATATTCATATTCCCATTTTACAATCCCATTTTCATGGTACATACCGAGTTCTATCGAAATCGGTTGAGAAATGGCTTTGGTCCATTGGAATTGGCCATTTTACAGAACCTATACGATCCATATTTGGAACTAATTTATGATCTCTATATAATTCTCAAAAATCACAATTGAACAAATAAAAAAAACAAAACACAATGCAATATCAATAGCAATAACAACAATTAGATTTCCTTTGTTAGAAAATAAAATAAAAATGAAACCCGAACCTCTCCAGAAAGCCTACTAAAATATTTTTCCAAGAAATCAAAACCCATTACAATTGCTTCCTTTCACCAGAAAATTTCCATCTAACCAATTACTATTAACAAAAGAAAATAATAAAAATATGAATTCCCATAGGAGGATCCTCTTAAACGAATTTTACTGAAATAAAACCACCCCAACCAACATTAATAAAAATCAAATAACCGTTTCAGAAACCGGTAGTAAGTTAAAAAGTAAGATAAAACCAAGCAAACAGGGGCTCACCGGACGAGAACTTCCTTAACGTTTTTTTGAAGAATCAATACCCGGTGTTATCGCGTTTTGGCACTCGAAAACTCTCTTTCACCAATTATGATCAATAAAAAAATATTCAAAAAAACGAACCCCAAGGCCTATTAGAGGACCCACTAAACAACATTTCCCGAAATCAAAGTCCACTGCAAATGTTTCCTAACACTAGAAAATCCCTGCTCACCAATTATTACAAAAATCGTTGAACTTAAAAAATGGACCTCGACCATCCGGAGGATGTATAGCTGTATCACCCACCGGGAATCGAACCCGGGACCTCCGGAGCTTAATGCAAGCATTCTAACCACTGTGCCACCGGGGCGGCGTTTGTTTGTAATGCTGTATTTAAATATTAACAGTATGCTATTTATAATTAAATATTATTATATTGTATAGTATTAGAAGTAATAATTTTCATATAACGGACTTAGTCAAAGTGTACATTTACAAAATGAATTTAAAAACAGGAGGAAATTAAATTCTTTGTACCTAATGGATTTTAAAGATATTGAATATCTTAATTTTCCTGACCAATAATTTAAGAAATATACTTTTAAAACCACAATTCAACTTACAATATGCGATTGAGCGACACAATATGCGATTTATTGAAAACTGAGCAAATTTCAAAATTATCCATTAAATTGTGATGTTTATAATTATATTGTACATATATTATCCATTTAGTATGGTTAATCATCAAGTTTAACAGAATTAATTATTTAGATAATCTATGTATTTAAATAATAAACACATTTTTCAGTTACACATTTAAATTCATTGCCGCCCCGGTGGTACAGTGGTTAGCATACTTGTTTTAACCTCCGGAGGTCCCGGGCTCGATTCTCGGTGGGTGAAAAATGTTCACGGCTGGTTAAGGTCAATGAATTAATCAATCATTATCATCCGCATGAAAATTCTGATTACGTATCCTCATTTGAGGCGGCCAAATCCATATATGGGATGTAGCGCCAGCGGAAAAAAAATATATAAATTAATTTAAAAATAATTATTTATACACTTCTTAACTAGTTTCACAACGATTTAACACTATAATAATTCTCGCTATAAAAGTCGAATTTTAAGGCAAAAATAAATTAGTCAAAATCTTTCCATATAAAAAGTTAGTTACATGTCGTAACTTATATTTACATATTAATAAAGTGTCATTAAAATATAATGTTTTAATGCAAAGTATAAATAAACATTACACATTTCAGAATCTTTAAATTAAATTAATACTAAAATAGCTACATAATGAATAATCTTATTGCTTCAAACAAATTAAATTTATTTGAAAAAACTTTTACTTACTTAATTTTAATACACTTTATAAATAAAAAAATTCACATAAAATAAATATGAACTACTGTTAAAAATATTGTTTGTATATAATTGTCACTATTATAGCTATATGAAAGCTTTTACACAAACTGACTGCGAGCTTATTTTTAATAAATAAAATGTTTAGCTATCACTGTCACTATTATATAATATGTTAAATATTAATTATTCAATTTATTTAAAGTTTTGTATTTTATTTTATAATTTAACAATATATTTAATTAAATTTTTTCATTTATATTTGTATAAGAATAAGAATAATAATAACACATCTCAATATTAAAGAATATTGAAAATTAAACTGACGATGACAAAACATTTGAAATCTAACGAACATCTGAAATTATAATATTTGAAATAATCATCAAATACGAAGCAGAGTGCGTTTTATGACATCCTTGCTCTATCAACATTATTCCGCAATTGGCGATTGGAAAACTGCAAAATGCGATACCTATCGGGAATGATATAAACCCTACGCTCTGCATGAAATGACATTTCTCTCCATATAAAACATATGGAGAGTGAAACTACCGGAATTAAATTGAACCCTACGCTCTGCATGCAAAATCATGACAGTCCAATCGTCAATTGACGATTGGATAAGTTGAGAAAGCACTACCTATCGGAAAAAAATGAAGCTGTTCACCCATAAGCCGATTTTTGTTTATATGGCGTTATATGGAAAAATTCATGATTTGAATTTAATATTTCTAAATTAAAATCGTAATATTTTGATAATATAGCGCATCTAATATATAGTTTGAAGTATGATTTTTGTATACCGAACGGAATATCCCATACTTTGTCATTTGAAATAGGGGAAATATATTGCTGAATATTGCATATATTTGTTGTAAATTAGAGTAACAGAATACAAGTTTAAAAATGAATTTCTCTATAAATTGATATATGAAATAAGTTTTTATTTTAAATACCATATTTTATTATAGTCATGTATTATTTATTTTATATAACCATTAAAAAAAAATAGTAATAAAATTTTAAATATAAGTTTTTTTTAACATGTAATAGTAATATAAACCATTATAGTGACGTCTTTAGATACTAATAAGGTTTATTAAAACAACAAGCATCATTTTCGTTCTAATAATTAGTCTTTTACCACTTTTATTAATATTTTAATGAAAATTCTTCTGCTTTTCCATAGTAAATTTCAAAAGTTTGTGGGTGAGTTAATTTATTTTTTCTCCGCTAGAGCACACCCTACAATCGTCAATCGTTGTCGTTCTATCATCATCATCATCATCATATAACCAAAACACTAACACATATACATACATATATTGTTTTGCATTCTCTCAATTGTTTTTTTTTATTGTACCGTACGGTGTACAGTTAAAATAGATTTTGGTTTAGTACTTCGTTTTATGTTATGTACTTACAGACATTAGCAATTACACAATGTATGTAGATATTAGAAGCAACGAATTCTATTTGAAAACTCATACAAAATGTTAGAATATCCTTGAAAATTTTGTGTTGTGTAAGTTTTACTTTTTATAGTTTATTTATTAGAATATAATATAATATTAGTTTTATTTTTAGCTTATATTTTATATTTCACCATACGCCACTCAATCATAATTAGCAAGGGATTTATTACCAAGCGGGCAAACAAATTTTGATACATATTCCGAACTTCTCGAAATGGGTGCTGGAATATACTTCGGTATGGAGTTTCTAAGCGTAGTAGCTGGTGTTACGGCTAAAGATAAACATTTCAAAGAGGTTAAAAATCATTAAGACTAAAGTTATACTTAATATCAAAATTCCGTAAAATGTTAAATACTTCTTCAGTACCACCACATTCTTTAGGCACATTTGGATTATTCTTGAGGCTGCCTGCATATTGAGATGTGCTATTGCGCAATAAAATAAAAGCACAATGCTGAGAGATGGCGAAAAAGTGAAATTTATAGTCTGTTGCTAGCCTCATCACTCCCAACGCTACCATTTTAAGTATTCCGATAATTATTGGATTGTTCATCGCTGACAACCGATGATGGTGTTGTTGATTGAAGTTGACGCGGTACATTTAGTTCTGAATTATTTGAACGTATTCACGCATTCACAATTGAGTGGTTTGCAAACGGAAATTTCATCATAATTAAAAACTACCACTTGTAGCACTGGTGCGCAAATAATATTGTGCATTAAAGTCATGTATATTGGGCTAAAGGGCTTACTGGTTTTGTTACCGGATCCACCCAATAATCATGGAACGTTGAACAGGCGCTGCTACAACCAAAAACCGAAGAAGAACATGTTACAATACTATATGTCAGAATATTCTTTAAAATTGTGTGTCGTGTAAGTTTTATTATTTTAAGTTATTTATTCCATATTCTAATTAGTTTTCGTTTTAGCTTATATGAATATTTTACCGGCCGCCACTCAATCTGATAATATAGGTAGCAAGTAATTTATTATCAAGCGGGCAAACAAATCGTGATCTAAGTTCCGAACTCCTCGATATATGAGTTGGAAAGGGTTTCGGCATGGAATTTCTAAGCGTAGCAGCTGATGCTGTTGTTAAAAATAAACGTTTCAAAGAGGTTAACAAATCAAGCCGCTATAAAGACTAAAGCCATAATATCAAAATTTCGTATGAAACACGATGAGATACATACTATGCCACAATTTTCTGACTGTTTACTACAACCGTTCCTGCACGTACTGGTGCAAACCTAACGAAAAAATGACGTTCCAGGCATCTGATTTTGTACCATTATCACCGCCACTATAGATATATCTAGTTGAGATGTATTATCTCTATTAGCGCATTTCCTTCCGATAGTATATACCGAGAGTGCTAAGATAATTATTGATAATTCAGAATAGGAAAGATCTAAAGGGAAGTTTGTTGGCTAAAATTGACTAAAAAAGTTGAACCAAATTATGAAAGATACGAGGACGTGAATGATACCTTGACAGAAACATCGGATAAAATATCAAATATTTCTTCAGTACCACCACATTCTTTAGCCACATTTGGATTATTCGTGAGACGGTCTGCATATTTAGATGTGCTATTGCGCGCTAAAATAAAAGCACAATGCTTACTACGCTTAGTACTTGGTGTTACCGGAAATTATGAAGAAGTGAAATTTAAGTCTGTTGCTAACCTCATCACTTACCAACGCTACCCTATTAAGTATTCCGATAATTATTGGATTGTTCATCGCTGACAACGGATGATGGCGTTTGTTGATCGAAGTTGACGCGGTACAATTAGTTCTGAATTTTTGAGCGTATTAACGCATCATTCACAATTGAGTGGTTTGCAAACGGAAATTTCATCATAATTAAAAACTACCACTTGTAACACTAGTGAGCAAAAAATATTGGATAATAAAAGTCATGCATATTGGGCTAAAGGTACTGGTTTTGGTACCGAGTCCACCCAACAATCATGGAACGTTGAACATTCGCTGCTACAACCAAAATCCGAAGTGGAACATGTTACAGTACTACATGTCAAATTATTCTTGAAAATTGTGTGTCGTGTAAGTTTTATTATTTTATGTTATTTATACTATATCCTAATTAATTTTCTTTTTAGCTTATATGAATATTTTACCGGTCGCCACTCAATATGATAATATAGATAGCAAATAATTTATTACCAAACGGGCAAACAAATTGTGATATAAGTTCCGAACTCCTCGATATATGAGCTGGAATGGGTTTCAGTATGGAAATTCTAAGCGTAGCAACTGATGTTCCGGCTAAAAATAAACGTTTCAAAGAGGTTAAAAAAATCAAGCCGCTATTAAGACAAAATTCATGATATCAAAATTTTGTATAAAACTCGATGAGATACTACTATGCCTCAATTTTCTAACTGTTTCCAATTAACCGTTCCTGCACGTCCTGGTGCAATCTTAACGAAGAAATGACGTTCCAAGCATCTGATTTTGTATTAAAATAAAAAACTAGTGTTTTTTAAATAAACAACAGTAGTTGTATAAATAAATTTTTTATTTGTATTATTTTTCACAAATGATTTTGTACTATTATCATGACCGCTAGCTCGCTACAGATATTTTCGAGTCGAGGTGCATTATCTCTATTAGCACATTTCCTTCCGATAGTATATACCGAGAGTGCTAAGATAATTATTGGTGATTCAGAATAGGAAAAATCAAAAGGGAAGTTCAATAATCGGGGAATTGGTTAAAGTTGAACCAAATTATGATTTATACGAGGACGTTGATGGTACCTTGATGGAAATATCGGATAAAATATCAAATATTGTTTCAGTACCACCGCATTCTTTAGCCACAATTGGATAATTCTTGAAACTGCCTGCATATTCAGATGTGCTATTGCGCGCTAAAATAAAAGCACAATGCTTACTACTCTTACCTTGTTTACCGGAGATGGTGGAGGAATAAAATTTATAGTCTGTCGCTAGCTTCATCACTCCTAACGCTACCACCATTTGAAGTATTACGACAAT
Organism: Tipula vernalis; assembly: GCA_958295665.1. Lineage (NCBI taxonomy): Eukaryota > Metazoa > Arthropoda > Insecta > Diptera > Tipulidae > Tipula > Tipula vernalis. The sequence goes on along the minus strand of OY282558.1, from coordinate 260,346,111 downwards.
TATTTTATTTGCTCTACTAAACCACCGATGACGCTTGAAACCAAAAGCATCCACCAGTCAACGGTGTTTTAATAAAACTTCTTTTTATAGTTGCGTGAAAAACGCTTTAGTAAAAAAGTGAAAGTACCACCCAACGTATCCTATGGGGTAGTCATTGATCCAAACATTTATACTGTTGACAATGGGCACTTGAAAAGAAAAAACTAAAATAATTTTCAAAACTTAAACTATTTTTATTAATCAATTTATTGTATCATCATGTCGTGTTGCTGTTTCAGCCAACGCTAACATGGCTAAAGCGGTAATACTTCGTACATTTCGGTGTTCATCAATTAAACCATTTATTATCACTTCGATCAATAGCTTGATAATACAAGATGAAATCGCGTTTATTCGAACAGCGATTTGTTGTACGATTTTTATGCCAGTATAACGATCTTGCCATTTGGTACTCTGGCAGACCACCTTGAGGAACGATAATAATGTTGGAATGCCAAAAACAATTGCGACCACCACAAAAGCATGTGCAATGGTATTTCGTATATACGCCTCTATATTATCGATATCGGGACGCATTGCAGAAATCATTGCTGTTATACCGGTCGAATTTACTATTTTTGAGATTATCTCGTAATCTTTATATTCCTTAAGTTCAGGGTCATAAATAGTTTCTATAATTTTCAATAACACAATATCTAACAGATATTTATCATAATTTTGTGCATCCACAAGCGAAGGATTAGTATCGCATTTTATTTGAGGAGTTACATCCCATCGATTATGCCGCGTTGGTTTTGATACTCGTACCTTATTTTGATTTAAGAACGATTTTTTATGTGATATTTTATTTTTATATATTTATTCTATTCCACTCATTTTCGTGATTTTTTGGTCAAGAAAATCACTGGAATAATTAAATCCTACAATTGAAAATTGAATCCAATATTTCCAGAAAATTATTTCAATATCGATTTCATATAAATTTTCAAGATTCTCGCTCGAATTAATGATCCTTCACCTAAATACATATATATATATGTAGTTTCCCAAATTATACCTACGTGTACTGATATACATACATTTACCGTAACTTAAATGTAAATGTAGTTTTTGTAGTTAATTCTTGATTTTTGTGAACGTAAATGTCATAATTGTGCCTTTGCAACACAAATAATTAATAGCCTAAATGTAGCTTACTACTTTTACATTCATCTTTTATTATTATTCAATCATACATGCCATATAAATTTGAAAAAAAAACGAAAAAAAAAATTATCTCAAGAATGTAATTTTCGAGGTTCGAACTACGATCTAAAATTTTAAAATCCACAACGCTAACACCTAGACTACTGCGGCATGGGAATTTGCCGAAAAATTACTTGGTTTTATAAAAAGTTTTGAGCATTCTACTAAATTATTTAATATGTAGATAGATTTACACAATGTGAATTATGTGACGTATCAACATAGAGAAAGATAAAATTTGTCAGATCTTTCTGTAATTTGGTATACAGATGAAGAAAAATATTCTAAGAATAATTTCCTTTTACATCATATCGGAAAAATCACGGAAAATGCGAGAAAATCGCGAATTTCCACTCGGAAAATTCGTCGGGAAAAGACTAAAAAAAATATGCTGATCATCCAACATTAATTTAAATTTTTTTTTTTTTGTCGTGATTTTTGAAAAATGGACGTCCATGAAAAAAAAATCATAAAAAAAAAATTAAATACATCCCAACTCCGTATGCTGCTAACTACGCAGCTGTACTATTTAAAAAAATCATCAAACATTCTTTTCTATAAAAAAAAATACACAATACATATCGCTCATTTGCTGCAACAATGACACAATTTAAAAATAACAAATGTTATAATTTGAGAGACATTTCCGTTTGTCTTGTAGTGAGCTTTATAGCTTTAGGTGTGTCGTTATATCAGTTTTAACTATATTAAAAAGCCGATATTTCTCTATAAATAAGTCAAAAACGACCGATTTTGAGTTATGCCATTGTGGTAGCAAATGAGCGATATACAATTGACCATTTTAGAGATGGCGCTGTAAAATTTGGATAATTTTTCCAGATTTGAAGGCTTCACAGAGTTTTCCCAGACTTGAGACCAGACTCAATCGCATTTTCATGCAAAAAGACATCATATAGCCATTTTACGTCAACGAAATCGGTCTCGAAGTAGTTTTTCGTGCGGACATATATACATACCCGCAATTATTGCTCGTTTAATAATATAGATAGAGAAATAATGGAAACATCTAACCATCGAAAAAGTGTTAAGGTTTTCATAGTAAACCGTAAGTAATTAACATTTTACAGAAAAAAAAAATTTGAATTTTTTTTTTGAATTATAAATATATATATATATATATATATATATATATATATATATATATATATATATATATATATATATATATATATATATATATATATATATACATATATATATATATATATATATATATATATATATATATATATATATATATATATATATATATATATATATTTATTTATATATATATATATATATATATATATATATATATATATATATATATATATATATATATATATATATATATATATATATATATATATATATATATATATATATATATATATATATATATATATATATATATATATATGTATATATATATATATTTATATATATATATATATATATATATATATATATATATATATATATATATATATAAAAATTAAAAAAATTTTATTTTTCCTTTGTATGTCATAATAAAGTATTAGAGAAATAATGGAAACATCTAACCATCGAAAAAGTGTTAAGGTCTTCATAGTAAACCGTAAGTAATTACATTTTACAGAAAAAAAAATTTGAATTTTTTTTTTGAATTATAAATATATATATATATATATATATATATATATATATATATATATATATATATATATATATATATATATATTTATTTTTTATTTTTTTTTTTTAATATTAATTAATAAAATGGTTGATTATACAATGACTTTATACATATATGTATATGTATACATACGATTATATATGTACATATGCCATAGGTATCCAAGCCAAATAAGTTTTTGGATAAATTAATGATCATGGGCACATAAAGTTCTGGAATATGGCCAGTTAAGATGGAACTTCGCTGTTTCTCGACCGATTATGATGGAATTTGACATTGGCGATAGAAATGGGATTTTAAAATGATTTTTGAATAAAGATCTGGAATATGGCCAGTTAAGATGAAACTTTGCTATTTCTTGACCGATTGTGATGAAATTTGACATTGGTGATAAAAATAGGATTCTAAAATGATTTTTTGACAAAGTTCTGGAATATAGCCAATTAAAATGGAACTTTGCTGTTTCTTTACCGATTATGATGAAATTTAACATGAGTGGTGGAAATGGAATTCTAAAATGATTTTTGGATAAAGTTCTGGAATATGGCCAGTTAGGTTGGAACTTTGCTGTTTCTTGACCGATTATGATGAAATTTGGCATGGGCGATGCAAATCGGATTCTAAACTAATTTTTAGGTAAAGTTCTGGAATGTGGCCAATTAAGATAGAACTTTGCTGTTTCTTGACCGATTATGATGAAATTTGACATGGACGATGAAAATGGGATTTTAAAATGATTTTTGAATAAAGTAATGGAATATGGCCGATTAAGATGGAACTTTGCTGTTTCTTGACCGATTATGATGAAATTTGACATGAGCGATGGAAAAGGGATTCTTAAATGATTTTTGGATAAAGTTCTAAAATGTGGCCAATTAAGATAGAACTTTGCTGTTTCTTGACCGATTATGATGAAATTTGACATGAACGGTGGAAATGGGATTCTAAAATGATTTTTGGATAAAGCTCTGGAATATGGCCAGTTAGGATGAAACTTCGCTGTTTCTTGACCGATTATGAAAAAATTTGACATGAGCGGTGGAAATGGGATTCTAAAATGATTTTTTGGTAAAGTTCTGAAAAGTGGCCAATTAAGGTGGAACATGGCTGTTTCTTGACCGATTATGATGAAACTTGACATGAGCGGTGGAAATGGGATTCTAAAATGATTTTTGGGTAAAGTTCTGGAATATGGCCAATTAAGATGGAAATTTGCTGTTTCTTGACCGATTATAATGGAATTTGACATTGGCGATATAAATGGGATTTTAAAATGATTTTTGAATAAAGATCTGGAATATGGTCAGTTAAGATGGAACTTTGCTGTTTCTGGACCGATTGTGATGAAATTTGGCATGGGCGATGCAAATCGGATTCTAAAATAATTTTAAGGTAAAGTTCTGGAATGTGGCCAATTAAGATAGAACTTTGCTGTTTCTTGACCGATTATGATGAAATTTGACATGGACGATGAAAATGGGATTTTAAAATGATTTTTGAATAAAGTAATGGAATATGGCCAATTAAGATGGAAATTTGCTGTTTCTTGACCGATTATGATAGAATTTGACATTGGCGATATAAATGGGATTTTAAAATGATTTTTGAATAAAGATCTGGAATATGGTCAGTTAAGATGAAACTTTGCTGTTTCTTGACCGATTGTGATGAAATTTGACATGGGTGATGGAAATGGGTTTTTAATTGATTTTTTGACAAAGTTCTAAAATATGGCCAATTAAAATGGAACTTTGCTGTTTCTTGAACGATTATGATAAAATTTGGCATGGGCGATGAAAATGGGATTCTAAAATAATTTTTAGGTAAAGTTCTGGAATGTGGCCAATTAGGATAGAACTTTGCTGTTTCTTGACCGATTATGATGAAATTTGACATGGACGATGAAAATGGGATTTTAAAATGATTTTTGAATAAAGTAATGGAATATGGCCGATTAAGATGAAACTTTGCTGTTTCTTGACAGATTATGATGAAATTTGAAATGAGCGATGGAAAAGGGATTCTAAAATGATTTTTGGATAAAGTTCTAAAATGTGGCCAATTATATATATATATATATATATATATATATATATATATATATATATATATATATATATATATATATATATTTATAATTCAAAAAAAAAAATTCAAATTTTTTTTTCTGTAAAATGTTAATTACTCACGGTTTACTATGAAGACCTTAACACTTTTTCGATGGTTAGATGTTTCCATTATTTCTCTAATACTTTATTATGACATACAAAGGAATAATATAATTTTTTATATATATATATATATATATATATATATATATATATATATATATATATATATATATAAATATATATATACATATATATATTTATAATTCAAAAAAAAAATTCAAATTTTTTTTTCTGTAAAATGTTAATTACTTACGGTTTACTATGAAGACCTTAACACTTTTTCGATGGTTAGATGTTCGATTTTCGATTCTGTCAAGAAACAGCCATGTTCCACCTTAATTGGCCACTTTTCAGAACTTTACCCAAAAATCATTTTAGAATCCCATATATATTATCGCGCGTCATATATATATATATATATATATAGATATATATATGTGTATAAAGTCATTATATAATTGACTTATATATGGAAACACAAAATACCAACAACACATAGTGTTCCCGAGCAGTCACCCATCTAAGTACTAACTATGCCCAATGTTGTTTGACTTCGGTGATCGAACGAGAACCGGTATGATAAACATGGTTTGATCGTTGACACTAAATGTATTTTGTTAGGTCGGGATTATATATGCATGTGACTTTTATTTATCAACTTAAATTATTTTTACTTTTTATTAATTTTTTTTGTTGAATGTTAATTAATTCATGTAATATCTAATATGCTACTGATGGTTAGACCATTTTAATTGTGTTTCGATTAACACGAGAAATATATTAGTATTTACGAACAGTAAATCAACGAAACCGACTAATAGACATAATTCTATTTATTTAATTAAATGATTTTTAATATACAATCTTCGAAACATATTACAATATTACATTTACAATCTTCGAAACATATTAAAAATCATTTAATTAAATTATTTGTTTTATTTGAAGCATTGCAGCCTCAAAATTTATTTTATACATCTTTCATTATAAAACTCCGACTTATATGTGAATATAATAAGATGGTATATTACATATTAGAAGTTAATATTACTTATGTTTCCAATTTGTAATTAAAATCTTAGTATAAAGGGTGATATTCCCTACTAACACTACTCCACCCGTAACTTAACGAGAAAAAATCAATATTTCTTAACGAAACATATATGTATTTATTCTTTGGCGTCAAATTTATAAATGTTTGTATTATTTATATTTTCTTTTGCAACCAATATAAGTCTCACTACTACTTAGTTTGAAGCACAAGAAGCATTGCAGCCTCAAAATTTATTTTATACATCTTTCATTATAAAACTCCGACTTATATGTGAATATAATAAGATGGTATACTACATATTAAAAGTTAATATTACTTATGTTTCCAATTTGTAATTAAAATCTTAGTATAAAGGGTGATATTCCCTACTAACACTACTCCACCCGTAACTTAACGAGAAAAAATCAATATTTCTTAACGAAACCTATATTTATTCTTTGGCGTCAAATTTATAAATGTTTGTATTATTTATATTTTCTTTTGCAACCAATTTAAGTCTCACTACTACTTAGTTCATCTTGTTTAAATGTTATTTTTATATGTTATATATAACGAATCTTGGTTGTTGGGGGAGTAGTTTTAGGAGTCAAAGCTTTCTAGGATATGCGATTCTCATAAGACTTCTTCCTAGTGTAGTTACGCCTCCTCGTGGCGACAACCGGGCAATGCATCCTAGAATGTAGCCAAGTAACTTACACGACCGTGCAATGGCGGTAAATCCATTGCCCCAAGCTTTGGTGGGACAACATACGCTGAGAGCTGCGTGGCTAAGGGGGAGCTTAGTCTTTAGTATGTGAACTCCGGGTACCAGGCGACCCCCTGTTTAAAGTAGCCTTCCCACAGTATACCGATCTCTGCTGTGGGTGACCTTCATTTCTCGGATACTCGTGGGATTCAAATGGAAACCGAATTTAAAAAAAACATAGAGGGTGATGCCTCTTTAAAAGCATCAACTTCACCAGCTATTGAGTTGGGTCTCCTAAGCTCTGATGGAATGGTAGATGCCACAAGGGCCACCACTCTTGATTATCTTAACGTCCGGACCAAGGAAAAGGTGGAACAGTCCACCTCTTCTACTACGGACACCTTCTGTGACGACAACATAAGTGTAATCTCACAGTTATCGGGCACCTCAACCATTGGTGTTGATATTGGGAACATGTCCCTCAACGCCGGGGAATGGGTTAAGCTCAACTCCTTCGAAAGAAGTCGTTTTAAAAAGGGGCTCAAGGAAGGCAAAACTAGAGAAGAGGCTCTAGCTGCTGCTAAGTCCGCGACCCCTCTGAAAGCATCCTCGGGGCCTGTTGCTCCTACCCTAGACAAGAGGTCTGGTGGTAAGCGTGAGAGGTCTTTCGAGGTTGCTCCGGAACCAAATAAACCACCTGCCAAAAAAGCAAAAGAAGGGCCTTCTCCGGTAAAGCCCTCTTTCAGCCAGGTAGCAGGCAGTGTTAAGCTGGGCATCGTACCAGGTGATCTCAGTGGCAATCCTCTTAGTATGGAGCAAATGGCAAACATACAGGAGTGTGTCATTGACCTCATTATTGGGATGCAAGGCTCAAACCACAAGCCGCAATTCCTTGGCTGTTTCCGGAGAACAGGTTGGCTATTTTTTATATGTTCCGATCATTCCACAGCGGAATGGATGAGGAACAGTTTTGTAAGCCTAAGGGAAAAAATTGGTCTGAACATAACTTTGGTGGAAGAGGATGATTTTCCTCGGCCAAAAATCGTTAGGGGGTTCTTTCCACAGAGCCTTAGCTTAACTAGCGAGAAGATTCTCGCTACCATGGCCGCGCAGAACGATGGTCTCGCGGCCAACTCATGGAAGATACTGCAACGGACGACAACTGGCGTACTCGTCCATTTTGTTATGGCCATAGGCGAGTCTTCCATGAAGAAACTACGCGAATCCAACGGGAACATCGCATTGGTAGGATAAAACTCCTTCTCAAGAAGGATTCCCCCTCTACCAACCCAACCACTGGAGTTAGCTCCAGTAAGGAGGGTACTTTACCAGCCCCAGTAGTAGGCACAATCACAGACGAGGAGGCATCCAGGAACAGCAGCGCTATCGAGCATTCTGTTCCTGCTGCCTCTTCGTCGGGAGCACGATCAACGGATCTCTCCGCAACTCCTACTGTGGGATCGAGTAAATCAGCACTCACCCCGAAAATTAAGCATATGGGCGCTCGGGGTGTTACTGGGAAAAGTGGCAGAAACAGGCCAAATCCCGCAAAGCAGACGGCTGGCAAGCAGCCAGGAGCGTAGAGCTCCTTTACCCTAATCATCCAGTATGGCTGGTACTATTAGGGTACTACAAGCGAATCTGCATCACGCAAAAGGAGCTTCGGATACCTTTTGCAACAGGTTCGCGAAACAACACTTAACCCTTGGCCTTATCCAGGAACCTTGGGTTAATGGAGGAAAAATCAGAGGCCTCCACCTCAAGTCATGTAAGTTGATTTACGATCGAAGGGAGGAAGTTCCCCGAGCAGCAATATTTGTTTCATCTAATATTAACGTTCTTCCAATTCCAGAGTTCACCACTAAGGATTTGGTTGCAGTAATCCTGGAGGTTCCGACTAGCAGGGGAATGCAGGAGACAATATGTGCCTCTGCGTACTTCCCTGGTGAGTCGGTTAGTGCTCCACCTGTAGTTGTACAGGATCTGGTGGATTACTGCAACCTAAAAAACAAGCATTTCATCATAGGCTGCGATGCTAATGCACACCATATCATTTGGGGCAGCAGTGATACAAATGGCAGACGTGAGTCCCTTTTAAATTATCTTATGAGTAGTCACATAGACATTTTAAATAAAGGTTCGAACCCCACTTTCATAAACTAGACTCGGCGAGAGGTGTTGGACCTCACTTTGTCAAGTCAGTTTATTTCCAACTCTGTTGCAAACTGGCATGTTTCAAGCGAAGCTTCTCTGTCGGACCACATGCACATCAGGTTCGATATACCGGGAGTGATCATACAGGCAACAGAGCGTCGTATCCCTTGTTTTACAAATTGGAAAACATATAGGGATATTTTATTTATCAAAGCAGACATGCTGCCAACATCTTTGAGTTCAATTAGTGACCTAGAAACCGCAGCTGGTCTGCTTAATGACGTGCTCCTATCTTCCTACGAAAGCAGCTGTGTGGTGCGTAACGTTGTGGTTAATCGCAAAGTTCCATGGTGGAACGAACAGCTGGCTAAACTTCGTAAGAAGGTTAGGAAATTATTTAATAGGGCAAAGCATTCCAATGAGTGGAATGAATATAGGCAAGCCCTAACCAGTTACAACACAGAACTAAGGCGTTCCAAACGCCTCACGTGGAGGAAAAACTGTGGAAATATCGAGGATATACCTACAGCTGCTCGACTCCATAAAGTTCTAGCTAAAGATCAGTCCAACGGGATTGGGCTTCTTCTGAAATCCGATGGTAGTTATACATCAGGTCGCAAAGAGTCGCTCGAAACCCTGCTTCAAGTGCACTTTCCGGGCTGCACTGTTTGCGACACAAATACAATCACTAACTCCATATCTGGTACACACATGGGTGTAAATATGGGTTGGGTTAATAGTTTATCCGGTAAGATTTTTACTCCGGATAAAGTCAAATGGGCCATTAACTCTTTTCAGCCTTTCAAGGCTCTAGGAGGGGATGGAATCTTCCCAGCCCTCCTTCAAAGGGGCCTGGACTTGATTACCCCTGCTCTGGTGTCCTTGTTTAGAACTAGCTTCAATTGGGGTCACATACCACAGGCTTGGAGTCAAGTAAACGTGGTTTTTATCCCAAAGCCTGGCAATCAGCCATGTGAACTTCCTAAGTCCTTTCGACCTATCAGTCTTACATCGTTTATTCTTAAAACCATGGAACGACTTATAGATCTTCATATCAGAGACTGGTTAACGGCAACCAGACCTCTAAATCCAAATCAATTCGCCTATAGGAAAGGCAAATCCACAGAGGGTGCGCTGCATCTACTTGTCACCAAGATTGAAGCAGCCTATCGCTCGAAAGAAATTGCTCTGTGTGCATTTCTGGATATTGAGGGAGCTTTTGACAATACTGGATACGACTCAATTGCTAGGGCAATCAAGCGTAGAGGTATTGACGATCCGACTAACCACTGGATTAGTTCCATGTTGGTTAGTAGGAAGATTACATCTAAATTAGGTAATGAGTCAGTCACGATTACGGCAGCAAGAGGGTGTCCGCAGGGCGGTGTCCTGTCCCCTTTGCTGTGGTCACTCGTGATCGACGAGTTGCTTGATAATTTACATCTACTTGGGTACGATGCCATTGGTTATGCGGACGATTTGGTTATCATAGTTTCTGGAGGGCATGAACGTACGATGTCCGCCAGCATGCAACAGGCTTTGCTTGTTATTTCGAATTGGTGCACTGGGGAGGGCCTTTCGATTAACCCTAGCAAAACAGTCCTGGTGCCCTTCACCAAAAGACGTAATTTGAACCTTGGTTCAATTAGTCTTAATAATATAAATATCGGATACTCCAATGAAGTCAAATATCTGGGTGTTGTCCTAGATAAGAAACTAACTTGGAACTCTCATATTACTTCAACTACCGAACGCGCGGCCAGGGCCATGTGGGCCTGCCGGCGTATGTTCGGCAGGACCTGGGGCCTGAACTCAAAAATGATTTACTGGATGTACATCATGATAGTGAGGCCAATTGTAACATATAGGGCAATAGTTTGGTGGCCTAAGGTACAGCAAAAAGTTATTATGAACAAGCTGACCTCATTACAGAGACTAGCATGTCTCGGAATTACAGGTGCTATGCGCACCTGCCCTACGGCGGCAATGGAAGCTCTCATCGGGCTCACTCCACTTCATATCCACGTCAAAAAATCAGCTGCTACCTGTGCAGCTAGATTGAAGCTCGCGAATCAATACAGTCATGATGACCATATGGGTCACCTGGACATTTTGAATGAACTTCCAGACCTGAATATGTTCTTTAGTGTCCCGGACGTTATGCCGAAAGAACTCTGCTTTGGCAGGAATTTCGTGGTAACAATCCCCGATAGAACAGACTGGGATACTGGGTTACCGCAGATGGAGCCTAACAGCCTAGTCTGGTACACTGATGGATCAAAAATGGATAGTGGAGTCGGCATTGGTGTCTTTGGACCCAATCACAAAATATCGAAATCACTGGGTACTTACCCCAGTGTTTTTCTAGCCGAAATTCACGCCATCGAAATCTGCGCCTCTATTATTATGACCAAAGGTC